>CM052702.1:109636462-109716667 GCA_028551405.1 Uromys caudimaculatus
AATGGAGGAGTGTTCCTCTTTCTTCACATCCTTGCCAGCATCTGCTGTCGCCTGAGTTTTTGATCTTAGCCATTCTGACTGCTGTGAGGTGGAATCTGTCAATAGGACAAAATGGCAACCAACAGATTGGGAAAAGATCTTAACCAATCCTTTGTCCGATAGAGGGCTAATATCCAACATATACAAAGAACTCAAGAAGTTAGACTCCAGAAAACCAAATAACCCCATCAAAAAATGGGGAACAGAGCTAAACTGAGAATTCTCAACTGAGGAAATTCGCAGGGCTGAGAAGCACCTAAAGAAATGTTCAACATCCTTAGTCATCAGGAAAATGAAAATCAAAACAACCCTGAGATTCCTGATGCTGTTATTAAGATGGAGATGGAAGCCCACCAAGCGAACATTGGAGACAAGGAGGTGGCCCTTCATCTCTTAATGCAGAGATAGAAACCCTTTCTGGACTCAATCTTTTTCTCTCTCCAAAAGGAAGAACAGGAGAAAACAAACAATAGGCCTGACCTCTGAGAGTCTAAGAAAGCCCCTGTGTAGACACTGATCATGCAATTAGGTGGTGGTGAGAGACTGGCTTTGTTGTGTTTTGGTTTGATCTGTTTGTCTGAGACCAGGTTTCTCTGTCACAGGCTGGCCTGGAATTCACTGTATAGATCAGACTGACCTTAAAGCCACAGCTCTGCATTACCCTGCTGAGAATTGAGACTATAGACATGCAACACCATACTTGCTTTATAATCAGTTCTTTTAGTTTAATTTTTGAGAATTTCATATATGAGTACTTCATGTATACCATTTCTCCCTTCCCTTCCAACTGTTCCCATGTCCCCTTCACTACCCCCTTCACACACTCACACACACACACACACACACACACACACACACACACACACACACACAGAGAGAGAGAGAGAGAAAGAGAGAGAGAGAGAGAGAGAGAGAGAGAGAGAGAGACAGAGTTCATTTAGTGTTGCTCTTATGTACATGTATTTCAGACTAACCACTTAGGATAGGATCACCTATCAGGGCCTTGACCCTGGGGAAGACTGATTCCCCCTCTCTCAGCAACCAGTGATTGCCTATAGTTCTTCATCTAGGGATGGGCTTTGTGGCATTTCCTCCTTTTATGTTGAGATGTCAGCTGGTGTTGTCTTTGTACAGGTCTTGGTTATGAGACCATATTGTTGCGATTTCATGAGTTCAGCTTTCCTGCCATGTCTTAGAAGACACTGTCTAGCAGCAAGTGAGAGGACAACTTTGGAGACTTCGCTCTCTCCTTCCGCTGTGGGTTCTGGACATTGAATTCAATTTGTCAGACCTTTGCAGAGGATTCTTTTTACCCTGTAAATATCCCTGAGGTTTTTCTTTGTAGTTTTTAAAAATTAAAATATAATTATATCATCTTCACCTTTCTCTTTTTCCTAGAATCAACTTCTTTTAAAAATATTTATTTTTATTCTGTGTGTATAAGT
Source organism: Uromys caudimaculatus (assembly GCA_028551405.1). Lineage (NCBI taxonomy): Eukaryota > Metazoa > Chordata > Mammalia > Rodentia > Muridae > Uromys > Uromys caudimaculatus. The sequence goes on from CM052702.1 coordinate 109,637,947, forward strand.
GCTTTGCCTGTATATATGTGTGCACCACGGGTGTACCTGTTGCCCATAGAGGCTAGAAGAGGGTGTTAGATCCCCTGGAACTGGAGTTAGAGACTGTTGTGAGCCACCTTGTGTGCGATGGTAACTAAATCCAAGTCCTATATAAGAGCAGCAATGCTCTTAACTGCGGAACCATCTCTCCAGAATTAGCAAACTATCTACACTGGCTCCTGGCAGCTGGAAAGGACAGGGACCAAAGGAACACAGAGAGGCTGATGGCTTCTCATTGTCTCTCTTCTGACTCAACCCTAGCCCTGGTGGTGAAGTAGGAGATCTGGTCCTGTCCCTTGCCAGCTATGGCACTTGGGGCACTTGGGGGAGCTAACCAGGGTAGTGCTGAAGAGAGGGCCCTGGTGTTATGGATATGGGAGAGCTGGCGGGCTGACCAACTCAGTTACCATTCAGGTCCAGATCCAGGGCTTTGAGTTGGTCCACCCTAACATCCATCCCATCTATGAACTGCTAGACCATGCAAAGGGACTGGGCCTGCAGATGCAATGCTGCAAGATCTCCATGACACAGGGTATTGGAGAAGAGTCCCTATGAAGATCCAGTATTGATAGTGTAGCAGAAGCCAGAGGCCTTGAATCTGACTAAAGACTCATTGCAGTGAACATTTACAAGTAAAGATGTTTGGACAGAAGTGTATACTGTGTGATACTGTGCAGTTTCCACGGTGAGATGCTTATTTGGTTTTAGTTTTTGTTTTCGTGTGTGTGTGTGTGTGTGTGTGTGTGTGTGTGTGTGTGTGTGTGTGTGAAGGATGCAAGGGTGGAGGGTGGATATGAAGGGATGGGGAGATGGGTGGTATTGGGATGCATGATGTGAAATTCACTAAGAATCAATAAAAAGTTTTAAAAAAGAGTGTGAACTTTGGGTTGTGCAGTAGCTCAGTGGTAGAGTGCTAACCTACATTTGTAAGGTTCTGGGTTCAATCTCCAGCATCACTACCACAAAAAAGTTCGAGAAAAGTAAAGACCTTTATTGGGGAATGGTGGTACATGCCAATTCCTCTAGCCCTCAGGAGGCTGAGACAAGATGAACACCATAAGTTGGAGCCAGCCTGAAGTATAGAGAAAGTTCTGGGCCAACAGGGGTGGTCATAAAACCTTGTACACCTGAAGTTTTTCTCTGGAAGGAGCCCCAGATGAAACACTCTAGCTAAAGAGTAGAGAGGTTATGTTAGGAACCAAGCAGAGAAGGCAAGAGGAGTCATGATACTGGAGCTGAAGAGGTGGTGTCACCCTTGATGTGGGATTGGCAGACTGAGGGCCTGCACATGCATGCTGACTGTCCAGAGACTGCCTTAGGCTTCAGTGGCTGCACTGTATCAGGCCTTTCTGCACAAATCAATTGAGACTGGTTGTCCTTTCATGAAGGGATCAAGTTCCCCAGTGTTTGCCTGGCTAATTACTTCCTGCTTGTGCTCATAGACCCAACCATACTGAAACCTGTGGGTTTTCCTGTTTGTCTCTGCTTGCTCTTACAAGCTTAGCTTCTGTTCTGCAAAGTGGCTTGCAAGGGGGCTCTGACAGCGTCTTTTTCAGATTGCTTGATGAGGCCAGGCTATCTATTACAGATAGACAGCACTTCATGATTTATTTCCAAGTAGACATTCTTGAGAACTTCAAGAAGCAGGCTATGGGGAGCCAGGGGAGCCTTTGCTGTTGCTTTGGAGCAGAGGACAGTTCCAGCCTCAGTAACCCTGACTGTGGTCACTGGCGTTGGGCTACGATGTTTGTAAACTTGATATTTGAATGTGTGGATGGCAGCCTAACTGCAATACATGTTGAGGCTCCCAATCGATATTTGGGAGTTGCCACATGTTGTAGAGGAAGAATTTGAATGATTGTCTTTCTGTGGGAGGTGGACAGGAAGCAGGAAGCTCATGGGGTGTGGTCTTTGGTCTCTGTGATCAGGGATAATGCAAACAACATGAAATAATGCAGGCCTGAGGAGGAGGTACTGACACTTGGTAAACACTTTCATCTAAGGAACAAACTGGAAAACAATGTGCCCCGAGGTGTGTCGCCTAGCATGCAGTCCTAGAAGCAAGGTGTCATGAGAGTGTGAGCCATGACTGTGCTGCTCTGTGGGTTTCTCCCCCCTGTGCCTTTGCTCCCTTGATAAAGCAGGAGGGGAGAGAATACTATGGCATAGAGTAGTTACAAAGGTTAAATGGCTCATATCTACACATTGCTTTGGGTAGTGCCTGGTACTTCAAGACATATATACATTCTTTGTTAAAGACATAAAGGAACCTGGAGCCCTGAGAGGATACATCAGTGGTGCAAAGGCTGCTGAGCTAGGTAGCTCTTAGGTAGGATCTGAACGTAGTCTCCTACTGATCTGTAGCCAGCTTTCTCAAACTTGGCACCTGTGGTATTCTGAGCCAGACAGTGCCTTCATATGGACTGCACTGTTCCTTGCATTGGGACAGAACATAGAGCAGTGAGGCTGGCTTCTGATAACTGGATGCTCACATCCAGAAGCGACAACCATGGATGTTTCTACACATTGCCAAATGTCTCTCTGGGGTGAGGAAGTTGCTCCTATTTGAATTCCACTGTGTAGGGGGCTCAGTGCTGTTGAGGACTTGCCAACAATTTCTGTCTGAGTTTAAGAGCCAGAGAATCAGGATGTCTGCTGTGAAATAGGGTCTATTATACATGATCGGAAGGCTGCACTCAAGAAATCTGAAAAAAAAAAATACAGCTGCCTAAACAAAACCTGCACAATGACAGCACCAGTTGATATGCCAACCTGGAAATCTTACAGTGCCTCACCCCTAGATGTAGAGCTATGGGCAATTAAAGGCTGCTGAGACAGGAAGAATCGGTCTTCTCCAGGGACGAGCCCCTGACAGTTGACCTAATCCAAAGTTGTCAGCCCTAAGCAGGTGCACATATAAGCAACACCAAATGAAATCAGCAGGCAGTATTTTTATAAACATATATAGACATATGTAATAATAATTAATGAAGAGATCATGAATTTAAGAGGGAGTGGAGAGGACCAGAAGGAGTTGGATGGAGAGAGGGAGAGGGATGGAAGTAATGTGCATATAGTACTCGTGTATGAAATTCTCGAAAACGAAATTAAAACTCCAGTAAGTCTAGTTTATAGTTGTTGCCTTCACCCTTATGGATGAGTTCAGGGCACAGCAGATCTGCTGAGTCCCTGGACTACTCTTTCTTCCTCTTTCTCTTGGCTGGAAGACATCTGGGTGAATTTATCTATATGTGCACCAGATCATGAGGTGGGTCAGGGAGGCATAGCTAGTTTGTGGTTCTCTGCACAGTGGTCAGCTTGCCCTTGCAAGTACAGCTGATTGGCTTAACTAGGTTGGACTATGTAGGACCCCAGAGCAGGGGAGTCGGCAACCAGAGGACTGCCGATCTTGACATTTGTCAGTGCCTTGTCGTGAGGATGCCTTCTTTGCTTATTCACATTTTACACACCCAGGTCTTTCTCTCTACTTCCTGTCCTTCCTTTGCTTTTTTCCCCAGCCTTTGAGCTTCAACATGAAACAGAGATCAATCTGTGGTTCAGTGCATCAAGGCAAGGTTGGGGGCAGAGCTGCTGCATCCTTGGTACCTACTTGCTGATTCTGTGTCAACCCTGTTTATAAGGAATTTATTGGCCAGCTATTTGGTGTCCCTGATGAGATCTTAGAAAAGTCACAGCCAGAGCTATGACTACTCTCAGCAGGTGGATATGCAGTGTGCATTCTTTTAAAAAAGACAAAGCTCTTGTGGTTGCACTCATTATAAAAGAGGTAAATGGAGTTCTACTAAGTCTTGCTTTCTATGGCCCAGTGATTGGTTTTATGTAGGTAGCTCTGGTGTGGGTCTTGGGTTTCCCTTATTTTCCTGACACACTCCATTCCTTTCACCTGAGACATATCTGCCCCCCCCTCCCATTGAACTGTTGATATGTTCTCAGGAATCAGGCAGCTCTCCAGTGCTGATGGGACCAGCCATGCCTGCTGTTTTCCTTCAGCTCTCTCCCAGACACATCCTTCTATGAGCTTGACACATTTCATTATACTCTGAAATCTGTATCTTCTCATGAGCAGCGAAATGAGGGCAGGAAGATGTGACTTCCGGGCACGTGATGCAAGGTAGCTAGCTCGTCAGCTGAAGCAATTAACCCCTGCTCTCCATGGAATGGTGCCTCTTGCCATCCAGCCAGTGCACAGTGAGCAGCACAGTGACTTCTGGAACCGGGAAAGCTGAGGACCATCAACCTCCACAGAATGCTATGAACAAAAATTTACTTCCCTAGCTAAAGGGAACCCTACTTGTTCAACTGATGTTTGCTGAGTGCCTGTTAGGACTGTGTTGGGGACACACTGAAGTTCTTGGCCAGTGGAAATTCTTGGACCTGTGGCCTTAAGGAGACTTGACTTTTATAGCTTATCTCTCAGCATGGTTACATATGCTCCAATTCTTCCTGTCCCACATATACTCCAATTCTTCCTGTCCCACACCACCACCATTCTAAAGGAAGTGCATATAAATGGAAATGGTTCTGTGTGTGGACAAGATTTAGTTAAAACTCTACACTCTCCCCACACAGATGCCAACTCTCTTCCATCAATAGAAAAACTAGGATCTGGTGTTGGGAGACCCGGCTAGGGCTTTCAGCCTAAGGTCAGCCTGCTGCCACTTCCCATGCTTCCACTGTGCTCCTTGCTGGGAGTGAAGTGTTCATCTGAGTATGGAGTTAAAGAGGAAGGGTGGAGAGTTTGGGAACATGAATCAGACACCAGGCAAGCTTCCTAAGAAAGGACCAGGGAGGGTTGAAAAGAGAGCAGTCCTTCCCAAGAAGTGCTTTTATGGGGGTAGGTAGGAGCCGTTGGGGCTGTAGGGCCTCTGAAGACAAACATGGCTTTGCCAACCCACCACATCAGCTGGCCTCTCCTTTCAGGGCCCTTTGTGGTATGGCCTCCCGGGCAGGCTAATCATTTAGATTTACCCTTTCTCAGCATTCAGTGACTATGAGCTGAGGCCAGGGATGGAAACCTGACAAACTGCAAGAATTTAAGAAACTGCCCAGAGACCTGGGTTAGCTGACTCTCTGTTTCTCAGCCTCCTGTGCAGTGTCCTTGTAGAGAATTGTTCAGTAATTGTCTGGTCAGCCTGTGTGCTACCCGAACTTGAAGTGAGGACTCTGTGAATGTAGCAGTGTGAGCTCAAGGCCCCTAGCGTTAACCAGTGGGAAAACTGATGAATTTCTCTGAATCTTGGACCCCCCTAAGATGGACTAAGGATTAAATGAGAAACGATATAAAAAGACCATATAGCTCTTCAAAACCCAACCTAGCTGTCACTTGGCCTTAGGCATTGGGTCCTTCCTGCCTTGTTGTCCCTCATTTTAGGCCCGCACACCACGTCTACTTTAGCTCATCTTCACTTTTCTGGAAGCTCTGTGGGGACACAGGCTATGTTTGGACTGTTCTGGACCATGGCTGCTAATATATGCAGCTGCCCAGCCATCTGCCCCCTTTCTGCTATTGAAGCTGCTTTTCCTGTCAGCTCAGTCAGAAGCACTCACAGTAGATGACTTAAAATGACACAGCAACCCAAAGGTGGGCGCTACTGTCACTATCCCTGTCGCTATTCCTGCATACAGTCATACAGGCACAGAGCTATGGACTCAGAAGCCCAAGGGCATACTGCTAGCATCTGACAGAGGCAGGATTTGAACCCGGTCACCCCAGAATTTGACTATTTCCCACTAAGTAAGCTATCTCTTAATAGGTGTTCAGTGGGTGGTGAGGGTGAGGCAGTGTTATTATGGTAGAACTGTGGCCAGCAACTGCCTCTGGGCAAGCCTCGTACAGCTCTAGGCCTGTTTTGTTGTTAGAGGAGCTGGAGCAGAACTCTTGTTTTTGTTGCTGTTTGTTTTCAAGTCACTTTATTATCATGAACTCACAAAAATATAACACAGCTAGATTATGATAGCTACCCAAACACACACTTGTCCAGCCCAAAACTCTATGCATCCCTGTGGACTTCTGTACAGTTAGAAAGGCCATTCTAAACCCAGGGAGCTTCATCTAAAGTTTTACACATATACTATCAATTATTTTATATGGACTTATCAACACCAAAAAAGAAAAGAAAGCAAGGACAGAGTTGCAACTAGAAAATCAATTAGATTTATATTCTCTTTTATGACTTATGTCTGTTTGCCTGTATTGGATCCTGATGGATCTCCTGTGAGGATTAGATACCGTGATGAGGGAGGGTTAGGTGTGTCCCAAGGTCACATCTAAGGTTTGGGGAACCACTGTGATTAGTGTCACCTCCATAAAAAGAGTCTATTATCCTTTTTGGGAGCTATCTTCCATAGCTGCTCTCAATGGGCCAACTCAATGTCCTTCTTCCCAGGGGCTCCCAATATCTTTGTCTTCACACACACACTACCATGTAGGGAAAATGTGGGTCCTACATTCAACCAGGTGAGCCTACACAAGAACCCAGCTGCATATGTAGCAGAGGATGGCTATATCTAGCATTGATGGGAGGGGAGGCCCTTGGTCCTGTGAAGGCTTGATGCCTCAATGTAGGGGAATGCTATGGCAGAGGGAGTGGGTGGGTGGGTGCATCCTCATAGAAGCAGGGGGAGGGGGATGGGATAGGGGGTTTGCAGAGGGGAAATCAGGAAAGGGGATAACATTTGAAATGTAAATAAATAAAATATCCAATAATAATAATAATAATAATAATAATAATAATAATAATAATAATAAAATATATTGATCTTTGGTCTTGGCAGCCCAAGAAAAGGGTGGAGGTCCCCAAGTTGTCCTTTGATTTTGGAATACAGAAGTCCAAGTGCAGACTGTACTTCTTTGAACCAGGCCTGAAGGAGAGTTGAAGCAAAGCATCCTTTCAGTTCTAGCAGTGATGGTATTGCCTTCCTGACTTCATACGGATCTGGGTGGTAGGACCTGACCAGGGAGTGGCCTGAGGCCCAGGACATGGCTGGCATTCTTGCTAGCACCTCTTTCTTTGGTAGTCTAGGCATGCAAATATGTAACAGCAAGGACTTGGGATACAGTGTGTACTTTATAGCGAGTGTGTGTGAGTCTATGAATGTATGCCTACGAGACAGCCAGCCTGGATTCTGGAGCTAGGATCTTCCACTCCTTCCTTTCTGACTCTCTCTAGAGTGTGGTGGAGCCATTTGCTTGGCTTATGTGTCTGTTAATACCCATATTCACTGCATGAGCTCCCCCAGCCCACTGAAGTTTATTCCCTGCCTCACCCCCTCCACTCTCTGGGCACTGCTCTCTGTAGGCTTTCCTTCCTTCTCCCCTCACGTCATATGCTGACCTGAAAACACCCCCTGCTGGAGAAGAAGAGCTTCTCCACATCGCAGGAATGAATATTGATCTCAGCTAAGCTGAACAGCAGAGCTGGGGGTAGGGAAACATTTATAGCTATCTCACTCAATTTAGAAATTATTAGCCTTGTGAGACCATAGAACATTTGAAATGTGGCTAGGGCAACAGCGGGCCTGGGCTATCATCTTATGGCATTTTAATTTAAAGTGAAATGGCCACATGTGGCTGAAATGGTGGCTACTTTTTATGCAGTGTGACCCTTGGGAGAATCAAGTTGCATGGGCTTATGATTCTTTACCCTGAATCAGATTGGTGCTCACCTCTAACAGTCATGTCAGGCTGCACACATTCAGAAAGCCTCTTTCCTAGTTGCCTACGTGAGGTAGAAGCCCAGTGTGTTAGTCGTAGTGGCATGAACGCCATCCTTCTCCTGTAGCCCACTGTACTATAGACCAGGATGCTCAGTGGGTGCCAGGGTCCCAATATGTGATGCTCAGGGACCAGGCCAGGTGAGCACCCCACCACCAGTTCCTGATTGCCTCTTCCCAGCCGGAGAAGCCATTTCTGTAGGGATAGACTGATATTCTAAAGTATATGCATCTTAACAGACTTCTTGAAGAAAAAGAATGTAAAATTCCAAATATGAAATTAGGTCCCCTGGCAAACATTTATATAAGATGTTCCTATATAGAACGTAGGAAAGGTCACATCCTCTGTGAGTTTTAAAACCTGACATGTGTCAAACTCTGCAAAATATAGAAAATAATCAAATATATTATCATTACCACCATTATTATTAATATTATTAACTTCTTGCTGCTCTAACCTCTGTAATATTTCTCCCCTTAGATCTTTTGGCCGAATCCTCTTTGATCACCCCTTCATATGATAATGATTTTGTGATTTTTTTCTAAAGGGAGACTGAGAAGATATTTAGTTTTTCTCCTAGCACAGTTGACAAGATTTATGCTTTATGATTGATAGCTCCTGTGCATACAGGATGACTCCAGGCAACAGACACCCACTTTTCTTACTTTACTGCTGTAGGTTAGAGTCCTACAATATAGGGATCTTGATAAAAATCTATTCTGCATAATTCCCACCGAAAGGAAGGGAACTGCTTGGTGTATTGAGAATTATCTATGTTATTTGTCAAATATATTCTAAGCAGGAGACTTCTCCCTTTGAGTAGGCATCAGTGCGAACCACCTTCTCCTGCTCTTCCACCTGCCTTCCTCCTGGGAGAAGCTTGCACAGACTAGCTTCCACTCACCCCCCTCACTGCTCTCCCCCTCTGCTCTTATGCTCCAGGCCAAGTGCTGTGCAGTGGAGCCTGCAGACCATGGAGCTGGTAGAAGCCATAGGGACACTTATGAGGATAGCCAGCAATAACCTGACATTTCATCAAAGAACTGTGGCTGGGCATTGAGGTGCAGGTCTATAATTCCAGCTACTTGGGGTGGGGGCTGTTGAGACAGGCTCATAGAAAGTTCAAAACCAGCCTAGGGATTACAGGGTAAGGTCAAGGCCAGCCTGAGCAATTTAGTAAGACCTTGTCTCAAAGTAGCAAATAAAAGGAGGGCTAGGGGTATAACTCAGAGACAGAGCACTTGCCTAGCATGTGTGAGACTCTAGATTTAATCTCTAAAACTGTGAAAACAATCAAAATAGAGTCAAATGAAATAAAAATAACTGTGAACCATGCACATATATCCCACTACATGGAAATCCAATTTACCCCCTTCCCCAAACTTCTATATATGCTATAAGCTCCCAACATGAACTTGGGGAACTTGGAAGAAGAGGTGGCGACAGGGTGGAAGGAGGTAGACTTAGCTACTGCAGTTAAGATATCTCACCATTGAGAATGTAGAAGACTGCATGGTTCTGGGAATACACGTGCGGGGCCTGGACAGGGACCCAGGCAAGCAGTCTAGCTTGGGCTGTCTGGGTTGTCTGGGCTGTCTGGGCCAGAGAGGATCTTCAAACACATGTTATAGCTCTTCTGGAGTACAGCTCTCTGCTGGTTCCGAGCCTGTTGGAATAAGGGGCTGTCAAGAAGGCGAGTTTCTGATGCCCTTGACATTAAAACCACAGCTGTGTCTGGGCCCCTCCCTATAAAACACTACAACCGGATTTCAGTGTCCCCAGGCCTGATAATTAAAGTGCGAGGGACAGCAGAAACACTTTAGTTCCCTGACATCCAGGTTCTCTCAGCATCAGCCACCCTTCACCCTTGCCTGTCAGCCCATGATGGTTAACAATGGCCTCTGTGAGGATGTTCTGAGGCGGAGCTGCATGGCCTCCCAGGGGGCAAAGGCTACAAAGGCCTCTAATACCAGGCAGGTGCAATGCCATTTTCAAAAACCAAGCAAGGAAAAAATCCTGGGAGGAATTCCTTCAAAATGTTGGCATCACTGCTCTGTTTATGGCAAGACAATCCCCCACTTGTTTTTGCTTTTCAATTCTTTTCATTCTTCCTCCATAAAGTTTCTTTCTCTTTTTCAAGTTGATATTTTATTAAGAAAAAAATTTTAATTAGCACACAACTCATGGGTTTCCTTATGAAATTTTCACATATACTTTTTGTTGATTTCCTGCCCCCTGTGGGTTCCCTTTCTTCTCCCAGGCTCCTCCCCCACTTTTGTGTCTCATGTACTCTATTGCCCTCTTTTTCCTTCTCCCCTTTCCCTTAAGGTCTCTTTTCGTCCTCTCACAGTCCTGTCTAGTTTCGTGACCCCACTTATATGCACATACATAAAGTTAAAATCCAGGATCCACATATGAGAGAAAACGTGGTATTTTTTCTGAGTAGGGTTAGTTTACTTAATATACAACTTTCTAGTTCTATCAATTTTCCTGTAAATGTAGTGATTTTATTTTATTTTTTATGGCCAAATAAAACTCTATTATGTTTATCTACCACATTTTAGTTTATCCATAATTTCTTGCTTAAGTAATTTAGAGTTGGGGATAGATAGGAAATGTTTATAAGGATTTGGGAGACAACATGGAAGTGTATATTAGCTGATCCAAAAGTCACACAGGGTCTTTATAGCCTAACAGATTCCCAGGCCTCAACACCTCCTCTAGATTTATGGGGTTGTGGCCTGGAATCCTTGTGTCTGCAGCCATCCCTGGAATTACCCTTCAGGGAATCTGGCCTGAGAACTTTGTCATTGCTTAGAACTGCTTTAGCAGAATGTTGAGAGCTAACTCAGAGCAGGCAGAGCTGCATGTTCAGAGGTCCAGATGAGAGTCTGACAGGATGTGTCTTCAGGTGAGATGGCAGGCCACTGGGCTGGGATTAGGACAGGTAGAAAGAGAGAGGTGGGAAAGGCTCCTAGAGATCTCAGCACAGTTGAGACAGTGAGTGTTCCAGGCACGTGCTCTTTAGACTTCCTCTGACAGCTGCAGACTCAGGTCTGAGGCGCCTCAGTGTCTCTTCTGACCCTGAGATTGCCTCAGACTAGGTGGATTCCAATTCTCAGCCTCTGCTTTGTCATTGTGTGATGTTCATAATGCCACCATGTTACTCAGCATTCAAGAGGAGCTGTCTTTGTTGTCAGGAGCAGGTCAGAGGCCATGCTTCTTGCTTTTTTGCTGAGGGGAAGGGCAGCATGGGGAACCTCAGGTCTCAAACAACAGGAAGAACCTGCATGGCTCACCATGCTGACTGCTGGCTGCTGGCTGCTGGCTGCTGGCTGCTGACTGCTGGCTGCTGACTGCTGGCTGCTGGCTGCTGGCTGCTGGCTGCTGACTGCTGGCTGCTGGCTGCTGGCTGCTGGCTCACAGCTTCTTCACTTCAAGGCACTTTCCCAGAGGATACAGACTCACTGGCAGCCTGCTCCAGCTTACCAAGCCCATCCTAGCCCATCAGTCTCCATGAGTATTCAGAGCTCTGTGTCTGAACGCTACCCCTGTCTTTATGTGGCATGGAGGTCCCCCCATTCCCCCAAGACTGACTCTCCCAGTGGCTTCCTTCTTCTAGCTAGTCCCTTATTTGCATCTGGAATCTCCAGCCAGCCAGTTCAGCTCTGCCTTGCTTTGATATTTCTATAAACTCACAACACAACAATCTGGATTGGCAGCACTGCAAATACTGTCTCAACTACTGAACTCCAAAGTTAGGTTTTCAGCGAGAGACTTTCCTGGTGGAAGACCATGGTTTTTCTTTCCTTCTTCTAGTCTATTCATTCATCAGATGCTTTGTCTTTGAGACGGGGTCTTACTCAAATGTAGCCCATGCTTATCTAGAACCTTTCATCTTCCTGATGTAGCCTTCCAAGTGCTGGGATCAGAGACACGCTCACAGTGCAGAAGCCTAACTGTCTTTCCTAGGTGTTAGTCTCTGCATGGGAGACTCCCAGGAACTCTGTATCCAGTCTGTCGCGGAACAGAATGGTATAAGAGGGAAGCAGTCCTCATCTCCTCTGCCTTTCCCAGTCTCACTAGTAGTTAACAGGCTTTTTCTTGCCCTATCTGGTCTTTCTGTGACCCCTCACTTAGCAATGCTTCTTCATGCAGAGCTTACGGTGAGTGGTCTGGGGCTCTTACACAGACGGGACTCTGAAACCCCATCCCATGCAGGCTGGCTGTAGGTTGCCCTTAAGGAAGTGCCCTGCATAGAGGAGCAGTCTCTGGCTCCTTTCTCTTCTGGCTCCTTTCTCATTGTGCAAGCACAGCTGTTTATCAGGGAGAACAGGTTTGCCCAGTGAAGCATTTATTTGGTTCCTTTGGCTGGTCATGGGTACACACCTGCCACTTCACCACTTCCTGAAAATCAAGCAGTTTCTTCAAAAAGGGACACTTCCCTTAAAATACGTTGTGTGGTTTGAGAGTGAAGTAGGGTTTCTTGGATTTTTATGATTTAAAGTGCCTGAAGAAACCTTAAGCCACAAAATAAAAATATACTGACTGTCCTTTGCTTGGGATTTGGAGCCTGGTCATTTTAGTTTTGATGTTGGGCTTTGTTGTATTTTCAGTTTTTAATCTATTCTTTGAAAATTTTATACATGTATTTTCTCAGGTTTTCTCATTTGCTCCTCATCTTATTTCTCATCGACCCTCTTTACGCTTGGCATAAAGAGGCATCCATTGGTGCAGTTCATGCTTTTATTATCCCAAATTTTAGCTGAAGTCTTACATACACACACATACAAAAGGCAAACAATGAAATTAATTTTCTTAGATACTTAATTTTATTTACTTATTTATTTATATTAGTTTTTGCATGTATGTGTGTGTGTGTGTGTGTGTGTGTATGCATGTTTGTGGACTCATGTATGTGTGTGTACATGTGTGTGTGCGTGTGTATATGAAGACCATAGTGATGTTGGGTGTCTCCCTCCATTATACCACATTTTATCTATTGGGGTAAGATCTCTCATTTGAACCCAGAACTCACTGAGTTAGTTAGTTTAGCTTGCCAATTTGCTATGGTAGATCCCGTCTCTAACTCTCCAGGGCTGAGACCTGAGCTTCATATGGGTCTTGTTCAAGCCATGTGCCAACATTTGAATATTCTACAGTAAGAAGTAATCTTTATGGAGTAGCTCAGAGATGACTGCAAATATATTGGTTCATAAAGCAGAGTAGATTTATATTTAGTATGCTGTATCTACTGAGGCAGCAAAGAGACCATAAACATTTTGGAAAGCCCTTCCAGTGAGCATTTGGAATTGATTGCACATCTATTTACTAGAAAATTTGAGTAATCAGTATGCCCTATTTCCAGTACTTCCTATAATAAGATTTTCTTGTAAGAACAGACAGTTGTACATTAGATAGGAATTGAAACTGTGGAGTCAGGTAGGACCCGAGTCATTGGTGATTTTATCCATGGCATTGTACCCTAGAAATATGGCCTTTGAATTACTTACTTTCTGCTGCTTATATAGAATACTCTGATGAAATCAGCTTATAAAAGAAAGGGTTTATTCTGGCTGATAGTTCAGAGTGATAGAGTCCATCATGTCAGGGAAGACATGGCGGGAGGATCTGGAAGCTTGCTGGCTTGCCTGTCACATTTTGATCCACATGCTGGAAGCCATAGGACATGGGGGAAGGGAGAGACTATGATAACAGGAAGTAGTGCAAAGCTGCAGAACCTCAAAGCCCAACTCTAGGGACTTATTCCTTCCATTAAGCCATGACCTCCCTAAACAGTGCCACCAAGTGGGGGCTGGGTATCTAAATGTAGGAGCCTATAAGGGACATTTCTAAGCACTATAGGCTCTGACCTCTGCTTACTCATCTGTAAAACATGCTGGGATGACATTCCCTCTTACAGTTGCTGGGAAGATTTAATATAGTCATTCTTGAAAAGGACCCAGCACAGAAAGTCTTCGTCCCTGAGTGACTGACACTGGATGCTGCATGGTGGTTGCTCTTGGAGTTATGCTGCTCACGTCTCCTCCACCAGCCTCTTCATCATCATTATCACAACTGTTCTGGGGACTAAAGATGTAGCTCAACTAGCCCATCTTTCTAAATAGCCCTGGAGCTTAGGGAAAATTGAGGAACTTACATTGTAGGATTCAATGTTTTTAGGAAGCTCCTGAGTTCATTGGTATCAAAATTAAATAGTTTTTTGGCCTTTTAAATTATTTATTTATTTATTTATAATGTGTGTGTATGTATGTGTATATATGTGTGTATGTGTGTGAGTGTATGTATGTGTGTGTTTGTGTGTGCTTGTATGTGACTGTGTATGTGTGTAGTATGTATGTCTGTGTCTGTGTGTCTGTGTGTATATGTAGGTGTGAGTGTGTGTGTCTGTGTGTGTATATGTGTGAGTGTGTATGTGTGTGCATATGTGTATGAGTGTGTATGTATGTGTGTATGTGTGTGTGAGTGTGTGTCTTTGTATGTATATGTGTGTATGAGTGTATGAGTATGTGTGTGCATATGTGTGTGTGTGCATGCATGTGCATGTGTGTTCAGAAGATAACTTTTCAGGAGTCACTTTTCTCACTCTACCTTATTTTTTGAGGCACTCTATTATTTCTGTTCTTGCTAAGCAAACTCCACGGTAGCTGGCCTGTGAGTTTCCAACAGACTCCTGAAGGAATATTGGGATGACATATATACACCCTCAAACATGGCATTAAGTGGCCTTTATGTCTTTGCTTGATCATCAAGCCAGAGCACAGTCGTGTCACTAGAGTCTGGTTCCTGACTTCTATGCTTGTGGACACTGACTCCAGCTCTGTGTGTTAGAAGCTGCCAGCTCCTGCTGGCTCTGTCTCCTCTGCCTCCTCTCTGGGTTTAGAGTCTAAAGTGGCCTAGGGAAACCTGGAGGTTGTACACACAGTTCACACTCTTTGTCAGCAGACCCCGGAAACCAATTTGATCTTGAGATCTGGTGTTGTCTAGTGGTTTTGAAAAATCTAGTGGTTTTAAAACAATCTCCCTAAGATATAAGTATCTTCCTCTCCACTTTAGCCTGCCCCTCTTAGCCCCTGTTCTTCCCGAAGTGGATACAACATGAACACTCAGGAAATTGGTGCCAGTGCGGCGGTTTATCTCCAGTGCTCACTTTGTGCTTTGAGTTAGTGCTGCATGTCAGTGCCTTGCCATCCTGCTGGCAGCAGCCCTCCCTAGTCAGCAGCACTCTGGAGCCAGACTGCCTCAATTCAAGTCTCAGCTCTTCCACTATTGACTATATGACTACAGGACCTCACTTGCCTGGCCTGCAGTGTGGGCTCAGAACACCCCCACATGGCTGGACTGTGGTGAGGCTAGTGGTTGGCATATATGTAAAGTGTGTAGACCCACACCGGTACTATCACAGCTGCCGTGGGCTTGCTGCCATAGTAGCACTGCCTTTTTATTCTAGCAACTACCTGAGTCTTAAACTTCTTTACTTTTTCTAGGAATGAATAGAGAGTCAGAATGTTCCTCAGATACAAGATGCAGAAGAGGAAACATGAAAAGTTTCAGTGGGATGCCTTGATGAAATAAGCCAGTGGGGCTTTTTCAGGCTGGAAAAGCTCAGTTGTGAAAGGTGGGGTTGGTGGGGAGATAGAGAAGGGGCTGTTTGCTGGAGGCCAGAGGATGAGAGCAGTTCTGTCTAAGAGGCCTTGTTACTAAGCCAGGGACTTCCTGTTCCATTGTGGCAGGCTCTGAAGTGCTCACAACGGACAGGCGAAGCTGGTGCTGATTCGCTTCCACAAAAGAGCTCCCTGATATTTTCACAAAAAGACAGTGTGCAATCAAATGGCCCCAGCATCCCACATGGTAGAAGGCTGAGGCCAGTGATTTATGATTCTGCCAAGGACTCAGCATCTGAGTGAAGAGGGGAAGGAGATCTCCTGGGTTTCCTTGGCAAAGGAACATAAAGGTGGTGGATCCTACCTGGGCTGGAGGGGATGAACCTCCTCTAGGGAACTTCTGATGCATGGAATGGGTCCCGTAGTCTTCCGTGTTTTCTTTAATCTCAGAGTGCCTGTATTCAGGGTAGGCCAGTTCAGCGCTTACCTTGCTTATCCATCCTGTGATGTGTGCTCGTGTGTGCATGTGTGTGTGCTTTCTTCTCCTACCCTCTAGCCATCTGCAATCTATGTTTTATCACCTGTAGTGGTGGTGGTAAACTAACTAACCAGCTATCACATATTAAAATTTACACTAATAAAATGATAGCTCAGAGATAATCTTATTTTTCTTATGAAATTACTTTTTTACTAAGCCTTGGGGATATGTTAACTGGAACGCAGCAGGACCCCACTATACTTTTAGAGAGAATAAAGATGAAGCCTACAGGATAGAACTATCCTTAAAACTGGGAGTTGTGGACGTGGTGCTTTTTATGTGTCTTTGAGGAAAGTTTTGCAAATTGCTTGCTGTGTGGGGGCAGAGACCTGAAGTCTCCATCGTGTAACTCCTGGTGCTTAATTCATATTTGTAGATTGCTAGATGTGCAATTCATTAAAAACTGCTATTAGTTGCATGCTTCCATGGAAACTTGCTGGGGTACCCTGGAGTACCTCACAAATGAAGCTAGGTCTTGTATGAGTTACACAGTTGTATATGTGTGTATTCTTTAAATCTCAAATGCAGGACTAATATTTCCAAATCCATTTTTCTGTCTTTAATCTATACTTTCATGCTTTTTCTATAGCAGTGATATTTATATGTAAAAATAGTCCAAGACCAGTTTAGAAGTCAGCAATTTTGTTGACTTTATCATCAGAAAATGCACTGATCTGGAGTCCAGATTCTAAATAATGAGCAACATTAGAAAGATAAAAGGAATTCCATTCATTTCTTGCCCTTTTCCCTTAACTTTATTAATAGCTACTTGATATAATTTAATGTTAATCACTGACTCTGTGGCCTGTGTACATTCTGTGATATTTTCACAACTTACCCAGGATCTGGGTGGCGGGAAAGGGAGCCTGGCACACTGCTGGTGGGAAAGCAGCATGGAGCTTCCTTAAAAATTAAAAGTAGGACTACTACATGAGCCAGCAGCTTCCCTTTGGGGTGTTTGGGGGAAATCAGCATGACAGAGATATGAGAAACTCCGTGTTCACTGCAGTGCTAGTCACAGTAGCCAGGAGACCGAGACCACCTAAGTGTCCACCACTGATGATTGGCTATAAAGAAGTCTTACACACTTGCACACAGCGGAGTGCTTTTTATTCATTAAAAATTAAATTCTGTGATCTCTGACAGCATGGATAGACTAGCAACCACTATGTTCAGTGAAGTAAGCCAGGAGCAGAGAAACATGTGTTGTGTGGCCTTGCTCATATGTGAAATACATATTATTATATATTTGTGTGTGTGATTTGAATATGAAACATGCCCCCACTGGCTCATGTCATTGGACACTTGGTCCCCAGCTTGTGACACTGCTTGAGAACCCTGTGGAGTCTTTAGGAGATAGAGCCTTGCTGGAGGAAGTATGTCACTGGAGTGGGCTTTGGGATTGTACAGCCTAGCCCCACTTCCTGTTCACTCTCTGCTTCTCCTTAACTGCTGATGCAGTGTGATGGGTTGGCCATATATTCCTGTGCTATCTATTTCTCACCAAAATAGACTGTTTCCCCTATGAAACTCTAAGCCATAATACCCCCTTTTAAAGCTGTCTGAGTCAGAGTATTTTATTGTAATAACAAAAATGAAACAGTACACACAAGTACTCACACACATTCACACTCACCCAGTCATACATACAATGACACACACAAACACCCCCTCACACCCCTTACACACACTCTCTCACACACACAAACACTCACACACATTCAGTCACACATATATTCACACACTCTCTCTCACACACACACACTCTCACACACATACACTCTCACATACACACACACACACACATACACACTCTCTCACACACAGTCATAGGAACTGTGATGGGGAACACTAGGTACTAAATCACAGGTAGGTAGGATAAGAAATTCTGAGGTGCTCTGTGCACAGTAGGGTGACTATAGATTGAGATTGTGACCCCTATTTCAGAAAGCCAGAAGGAAGAGTTTGGAGTGGTTTCACCATGAAGAACTATCTGTTGAAGTGTGGATGTGTTTAGCCTGGCTATGAAGTGTAAACATGTATCCAAATAACACATGATAGCCCACGGACACAGGCAACTTCGTATTTTTATGTATCAAATTAAAACTTTAAGTTTTAAAAAGAATTTTTATGATATCATTGAAGGTGGTTAAAATGATTCTGGGCCTTGGGGTGAGGCCTACCTGGAACAGGGCATGAGACTGGATGGAGTGGACTCTGCAAACAGAATACTAGAATTCATTCACAAATATGGTTTTGTGTTCTCCAAATAGCCTTCTATTGAAGGGAATTGAGTTCACTTAAAATGGTCTGAATAAGGGTGTGAATAGCTATAAGGAAGAATGGTGTCTTTGTAAACCCAAACTTAGCAATGTCACAGCTTCAAAGGCTCTCTTGCCTTCTGGTTGCACTGATGCCAGGGGAGTAGCCTTCAGCCCTTGGTGACCTGCCCATCAGCCCAACAAGTCCTCTCAGAGGAATGCCCTCTGTATAGAGTGAAGAGGTTTTTCTGCCTGTGCTGACCTAATTGTCTTTGGAGAGGGGCTTGGCAGAGCTTGGGAAGGCAGAACCCTGCCTGTAGACACAGGTTAAACCATTCTTCTGGGTCAATGGTGATGTTATTAACCCCCTCTATCTCGCAAAAGTAAAGAATTTTAGGAGATGGCAGTATGCATTCATTTGGACTATGGTAACGTCTCAGTGCCCAAGACCTTCACATCTGGAAAATAAAGATAACAAAGCTCATGGACTTTGGTGCCTTGTGGAGCGATTGAATGCAAGCATGAGGACATGGATTCAGATCCCCGCATCCCAGATACAGCTAAGCATGGAAGCACACATCTGTAATTCCAGTACTGGAGAGGTGGAGACAGGTCAGTCAACATAGCCACATGATGAGCTTTGGGTTCACGGAGAGACACCACCAAAACAATAAGATGGAGAGCAATTGATGGAGACTCTGACATGACCTTTGGCCTCCACATTTACACACGGTGTATACACATGTACTTGCACCTGCACATACATGTGTACACACAAAGCAGGGAGACCATAACTTCTATACAAAGTGGATTCATCTTATGAAGGTTGATGCTTAATTAGATTTGGTTGGCTAGAGTACACCATTTTAGTCTGAGTTGGGAATATTAGGTGACATTTAACACTAGGTAGCATGTTTTATTTTCAAGAGGAAAGGTTCCTGCTTGGGTTTTAGGAGACCTGGGGTAATAGCAACAGTGACAATCAAGGATGGTAGTATGAGTGTCTGTCAGATACTCTATCCCCACGTGGGTCTAAGGATCTTACAAATATGAATGCGTCTCATTTTTAAGAAAGCCCTTGGAAACGTTCTCAGTCTCATTTCACAGGTGAAGAAGCCAAGGAACAGAGCACAGGTGGCCTGCTGAGTTTGACCACTACCAAGCAGCAGAGCTGGGACCTGAGTCTAGGAGCTGCGACCTGACTAGGAAACACCTCTCTTCCACCAATTGCTCTGGGGCCTGCCACTGGGACTCTTGAAACCTTCATAATGGAGGATATTATAGATTCATAAAATCCCAGTAGTTTTTGGAAAATAACTTAAGGCTATCATTAAAGTTTTTGACAGTGGCTGTTTGCTTTTCTTATTTCTTAAAAAGGCCACTACACACCCCTTTCCTGTAGAGGAGGAGATGGGAGAGAGTCTTGGGTTGAAGAATGAACCTTCCCATAAAGAAGAGTCACATCCACTTTTGAGGAGCATATTCCCCAGCTGTTCATCTTGCAAATAGGCCTCGACTGCCCAGGAAGTATCCAGTGGAGAAGACAGACCTAGTCCCTACCATGGAGAATTTGCATTCCAGTGGGCCAGACAGTCATTTACAAAGTAAACCTAAAAAATATATAATTGCACACTTGCTGAGTACTTGGAAGGAAATGAGCACAGCCTGAGGACAGAGAAGGAAAGTTGTGGGGTGGGCATCCTGCCAGGAAGGCTTTCCCAGGAGGTGAAGACACAGAGGCATGGGGTGGGGCAAGGTGGATGAGACTATGGGAGCTGGGAGGAGTCTGAGGGGGGAGGTACTGCTGCTGGGGAGTCCTGAAGCTCCAGGTGAAGGGAGGCTTCAGAGGGCTGTCCTGGTGCCGCACAGCCTGAGGCCAGTAGAAGCTTTGCTTTTGCCAGGGGTCCAAGGGGAAGCCATGTAGACATTTGAAGCTAGAGTATGAACTGATTGTATCATTTGGGATAACTGTGCGCTGGGGTTAGGTGGCTGGAAGCCTATTGTAGAAGAGGCCAAGTACTGCAGAGGTAGGATGAGGGATGACAGTGGGAGACCCCAGAGAGCTGAGGACCCCGGAAGACAGGGAAGCCTTGCACACAACAAACCAAGGAGTCAGTGAGCAGACAGCAAGCTGATCCTCCCTCCCTGAAAGGAAAGGATGGGTTTACCCATCCTTTCCCCCACCCTCTGTCTGGGCCCCCCACTAGCAGACCAAGGTTGCCCTCTACCATAGTCCTTCTAGGCTAGCCAGGGCAGTACGTAGATGGAGAGGGAAGGAAGCCCATCTAGTGGAACCAGGTTGTTTCTCAACTCTGAATTCAGGCAGTAAGGTAGACTCAGGAAGCGGGCTTCCTGAGGGAGAGCTCTCTGGAGGACAAAGCAAAGTGCCTGAGAGAAAGCTGAGGATCTGCTCTTTTCAGGACTTGCATTCCAGGACCTTGCAACCTCTGTGTGTTCCCCCTCTTCCTCTCCCTCTCCTTCTCCCTTCCCCTTCCTCCTGCTCTCTTCTCCTCTCCTTGTTTTGTTTTGTTTTGTTTTGTTTTGTTTTTGAGACAGGGTTTCTCTGTGTAGCCCTGGCTGTCGCAGAACTAACTTTGTGACCAGGCTGACCTCAAACTCAGAGATCTATCTGCCTCTACTATCCCAACCCCAACCCTCATCCCCATTTCAGTGCTGGGATTAAAGGAGTGTACTACCACCCAGCTGACCTCTGCATTTTCATCTGTAAAATGAGGCATAGTCCTTCCAGGTGTTTCTGCTATGACCCAATCACAGTGTTTTGTTGAATCTAACAAAGCTTGCAATCCCAAGGTCTTCATGCTGCTTTCAGACAGTGGGGCTACTGTCCCTCCCAAATCATCTTTGACCAGCAGTTTCTAAGCTGGGGAAGGGCAATGGTAGAAGGCAAGGAGTCCCATAGTGGACATCTCACCTAGGACACGGAATGTCTTTGTCTCAGAGGCTGCGTCATGCCCAGTGAACCTGAGGTTTGATCTTTTCTGTCTTAGCTTTTAAACTCCTGGGTTCCTTTAAATTCCCCTGCCTTTTGGGACCTTATGAGTTTCCCATCAGCTGCATATGTTATTTCTCCTCTCTTCTCCCTGTCTGAAAGTGGAGAGCATTCTGGGAGGATGTTAAGGAGGATGGACTGTCTCTCAGTAACCAAGATAAAGGCTGGGTGAGAAAGGTAAATCAGAAAGAATATAGATAATTCAAATGAATCTAATTACAAGTGAGTGGCTTCAGGAATTACTTTACATATTGTAACTGGACACCCTGAAATAAGGCAGAGGCACAGTCATTCTGCAAGCACACAGTCTCGTGGGCTTGTCATGATGTGATGATAAAGACTTCTGGCCAGGATCCCACATTCTAAGGAGATGTTCTAAGTGCTGAGCTCCCCAGTGGGCCTTCCAAGTCCTGGCTTTTCTAGAAAAGACTGTGCGTGACAAATTGACCAGGACTGCCTCTGCAGGCAGACTGAGGGAGGATGCCCAAAGGCAGCCATTTTTCAGTGAAGGAGTCAAGGTGAGGGCTGTCCTGAGAGGACCCTGCATGGGAGCACCTGCCAACACTCACAAAGCAGCTCCACTGTGCTTACGTGTGCAGTTCAGTGCCACCCTACTCAGCTCTCCTGTGTTTTTAAAATCTTGTAAGTGCTTTCAGTGAATCACTTGATGCTTTCTATTACCCAGGATACATCTGGCATTCTCTTACAAAGTAAAATACACATAACTCATGACTCAGCATTTTTCCAAGAGACATGAACATGTACATTGACACAAGGTTTGCAGATAGATGTCCACAAGAGTTTTATTCATGGTGGTTCAAATGTGGAAATGTCTGGATCCGAACCTACCAGGGGACACCAAGCAACTCGCAGGGCATACAAATGAAGAAATACTGTTCAGTGACAAGGACATATACAAAGACATGCCTGGGCTGCCAGAGAGCCATGTTGAAAGCTGCCCACTGGGAGAGAGCATACTGTGTGTTCCCATTTAGGGGCAAAACTAACCTATCAGGCCAGGGAACCAGATTGGGTTGGTTGCCTTAGGGTGGCCTAAGGGGAGTTAAATTCAAGGAGCAACCAAAGAGTGGGGTGCATATTTTCTGAGGTTATGAAAATAGTCATATCCATATGGAATTGATATTTATACTTCTTAATTAGGGTAGTGGATGAATGACTATAGACATTTATCAAAAAATACCCAGCTGTTTGTTTGATATATTTTTACTGTGTGTATGAATATATTATACCTCCATAGAGTTGGTTCTTAAGAAAACTCTACAAGTTTTTATTTTAAAAACTATTCTCAGTGCAGAATGACTGTTTGTTGGCATTCTTGGGTCTAACATCCATTTGGCAAGGTTTTGAATTTCGTGAATTTTTGTGCTTTTCCAAGTTGTACTCCCTTGCAATTTCCCATTAACCCTTTAGTAACTCACTAAAATTTCCCAAAGAGTCATTGATTGACTTAATTGTCAAATAATGAAAATATTCCGGAACATCAATTTTGTTCATGGTGATATTGTTTTGAACTCCAGTTGTTTTCACGAGCTGGCTGATGCCAGCCCCTGAGGAGGTCTGTTCACTAGCTGATCCATAGCAGGAGAGCACAGCAGCCACCTTTCCATGGTCCACGTGATGTATAAAGAGCACAGAGATAACTGCAATTAGTTTGACTTCCTTACGAAGCTTTTCACTGCTTTCTGTTCTCCTGGGAATTATATGCACATATATGGAAATCACATATATTGTGATGGTTTGTATGTGCTTGGCCCAGGAAGCGGCACTATTAGAAGGTCTGGCCCTGTTGGCGTAGGTGTGTCACTGTGGATATGGGCTTAAGACCCTCATCCCAGCTGCCTGGAAGCCAGTTTTCCACTAGCAGCCTTCAATGAAGACACAGAACTCTCAGCTCTGCCTACACCATGACTAGATGCTGCCATGCTCCCACCTTGATGATAATGGACTGAACCTCTGAACCTGTAAGCCCCTATTAAATGTCCTTATAAGAGTTGCCTTTGTCATGGTGTCTGTTCACAGCAGTGAAACCCTAACTAAGACATATATGGCACAGCAAGGTGAAGATCAGAATGACTGGCTTTTGTCTACCTTAAGTAGTGTTCTTTATATACTACCCACTGGGCATCCCCCACATTTTGAATGTACATATGGCATTCTGTCACTGGGCATTGATAGTGATGTATACAATCAGACCCACACTCTAAACCTGGAAGAATCAGTCAGAACTTTTAGTCTAGCTTTTAATTTCAGATGTGTGAAACTTAATGGAATTACCCCCAACTAGGCAAGCCTATCATCCAGGAAAGTGAAGGAGAGAACTTACCTATCTGCCTGCCTTGGATTGCTTTGGGGCTCAATGGTGAAGCAGATCAACTCCTTGTTTTTTATTAATCCTGTTTTACTTATTCCAGAAAGTAAAACAATATGTAGTGTTTCATATATGTCTGATGTGTCTGAGTTTATGTAGATTTGGATATCAGCAACCAGAAAGATCAAGGAGCTTATTCATAGTAACATGTGGAATCATACAGTTGATGTGCATGTAAGTGTGTTCATGTGTGAGCCTGTGTGTATATATGCATGTGCACGTACACCTGTGTGTATGTGCATTTATGTGCATGTCTGCATGTGTGTATCTGTATATGTGTGTAAGTGTACATGAGTGTGTAGACTCTAACTCAGACAGTCTGGCTTTATCCATCTTCCCCTTAACCATGTGCTATAGCATCATCATTGTCAATCATCTGGTTATGCCCATAGGTCTGTTTTCTAGTCTGCACTGAGGCTGTCTCTCCAAGGAGAATAACTTTCTGCCTATTAACTTACATCTCATTACTTTCCTTTGTTAATAAATAACTTTCTTTTATTAAATTCAAAAGTCCTATTGATTTTGACATCAGTTACAGCTGTGTGAGGTAGATAGTGGGGATTTTAGAATTTAAAGAGATTTTTGAATGCTTTGAGTCATCCATTTATATATTTATATAATAAATATTTAAGGACTGGTTGCTCTGTTAGAGGGAATAAGCTGACTGATGAATCAGGTCCAATTCTGTCCTAGTCAGCATGTCAGGGACCTTGTTGGGTGGAGACACCACATTAGGAAGGAATGTAGAGAAGACTGCTCAGTAGGGACCAACACAAGGTGTTCCTTCTCCCTGTAGTCCAGGGTCTATAAAATGGAGCTGCCAGGGTGCCAGAGAAATCTGCTATCTGTTTATATTTAACCCCTCAAGCTAAGAATCTGGCTTATGTTTTCAAATGGCTGAAAAGAAAAAAGAAACACAGAAGAATATACAGTGGAGACCTCATGCAACCTTGCTAAGCTGGCAGCCTTTGCTTTTCTGTCCCTTACGGGAAGAGCTTGCTCACCTCTGCTGTATGGCATATGAAGGCTTGGAAGAAAGAATCTGGTTAGGACAAGATTATCTCTTATGTCAGTCCCTGGAAGGCAGTGTTTGAACACCAGCCACAGAAGTTGGCCCTGGAGCATGAGGCTCTCTCTCTGGAATCCCTGCAGTGTCTCCTCTGTGAGAGGGCAGGTGCTTGAAGACTGATTGGGAAGATGGGCACTGGCTCTTCATCACCGTGGCAGGAAGAAGCTGGAGGGCTGATAGAGCAATGTGGTTTGTAAGCTCTAAGGAAGTTGGCTTTGTTGTTCCTGCAGCACTCAGCAGCTGTTCTTCCTGCCACGGGTATCCTGACAGTGCCTTTGAGAGGCAGCCAAAGTCTAGGGTGGGATGAGCATGGTGAGCTGGGATATTGGATCTTGTTCCAGCTTTCTTAGTGATGTGCAGATGACCTTGAGTGTGCCAGGTGCTCCCCATGCTCTGATGCTGCTGGTTATACCAGGGTGACCCACTTCTGCTGGTGACCAGCTCCTACAACTTTGCAGTGCCTGATATTCCTTGGAGAGGTTGTCTGGCACACTGGGGGTCAGCTAAGGTCAAAAAGAAACTGTGCCAAGAGCAGGTTGACAGAGGAGGAAGCAGAGGGGGATAAGAGAAAGGAAGTGGGCTGGAGGGGTTATGAGCCAGTACGGCCCTTGCTAAGGGCCTGAGTTCAGTTCCCAGAACTCATACTGGCAGCTCACAACCTGTAACTCCAACTCCAGGGAGAGCTGATGCCTTTGGTCTCCAAGGGTACCTGCATCCACACACAGACACTGACACATACATAATTAAAACTAATTGTGTGTGTGTGTGTGTGTGTGTGTGTGTGTGTAGGGATAAGGGTGAGGGAGCTCTCTTTCTTTATCTATTTGACTTTCGAACACAGATAAACTTACCATTTCTGGATCTTAACACCATAATTCCTGTTACAATCAGCCATATCTATGGTGAAGCTTTAGCAAGCAGCCTGTTTATAGACCAATTGGCTTTCTTCTCTGGTTCAAGATAAATTCTGGCTCTTATAGTCAGTGGTTTTCATGATGGCGCCCCATTTTGGGCTGCCTCTGACAGGCAGTGGCTAGGCAGAGGGCCTGGAACCCAGACCCACCCTGAAGGCAGGGCCATTCCCGCTCTGTCCGTGACAGCTGGCCAGTGTAAATGATATTCAAGGTGTCTGGAGAATCTGGCTGGGGTCTGCATGAGTGGGAAGGTGAACTGCATAATTCTGTATGTTTCTGTTTTGGTCATGGACTGTGGGACCCAGTTACTAGCTATGGCCCCAGGAGTGAGGAGAGAAAGTGTAGAGGACCAGATCTGGGTGCCCTGGCACCCATGTTCAGAGGACCAGACCTGGGACACTGGTGCCCTTTTACAGAGAACCAGGCCTGGGTGCCCTGGCGTTCTTGCACTCTCAAAGTCTTGTTAGTTTACTTGTCAACTCCCATTCATTCATTCATTCATTCATTCATTCATTCACCTTGCAGTTCTGGGAACTAGACCCAGGATGTGTTAGGCACATGCTCTATCACTGAGTTACACTGTGTCCTACTTGTCAACTCTTTGAGGTCTGTTTGTAAGCATAAAAGTCTGTATTATTTTATTTTTAAACTGACTGACTCTGTCAAATCTTGAGTCACATATAACGAACAAGCACAGTAACTTGGTGGTAGTCCATGCAGAGCCACTGCTCTCTGTGCTCCTTGGCATGGTTGCCACTTTCCATTCTTACCCCTGTGAAACCACTGAACCATGCGGCTGTTCCCACCTAGTCACAAACGAGATTCATCAGGGCTCCTGGCTCAGTTCTTACTTTGCCTTCAGATGATTCTCACCTCTACAGCACAATCCACATGTTCTCCACAAGCCACTTCTAGGAGGACCCAGCTCTGAGATGCCCTTCCTTAAAGACAACCAGAGGCAATGAACACATCACAGCCAGAGTTCTCTGCATCTCTCGCCTTTCCTCTCATCTGGGAGCTCTTCAGAGCATCTTGAGAGAAGACTGGATGAGGGGATGGGTGCACTTCTGTAAGACTCAGGGTTTAGGGGTCTAACATAAGCTACCCATACAGGGCTGCTGAAGATGCTGAATGCATCTTAGGGAAGCCTGGCAGGTTCTCTAGCTCACTCGAGGTGTCTATTGTTGGTTCAGATCTCTCTGCCCCTGCAATTACAACCCACTGCTGTCCCAGTCTTTGTTCAGTCCGGATGCTGTTAGGATTCTGAGTAAAAGACAGCACCAAGGAGGTGAGTGAGGGCTTTAAGAGCTACAGAAAGTGGATGAAAAATTTAACCCAAATATCTACACTGACAAGGTGTTCATTAACTCTTAAGAAACCATGACCAGTTATAATAATTTGTGCATTTTGTGATGTTTCTTTCCTTGGCCACTCCAGCCTCAAATCCTGGCAAGACGTACAAAATTCAAGTTAATCTCTGCCAAACTTCTCTGGAGTCTTGGTGTTAGTTGCTCTGTGCAGGCAAGAGGCTTCTTACAACATGGCTGCATGGACCAGGCTAGAGGAGTGTCAGAGGCAGCTAAAGCATGAATGGTTGGACTAGGATCATTGTTCAGTCCTAGCTGCCCCAGCAGTTTGCAATCAGGGCCCCACACTCCTTAGATAGTCTTTCTTATCCAGAGTCTGTTCAAGGGCCCACTCTTCGTGTCTGCCTGTAGGTAACTGCAGTTGAAGCACGGTGAATTTCTCTCTGCTGTCAGCATCCAAAGTCCTCCACACATCTCAAGCCCCTCTAAGAAGACAAGGGGCTGAGTAGGTTGTCTACCTGTGCATGGTGGTGCTGGCCCCTTTTAAGAGGTCACCATGAGAGACATATTTATGGAATAATTAGAGTTCCTCTCCAAAGCTGCAGGCTGCTCCATGCTCCCTTTCTCTGGGGACTTTCAGGATATGGTGCAGTCTTTGGATCTTTGTTTTCTTCTTTTTCAAATTTTTATTGTTTATCTTATGTATATATGTGCTTTACCTGCATGTATATCTGTGTACCTCATGCCCACAGAGCCAGAAAAGGGTGTCAGATTCCTTGGGACTGGAATTACATGGTTTTGAGCTACTATGTGGGCACTGGGAATCAAACCCAAGTCTTTTGGAAGAATAGCCAATGTACTTAACTGCTGAGCCATCTCTCCAGCTCATTTGTTTTTTCTTGTAAGAAGTGGGATAGTTGAATGTCTGAGTCTCTGCAACCTGCCAGCTGTCCCAGCCTACACAGCATGTACCTAAGTGTACTCTCTCCCCTCTGAAGAACCTGCTCCTAGAGCCACAGAGAAGGAAGCCAATTGGAAGAAAAGATAGAGAACTCTCTTCTGCAATCCTCAGGCTAAGAGCAGGATTCTCAAGGGAAGGGCTTGGGGAGGCTGAGAGGAAGACAGGTCTCAGAGCAGGGGAAAATGTAAAGCCAGAGACGCAGAAGGCATCTATTGGCGTCTTGTCCTTCCCCCAGTGTGGATTTGGGATGGATGATTTAGGGTACTTTTCAGACGTTCATCTTAGGTTTTATCAAAGACCATGACATCTGACTGTGTCTGTCTATTTCCTCAT
Organism: Uromys caudimaculatus; assembly: GCA_028551405.1. Taxonomy (NCBI): domain Eukaryota; kingdom Metazoa; phylum Chordata; class Mammalia; order Rodentia; family Muridae; genus Uromys; species Uromys caudimaculatus. Next base: position 109,666,119 of record CM052702.1, read on the forward strand.
GGAATCAGATCTTATGATTATAAGTTTGAAGACCACTGGATTGAGCTAAGAAGCCAATTTCTTTATCTCATTTTTATATATAAGGGACCCCAGTCTACAAAAAAATTATATGCCATGTTCATGATCATACATCCAAATTAATTGGAAAGACCAGATATACTGGGTGAATTTACATACCATGGAATGAAGAGAGCTTAAAGTACACCTATAGGTAAATTCTGACAAACTTGTGTACCCAAGCAACTCATGCTGCCATTGGTGAACAAGAAATACAATCATTGGGCACATGCGCAGAGTCATGGGATGGCACATATCTCAGTGAGAGTGCAGCTTCATCCCCCAGCTTGTCCCCAGTCCCGAAGCAGGAAATCAACACCTCCCCCCCTCGCCTTTCCTTTTATGTCCCATTCCCAATGCCTGAATTATTCTTTCAAATGGGTTTTGATTTCTGTCTGGTTCAGGTAGAGTTGTCTAGGGAACCAGAAATATCTACAGACTGCAAGCTGCACAGATTGAGCGATCCTTGGCTCCTCTCTTCAGAGCCTCAGTGACTCCTGCCATGTTTTTACTGCTATCCTTTGCTGCTGCTGCTTCATGCTCTGGGCCTTGTGCCACAGCAGTCACCCTTCCACCTTGGTGAGCATCCTTTCTGACTCTCCTGCTCCCTTGTCATGGAGCAGTGTCTAATGGCAGCCGAGGCTGAGTGACAGGTGCACTGCTGGTTCTGTGTCTGTAATGCCTGTGGCAGGCCCACGAGGGGAGGGGCGCCTGGGAGCTGTTTGACTCATCTTGTTTTCCAGGGGCTGGAGGGGTTGCCTTTTACACTGCTCAGATCCATCCCACCCTAGGCACTGCCTTTCTCTCTCCTCATTTCCACTCCTTGTTCTCTCCCCCCCCCCCCCATCATCCAGTGTAGCTACAGCTGGAAACACTGCTCTTGGGGCTCTCAAAGGGAGCCTGCTCACCTTCCCTCTGTACTTGAACAGGGAGAAATCAGATCTCTACGGGGAAGTGTAACGAGGGGCTCTCTGTCACAGAGGATCTTTGTTGGATTCCCCTGGCTCGCTGCTGAAACTCAAGCCCTCTTGACTTGCCCTTCGGGGCCATTTCCACAGTAATTGACCAGTCTTCTTGAGAACCTGTGATTCCCCTGACTCGTTCTGTGGTTCTTTCTGGGACTCTCCAGCATTCCTAAAGAAACCAGGGGTGGGGGATGCTGAGAGTCAGGAAGAGGTGGGAGGAGAAGGATGCATGCTGGGAAGTTAGCAGTGGCTGTGGGGCTGGAGGAGGACCAAGCAAAGGGCAGAGGGAAGGGAAGCGCAGTGCCTTGAACCATGGAAGCACGTGCTTGTGTGTGAAAATGAGGAACTTTTATGTATGGCACTTCAGTAGTAGAAAGTACCAGAATTCCATGTTTCTCCTGGTCTCTGAACCTAATCTGATAGGCTCTAGGGGAGAAGGGAGAGGAAGGGAGGGAGGAGGGAGATTAATTGGTTGTGTAGACAGACAGCTGTTTCACTGATGTTGGCTAAAACATTGCTGGAGTTAATTTTCCTTTGAACAATTTGGAAGCACCATTCATTTCCTTCCCCCTGCAGTAAATGCCTGCTTTTTGGATGCTCTTGTCTTTCTTTTTAAGATTTATTTGTTTTATTTTCTGTGTATAGGTGTTTTGCCTGCATGCATGTCTGTGCACCATGAGTGATCAGAAGAAAGCAGCTGGTCCTTTGAACTGGTGCTACAGACAGTCATGAACCTCCATGTGGGGCAGCACATGGTCTTAACAGCTAAGTCATCTCTCCAGTCCCACACTACTCCAGCTGCCCCGCTCTGAACTCATCACTTCTTCCTCTCAGGGCAGCAACCTGTGTCTTTATGTCTCCCATGGCTACATCCATCACGTTTCAAAATTTATTCTTAATCCCCTTGTGGAATTCATCTCCAAGGACAATAATACTGGCTCTGTGGTGGGTTTCAGATCTAGCTCTCAGGAGCAGGTCTGGTGCCTTTGGCCAAGCCTTGTGCCTGCTAACCTGGGCTCTCTACAAGGCCCTACTGTTCTTACCTCGGTCTCATATGCATCCCTACTGAAAACAAAAGTCTGCACAAGCTTCCTTTAATTATGTTAGTCTGCTGTTCCCAAGTCTCCAAATTGTCCCCTCCTGTTTATTGGATGGACCTCAAAGTCTCTGTGTGGGATTCAGACCTCTCTGAAATCTGGCCTCCTTCCTCCCCAGCCAGTGCTCTGGGCTTCTGCCTGCCTCACAAGCCCTCTTCCTCAGCTAACAATGTAGCAGTCTAAGAGATCAGAGCCCTCCTCCTTCTCCTCTCAGGGCTCCCCAAGTGGTAGCTCCCTTTCCAGCCACCTGCATTTCCTCACCATTTGAGAGTAAACGTAATCCATCCTGGTATCACCAGCCTTCAGTGTTATCTCCGTGGAGTAGGGCAACCAGGCCTTGCAATGCTCAGCCCCGTGTAGTATGCATGAGTTTCCCTAGCCCCTTTGGAGAGACCTGAAGTGGACCGACTGCTCAGGCAAGTAGCAAAGTTATTATGTAGGTCCTCTGATTTCTTTCAAGTTCCCACAGAGAACATCAGGATATGCATGGCATGTATCTCCCTACCCTGTGCATGAAGCCTGTCCTCTGGGACTGGTAGGAAGGCCTCTGTCTCCCTCTTCATTCTGGTTTTACTCATGCTGCCATGTATCCATCTCTGCCTCCATTGGCTCTCATCTCCTGCAGAAGATGTTCCCCAGGCTTTACTTTGGATGCCAGTTTCTGTGCTCTGTCAGTTCAGGTTTGTGTGCTTAAGGTGTGCCACTGGAGAGCTAGCCAGGTCACTTGCAAGTGACTTCTTCCCATGAAGAGTAATTCGAGAGATGTGAACATTCTGTTTCCAACAGCTCTGACTCCTCTGACAGCCTAGCCCAGTGAGAACAGCCACAGAGTGGGGAATGTTGGGGGAAAGACCCCATGTGTGAGTATCTGGGAGGCTGCCTGCTGATGGAGGGAGTTACACATGCTCTAACAACGTTTCTATCTAAAGAGGAGTTTTCCTGGTCACAAGCTGAAGGTGAGCAAATCTGGGCTGGAGGTAAGATTGCTGCAAACACAGAGCATTCGTCCTCCAGGTTCTAGAAGGGCTCAGGAGAAAAGCTCTGTGTATACAGAGTAGGTGAGGCTACGTATAGTAGGGTGGGTGCTAAATTATGGACCAAGGCCAGGACAATGTACAGAAGAAAGCAAGACAAATGCCCATAGGAGAACAGTCACTGACTACACCAGTTTTCCTGCTGAATTGACTTGGAAACAGGATTTGGTTTGTTGCCATTTAAGGTATTCCAAGTTGGCAAATGGGAAATAAAAGGAATTTCCCTTATCACATGTCATGTTCTGGCTTCTGGAGGGATGTCAGACAGCTTCATTTTCTTCCCCCCTTTGCATATGTGTATGTGTGCATGTTCATGTGTGCAGGGGCACATGTGTGTACAGATGTGCAGAGACTAGAAGACAACCTTAGATGTGACTCCTTAGATGCTATCTTCCCCACCCCACCCCCTCCAGCTCTTTGAGACTCTTACTGGCCTGGCACTCAGCAAGTAGACTGGGCTGACCAACCAGTGAGTTCCAGAAGCTTGGTTGTCTCTGCCTTCCCAGTGCTTAATAACACTGGACAGAAGGTGGCCTTAATCCCTAAAGTCACCCAGCCAGTAGCAGCAGACCTAAGACTTAACTGGGGTAGGGACTTCAGAAGCAGATTCCAATATGGTCTAGTAGGTGCTGCTGTCAGGTGGGCAGAAGATCAGGTGGGTGAAGGAAGCACACAGAAGGTTCCCTCACTGCCTCAGGGAGTTGAAAGTTTGCTACAATACAGAAAACTAAACTCAGCCTTAAGCTCTGGTCTTCCAGGTAGGGGGCAGGCAGGAGGAGTAGCAGGGAGATGTGGCCTTGAACCCCATTCTCTGTCTTCTTTACATGTGATTTTGACAAATCCCTTTTCTCAGGTTCCTCACTGGCAGAGCAGGCATAAGGACACCCACACTGGCATCATGATGCCAAAGTACAATAATATAATGCTTGGAACTCAGTGAGCCTTTCTGAGTATCCTTCCCATGTCCCCTGAGTGAGAAACTCCAAGCTAGTTAGAACACAGACAAGAATGGGCTTTGTATGTACTTAATTAAGCTGAGTCACACTTACATGCATTTGTTAAGTCATTATATGTTTTATTTTTATTTATATGTACGTGCCTGCTGGTCTACATGTGCACACAAGTGTGTAGTGTCCATGAAGGCCAGAAGAGAGCATCAGATCCCCTATAACTGGAGTTGCAGGCAGATGTGAGCTATCCAGGGTGGGTTATGGGAATTGGACTTGGGTCCTCAGCAAGAGCAGCAAGTACTCTTAACAGCTGAGTCGTCTCTCCAACTCTTCTTTAAATCACTTAGATTTATTTCATGTACACCATAGCTCCCCTTGCTGAAGCTGTATGGGCTCTCCATAGCACACCACCAACACCATCAGACCAAGTCTTTTCTCTCTGTAGGCTTGACCTTAGGTGCTGCTGCAGCTGGACTGCTTCAGGAGAAGTAGCTCTCCTCTTCTGAGCATGTCAGGTTGCAGTGGATTGAAGCAGAATATACAGAGAGGCTAAGACCTTGGTTCAGGAACCCCCTGTGACCAGGGAGTGAGGCTTCCTGTGGTGGGGAAGGAAAACTGGGTGGCTGGTTTGGAAGCTAGCATCTGGATCAGGAGGGAGGACTGAGCTGGGTAGAACTCAGCAGATTCCTTGGCATGCACTGCAGGAGGATTCCCTGAAGGGCTTCACAGAAAAATGTGCTGTGTGCTTGGCAGGCCAGAAACCACAGAGACCCTAGCCAGGCTCTTGGAGGATTTGGGAGCAGAAAAGCAGACTCTCCAGGTGGTTATTTATAGAGCCGGCAGCAGTAATGATCAGTTAGAAAAATAAATTATAACTCAGTTGAACCTGAAATAACTTTGCTTTTGCAACCTTAGGCTTTCTGAATGGGTCGCTCAGATGTCACTCCCTCCCCGTGTGCTCCGGCAGGCTGAGAAGCAGTCTCATAGCTCACACATGCCCACCCAGAGCTTCAGAGGCAACTGAGGGAGTTTTTGGCAAGAACCAGAGAGCATCCTGTCTGGATGATTCCTTTCTTTCCCCCATAGAATCCACAAAATGGTGCTGTGTTCCCTCCTTCCCATCGGCATGTATTGATTGGGAGGCATGTATTAGTCCATTTTCTGTTATTGTAGTAAAACACAAAAGCAGCATTTAGAAGGGAAGGTTTATTTGGGTTCACCATTCCAGAGATGTGTCTACCAAGGTTGGGAGGCATGGTGGCAAGTAGGCATGGAAGCTGAGAGATTATGTCTTTAACTGCAAGCAAGAAGCAGAGGGAGCAAACTGGATGTGGGATGAGGCTATATGCTCTCAAAGCCCACTCCCCATGACATACTTCCTGCAGCAAGGCCACACCTTTCAAACCTCCCTAAATAGCACACGCCTAGGGATCAAGTGATCAGACACATGAACCTCTCGGGGTACATTTCTCATTCAAGTCACCATGAGACATAGGTAGACTTTGAAAGGTATGGAGACCCATGGCATGCCAAGCATCAGCTTGTGGTCAGTACTGGCTTGGCTGCAGACAGAGATTCTGGTGGAGACAGCCTCAGACAAGCTGGTGGTTGACTCCTTTACAGATCTCGTCTTTCATTCTTCCCTCTGCCAACAAGCAAGACCGTGCGAGTTCGCATTGACAGCTTGGCAGAAGGGTCACCTTGAGCTTGCCCAGCTACTGCTGGGGGTCTTGACACTTGGGCATCCATCTGGCTTCCCCTCTCCTACCCATCTGTTCTTTTTTCTCATTTATTCACTCACTCACTCATTCATTCATTCATTCATTCATTATCTTTCCAATCAGCAAGCATTAATTTATTCAGTGTCTATGATGCACCAGATACTGATGATACAAGAATCAAAGTTGCTATCTAGATATAAAGGATTACCATGTAAGTCCATCGTGGCTATAGCTACACTGTATTTGGCTCTCAACACCATGTCTTAAATCTGTGTGCTTACTGATACATAAAGCCCCGCTGATTTCTTATGAGAAAGCAGACACCCAACTTGTAATCCATGTCCTACAAGGTAGCACTCTCTAGACAGGCTACTAGCCCATTAGATCATCCCAGCTCCTCTGATCCATTTCAGTGCCAGTGAATTTTTAGTCTTGGATCAAAAGTAGGACAGCCATTACTCCTGTCTCACAAATGCACTGCTTCCCCCTGCATGTCACTCTCCCAGCTATGTGATAACTTGATGTTGAATCCAGATGTGGTTCCTAAGCTAAGTCTCATGGTCTGGGGAGAGGAGGCAGGACCAGCAATCAGCCTGATTGAAAGGTGCTACGAGAGTGGCACCCATTGGGATACAGGGGATGGAATGTTTTCTGGCTTTGATATAAGAGTCTGGTTTGACAGCTGAGTGAGCATATGGTAAGAAGTTGCTGAGAGGGCCTCTCTAGACCAAGCAATAGGCATGCTCAGAAGCTCTGATGAGTCCTAGAGTCAGAGCCAAGCAAACTCTAGCAAAGGTCAAAGTGAAATAGTCCCACTGATGGGATTTCAGGTCAACTCTACCCAACCTCAAACCTGTAGACAGGTCCCTAGGCATATCTGCCAATAGCTGCCTAAAGTAACAGCGTCCAGTGGTTCATTTTTGCTCTTCCCAGAGTGTGGTATGTGTGTTTTCTAAGTCCTTCTTCCCTTCTAGCCCCTTCTTGTTTCATCTTTGAGGCTAGTGGTCCCCAGAGTGTGTAATGCTTTGGTCTTCTCCTTTGGTGTGCACATGCTCATTGTCATCTACAGACAGATGTCAACTGTCTCCTAAGCTGACATCGTCAGCCCAGAGCTAGCTGAGCTGCAGTTTAAGGCTCTAGACAACTTGTGGAGGATTTGCCTTAGAGTGCTCACAGGTACCTTGGACTCCAGCTAACACCTCAGCCAACTCCTCCAACACCCCATCAGCTCACTGTCCTCCCGTCTTTCTCCTTGTCACTCACTCCCCTTCTCCTGAATGTTGAAATTCTTCCATTCTTTAGTTCTTGGTGATAGTTCCCTGAAGCCTTCCTGACTCAGGAGGCCACCACCACCCATTACATTATAAGCAACATTTCCAGAAGACTGAGAGCTCGTCCATGCTCCAGATGCTCTGTGAACATAGCAGGGCAGAGCCCCATGGAGAAGGTGGCCTTGCCCAGTCCCTTACTCTGCTTCCCACATGGTCCATCCTGGATGTGTTTTTATTGCAATTAACTCTGACACCCCATTTGTGATGGTGGTGTGAGATTATCTGTCCCCAGTCTGACTGTAGGTTGGTTAATGATAGGGACTGGCTACTGTATAGTGTCTTCCTGAGAATGTAGCATAGTCCCACATATGCTCTCAGCTGTCAGTGACTAACAGCCAGTGCTATATTGAATGATACCTTAATGGAGAGGATAACGTTACTCTTTGCATGAGACTTGTCATTAAAGTTACCACCCAGGAAAAAGTGACAATGGTTTGGGAGTGATTGAGTCAGAGGAAGGGAAGTCATCTATAACATGAAGTTGTCTTTTAGCCACTACCATTGCTAAGGGATACCTGAGGAAGAGGAAAGAGCACAGACTGTGTCTTAAGGCAGTATAGCTGCCACCCAAGGACCCAAAGAAACCAGATCCAGTGGTAAGAGTGCACCTGGCTCCTCTAACTTTTCTGTCTGTAGGACTTGGAGATCTAGAAACTTTGGGTGGGAAATGGAGGGCACCTGCTTCGTTTCCACAGCTCACAGTTCAGCTCACTGTGCCTGGCCTTCCTCTGTGGCCCCTACAGTGGCCTTCTCCCGGGAGTCCAGGTGTGGTTCTGCTTGTGAGAATTGCTGCTAGCTCCAAATGTCCAGTGTTCCACCCCTGGGCTGCTGCTTCTGGGCTGGAATGTCTCCACAGCTGGTGCTGGGGGCTCAGCAAGACCAAGAGAGTCATTTGCCGAACAGGACTGATGGAGATGTACACCTGAGACATGTCACCTGTCCAGATCATGAGAGGCTTCAGGGTTTTATTGTTAGTAACTTGGGCCCATGTTAACTCCTTTCTTTCTCACAGAAACAATCCATCAGCCTTGGATATTCTCAGCTATTCCCATTATAGATGAAGAAACAAAACCTCAGAGAGATAAGTCTCTTTGATTAACATAGGGTTTGAAGCCAATTCTTTTGCCCCTAAAGCATTTCATAATTCTCTGCACTGGGTTGCCTTCTGGGCTCTCTGTCTAGGTAAACCTGCCTCATCAGCATCTTTCTTTCCAAAGGGATTGATCTAGGAGGGGATTTGGCACAACTTCAGTCCCAGGACCGTCTCTGCCTTCTATCTCCTGTCACTGAGCACACTAACCTAAGGGTACCTCTCCATCTTTCACAGCCTTCTGAAGCCTGCGCTCCCAAGGTCTTAGGTTCTGACTGTGGGAACTGTGTTGTCCCTGGTGCCTAGGCCTCTTTCACTCTGTACATTCATTCACTCAGTGGACTTGGTAGAGAACCTGCCATGGACTAGACACTCTTGAGGTACTGGGGTGACAGTGAAGTCCTTGCACCTTCGAGCTCACTGGTGAGCACTGGACGGAGAGAAGTATGTGAGTGGTAAAAAATGCATCAATAGTGCTCAGGTGATGAAGAAAACACAGAAGACAAAGCAGGCATGTGGCTACACAGGGCAAGCAGGGAGCTGGTGGAGAACCGTTAGGAGAGACTTGAAGGGGAAGCTCCAGCTTGTGGGAACTTTCTCACAGGGAACCTGGCGTGAGAAAGCTGGGATCAGCAGTTTTCCAGGAAGAGGGGCTAGCCAGGGCAAAGGGCCAAGTGGAGCTGCAGAACACAGTGCTGGGAAATGATATTTGTCATGGTGGTTAGGCTGTGCTGTCATCAATATGGATCAGCAATTCTGTGCTTCCTGAGGAGTTATCCTCTGCCTTCCTCAAGTTGTGGGATTTCTGAGAAGACCATGTCTGAGGTCTGAGTCCACAGTTGAACAACTCACAGTTGATTTTGGAGCAACCAGGCATCACCTCAGTCACGGCCTTGCTCAGCAGTGGCTGTGGGGTGTAGTGAATACTTTGGCAGAACACAGGAAGAGGAAGCCACCCATTACAGCATTCTTGACCCCACAGACTCTAGCAAGGGCACACAACAGGGGTTTTTCTAGGACTCTGTGATTTTGAGAATAGCTCTGGGAATTCTAGTTTGGATTCTGTTCTTGGCTTGTTGTTATTAATTGTTTCTTTGAGCAAACACCTGTCCTGGATTTTGTTTGATTGATGAATGAATGAATGAATGAATGAGTATATGAAGTAGGCAGATTCAAAGACTGTTAAGGCTTTCCTTGTTCTTTGTCTTATGATGAATGTGTTACATTGGTCAAAAGTTTTGTGTGTGTGTGTGTGTGTGTTGTAGTTTTTTCTGCCTCTCTTTTGGGTGAGTTTTGAGTCCTAGTTGATAATAGATAGATAGATAGATAGATAGATAGATAGATAGATAGATAGATAGATAGATAGATGGATAGATAGATGGATAGATGGATGGATAGATAGATATTAGTGGTAGATTTCATGTTAAATAGGTGCTACCACTAAACTCTCTTGGTATGGATCTGAGGTTCTCAAAGCATAGCATCTGAACCACAGCCACAGTACCTGGGAACTTGTTAGAAATGTAGATTTGTAGACCCACCAAACAAGGGTACTGGGACTATAGTTAAAGATTTGTGTTTTAATAAGACTTCTAGGTGGTTCTGATACATGCTAATGTCTAAGTGTACTCATACAGAGTGTGTGCTTTAAGCTGTGTTCTCTAGGAATGGATTCTTTCACTGCAGTTACTGTCATAGCTCACAATTGTGCTTGTAATATGTTGATCCAGCCTGGCTTGGCACAGTCCTTGGCTCTAATGAAGAAGGAAAGTGCTTGACCCATCTGGGGTTGATCCAGGTGGTTCTGTTTAATGCCATGTCCCACCCACTGGACTACATATCTCTGGTGAAATGGGCATTCCAAGTGGGCATCTGTTGGAGAGAAGCCTTAGCAAGACGGTGGCCCATTCCAGGAGCTTTGAGGAAGTGCTGCCGGATTTGTTTCCATGGGGACTGACAAAGCAGATCAGCTTTGTGACTCTGGCTAGTTTTGATGTGTTTAAGGCATGAACCTGTCTCAGGATGAGGATCTGCTAGCACCCGTGTTAATGAAGATCAATGTACTAAAAGGGCTCAGTCCTCCATGAAAGGTGACCTGTCTGTACACTGGATTTGCAGTTCTGGGCCATCTGGTGTCCCTGATCTAGCTGTCCGCTCATGAACTAGAATGAGGGGACCGGTGGTCCAGATCACCCAGCACTGCCCGTGTTTCCCCTTCCTGTCCCTCTCAGTCTGGTGTCTCGGATTTGGCCCTGCGTTGCCCACTCCTGCTGCATCTTGTCCAGCGAGGAACAAAATGCCCTGCCACCTGCCTGAAGAACAGGAAGAAAAGAAGTTACAGAGGCAGAATCCAGCACATCCAGAGACTGAGATGTTGATGCTTAGAGGGAGCCGGGATCACCAAGACATGTATTTCCAGAAGCCCCAGGAGAGCTTGACAAGAAGCACACTGACTCAAGTGGTAGAAGTAAGTTCATTTCTCTGATAAGCTTAGGGGAGGGCCATTAGGAGGAGGGGAAGGGGAGGGAGGGCTGGAAAGGTCCCCTCTGGACCAGGAGGCAGATGGGCACAGCAGAAGGTGACACGGTCATGGCCAGGAATCTGTGTGAACCAGCCCAGGCTTCTGTGTGTGCACGGCTTCTGTCCCTTTCTGCATGCTGTCTTTGGTGTCGTGAGTCTTTCCTCCTGCCACGCCATCAACCCTTCTGGCCTTGTTTACCCTGTATACACCTTCCTCCCAAGCTCCTACAGCACCCTGCCTTACTCCTACTCACCCCCTCCATTCTACACATCATGACATAATGGAAGCAGGGCCGTGAAGTTCCATCCTGATAAATGTTCTCCCTGTTTGCAGGGACTGACAGTGACCACATGACATGGATGTCAGTGCCCGGACTGCCCATCCAAGACCCACCAAATGGAGGCTAGCACAGCAGAATCTCACTTTGCAAAACCTGGCACAAGAAGCAGAGAAGCCAGAGCAGCAGCATGTATTCCAAAACTACCAGAGAAAGCCAGAGAGGATGGCATGTTGACTTGTGATTGGCTGCACCAGTAGTTACTGTGAGAAGAGACCTCTTCCCCATCAGACCCCATCACATCTGGACGCCACTCTCCATCATAAGCCTGGAGTCCTGCTTCAGCTGTAACCTTCCACTCAAGCTTCCTTGTGAGGCGATGCCCCTTTTCTCCTCTGTATTCTGGATTCAGTCGTTATGCCCAGCATGGGGTCACCTTAAATAGAAACATCCTGAGAGTTCGTACTTCTCAGAAGCTGCCAAATAAATGTCACATCTGTGTCACCTGGGTCACATATAACCTGGGTCTACCTCTGACAGATGCTGCCTGACCTGGTCAGTGAGTTGCTCCTTCAGCAGTTTTGGTACCCCTCTCCCTACCTCATTCATCCCAGTTGTGACTTTGTCAGCGCCTGGTGTCTGGATCGCATGAAGAGGAGAAGGTGTGGTTGGAGGAAGTGATACCTTGGTCTGCTGGGAGGCCTAGGCAGAAGGTCACCAACCCTCAGCTCTTGTCCTGCCTTGACCCCTACCCATGACTCAGTCCTACCTCTTGTGTCTGTCCTAGCCTGGGCAGTTGTACTTTACTTTTTCAATTAAACAGAATTTGGTTACTTTTTTATTTTTGCAAAGTAATGCATTATTATTACAAAGATACCAGGAATATAGATAAAGGAAAGGAAAGAAGCCCCCCCATGGTGCTTAACTGAATGATAAACCAACCACCGCCTCTTATGTTCCTACAGCATCCTGTAGTTATATAAAGTATGTAAACTTATGCATTTAAATGTAATGGTACCATAGGTCCCTGGGAAGACTGCCCATGTCTTCCTCAGAGGCCTCCATCGACTTTCACATGGGTGATTCTGGCTTTCCTTGTCTTACTTACAGCAGAGATGACCCATGAGGAGCAGTAAAGGGAAGGAGAATGGGGGGCACTGACTTTAGGTTGGTATCTGGGGATACTACACATCTCTTCACTAGCTACTGAGAAAGTCATTAATCACTCCCCACTTAAGGGGCAGCCACGGTTCCAGTGTGCCAGGATACAGTCCAAGAAGATAAAAATAAATAGGTGTTCCACCTTCAGGAAGACCCAGAGAGCAACAGCCACATTTTAGAATGTTTGTGGCCCTGAAAAGAGGTTTATTTCACCAACCTGGTAGCATTTACCTGATAGAACAAATAAAGAAAAAAAAAGTAAGATCCCAATAAGACTCTGGGTAGAAAATCTATAACGGTTTGGACGTCTCAGAAGAAAACTCTGAAAATCATGTGGCACACTGGCCACACATCCTTCAGATTGTGAACATTTCTGGCTCCCGCCTTCTTGAAGGCATTGCCTATGTCCCTTGCTTTGCACTGCCAGCAAGCTGCATGGTCTTCTAGGACTTCTGAAATCTGTTCCGCACAGGCCCCACGTGGGAGTGAGCATGATAAAAGGTAAAGGCGTTCATGAGCTGGGATGAAAGCTCCATGTTTTATGTATGTGGGAAGTTTGCATTAATTCATATCCTTCTGCCTGATGGGAAGTTTCTCAGATGCCTCATTATAGAAGTAACAGAAGAAACGGTTGCGTTTCAGACAATTTCAGAACTAGAAAAGAATTGTTACCCCATTCCCCCAGCCTACCTACATCCTAGGGACTGTCACCCTAAGGGACATTTGCAGTAGGATGGTGTTGGGGATGGGGGCCACGGCTAATGCCACTTTAATCCCCTCCCCCAATTTTACTTTTAACACATCGAATAGTTAATTACAGTCACATAAATCAAAACTTAGTTCACATGTAGCTTAAAGACTGAAGTGTCTGTCCATCATTCCCTGGAGATATCCAGTGGCATCAATGTCTTGCATATGGTGCTAACTTTAGCCTAATATATACTTGTTAATAGGAATGGATGACTGGATACAGATGGAAAAGAAGATAAAGAAAGACAGAGAGAGAGATGGAGAGAGAGAGAGAGAGAGAGAGAGAGAGAGAGAGAGAGAGAATGAGTATGTATGCATGTATATACATGTGGATGTGTATGAGTGTATACATGTGTATATGCATGCATGTAAGTGTATGTGCATATGTAACTGTATGTATGTGCCTGTGTGTGCATGCATGTATGTGTGTGTGCATGGATATGTGTTAGTGCATGCATGTGTGTGCATGTGTATGTGAGAGTGTGTGATTATACATGTCCATGTTTGCGTCCTTGTATGTGTGTGTGTGTGTGTATGTGTGTATGTAGGTGAATAGGTAGATATTACTGAAAGAGCGAAGGGAAACCTATCTTTCATTCATTTATCCAACTGGTACTTATTGAGCACTTGTGTATCAGATACTAGCCAACACACCTGGAGAACACAGAAGTGAACCCAAACTCCATGTCTGTGTGAGGTTATTAGAAAATGGAAAGTGATAGATGATAAAATAAACAGTAAGTAAATGATAGAAAGTCTAAGCAGTAAGTGCTGCAGGGTAGAGCCAAGCATGGTATAGGAGGCAGAATTGAGGCAGTTACCCACTGTGTGGTGGGGAAAGGCCTCATTGAGGAGGCACAGGAGCATAGACTTGGAGGCAAGAGGGTGAGCCTGTGGCACCACAGGAGGGGGCAGTGCAAAGGCCTTGTTTTTTTAGGCCTGAAAGTCCTAGCATCCTTCTGTTCAGGCTGTTCCTGGTGGCTCTCCTCCTATTGCTGGTCTTCCCAGGAGCCAAGATCCTGTAGTGGGTCCACCTATGGTACTAGGATGACCCATGCTGGATGTTAGTTTTTCCTTTCTCTAAATTTTGGTCCTGATGCTGTATCTTAGCCTCTCCAAGATGAATCTGCATTTTGGGTGGTAGTTTAATACAAATAAGCGAAGAAAAAGGGCCCTCTTTTCTGGGAGGCAGGCAAGCCTGAGACTTGTGGGTCCCAATGGGAAAGCCACCCTGTCACCTGTTTCCAAGCCTTGTATATAAGAGGCAGCAGTCTCTCTGGTTTTTGGCTTCTCCATTTGAAGACTGGGGATTGCATATTGACTTGGCATTAGGGCTGTCTCTAGCACTGTGACCTTCAAGTTCTGTGAGCAAGGAGCAGTTTGGGCAGGAAGTGGTACCAGCTATCTGATAGCACCAGGAGGGCTGGGGAGGACAGCGCTTGGCCTGTAGAGGACTGTGTGAGGCATGGCCGGTTGCCTGTGTCATGTTCCCTCTCATAAGAAGGATTCCACCTCAGCCAGGTCCGAACACCAGTGCAAACAGACAGGGCATAGAGGCACAGCTCCTGGCTTTCCTCTTCCTGATGTCCTTGTATGCTGGCCTACTCTGTTCTTGGGCCTGTGGCTCACTCTTCATCTGTGGATGAAGTGGCTGTGATGGCTTTTCTCTCCTTTCTAGCCTTTAAAATATTTCTATTCATCTTTTCTACTTCCTGTTTGGATGCTGGGGTCTTTGGCTCCTGCTGTTGATCCTTGGGAGTGTGGAAGGGGTTGTGGCAGCCTTTAAAAACATTTTTTTCTGGGATAAATGCTGAGCCCATACAGAAGCCTTTTCTTATTTTCTTACAGGGAGCAAGGGAGCTTGCTTGTTGCTACTCTAGCCTATCTCTCCATGGCTCTGTTCTCTTGACTTTCCATCTTTAAGCATCCTTAAGTGCTATTCACAGAGCAACAGGAGGGTCTCTCTCTCTCTCTCTCTCTCTCTCTCTCTCTCTCTCTCTCTCTCTCACACACACACACACACACACACACACACACACACACACACGAGTGCGCGCACGCACCCTTTCTTTCCCTCTTCCATTTCCTGTGACGCCCTTTGTCTCCATCAACTGTTGTGGAGAGAGATTTTATCTGGAATATTCATGGCAAGTCTATCACTACTTATCACTTTAACAGTGTGCTATGGAGTGGATCCATACTGGAGAGGCACATATGCTGTAAAGTTTGGGGACTTGCTGGGGCTGTGCTTCACGTGGAGGATGTTGACACGCTCAGGAGGGGCGTGGAGACTGGCTCCTGCCGTTTGTCCCTACAGCCACACTTTCCAGGGTGAATGCTTTGGAGTGTAAAGAAAAAAAAAAATTCTTTTATTTGAAACAAAAGCACAGCCCTCCACTGAAGCCCCATTCTGGAAAGCTACAGAGACTGAGTCTGATCTCACTACAGATCTGTGCCAGGCACTTGGGTGTAGTGGCAGATGACGAGTCAGCTGGTCTTAAGGCCGCTCTGAAACTCTACCAAGGAAGGCAGGGCTGACATTGCCACCTGATCAGAAAGCCTCAAAAGCAAAGGAAGGGGCATCTGAATTTGCCAGGATTGGTTCAGGGATCTTTTCTTCTCCTCTTTTGTCTTGGGCAGGAGAATGGACTATATTGGGCTCCTTCCACACTCTCAGTGAGTCTGAGGTTTGGGAGACTGCTGGGGCCCTTGGAGCTTTCCCACCATGACTCCCTGAAGCGGGAGGGGGAGGGGAGGGCAGCATGACAGTGTACTGGAGAGGTCAGCCCTCCCATAGTAATGGAAGGAGGAGCCTCTAGGGGGCTGTAACAGCACGGCAGGGAATGGGTACGCCAACCTGCACTGTGGATACCTTGTGGGAATACAGATACAGTTTTGCCTGGCTCCCCTTCCCTGAGAAATGTAAGCTGCTAGGGTGCTTACAAGGTTGCCTCCATTATAATACATTTTGGTGGTAGTGTTCTCTGATACCATGGATTGAAACCTGGGCCTCACTCACGCCAAGCATGTGTTTTACCACTGGCCACACCCCAAGTCTTCTCTTTATTTTCTTGATCTCCAAGTAGGTTCTCCCTAAAATTTCTCAGATTGGCTTTGAACTCAGTTTGTGGCTCAGGCTGGCCTAGAACTTGCAACCTCCTTGTGTTAGCTTCTACTGTGGCTGGGATTACAGGCCTGTATCACAAGGATTCTATTTTTTATGACCCTGGGAGTCTGGCTTTGCTTGGTATTACTTTAGAAATGACAACACAGTTTCTTGTTAGCTGAGTGCTAACTGTATACCAGGCACATGGTTCAATGTCGATAACATAAGGACAGGAGGATGTGTCAACTTCTCAGCCACGTATACTGATCTCACTGGGTCCTAGATGGGTTTCCACCAGGCCCTTCATTTTCCTGTGAGGGAGTCAAGGCTCAGAATGTTGGGTAACTTGTTCATGTTGCTAGTAAGGGATGTGAAGAAAGGCAGCTCCTGTTAGCCTGCTTTCTCCTGGCTCCAGGAAGAGCAGCGCCTGTCTACTTTCCCAGTTTAAAATGACAAGAGCCCCCAGGTATTGTGGCTCACAATCTATAATCTAGCACTTGGGCAACTAAGAAAAGAGGATGGCGTGTTTAAGGCCAGCTTGGGCAACACAGAGAAACCCTGTCTCAAAACCCATCAACATAAGGGGGGGGGGGATTCTGATAAACCTTGTGGAAGATAAACTGCCAGTGGTGAGGCAGAGACAGTGGGCAGGACGTGTGTGTTATCATTGCTGTGGCCAAGTATCTGACAAGAAACAACTTAAGGGAGAAAGGATTTGTTTTGACTGGCAATCTGAGAGGATACCACCCATCAAGGCGAGGAAGGCTTGGCATTGGGAGGGTAAGGCAACTGGTTACATGGTGTCTGCAGAAAGGAAGCAGAGCACAGACAGGAAGTGGGGCCTGACTATCAAACCCCGAGGCCCAACCCTAATGGCTCACAACCATCTGTCAGTACCACCAGCTGGGGACCAGGTATTCAAACACACAAGTGTATGGGAGACATTTCATATTCAGACAGCAGCACAGGATGGCTCAGTTCTGGGGGAAGGCCAGGCTCAGTGTTCAACTCTGAGAATCCATTCAATAAAACTTAAATTCCCAGATGTTTGTTCTCTATTTGGGGTTGTAGTGGGATTCTGGAGGAGTTGTGTAGGAAGGCATTTGAGAGGGAAAATTCTGGGTGTGTTTTATGAATAAGGCACCTCAAGGAGATTGTGCTACAGCCTTCATCCAAAGGCTGCTGTGCATGGGTACACTGTGTGGGCACTGGAGGTAGTGGTTTGTAGGTGGCAACAAGGGCTGGTTCCACTGTCCAGCATAGATCCAGTCACATCCATGAGCTATGCCAACATTGCCACTAGTAAGTAGGTGGGCGCTCCTTCTAGCATCCTGAGAGCCCTTGATTTAGCAACCTAATAAACTCAGCTCCTAGCCTTCACTGTGTCGCCACTGCCTGGGAAGCTTAGGGCAGGTCTTTTACTGGGAGCCTTTGATTCTGTCTCAGCAGGGAAAGGATAGAAAGTGGGAGGCTTCACAAGCTCTTTGGACTCTTCTGGCTCCTCCTTGGGCAGAACTGCCAGCTCAGCATGCCTGGCTCCCTCCAGGGTCAGTTGTTCCACCCAGTCACTGAGCAGTGCAGCCAGAGACCCATTGGCGTCTGTGGGTTTCCCTGCCTAGATGTTAATGTCTGAAGCATATTAGTATCCCAGGACTAAGATGACTTCAAGGGAAAGAAAGTTGGAGGAAAATGTTGGGATCCTAAGACACAGCACTGTGTTACACCCTGAAACTACTGCAACAAATTGTCATAAGGAGAGGTCACTTAAAAGAACAGTTTATTCTGTCACATCATCAGAAGCTAGGGGTCTGAAATCAGGGCATTGGAGGAGCCACGCTCCTTCCAAAGACTCTAGAGAAGGGTAGTTTCTGGTGGCTGCTGTCCGACCTTCCTGATCCTTAGCTTATAGACACGACACAACACTGTCTCTTTGGTCACAGGCTTTCTCTATATGTGTCTGTAGGTGTGAATTCTCCTTAATTACAAGGGCTCAGTCATAGTGGACTAGGACTAACCCCTCTCCAGGGTCACCTTAACTTAATCAATTATATCTGCAAAGCTCCTGTTTTCAAAAAAGGATCACAGTCTGGGCTTCTGGGTGGGTGTGGTGTTAGGGCACCTTCCAATCTGGTCTAGGCTCTTAGCCTGGGAACTGTGGTAGCTGATGCAGAGATGAAAACAGAGTCACTGGGCAGCTTTCCAAGGGCTACACTCTGGACCTTCTGTGGTGACAGAGCCTCCTATATTGGCACCTCTGGGGATGTGGTCACTGTGACTGAAACACTGGGATTTCCACTGAATTTAGATTAAGTTGATTTACAATCATTCTATCCCCTTTTCTGTAATGATTCCTAAGCCTGAGGGGAGGTACATGATGCAGATTTCCCACTGAGAGCTGACAGTCCACAGCCTCATACTCTCTGCATCCTGAATGATTGTGAGGCTCTGTAAGGACTGCCACCTACTACAGAGAGAAAGCCTCTCTGATGAGGGTTTAGAGCTGCACTAATTTATGGGTATAAAGATAAGTCTTTAGAGTGTAGCTTAATACTGTGTCCATTTAGCTGAATAAAGGTAAAAGTTGTCCACAGAGGCCTAATGACCTCCCAGCATGGATTCTTGGTCCGATTAACAGCACCAAGCATGAATTCCATCTTATAGAGCAAGTCTTAAAGTCTTAAATCCAATCTGAAAGCAGTTGGTTGCTCCCAAAACACTCATGTCATCATTTCACCAATGGGCTGGTTGTTACTGTAGCTCACAGGGTTCACAGCTAAATAAGATCATTGATTATTCCCCCTGCCCCCACCACAGCACCTTCTGGCATGATCTAGTGGGGGGGGGGCATCCAAGGCAATAGCAGCTTGATATAATTCAAGTATATGGTGTACTAAATGGGCTCTGGGAGGAGTTGGAGAGGGAGTAGAAGGTGGATTTGATCAATATATATTTGATATTCATATATAAAATTCTGAGAGGGAGAGAGGGGGGATTACATTAACTTACATGACCTTATAGCTAGTGGCCGCTAAGGCAGAGTATCATCGTGGACCCTCTTGAGAATAGAACAGGAACAAAGTGGGGGTACATGTATTTTAAAATTCTGGCAAAGCTATTTGCACCTAGGCTAGGAACTGGGCATTTATGAAGCTGAGCAAGGTAGATCCAACCCTTCTTGGGATCTGGGAAACAAGCTAGCCATGTATTCCCTGGGTTCTGTCCCAGGTGGTACCTGTTAAGTCAGCGCTGTGGATAGGTTGCACCCACTCTGAGTGTTTATGTATCCAGAATGTTCACACTCAGGCACTAGATTCCTTAGTGCCAGCCTCTGGGATTTTCCTATGAGAAACATATGCAGGAGTTGCCATGGGCGGACACAAGTGGCCCACTGTCGTCTCCTGGGACAGAGGCTTCTCAAAAAGACATGATGCTTAAACTGAAAGCAGTTTGTGCTGCGGAATCCCACGAGTGCTTAGCGCAGGTGCGTGGGAGGAGCGGCTTCCAAGAACACTCCTGTGTGCTTTGATACACAGAACCAAACGAGAGGAGACGGCTTTGGATTGGGACCTTGAGCAAAGGAGGTCAAAGGCTTCAGAATGGGCTCCACTTTGCCCTCTGTGGACCCTGAAGCTCATGGTGAGGAAACCACAGGCTAAGTGTGGCACCTCTATGGGTACCAAGAAATGAAGATTCAGAGAGGTAGAGAAACTTGACAATGTCATACAGCAAGTAATTGGATGAATGTAGTTATAAGCAGATTACTGAGGATCCATTCCTGGGCCCCCAAAATCCTTGACACTCTTTTTGAGAAAAGGTAGTTTCAATCTTGCCTTAGCTATAAATTGCTGTGAGCATACGCTGGTTTTTTCCCCTCTCTGGGATTAGACAATGCTCCTGCTTCCAATTCCATCTGGGATGGTGTTTAGTTGGGTTGGCGTTTTTGTTTTATGGACTGGCTGAGACTTGTAGGTGGATCCTCAAAAGGCAACAGCCATTTATGTTACGTTTACATCATTTTGGCCAAATGTTCCACAGAAACAACTTAAAGGGAACAAAGATATCTTTGGATTGTCTTTTCAGTCCATCATGGAGGAGGCAGGTGGAATGGTTCCTTCTATAAGTGATGTTGGTAGCTGTTGTGGAAGCCAAGGGAATGGGGGGGGGGCTAATCTAAGGGGTGGGCCTGTAGCCTTCAAAGATCCACCCTGGTGAGCTGCTTCCACTTCCCAGGCCCACCTCCTACAGTGGGTTCCCCACCCTTTAAGTGAACACAAGAATCTGGGCACAGCACATCCAGTCTACTGCCTGAGGGAGACACTGTCCTTTTCCTGCCACCCCCTCTCCGAGGATGTAACCCCCTAAGGAGTGCTGCATATCACTGTATCCCCAGCTCCACCCCGCCATGCAAGCTCCTCAATATTTTGGAATGACTAGATGAGAATCTGCACACACATCCACAGCAGGAAGCTCGGAGCTGAGAGTGAACCTGGGCTGGACAGGATTTTTGTCAAATTGACACAAACTAGGGGTGCATGGGAAGAGGGAACCTCAACTGAGGAATTAGACTGGCCTGTGAGCATGTCTGTGGGGACACTTGATTAATGACTGCCATGGGAGGACCCAGCCCACTGTAGGTTGTGCCATCCCTGGGCAGGTAGTCCTGGGTTATATAACAGCTATATAGAGAAGGCAGACGGAGCTAGCCATGGAGAGCAAGCCAGTAAGCAGCATACCCTCACTTCTGCTTGTATTCCTGCCCTGACTGACCCCCCCCCCCACCGTGATGGTCTGTGAATAAATGCATAAGCCAAATAACCCTTTCCTCTCCAAGTTGCTTTTAGGTCATGGTGCTTATCATAGGAACAGAAAGCAAACCAATACAGGTCCCCCTCCCATCCAGCCGTTTCTACCATTAGCCAGCTGGGCGACCCCTCTGAGCTCCTCTTTCCTCATCTGCAGAATGAGGTGACTGAGTATAACAACCATTAGGAACTTGGACAGCTCCAGCATGCCATAATTTCTCATGTTACTCTATCTCGGTTTTCCAGACTATTTTGCAATAGCTGACAGTGTGGGCTCACAGATGACATTTCATAGTTCAATCAGAGTTTGAGAAACTCCTACGGAAAACCAGGCACTCTAGGGTCAACAGGACACCATAAAAGCTGCCAGGCCTCCGTCACAGTCCTGGCCTGTAAAGAGAAAGAATGTATGCTGGTAAAAGTCACCCGAGGCAAAGGGGCCAGATCTTTGTCCTCATCCAGACATGGTTGCTGTGTCCTCTGCTCTCAGAGAGGCACGCGGTTCTGTATTAATGTAGCTCCTCATGGCTCAGGCCTCCCATGGGGAGGGCCTGAAGCTGAGCTGGCAACTGGCCTCACTCCCACTCTGGGTGCTGGGAGAAGAGGGGGGTCTCTGAGTACACATGCCTCCCCCACAGCCCTCACCAGGGCCCCAAGACAGTGCTGTCAGGACTTTCTTTCTGAAGAAGTTGAGGGCATCTTTATCTTAATTTTGCTGGCCTCATCTGAAAATCTATTGTTCATAAAACTGTTGACATTTCTAAAACATGGGCAGAAATGAATTAGGCAAATTTCACGTGTTGCTGTTTGCAGGTCTTTGATGTGGGGTGTGAGGGGGGGACACAGTAGATAGAGACAATCAAGCATTTCCATGTAGAAATTCCAGTCAGTAAACTGCACCAAATCACTTCTGTGATTGGCATTCTTCATCTTTCAAATCCAAGAGGTCAGTGGAATGGTCCACCCTTACCTGACGGCAGAGGCCATGGGGTTCACTATGCCCATTTGGCTAGCATGTGGGAGGAGGAAGAAGTGCAAGAGGAGAGAAATTGTCTCCAATTCTCCAGTAATGACTGTGACAGCAACAACAATAATGTTATAATAATAGCTAGTATTTATCGAGCCACATTCTGTGATATGCACTGTTCTAAAAACCATATGTGAATTAATTTGCTCAGGCTTCTTTGTTTCTCTACAAGATGGGTACCATCATTCACTGTTCTACTTTGTGAATGGAAAACTATGAGTTTTAATTACATTTTTTGTTTAGATGAGTACTGTATTTATATCATTTACAGCCCCCCTCCCCACTCAACTCCCCCTGTGCCTTCCTGATTCCTCTCAAATTCATACTTCTTTTTCAATTATTACTGTTAAATAAATATAAATATATATTGCTGGGAGGTGGTGCATGCCTTTCATCCCAACACTCAGGAGGCAGAGGCAGGTGGATCTCTGTGAGTTCAAGGCCAGCCTGGTCTACAGAGTGAGTTCTAGGACAGCCAGGGCTAGACAGAAAAACCAAAAGATAAGAAATAAAAATAAAAAATAATAAAAATATGTATATATGTACACATGTATATCTAAATATGGCCTGCTGGGTCTGTTGAGTTGTTCACATGTATGTATGTTTGTGGCTGACCAATTGGAATTGAACAACTTATCAGGGGCTCCTCTCTGGGGAAGACTGAATCTATCTTTCTCATTAGCCATTAATTGTCTGTTGATCTTCATCTAGGGGTCAAACTTTGTCAGATTCCACACATCCATGTTGACATGTTAACTGGTACTGTCACTGTGCAGGTTTAGGTAACCACATTGTTGGTATGGTACAACTCCCTGTCTTATATAGTAGATACTATTTCACTATCTCACAGCAAACATCAGTCCTCTGACTCTTATGGTCCCCTGCATTATCCTCTTCTACGATTGTCTTAGCTAGGCTTTTATTGCTGTGAACAGACACCATGGCCAAGGAAACTCTTATAAGGACAGCATTTAATTGGGGCTGGCTTATAGGTTCAGTGATTCAGTCCATTATCATCATGGTGAGAGCATGGCAGCCTCCAGGCAGGTGTGGTGCAGGAGGAGCTGAGAGTTCTACATCTTCATCTGAAGGCTGCTAGGAGAAGACTGGCCTCCAGGCAGTAAGGATGAGCGGTCTTAAAGTCCATGCCCACAGTAACACACCTGCTCCAACAAGGCCACACCTCCAAATAGTGCCACGCCCTGGGCCAAGCATATTCAAATCACTACAATGATGTTCCCCCAGCTTTTCATGTAGGGGTTGTAAATTATCATTAAGTGGCCAGTTGTTCTCTGCATATTGACCAGCTGTGGATTTCTATGACCATCTCTGTCTGCTACAAAATGAAGCTCTTTGATGAGGGATGCGGACTACCCATATCTGTGGGTATAAACATATGAGCATACCGGGCAGTGGGGGCGCACGCCTTTAATCCCAGCACTCGGGAGGCAGAGGCAGGCGGATTTCTGAGTTCAAGGCCAGCCCGGTCTACAGAGTGAGTTCTAGGACAACCAGGGCTACACGGAGAAACCCTATCTTGAAAAACCAGAAAACAATGACAACAACAACAACAACAACAACAACAACAACAAAACATATGAGCATAAGCATTTAACGTGCAGTCAACAATTATACTGGTTTGAAAAACTAGCGGTAGTTAGGTTCTCTTCTAGGGTTCATGACTTCACCAGCTATGGGTAGTTGGCTGGGTTTACAACACTAAGCAGAGATTCCCTCATATTGGGAAGGCCTTAAGTTCAATTAGATGGCTGTTGGTTACCCCAATATTTAAATGCCACTATTGAATCCTTAGTAACATCTTTGTGTCTTTTTTTTTTTTAATAGAGAGAAAGGCATATTCTGTACCATGAATTGTTTCAGCAAGAACAATTTAATTTCTAAGGTATTATATACATTTATTAATGATCTAGATCTGGAACTAGAGGTTGGTCCCTTCTCCAGACCAACCCAGTATTCAGCCCAAGATGAAAACAGTTGCTCTGTGAGATGGGGGCAATGCATGTGACCTTCACTATTGCCCAACCCACTTGCTTCTTCTGCTGGCAGCACCTCAGCATCTTTATTAAGACCTCAGCTGTACTTTGAACAATGAGAACGCCAACTAATCTAGAATCAGGCATTCAGTTACAGGAACTAGGAGATTGGACACTCTAGGGTAATGGGTCATACTGACTGTGGTGAAGAAGTGTCAGCATGCTGACCAAGAGGGTGAGAGGTGAAAAAAAGACTAAAGGTAAAGTCTGTTTAAATGAGGAGAAGGAAGAGGAAGAGGAAAGGAGGAGAGAAAAGGAAAAGAGGGAGAAAAATCCCATCAGGCCATTTTTAAGTTATAGCTGCTATCACTGAGTTTGTTCATTAAAATGTTCTTGGAGACTACTGGAGAAGGGTGGGTTTTATAGGAAGGCAATCCCCACCTTTGAAGGCTTGCCTCTTGTACCTTACTTCTGGCAGAATTTTCTTATCTTCATTGCCATTGGCCCCTTGAGCCTCAGGCAAACCTGGCTACCACCTTCCCCAAGGGTTTCTTCTACTGTGATGCAGTAGAGGCAGGAGAGAGCTTCAGCTAGAGAAAGAGCTCAAGTAAATACATGTGGAGTTCATGAGGCCTGGGGAAGAGGTCACTCCCCTTTGAGCTTTACATTCTTCATCCATGACCCAGACATAGTAAGTTCTCTGTTGACGAGTGAATGAGTTAACATGGCCACTTGATGCTTAGAACATGGAGGAACTTGATCAGTATTAGCCCAATCTGGCAAGGGCATGGCAGAGCCTGGTCACTATTGCTCCTGTGTCAAGTGCATGCTTAGTCACTATGGGTTAGTCTAGTGAGCGTGCGGGGAGGCTCACTCACTGTTGGTTCAATCTGCAAGAGCATGGCAGAGCATATTAATGATTGGTTCAGTCTGGGATTGCTTGAAATGATTTGGAAGTCAATAGCTTTCCCCTTGTTTTTATTAAAGTAATAAAGCTGTGAATATACAGAAGGAAACGTTACTTACTATGCCCCCAGTAGCAGTAGCTATTGTTAAAGCCGGCATCCTTTCCTCTGTTTACACACGCTGAAAAGTGAGTCTCTTACTCCTCTTTTGATGGATTTTGAGCATTTTTCTCATGTAGTTAGAACTTTTTTTGAAAACACAATTATTGGGACACTTGTCTGGAATTTAAATCTAGCATAATTTAGTTAATCATTCTTCCAACTAGTTATTTAAGGTATTTTTTGCTATCTTTAATGATCATTATAAGAAAAACAGTGACCAGTGTTGCAATAAACAGCATATTCTTGAAGTTCATTTCTATATAGTTCATTGCAAAGATGCCAAGGAGCACATTACTGGGCAGAAGCACTATTAGGCCCTGACATATATTGCCAAATAAAAGAAAAGGTTGTATCAGTTTCCATCCTTGAACGGTGTTTTGAAAGATGAGTAACTTCCAAGGCTCCATTTTCTCTGTGAAAGGCAGTGACCTTGACACCTTGGCACTGTTCCTTCAGTACTGAGTGGGCTGTGTTCATGTGCATGTCTGGTACCTTTCTCCCTGTCTCCACTAAAGCCCAGCCCAAGTGTCTCAGGAGATGAGCCACATTGCAATTGTGCATTTCTTAAAGGCCCAGAGTGTTCAGAGCTCTGCCAGGGTGAGTAGACTTAAACCCCTGAGCCATGCAACTGTCAATCCAAGACCAATCAGTCTGCAGAATCTTAAATAAAGCAAAAGAATGCTCAGTGAAAACTAGACATTGGGCAAACTCAAGAAGCAGTTAGGGAATGATGATGTTTACGCTCTGGGTTGGGGATTCTTCAAGAGGGAAGGCATGGCCATAGAGCTAAGAGACTTGGGGGTGGGTTCTGGGTGCTATCTTAGGCACATTTCTTAGATCCCCCTCATCTTTATCTCCTTACTTAGAGGACCTGGCACTGCCTCACAACGTCTAAGTTCGGAAAGTGGGCTGGTAGAAATGTATCAAGGGGTGCTCCACTAGCAGTGCTCCTGCCTCCTCTTTAGTCCCCAGCCCTTACTTCGGCTGTGACTTAGAGACAGAAGATACGAGACTCTAAGCCAAGACACAAATGCACAGATTTTTAAGAATAATTTGACTTCGGTGCTTTTTGTTACTCCATGAGCTGGAGAGTGTCCCCGTGTCCCTCCTAGAATGGCCAGGCTGTATACTCCCAGTGATACCCGAGGAGGACAAAAGCGGCTGTCTCCCCTCCTGCCTACACCCTCTGTGCTCATTGGGCTTCGCAGAAAGGAATGTGCATGCCTGCAGAACTCCTGCTCTGTATGTTCCCACTGTGGAAGGGCATGCCTAAGGAGAGGGCAGCCAGAGGCAGGGGCAGACAAGGACCAGCCAGCTGCCTGAGAAAACACTGGGGATTACACTTGATTTCCCAGACTGCACACTGTGCAATGTGCAGGAGACCTGGAGCATGCAGGACAAGATGTGGGCTTTAGAGCCGGTGACCTTGCTCCAATCTGCCATTTCTTGTATGACCATGGTCACATTACTCTCACTGCAACTATTGTTTCCTTCATCTGTGAAACAACTTTGGCACCTGCATCTTAGAGTTCTAAAGAGATTGGAACAGCTGTTTCCACAGATGTGTGAGTCTGCTCACGCAGCCATAAGAAAACGCGCGGGCTGGGCTGTTCACAGCAAAGCCTTGTTCCCCCACAGTTTTAGAGGCTGTAAGTCCTACTTCCTTCTGTCACAGTTTAACTATGGGATGTCCCCCACAGGCCTATGTGTTTGAACACTTGCTTCCCAGCTGGTGGGACTGCTTAGGGAAACTGTGGAATCTTTAGGAGGCCTCCCTGGAGAAAGTGGGTTACTGGGTGCAGCTTTGAAGTTTTATAGCCTGGAGTAATTCTCTGTAGCCTGGAGTAGCCTGGAGTAATTCCCGTTTACTCTCCGCTTCCTGAACACAAGAACAATGTAACCATGCAACCCACTGCTCCTGCAGCCCAGCCTGTCCCACCTGATGCCATATCTTTCCCACTGTACGGCTGGATTTGGGGAAGGACTCTTCTGACTTGTGATTGGCTGACTTCTTGCTGGATCCTCACATGGTCAGAAATGAGTGAGATAGTCCTTTCTCCTCCCCTTTAAGGCCACAATCCAATCCAATAGTTCTCCCACCCTTCTACTGTCAGAGAACCTTACCTCCTAGAGATTCTCGATGCAGTCACAGTGGGAGGAGGCGATGGAGTCAGCATACACATTTCAGGGAAGACATAGTTCAGAGTGAACATCAAGGAACACAGGCTTGGGTAGAACATTCTAAAGGAAATAAGGACAACAAAGAGCAGGTGTGGATGCTAACTGGGGAAGGGTCCTAGACATTCTTTAAACACTAACCTCAGCCTTGCAGGTCCGAAGCAGCGTAGAGCTATGGCAGGCTGGTACTTGGACTAGAAGCTCCCATTCCTATGAAGAGCAGTTGTGTGTGATGCCCAGTAGTTTGAGGGACTTAAAACCCTACACTAATGTCAAATCAGGGACTGTAATTATACAGGTAATAGAGAAAGTACAAAAGAATCCCCTGGAACTTCCCCTAGGGTTAATGCACTTTCTTTGTTCCATTACACAATGGGAACTAATCTCTAAGCTCAAGAGCTGGCCAATGAACAGGAGACAAAGGACAGCAGCAGTCCTTCAGCATGGCTGTTGGTCTCTTCCGGTCCTTGTCTGCATGTGCTGCCTTTCCATCCAGTGCCCTCGAACCATTGTGATTCATTCTGGATGTGGGGAAGTGCCAGCTCTGAGACCCTGTGAGACCTTATAGCTCCCACTTTTGTCTGCCCAGAACCCAACGGCAATGTAAAGTCTCACAGAAGGGACTCTGGAAATGGGTCTTTGGGTGAGGACATCTGAATCCTCCAACCTAAGCTATGCTTCCCTTGCCATGCTACTCAAGGCAGGGATTGGCTGTCCTGAGCCCTACATTTTACTAACACACAGAATTGGGAGGATAAGGCAGTAGTCATTTTAAGGTATTCCATGTTAGAGTGGTGTTAGACAGTGACATAGAAATGAAGGTGACCAACCTAACATCAGAGTAGCTGAGCATCCTTAGGCCAGTACTTCACACAGGCTAGATGTAGAGCTGACCCAGAGAAATGGTCTAGAATAGGTGGCTAGACAAAGTTAGGACACAGTGTTTAGCAAGTAGGTGTGTGTGTAGGTTTCCCATGGCCTGGGCCCAGTCAAAAACTCTGTATGAATGGAAGAACCTATCTCCAACTTCCTGTTCTAAGGAAATAATGAGGAAACACCCAAGGACAAGACAATCATAGTATATGAAGTATAACAAGCTCAGTTATGAATCAGATGAAGCAGTGGGCGGGTAGGGGGAGAGAAATAGAAAGAATATGAGTGTACACATGCCACAGTCTGAATGAATGTTCCATCTCCAAATTTCCACTGAAGGTACATTTATGAGAAACAAGTCCTGACTAGATGTTGAATAATCTGGAACCATAATCTTGGGTTTCATGGGATCCAGAACTGTAAGGAATGTACTTCTGTTGTTTATAAAATGACCAGTCTAAGGTATTTGTTATAGAAGCACAAATGCACCAAGACAGAAATCTTGACAAAAAAAAAAAGAAAAAAAAATCAGATTCACTTTTCCTGCTTCCATGCCAAAAAAGTGAAACAAACACACAAATATTAATAGTAAAAAGAAACACAGCACATGTGGGGAAACATTTACTCTAGTCTACAGAGAACAGTTTTCTTAGCCAGCTTCTTGGGTAGCATCAAGGAAGCAACAAGAACATGGACTTCAGAAAACCAAAGGGAAAGATGAGGTAATGAAGAACAGGTGAACAGGGAGCAGGCAAGAGATGAAGTGGCCGGTACCACTGAAGAACCTGGAGACCCTGGAAACAGCAAGGCAGACTGAGCAGAGAAAAATGGGCAACCTGGTGGAAAGACTTAGAGGAAATCACTGGCCACAGAAGCACAAAGGGCAGAACAACGCAAGCAAGAGTCACACCTACAGGGAAGAGGATGTGGCACCGTGCCGTGTGCTGTATGTAGTATATGTGTATTCACAGAGGAAGTAGAAGGAACAGAAGAGAAGAGATATGGAATCCTCACTTTACTGAAAAGGCTCGCCAGCAGGAAAGGGAACCTTGATTCCATTTAATAAGTATTTGTTAAGCCCAGATCTGGTATTCAGGTACCATGCTGGGACTTGGGATTCCACCAAACACAATTTGAAAATATGTCTGTCCTCAATAAAGTATCAATTACCAGGGAAAGGCTGATGCTGAACAGATAATTACAGTAACTACCGAGGTGTTCCGGGGCCTTGGTGCAGAGGGTCAGTGGTGAACTAGCCAAGCCTCTGCACCTCTAGCCACATTGTCTTTGATTTCTGTTCCTAGTCCTAGCCCTAGTTAATCTCTGATATTCTTTCTGCTTCTATAAACTCACCATTTGCGGATATTTCACTTGAACGAGCCTTTATAATAGGTGATTTAGGTCTGGTTTCTTTTACTTAGCATGCTTCAGGGTTGCCTTTAATCTCTCTCTCTCTCTCTCTCTCTCTCTCTCTCTCTCTCTCTCTCTCTTTCTCTTTCTCTCTCTCTCAAAAAATTTTATTTATTTTTATTTATGTGTATGGGTGAGAACCTTGAGATTCACACCATCAACCACATTTTCTGAGTGTCAGCTCTCCACAGAGTCCACCTTTTGCTGTCTCTACTATCTCTGTGCTCTTGTTTGTTATATTTTGTTTTATAAATATATAGTCAAGGAGGGTCAACCCAATAGAAACTTACTGACCTTTGGACCAGTGGGAGGGTTCAGTGGGTAAAAGCACTTTCCTTACAAATCTGATGACCTGAATTTGATCCCTGAAGCCCACAGTGGAAGGAGAGAACTTGTTGGCTCCCTTGCCAGCAGGTCCAGGCAAAAGGAAAGAACCCGGTCCAGTCAGGTCTGTCCAGGGCTGAGCAGGATGGCGAGTGTCGACAGCCCAAAAGAAACACACCAGGCCGTAAGTCTTGTCGAAGCAGGAACTCACTTTATTAAACTAGGCATTTGCTTATATAGAGAAGGCCAGGAGGTGGGCACTTAGGTATGGGGAGAGATATTAAATGCTTCTCATAGGCTTCTTGGCTGGGTGCTTGGTCCCCAGCTGCTGTCACTATTTGGACAGATCCTAGGGACTTTATAAGGAAAGTAGCTGAGCAGAAGGAAATAGGTCACTGAGTGTGTCCTTGGGGACTGTCCTAGTTAGGGTTTCTGTTGCTGTGATGAACACCATGACCATAAACAACTTGAAGAAGAAAGGGTTTTTGGCTTATGCTTCCCTTAAAACAGAATAAAAACTTTGATGGGCAAATAAGTATAAATAACTACTTAAAACATTTGAATTTGAATGCATAGGTATCTACTAATCAGAGACCACCAAAAATATCACTGCCCTCAATAATGGTAACATGGTATCATCAGTAACATGGAAAAATGTTAAAGTTTAACTTTTAATTTTTTTATATGTACGAGTGTTTTGTCACCATGTGAGTATGTGCACCACAACCTGTGTCTGGTACCTGCAGAGGCCAGAAGCAGGTGTTGGATCCCTTGGAACTAGAGTGATAGATGGTTGTGGGCCACCATGTAGGACCAAACCCATGTTCTCTGCAAGAGCAACAAATGTTCTTAACTGCTGAGCCATCTCTCCAGCTCCTAAGTTAGAAAAAAATTAAAGAGCTCATAAATAATTAATGAACCAAACAAGAAATTTTAAAATTATACATATGAATCGAATGATAATGAAAATGGAGCGTTTTGAAACTTGCTAAAAATGGCCCCAACAGTTCTGAGAGGGAAATTCGGAGCTATAAATGTTTGCATGTGAAAAGAAGAGCGAGTTAGGAGAGAAGAGAGAACCAAAAGAGTGAATGCAAGGAGGTCAGAGGGAGCTGCTCGGGAACAAACCACAGAATGGAGAATAAAGACAGGGAAGGGAGCAACCAAGTCAGAGATAAAGAGTCTATTAGGGGACCATCGACTCTGGGATGGGCACAGAAAACACAACTATGCTATTGAGGGTGACGCTGCTTTGTGTTTAAATAGTAAAGGCCAGCTAGAGCTGGGGGTGGGCGTGGTGTATTCTCCTGATTAGACTCTGAGCATTTCCATTTGTAAGAAAGAGTTCAGCACATACACGTGTACACACTCATGCACATGGGAAAATCCGCAAACATACAAAGGATATGGGCTCTAATTCCAGTTGCCTCAATTTTAATGTCTGATGTGAAACAAATTACTTGCTGAGTGCCCCATGGGCAGATCTCCGAATGTCTCTTCCAGCTCAGCTCCTGCCTCTGTGAAGTAGAGATAAGCAGCTCCGGCCCCTCAGCCCAAGCTGCCTCCTTTGTCAAGCAATTTTGAGACACGGCTTTGCTGACTAGTTTCATTTTGGATTGTTTTATTCAAGGCAGGGACTGATTGTGTGAACGAGGCTGGCCTTTAGCTGTCTACTCTCCTGCCCTTTTACTCTCTAGAGTTAAGCTTGTCCCAGGACCGTCTCCTTCTGTTTTCTGTGGGGGTTACCTTGGGGGGTCCCCAGTGAGTACATAGAGGGCTGTTAGGAAGATGTGGGCAGAGCTGTGATGTCCATGGGTGGGTGTGGGGCAGTGATATTTACAAGCTCCTGGGTTTAGCATGTGTGCTGGACATGTTCCTGCCCTTGCAGTGAAACACTGTCACATACTACCAGCTGTGTTTCTCTCCACTGGTGTCATGTGTGAACCTTCTCCAGACAATAGCAGATGTGTAATAGCATATCTAGCACTTGGCTTCTGGTGACAGCCTCATCTTTATAACTGTACCCTACCTCAGCTCTCCCCCACCCCCCAGTAGATAGGTTTTCTTTAATTCAGGATTTTGTAGAATTTCTTCATCAATGGCCTCTGAGAGAACCCTGTGAATATTTCTGTGGGATTTTTATCCAGCAGTGAACTTTCTGGGTCATAGGGAAGGTCACTTGTTTCAATGCCCTGCCACGATGCTTTCCCCTACCATTGGGGGATCGAGATTTCTGTTCACTAATTAACCCACCCAACCCTCATTTAC
The DNA here is from genome assembly GCA_028551405.1 of Uromys caudimaculatus. Classification (NCBI taxonomy): domain Eukaryota; kingdom Metazoa; phylum Chordata; class Mammalia; order Rodentia; family Muridae; genus Uromys; species Uromys caudimaculatus. Next base: position 109,698,122 of record CM052702.1, read on the forward strand.
CACAGAAATTCAGTAGCATCTCATTGAGGCTATTTCGGTACTTTCCTGATTCCTAGTACATCCGGGTTCTCTTCAGTGCACAGCTGTGGCTGTCCTTTGGATTTTCCCTCTATACACAGCCCATTCCCACAGGTTACTGCTTTTCTGTCGAATATGTTGCTGCTTTCTAATGACTTATCAGGACTTCTGTAGTCCAGGATTCAGCCTTGGGTGGTGCTCAGGCATCATGGGTAGTCTCCCGGGCTTTGATGCTCTCTAGAATTTCTGTATCGCCTTTCATTAGACAGTAATGCTAATCTAATGTCACTAAGCTCATGAGGGGCAGAATCAGGCCAGGTCTCCATCCTCAGCCAAGGCCATATTTGGATACTTTGAAAGGGAGATGTGTCCCAGAAAGTGCCTCGTTCGACATCCCGCTGGCCCTGGAGAAGACATGTTGATGCTTAAGGGGTGGGAGCCCTATTATTTCAAAGGGCTTTTCTTGAACTCATTTCATTCCAACTACTTTAGTGTGGGGTCATTGCCATCCTGGCTGCAATTACCAGTCACTAAGCAAATGTCTAAGTGGAGCATGGAGCCACAGTCCTCTCAGTGACCTGGGATCCCACTGACAACTCTAGCTGAATCTGCAAAACCTCTCTGGTCTTCCCACCTCCCCTGCTCAGCCTGGATACCCAGCAGGCAGTGTCCTCTTTTCTGCAGCATGCAGACTTCTGTGCAGGCTCCTCTCGCAGCTTGACTTTCACTAACCCACCCCCCTTCCCTGACCTAGCTGTATTGTATGGTTCCTCGTGGCTGAGGCTGTGCGCTGAAGCTTGTGCTTAGTCTCAGCTTTGCCACCATCAGCAGTCCAAGAAACCCTTTTCAGCTGACAGTGGGTTTAACAGCAAGTGCTCAGGACCAACAACCCTGTGCTAAGGGTTGTGACGGCTCCAGCTAGCCATGGTGGGTGGCCATCTCTGTCTTCTCTTTGCTCCCAGGTTAGGAGGGGACACAGTGCAGTAAATGCTGCAAAGAAGGGTGCTTCAGAGTAATTGATGCAGCCTGAATGGGTGGTGTCTTGACAAGGCTTCTTATAGGAGCTAGTAGTGTATTAGCTGGAAAGGCAGAGGGAGACCTCAGGGGACAGTGCTGGTGAGAAAACCTGGCAAGATGAGTCCAGAGGGTGCTGGGAATGCACACGCCTGCCAGGCTGTCTTTCTCCCTGGCCTTCTAGGAGATCTACACATGAAAGATCCTAGTTTAAATTGCTAAGGAGTGCTGTGGGAGGGATGGCGTTTGTGGTTACATCACGAAGCCTTGCTTTCTGGGTTTGGTTTGAAGTGGGCCCAGTTCTTGAGCTGCTTGCCTTGCCAGTTGGGGAGCTGTGTCTGCAGCTGCTTGCTGTGTGGATGCCATCGAAGACTCTGTCTGGTGTTGGCACCAACGGTTCTCCTCATCATTTGCATGTGTTCATGCATCTGAGTTCTGTGGGAGCTTTGGAGAGTCTCTAGTGCAGAGGACTCTGCCTGACCTGAGGTCAATGGTGGGTCTGCGTCTTTCCTCTCCCTGATCCTGGCCCTGCCTCTAGGGCCACCTTGACTCATTCCCCAGTTCTTAGGGAACCCACTCTAGAAACCCACAGGCTGACCACATCGTTGGTGTGGGGGTTTCAGTGGCTAACACTAAAAACCATTTTCATTCTCAGCCTTGAATGCATGATGTACCTAAATCCCTCCCATTGCCTGCTAGGCCTGGTGCACATTCCACCATCTCTAACTTCCCGTGCTCACCTTAGAAAACTCAGAGTCCTCATAGTGCTGGCCACGCCCATGCCCTACCCATCACTTGTTTCTTCTGCCTGGAACTTTCTTTCATATGGCAGCTGGCAGGCACCAGGTATCAGCTCAGCTGTCACTCTTGCTATCCCTGCCCCCAAATCCTTCCTTATTGTCCCACATCCTCTCTTCCCTGAATCCATCTTACTCGTTTCTCTCCTGTGTTTATTGTCCATGCCCTCTGCTACAACTAAGTTCTGTCCTAGCAGGGAACTTTTCTGTCCCAGTCACTGCCATGTCCCCAAACCCCAGAACAGTGTTCTGTATGCAATAGGCAATAAATGCTTTTGGAAAAAAAGCAAGAATGGATTTATGGAAAGAAATGCCTTTTAAAAGAACTAGCTTTCCATTTGAGAGTGGGAACTAACTTCTTTGCTCCCACTAATGTCCATGGGATGGAAATATTAATGCATAATAAAATTTTCCTATGAGCCTGCAGTACAAATAGTGATACATGAATAGTAATTATAAGATTAGCATGCTGTGAGAGGCATGGGAATGGAAGCTAATACATTGCAGGACAAGATTTCACTAGAAATAGAGTTTGGAAAACCAATTCACCCAGGTCCTGTACGCTTCCCAGCTGAATTCTGGTGCGAGGAGCTGGCCTTGGGGAAGTGAGAGCTGCCACCAAGTTCTAGTTTTGTGTATTTCAGCTCAGCTGTGTGACTCCAGGTCATTCCCCTCAACATTCTTGGTCTTGCCTTTCCTCATCTATGAAATGGGAACACACTAACTACCATGGTGGTCTCGAATGTCCCTTGAGATGTTAGGTGTGATCCATGAGTCGAAGGTGGGGCAGGGGCAGGGATTATCCTGACATAACCGGGTTCTCTCTGCACTTGGGCTTGATGGTTGAAGCTCATGCTGGCCTGTTGTGTGCTGAGTGCTGGCTAAGGGGTGCTCTCTTTTTTGGGCCCCTGTAGTTAGCTTTCCAAAGCCTCACAGGCATGACACATTGAGGCTTGAATTTCATCCATGACCAAAAAAAAAAAAAAAAAAAAAAAAGGACCCAGTCTTCCTGACTCTCAGTATTCAAAGTCTTCTGGGGATTTCCCCCAGGCAGCAGAATTAGTGTGCAAGGTCAAGAACTCTAGGATGTTAAGAAATAAAATATTTTCCACTGGGGAGCACACTGGGTGTGGCATTGCGGGACAGACATTTTAGAGAACTCCAGGCTTGGGTAGCTGTGGATAGCTGCAGGAGGGTACTGGAGCCCTAGGTGAAAAAGTTCAGGCCGCCAAGGCAGGAGGAAACTATTGCCTCTACCGCATGACCCCACACTGGGCCTGTAGGCCACACTGTCACTTGCTCATGGGCCCTTGGTGTAGGACGTCCAAGGTGTTCAGACCTGGGGCTGTGGCCTGGAGACCAGAAGGAAACGCTTCATATTGTGGAGTGGAGAGTGTGTATGAGGTTCTCCACTTGACGCTCCTCAGAGACCACTGGCCCTGTGAGATGAAGGCTTCTTTGCCTTGGTTTTTAAAAATATTTGTTTTGCCGTCTACACCTTCAGGTTCTATATCTATTGTTTCAATTATCTGTAGATCTAAAATATTTTAAAAACTATTGTGAGGTGTCTGGATTGAATATGTCTTTTCTCTAGTCATTACTCCTTAGCCAGACCATATAGATATACATCATATGTATATATACACACATATACATATATACATATACATGCACACAATAGACATATATGTGCATACATATACATGCACACACATATATAGTTGAATATGTAATATATAGTGGGTGACTACATAATGTTTATATTGTTACATGCTAGAGATGATTTAGAGTATATTGTGGAGAGGTACATAGGTTATGTGCAAGTACTGTACCATTTTATATATGGGATGTAAGACTTCTCTTGGTGGTGTAGGAACCCTGGAACAAATCCCCTATAGATACTGAAGGATGGTTGTACAGACAGCAGCCAAGAGGAGGTTCCCACAGTGGCCTCTGTTCACCAGAGTCCTGGGAGAGAAGTAACACCTCACTCCCTGCTGGTGATTGAGAGAGAGTGCATGGGCTCAGGGCTCTCCAGCCTCCTCTATGCCTCTGCATCTTGTTCCCTGCATTTGAGAAGAGGACCAGCTGGTGGAGATTGCCTGGAAGGTGTATGAGTCACTGTTTTCCAGCTGCCTTGCCAGAAATGCTTTCATAGTACCAGAAAGACAAGCCATGTTTGACGAAGAGTGGTCCCCCATACTGGTCAGGCAGAGGGAGTTCTATATTAGGGCTTGAATTACTAGATCCAAAGCTTCTTATACCAGGCATAAAAACCAGAGCCTCAATGCCTATCCTCATCTCTAAAGTGAGAGGTTTGGCTCAGAGCCTGGAGACAGCTGCTCTGAGACTCAGAGGCCTCAGAGTATTTGTGGCCATGATTAAGTTCACCCAGGGCCAGGAAACTGCTCCACTCTAAGTGGTTCTAGGGCCACTGGGCCCCTGCATCATCCCATAGGCTGTATCTGGGGAGCAGAGACCCGCCACAGCCTTGCTCGTCTGTCTTCAGATTGTGTCTCCAAGGGAAGCATGTTCTCATTCTTCAAGTGGGGAGCTATTAGATTGCTGGATTCTCAAACAAATGGCTGATCTGAGGTCCCCTCCCCACAGCCTGCCAATCAGTCTTGTCTTGATGCTTGCTAATTTCCTTTCCTGGACAAACTTGTCACCACCACTCTGAAAATAAGGTGTCCAGATGGGAACACAATGCAGATTTGATCCACTTGTTACAGTGTAGCGTAAGGAGGCTGCTGGCTAGTCAGAATTCAGATGTCTCCTCAGACAGCCTCATGCTGGGTTGATTTCCACTCTGTGGCTTTCTGTAAACCACCTGCCCATTTTCAGTCTTTGCAGAATTTGACCTTTGTGCTCCTTTGTGGGTGAAAGGCTGGTACAAAGGGAAGGAGTGCCTCTGGCGCCCCCTATAGGAGGGACTGGGCAGCCCCATGGACTTGTGAACTGCTTATTCTAAGCAATAAACAGTTGAATGACTGGGCTTGTTTTGTTCAGTGAAATATGACCTTAGGGTTCTTCATGCTAACATAAAACAGCTTTTTAGAATGGCTGATGGCCATAGCCATCCTTCTTCATAATATATGCACTTAGGGGTTTCTCTGAGCCTCTGCATGCTTGTCCTTAAAACGAGCAGCATTGATAGCTCTAACTTAGGTGTCTGACAAGGAGCCGTCTCTGTGGGTGCAGTGGCTTCTACTGCATGACTTTGACCTTCTTTTAGAAATTTATTTTAGCTCCCCCTGCAAAAGACTCACCTATTTCTTTATTTTTACCTCTCAACTTTTATTTCTTATCTCCTCCTGACATCCTGCCATTCCCCAACCACCACAGCATATTACAAGGGTGGGGACATCTTTGGAGGGGCCTGAACTGTGTGTGTACTTAAGGTTTGCTATGTTGGACTGGCTGCCGGGGTGAGCCATAGAGCTCTTTGTGTGCATGCCCCTCTACTCCCCTTAGTCCAGCTTCTCCTTTGTTATCCGTGAGAATGGGATAATGGCAGCACAGCCTTATAGAGAGATGATCTGTAATGAGACAGATGCAACCGAGGTCCTTAAAATAGAGCAAAGTGAGTTTTTAAAAATACACTGTTATTACGTTATGGTATGTGGTGAAGTGGTGAGGATTAACCCAGTCACCACTCAATTCTTTTCCTAAACAAAGTAAACAAACAACAGAAAGAAAGAAAGCACAGATCCTGGAGTTTACAATGATATGTGTTCTTCAGAGGAGACCAGCAGGGGCCCCTGTCCCCACCATGAGAGACAGTCCAGTTGATTGGCTGGCAGTGCTCCAGTTGGCCAGACCCTGCAGCAGCTCAGGACTCAGGCAAGTGGGAGAGAGATAAACAAATCGATAACCAGCTGCAGAGCCCTCTAAGGGCTGAAAAAGGTCATTCAGGACATCTGGAGTTGATAGGCAGGGACTGGGAAGGGGACATGGACAAGATGTAAGGGCAGGCAGGATCCAAGATGAAGATCCAGTAATTTCAAAAGCTAAAGGGCTGTTTAGACAATGTTTAGACAATCCATGACCCATATGCTTCAGAGGCTATCCAACCTCTCAGGAAGACCTGTGGGGATGAAAAGTAACAAAAGTATCTTTTTAAATGACATGAATGGTTTAATGGTGAGCCACTTTTAAAGAATGCAACTGTAGAGGTGGACTCTGAATAATCTCTGTTCTTGTCTTGCCACACACAAGAATGAGGGTCAGTACCTTGGAGAGCTCCACTGGGGTTACAAAAAGCTGGGGCAATCAACTTGTTCTGCATGAAGCTAAGCCTCTTGCTGGGGCTGGCAGGCTGGCATGGTGCCAGTCCCCACCCAAGTGGCCATTGATTGCAAAGAACAGTGTTCTCCTCTTAGATGGAGACTCCAGGGAGGGGTAGTGGTGGACTGGGAGCAAGGATCAGAATAGACATTTGGTGTCTGTCTTCCCTCTAGTTGGGGGTTCTGGAATAAGCTGTAGGCCCTGACACTTAAGTGCTGTGGACATTTGCTCTCTTATACAGAATAGATATCATGTTGTTTACATTCTGTGTGATTTAGTCGTTGGGATAAGTGATCAAAAGGGCTAGCTTCAGGTCCTGCTCAGGAGCCAAAGAGCCACCCCTGCTGGTTCAGACCCGTGTATACATGGATTTCTCCAGTTACTCAATCCATCAAGTTCTTGTGGGTGGCTGGGAGACTGTCTGTGAAGCGTAGGATGAGACCTGGCTTTGAAATGCTTGTGGCTGGCTTTTGGTCCTGAACTCTGGATGAGTTAGCCTGGCTACGGTGTGGAGAAATGCACCCACATGCATCTGGTGTGCACCATGCAGTTCCTCCTCACCAGATAGCATATTGTTTGGACACTTCTCCTCTGGAGCAAGGCATTTGAAAACGAATTTATAGGCTTGGGGCTGTCTCCAGGCAGGTGTGAATACTGGTGGGCTGGTGATGCTGGCGGTTTGTCCTCAGAGCCCCTCCTCTCCCTTCATCTCTTGCTTCCACCCTCCAGCCCTACCAAGCACACCTCCTATAAGCTTGCTGAGGATCTGCTGTCCAAGCCCAGGGGTGCAATCATAATTAACCCCATACTCTAGATTTTCAGGGATGTTTCTGGCTATAGGGGCACTTAGTCCGTTTGTAAGAGTGGGTTAGATATACTTTTAAATTCTGTTTGATTTGATGTTTTTATAAAACATAAATTCATAAATTAGGGAATAATCGTGAGTCCAACCACACAGCAGACATTCTCCTGTAGGAATTATAGTTGCCATACACCAGTGAGAAGGATGGGAGATGAGTAATTGCATCTCCTGGTCTATTTCAGTCCTTGAGAAGAAGCACCTGCATCGGGAAAGGACCTGGTTCATTACTATTGATTTGTAATGTCTGCCGAAGCATTGAAGGGTAGGTAGAAATGTATGGACGGTATCTTTGGTACCTGTCATTTCTCTTCCCAGGCCTTAGAGTCTTTAATCTGTCCCAAGTCTCTCTTGTTAATATAAAAGTCTATATCAGCAATCAAAGGAGAAGTCTCATTGCCCTAACACAGTGATCGTTATGGAGGCTGGACAAGACCCTCACATCAATCAAGCCTTCAAGGACAGGCCAGAAGCAAAGAAGCCCTTGAACAGAATAGAAAATCAGCCTTATTCTGAGCTTCAGACTAGTTCTCTTAGCTTTAATTCATGCTAATAGAAGAGCCTATTGTTCAGAGGCAAATAGACATGAGAACAAATTCAAAATCCTCTAGTCATAGCTGTGTGACCATGTTTACTCCTTTATAAAACGGAAACAGTAATACCTAGTTCTCCAGTTTTATAAGAATTGAGTGGTATCCCACAAAAGCACCTGACATAGTACCTGGCATACAGTGATCGCCGTAAACAGGAGTCCTTGTAGCAGCCACCACGGAAGCCTGAGTGCTGCAGTGCCCGCTCCAGTTTGCTATGGGAAGAAACCTGTTTTAAATAATAGATGTCATTTGTAATCTGGGCAACAATCCCATCCAACTTCTACCCCCAAATCTGAAAAAACTAAAAGGAGTGACCTTTACTAAGTGGTTTGGAATTTTGGTGGAAGGTTCTGTAATTGCTGGTTAACTGGCCGGGAAACCAGCTCTTGTGCAGTAATTGGAGGTGTGCAGGTCAGGACATGTAATTATGGCCTGGCCGCCTGGAATAGAAACCTTGCCGCCATGACAACACCTTTTCCACATCTGCCTGATTAAGTCAACAAATTGTTGGGTCCCAGCCCAAACTGGACTGGGGGCTTTCTTCCCATCCAGAGCCTGCCAGTTTGGTGGGATCATCAAGTGCTTTTACCAGCTTGGGGGATACATCCAGAAAAGACATGTACCCCTGCTTGTGGGGAGTGATTTCAGCTAGGAGAGGTAGAGACTGAGGAGCTGTACCATTAGGTAACCAGAAAGAACAGTGGTCAGGTAAGACAGTCTTTGGTCTACAGAGAGATACACAGAGAGATAGAGAAACAGAGAAATAGAGACATAGAGATGACACAGACAGACAGAGAGACAGACAGAGAGACAGATAGACACAAAGAAAGAAGGAAAAATGCTTAGGGGCTTGTGTCTTGCAGCCTGGTTGCCAAGTTCAAGTCCAGCTCCACCTTTGCTATGGTTTGGATCATGAGTAGATTGCCCGCCCTCACTGGGCCTAGTTTCTTCATGTATACAGCAAAGATAACAAGAGTCCAGCTGACCCTCTCTAGCCAAAGATTCTGTATCCAGAGCTAACCAACCACATGTTGAATATAGTCAGGGGTAGGGTGCAAATATCACACTGATACTAAACAGGTACAGACTTACTCCCCCCCTTTCCATAAAAGATACAGTCCAACAGCCATTTATATAGCATGTACTCAGCATTTGACAGAAGCCATCTAGAGATGATTTCATAGACCGGAGAGGCTTGTGTAGGACAATTTAAATGTTATGCCATTATGAGAGGGATTAGAAGTACCTGTGGATTGTATCTCTCAGAGTCCTGGAAGCAATCTCCAGTATATACCAACGACAGGTAGTCTCACCTCATACTTATCATGAGGACTCAAAGTAGTAATGTCAATCAAATGCTCTAAACAATGGTGAATACGCAGCAAATGTCCTATGAATGTATGGTGCTGGGCTGAGGGTTGTGACCTTCATGATCTTAGAGCAGCTGTGATTTCTGGGTAGAGTTGTGAGGAAGACAGCCAAGGCCTTGGGGTACCTCCTCCTCAGCCTTGCTCAGCTGCAGCCTCCCCAGCCCACCCAAGCACCTTTGCACCTGCAGTCTGTCCCCATCACCTCCTGACCAGTTCCCACACATGCCCTGTTCAGATCCAGGTCACAGACATCATGAACTCCTTCTTCCAGACTGCTCCTCTAGATAGGCTTCATTGCCCTCCTTTGGTTTTCATCTGTATTCTTCAACTAAAAATATCAGCTCTTCTCACACTGGACTGTAGAGGCTCACACGTTGCCCCATTTGAGATTCCAGGCTCTTGTTCTGTCTGCCCCTCTCTGCTGCTGTGTCTGAGAGCAGGGGCTCCATAGTGTTCTGTAGGGATGGTGTCTCGATGAAAGAACCTTCATCCCCCTCCCTCTGTTGTCCCTACTCTGTCCCCCATACCTGCGGATGTCAACCATGCTGTCCCTTTCTCTCACCTGTCATTTAGGATGAGTCAGTGCTGTGGCAGCTGATAGAGAGAAACTGGGAGCCATGCTTTTTGATAAATGTGTTCCACTTTTAATTGGGAAACACGTCAGAGGGCAACGCTGTATCCTCCCCACCCCCATCCCCACCCCACCCAGTTTTAGTTTCAGTTACCCCTGGTTCAACTATGTTCTGAAATTTTAGGTGGAAAATTCTAGAAGTAAACAATTCATTCATTTTAAATGGCATGCTGTTCTGAGAAGCTTGATGAATCTCTTGCCATCCCATTCTGTCCTGCCTGGGTCACAAATCATCACTGCATCCAGTGGATCCATGCAGGGTACGGTCCCTATTAGTTACCCAGTGGATGGCTGCCCTAACGGACCAACAACTGGGTCATTGCAGGGCTGGGTTTAGGTCACTCTGATTTTACTGTTAAACAGACCCAGGTTACAAGAGTAGTGATGGAGAAGAGGCAGCAAGGCATAAACATTCAGGGCCAACTGCTCTGGCACCGTGGTAATACTGCTATGCCTAGAGGAAAGCCATTGTGGGTGTCATGGAACAGAACTGTCCACCATGGGTAAGAGGGTCTACTGTACCCATTCCACAGCTGAGCACAGTAGACCAGCGTGAATAGAGAGTGGGAGGAGAGCTGGTTATGGGTGGGTCAGCAGAAGAGGAGAAATGAAGTCCCAGCAGTCCTAGGACTGCCCCAGTGACCCCGAGATGATGCACTCTGCAATTCTAAGAGACATAATATGGAGGTGAAGGCGAAGGTGATATAGAGACATCATTTGTCAGTCTGATTCCTGCTAGTTGTCCTTAGAGAAAATAGATGTTGAATCTCAGGCCCCCGTGGCTGGTCAACGGTCCTGCAGGCTTGTCTCCCACTGATGCAGTGTGGAAGAAGCACAGATGTCCCACTTACTCAGGCCTATGGAGGCAAGTATCCCCTCTCTGGCCCCAACCCCAGGCCAGGTGAAATACATACCTTCTGTCTTCCTTACAGCCTTCAGAGTGAGGTGATGTGATCCAGTGCCACCCAACCCCATGTAGCACAGGGAAAATTTGAGATTTTCCTGTTACTTACCCAAGATCCCCAAAAGTATGAATGGCATTGTAGGGACTTATTCTCAGGCCTGTGAACCCTAAAGTGATCAACCTCCTCTGTGATTCTCTCTCAGAGAGAAGTTGGAGGGTGTGGGGTTGTAAACAACAGCCAGGAGGTTTTGGAATGGTCTATCCCATGGTAAAGTCAGGTGAGTGACCCTAGCTGGGTTCCCTGAGGTTTGAGCTATCCACAGTAAGAGGGAGATGGAGGGAAAGCCCTGAAGACAGCATCCAATCCAGGCTAGGGAGTGTAGGAAAATGACGTGCTTGGGAAACGGGTGGCTTTTGGAAAGGGACTAGAGGTGAGCTCCAGTAGAGGCAGGGGCTCTCGCTTTCCTCTGCCCCCCATGGGGGGCTGCTCCTACTCACACGATCCGCACCCTTTGTTCATGGATCCCATAATGCACTAGAATCTGAGAACCAGCAGATGTCCCTCTGCACATGCACCTGAAGGCCCAAAGCAAGACAGCATAGAAAGAGATGACCCCTTTCCCACAGTACCGTGGCTGAGCCTTGAGGAGATGCCTTCTCTCTCAAGCCTTCTGTGACTGACGTGGCCTCTTGCCCGGGACAAGATGACTTATCCAAACATTCATCTTGTGCTAACTCTGTCTTCACTGTAATCATGGGAAGTGGCAGAGGAGGAGGAACGGTTGTTTCTTTCTAGGCTACACAGGTGGAAACAGGCTCACATGAAAAGTCCCAAACTTGCCTAAGGTTACCTCGTCCCAAACACAGAGAGTCCACTGTCGCCTTCCCTTGCATCCCTGGCATCAGATTAGGGGGTGTTTAAAAGTATCAGGCCAATCAGATCCCAAATGGGCTTAGTACATATTTTCAATCCCATGTACTCTAATGCTATGAGCACTAGAGGGCTGGGAGAGAGACCGGCCTCATGGTTTGTGCACCCTTGCTTGACAGGATAGTTGGTCTCCTTTTCTTCTGGAAACTTCTTGCAAAATTAGCTCTTCCAGTTGCATTTTATGCTGTCACCACTTTCTAGAGATTAATAATTGTATGTGGGGTTGGTGTGTGTGTGCGCATGTGTGTGTTTGCGGTTATGTGTGGTGTGTGTATTTGGATATGGTTTGTGTGCGTGTGTATTTGGGGTTATGTGTGTGGTGTGGGGTATGTACATGTGTCTGTGTGTGCATGTGTATGTAGTATGTGTGTGGTGTATATGTGTGGTGGGATGTGTGCATGTGTGTGTATGTGGGGGGTTGTGTGTGCACTTGTATGTATGGTATGTGGTGTGTGTGTGTGTGTGTGTGTGTGTGTGTGTGTGTAAGGAAGTAAGTTAGGGACTGAGATGTACAGTTCAGTGGTAGAGCACTCGCCTAGCATGATCAAGGCTCTGAGTTCTATCTCTAGCACTGGAGGAAAGAAAAGAACACAAGGATTTGATTGGCTGTATTCTGTAAAGCATTTGCTCTAACTGACCTATCAGAGGATGCCACAGTTGAATGCATCTGCATTTTCCTAAAGAACTGAGTTTTATGAATTGAGCCATTTGAAATGCCATAAATAGTGTAGAAGAAGCTGCCTTCCACAGTGAATTATTTGATGATCTAAAGGAATCAATTTCCTTCTCTCTCCCTTTCCCTTTGTATATGGGAGCTGTGTTTCACAGCCTGAGAGACCATAGCATGAGCCCAGTATGAGCTTTGGACGCTGGGGTTGGTTCAGGGTCAGTTCTGCCACCATCCTACATGTCGTTGTGTTCTGGGTACTGCTCCATCATGTCTTCCTTGTCCTGAAGGTCATCTTGACAGCTATCCAAGCAGATGGGGGTGAAGTGAAGTGCCCAGTATGGAGGGTGGCAGAGATGAGCAGTTGGTCTTCACCCAGAACTTTCTCCATAATGGAGGAGATGGCAAGAAAACAGATAAGGTTTAGAACTGTGTACTTGCCCAGGAAGGTGCAGACAGAGCCTGGAGGACCACCTGGAGGATCGCCGGGAGGGAAGCCTTCCCATGCAGAGTAGCTGGGGAGAAGTCAGCTGTGTACACTCTAAGTGGGAGTGGCTCGCTTGGTTAGTTATGCTTTTCTTACCGTATTCCTGATAGAGATGTGAGAAGGTGCATGCTATATGAAAGGAAAAGAAGTTAATGTGGAAATCAAGGAAATACAATAGAGTCATGGGACAGAGCAGGGCGGGACATAAGCCTTCTGGGGATGATAAGTAAATTTGGGTTAAGCTCAGCAATGCCAGAAAAAAGGGGAGGTTGGTCATTTAGCAGTCATCTTGTCCATGGGGCCCAAGTGCACTAGGTGCAGAGGCTAAAAGGCTGAGAGCTGACACACATCAGGGGATGCTGTGGCATTGTCCTTAAGGGCACCACTGAGATAATCATACCTTCCAGTAAGAATGCTTCTAAGGGGACTCTGCCAAAGAATAGTGTTCTTGGCCAAGGAAATAGCACAGGCCCGGCTCCATGTCTTTGTCAGATCCAGTGGAGGGCATGCCTGCTGCCCTTTGTCAGCATGGCCCTGGGATGGCATGACCCAGTGGGTCTCTGGGGACTTGTGGAAGCAGTTTGCACAGGTAAAGGGCCACAAGGAGACATAATGCTGGGTATGGGAGACTCACTTTGTTTACATGCCAGGAACAAGGCAGGGGTCAGGGCTTCTGTGGCCCTCGTGGTTGGCACTGTCAGGAGCTACACTAGTGCCTGAGGAGGTGGAACCCGGGCAGGTCGAGAAGCCTGATTGGGCAGCCTGTCTCCGGGTCTCAGCCCACATACTCTGCAAAGTCACCTCTCTAAGGGCACTCCCAGGCATTTTCTCATGAATTGAAAACAACAACATATGCTCTGTGACCCATCAGGAAGCAAGCGGAGAAACCTGAGTTGCCCCACGCTCACAGCCTCCTATTTTGGGGGTTTTGTCTGTTCTATTTTTGAGGTTGGTGAACTGGTTTCCTGTTTGTTATAAAACGGGTGTTGTCACTGTCTGGGTCGGCCCTGGCTCTGGCCTGACCCAAAAGAAGGTGGACTCACATCTCTGCCTGGGGTCAGTTCTGTTCTGAGCTAAGACCAGAGGGGAGCCAGGATCCACACCGTCTGGCCACCTGCTGGCTGGCACTCGGGGCGGGCAGCGAGCATGGTGCAGGCACAGTAGCCCTTCTCATGGCGCCCCAGCCTCCGTACCATTCTCAGGAGACTGGCTGCATGTCACAAAGAGGGGTATTTCACAATGGAGGGGCAGGTAGAGCACAAGGCTGGGCCTTGGAGGGAGCCCTTGGTTTCTGGAAAGATGTAAGGGAGAAAGTAGGAAACCCCTTGCTAACTGGTACTTTCTACATGACCGTCAATTTTTACAACCTTATAACCCACTTTTTCTTAAATCATCATTTATCATTCTCACTGATAAGGAGGCCTAGGCTCAAGGACCATGGGTTCAGTACAGACCCCTTGACCATAGCACCCTGCTCTCTCCCTGCCCCTCCACCTCCTTTTGAGTGAAGTTGCAGTAGACAGAAGAGCTTGGGAGGCAGCTAGTCAGCAGCAGGGGTAGAAAGGGAGTGAATGTGTGGTCTCTAGCTACTGCTTTTCCAAGCTGCTTGGATGTTTCCTAAATGGGCAGGGACATGGTGGCCCTGTGTTAGAGGACGGAGTGATTTACAGGGAGGTGACCCCACCCTCCGACCAGGAGCAGGGAGTGTTTAAGCCCATAGATACTTTCTCCCAGAGCAGCTTGAGAGTGAGGTCCCAGAGGGGGCTCTAGGTCATGATGCCTCTTCTGCGTTTCCTAACTCCTTACCTCTCCCCCTAGCCTCTCACCCCTGCTATATTCTCTGACTCACCCACGCCAGAGCCTGTAAATCCTCTTCTTTGTATTTTGAGAATAAAGCAATAAGAAACCTTCTGGAAGTACAGGTGTCCTTGTGGGCTGGCTCTCCAATGTCCTCGGTCGCTTAGGGTGGTTTCAGCCTTCATCTGGGTTCCAAGTACCTCATGGTCTGGATAGCTGAGATATTTTCATTGCATATTCCTCAATGACTGATGCTCACACTATATAACCTTCTCGCTAGCGTCTCTGCAGTCCTGTGGCTAGAGCTACTCTTTAGAGCAGTGGTCTCAAGTTTCCTAATGCTGGGACCCTTTCATATGTTCCTCATGTCCTGGTGACTAGCACCCATACAATTATTTTGTTGCTACTTCATAGCTATAATTTTGCTACCTTTATGGGTCGTAATGTAAATATCAGATATGTGGGATAGCTGATGTGACCGAAAAGGGTCATGACCTACAGGTTGAGATCCACTGCTCTAGCAGCATTCTTAAGACTCAGTAGCTCTTCTGAAATTGTCAGTTCTCTGCATCATGGGGCTGGACAGGACAGAACAGGAAGAAAACCTAATCAACATCACTCTGGAAACTGTGAAAGAGAGAGAGAGGAAGAAAAGTGATGATTCCCAAGGAATTACCTGTGGTAGGGAGGGGGCTTTTGCTCCTTGCTATTGTGCCTTTGAGTGGGGTGTGTGCATGTGTGTATATGTGTGGTGTGTGGTGTGTATGGTGCATATGTGGTGTGTGTGTGGTGAGTGTGTGGTGTGCGTGTAGTTGTGTGTGGTGGGTGGGTGTGGCATGTATGTGTTCACATACATGTGGACTCACATGTGTGCAGATGTCTGTGCACGTGTGCAGGCCTGAGTATAGAAGCGTTCAGTGCCTGCTTCAATCACTTCCCACATTATTTACTGAGACTCATCATCTGGGACTCATTGATTGGACAAGTCTAGCTAGCCAGCTTGCCCCACCCATCATCTCTCTCTGCCTCCTAAGCTCTGGGATCACAGGCTGCTGCCTGGCTGCCACGCCTGCCCAGCTTTTTACATCGGCATTAGGGATTCAAACTCTGGCCTCCACACTTGCACAGTAAGCCCTCTATCCATGCAGCCGTCTTCCCAGCCCATACTAATGCCTTCTTCATCCTCCTGCCCTACATTAAGTCCTCTCTTCACCTTTTCCTCCCGAGGTCCCTGCCTCCTTAGAGGCTCAGGATAGGAGCGCTGCACCCTCAGGCTTTAGTCTCTCTGGCTGAACCCGAGAAAATCTAAATGGCTCTGCGTCTTTCCCAGCCCTCCTTCATTGCACGCTGAGTTCTTTGGGGCCATCATTTAATTCCCCCTGGTGATTATGAGTGTGCAGATTGCATTAATCATAGTCTCTTTTGGCCAGGCATGGTTCAGGGCTAGATAATGTAGGAGAAAGGTGGGGGGGGGGGAGAGGATCAGAAGCAAGGGAGCTAATCCCTTCCTTGTCTCCGGGAAGGGACTGCCTGGGACTTCATGGAAGAGGCAGAAAGGGCCCAGCCCAACTAGCCTCTCACCTCCAGCAGCCAGCGCCAGCTCTGTTCTGCACATAGCTGCTGGCAAGCTCAGTGACAGGCAGGGGCCACAGCTTCTGCTCAGTGGCAGGAAGGGGGCAAGGCTTCTGTGTTTTAGCTTCTGACCCTCCATGGTCAGGATGCAGTCTTAGCCATTCTGTCATGCTTGACACCTCTGTGTGGTAGCCTTCTCAGTCCTTGAGTCCACAACACCTAGGGAGCTCTGCAGACTTAGTGAAGGGGGTGCTGGCTTGCTTCTGTAAGTTCCCTACAGCCAGAGAGGAATGGCTCCCTGCTGGGCTCTGCATCTTATTTCCCTTCATTCCTTTGTGCCACACAAAGATGGCTTCAAACTCAGTGAGCTGAAGCTGCAACATTTATGGCTCCCAGATCTGGCTGATGACTCTGCTGGTCCAGTCTGGACTCACTCCACAGCTGCATTCAGCTGGACTGGACAGGGAAGAAAGTCCCACCCACATGCCTCCGGTCTGGGTGCTGGCTCTGAGCTGAAGCAGCCGGTGGCCCCCATGTGGATTCTTACCCACCAGCAATCCATATCCGATTTCACCAGAGTATGCTGGGCTCAGGAATCCCAGGACAGCAAAGCTTCTAGGGCTCTCACAGTGTGGTCATACCTGGCATAGCGTGGCTTCCACCACACTCACTGAGCTAAAACAAAACTCAAGACCAGCCAGGTTCCAGGGAAGAGAAGCAGACCCATGTGTGGATGAAAGGAGTCCTTAGTCCTGTTGACCAGCGCCTGAGACTACCTAGTCCTTCACCCCAACTTTTCCTTGCTTTGAGAGAGCAAATGAACCTTCTGGAAGCCTCTGCACATGGCTGCTGAGGACACATTCTGAATGCAGTAGATCAGGAGTGCAGACACAGAGGTCATGGTGGATCAGGAGTGCAGGCACCAAAGCCAGGGCCACTGCCTGTCCCTGACCTAGGGAGAGGCTGTTTGCAGAACACAGCTGCCACCAGCTGCCAGAAGGAATGAGGACACTTGCCCTCTGGATTAATGCAGACAGCCCTGGGACAGGATTATGTGGCCCTCCTCAGGCATCACTCAGTTCAAGCTGGCGGTTTCTGTTGAGGTCTTCTGAGCATGAACCCTTTGAGAACTGGCCCACAGGCCTTGCCGTTTTCAACACACATCTCTCAGACTAGTAACATTCTTAAATTGTTTTTTTTTTTTTTTCTGAGTGATAAAGTTGGTGGGGGGTTTTGGTTAATTGCTTTGCAAGTAACAAAAACTAACTCTTACAAATTTGAAAAATAGAAGGAAGGAAAATGGAGGTCTGTCATGGAATTGGTGAGAGGCTGGAGTTAAGCTAGGAGGGAGCAAGGATTGGAATAAAAGAACTCACAGGCAAGAAACACACATTTATAATCCAGAAAAATCCTAGCTAAGCATGGGCCACATGCTGTGCGACACAGAGATTGGTGCGCCTTAGTCATCCTAAGGCAGCTGACCTCAGAGGAGAGCAGGGACAAGCACTGGAGAAGATGGAACATCATAGGCCAATCCGCTGAGGTTCACAACCAGACATCTTGTTAAGGGGCCTGCAGACAGCTAGAGAGTGTCAGGAGAAAGAAAGGAGAGAGACGACCTCCTCCTCCTCCTCCTCTTCCTCCTCCTCCTCCTCCTCCTCCTCCTCCTCCTCCTCCTCCTCCTCCTCCAGAAAATGAAGGTGGACTGCTGACAATGGATGGCTTTAGCAGACTTTGGGGGAGTTCAGTCTATCCTGAGGCTAGAGTTTCCCGGGTTTGGTGCTCAGAAGACAGGTATACTAGATGTTTCCTGACTCAAAGAACCTATGGCCAGGTAAGCATGGGAAACACGCATGCCATTAGGAAGATGGACAGGATATGAGAGGGTCTGGCACATTCTGTGGAAACAAGAGCAAAGAGCATCTCGGTCCTGGACAGAGATACTTAGTGTACCCTGTGTCTGGTGACAGACAGGGAAGGATTTCTCCATGCAAACATCAGAGCGGATGCCTACAGGTCACCAGAATGAAGCACTTGTGCAAGGGACTTGTCTGGAAACAAATGAGAAAGCTTATGTGGAAAGTGAGGTCCTTGACCTCAGTGATGACTCTATGAATTAACTTAATCCTGTTGTTTAATCTTGGTTGTCAACTTATGGGATCTACAGTCAACTAAGAGGCATACCTTTATGTGCATCTATGAGGGCGTTTCCAGGAAAGATTAACTGAGAAGCAGAACCCTCCCTAGAGTGGGTAGCAACCTCCCAGCAGTAGCTTAGATATGAGGATGTCTGGGGACAACATTATTATTTTTCCTGCCTACTTCCTCTCCATGTTGGTGAGTGCATCTACTCTGCTCCTTCTTCTGCCATCCTTCACTGACATTGGAACCCTGATTCTTGAGCCTTCTTGTTTTTTTGGTTTTTTTTACACACCAATGCATTTTATTTTATTTTTTATTTTTTGATACTTTATTTACATTTCCAATGTTTCCCCCTTTCTAGGTCTCCTCTTTATTCCCTCTCCCTCCCTCACCTCTATGAGGGAATTCCACCTCCCACCCACCCGCCCACCCATCCCCATATTCCCACCTTGACATTCCCCTTTACTGGGGCCTCTC
>CM052702.1:109716767-109759267 GCA_028551405.1 Uromys caudimaculatus
ACTGAGTTACCTTGCTCAGGATGATATTTTCAAGTTCCATCCATTTGCCTGCAAATTTCATGAAGTCATTGTTTTTAATAGCTGAGTAGTACTCCATTGTGTAAATGTACCACATTTTCTGTATCCATTCCTCTGATGGGGGACATCTGGGTTGTTTCCAGCTTCTGGCTATGATAAATATGGCTGCTATGAACATAGTGGAGCATGTGTCTTTATTACATGTTGGAGCATCTTCTGGGTATATGCCCAGGAGTGGTATAGCTGAGTCCTCAGGTAGTATTATGTCCATTTTTCTGAGGGTCCGCCAAACTGATTTCCAGAGTGATTGTACCAGCTTGCAATCCCACCAACAGTGGAGGAGTGTTCCTCTTTCTCCACATCCTCGCCAGCATCTGCTGTCACCTGAGTTTTTGATCTTAGCCATTCTGACTGGTGTGAGGTGGAATCTTGTGTGTGCGGAATATCATTTCTCCAGGGATCCTATAGGCATTCAGCACTAGACTGGGAAAGCTAAGTCTTCTGACTTCATGGACTGAGCAGCTCCTGTGTTCTCAACCTCTCAGGGTGCAGAGAGCCATTGTTGGACTACCCAGGCTGTATTATGTAAGCCAATCTAATAAATTCTCTTTTCAAGACATATTCACTCTATTGATCCTCTAACAGAACTCTGACTAACATACAACTCACATATTTCTAGATTTGTTTTGATTACAAACCCTTTGTTCTACTAGACTTTTGCAAAAATGCCAGATTTTCCCAGTGGAATGCCTTTGGCTGCTATGACTGGATATCTCTCCACTCTGGGTTCTAAAACTGCAAATATTTCCCTACATGAAGTTCTCTTTCATTTAAAAAGTTAATTAATTATTAGTTAGATTTTTCTGAGGCAGAGTTTTACATAGCCCAGGCTGGTCTGGGAACCACCACTTTGTAGCTGAGAATGACCTTGAACCTCTGATCCTCCTTCTTCCACTCTCCAGTTGCAATGATTATAGGTGTGCCTCACTGGCCTGTTTGTTTGTTTTGTTTTTGTTGTTTTAAAGAGGTATTTTATGTTTGTGAGTGTTTGCCTCCATGTGTCTGTATGCCATGTGCACGTAGTACCTTCAGAGACCAGAAGAGGGAGTCACAGCCCCTGCAACGGGTTATAAGTGGTTGTGAACTACTGTGTAGAAGTTGGAAATGGACCTCTGCAAAAGCAGCAAGTGCTATTATCAGCTGAGCCATCTCTCCAGCTGCCTGATAATGTGATGGAAAAAGAGAGCCCACTCCACGCTTGGGCGATTTGAGCTCAAGATAAATCATAAGATTTGTTATTTGCAAAGCCGTATCTTTGTATCTTGTTTTAAGAGACTGAATAAGTAAACACAACAAGGAGGCAGCACAGATCTATACAGGATCCAGAGAATACTCATGCTTTCCCCTCCAGCAGATGGAGCCCAAAGCTCCTCCTCTTAAAAGCTGGCTGACAATCCTGATAATAGCTGATAATCCTGGCAGATACCACCTCAGCCATGATCAAGGTTAGCATCCCCAGTTCTAGGCCTGTGTCCCTGGGAATGACTGGAAGAGAAAGGGTCGTCACTTCTCAAGCGTCCTTTCTCCAAAACTGTTGCCTCAGTCAATCTTGAGGAAACACCAGATAAGCCCAGACTGGGAGACATCCTGCAGAACATCACACAAGGACTCTTCAGCCACACCAAGGTTTCCATGACCAGCCAGAGGACAGCCAAGAGACATTTCAGTGCAGTGTGAGACCCTGGCTTGGATTTCCAGATAGAGGGAAGACTCTTGTGGGAAAGATGTCAAAATCCAAATAAAATGTGGAGTCGCATTAGAGAAAGGTGGGTGATGGGACTATGGGACTTCTCTGGGATTTCCCTACAATTCTAAAATTATTCCAAAAATTATAAAATGTCTAAATAGCCTTCCCCAGCAATGCTCAAAAGAAATAGAAAGTAAATAAATATAAAAGCCTGGTAATAATTTTCTTAAATGAAAAACTAACCTGGGCATGGTGGTTCATGCTTATAATCCCAGTGGTCTGGGGGCTGAGGAAGGAGGGTCTTTGAACGTGTACTATCTAAGTGGCCAGCCTGAGCTACATAGAGAGATTTTTTTTTTAAATGAATGAACAAGAAGGCAAGTTAAAATAATGAGGTACATATTCACCTGTCACGTTTGCAAGCCTTTTGTTGCTACTCTTGTTAAGTCTGAATGTATGGAGTAGGGTGTGGGAGTCCGCACGCAGCTCAGGTCAGAGGTGCTTTGACAAGGGCATCAAGTGGTTGCACATTTCTACTACTAAGTCCCTCTTTGAGGAAGTCATGCTAGTAAAGTAACTGGATGCAGGTGAGGACTGCCTAAGAGGACCCTAGTTTTTGCTCTGTCATGGGAGTGGAGTTCAAGGCCAAGAACATGCCAGGCAAGTGCCCTTCCACTGAGCCACGCCCAGCCCTCAGAGAAACACTGACATGTTCATCACAGTAAAAGAACAGAAACCACCAAGATACATGAGTCTGTGGGAATAGGCTCTACAAATTATGGCAGGGCTACGCAAAGATCTACTATATAGACAATACAAATGGTGCCACTGGCTTTGTGTAACAAATGAAAAGATATCCATGATGTAACCTGAGAGGAGAAGGCATATACTGCATGGTCTGAAATGAAGGGAATGTATAGGTTTATATAAAGATAGTTAGAGGCACAGAGATGTTTTTAAGAACACGCTTTAAGGATCACCAGTGATTTTATTTTCTTCTCTGTTTTTCTACACTTTCTGAATTTTCTAGGCTGTTTATGTTTAAGGAACCTGAATGGCTCCCTCTGGGAGAGTCATGATATCTGTTGTTAATATTGTTAATGTAGTCTGTATAGACTCCACCAGTTGAGATTCCTGAGGGACTCAAACCCAGGAAACTCACCTTTCTCAGGCTTTGCTTAATCACATTAGTTTATTTCAACACAGTATACACCTCAAGCAGGGGATGCACGGGGATTTTGTCTAGGATACTGGGATATATTCACATATGAGAGCACCTTAGGAGCAGGTGTATCCCCGAGCATGATCAGCTAAGGAATACATTCCTGAGTATGCTCAGTTTAAGGTCAGGGTCAAGTTCATGGGGTACCTGCATGAAAGGTCAAAATGGTGGACCAGAAGCCCCTGGGACACTCGCTGCTTTCTCTAAAAGTTTGAGTCCTTTGTTTTAGTCATTTGCTCTACTTAGTGCGTGTGTATGTGTGTGTGTGTGTGTGTGTGTGTGTGTGTGTGTGTGTGTGTGTGTGTTTGTTGTTGTTATATATATGGTATTAGTACGTGTGCCCATGTACAAGCATGCAGAGGTGACTTTTCCTATGCTTGCTGCCATATTCTTTTAGAGCGGAGTCTCTCACTGAATCAGAAGCTTACCAGTTCAGCTAGACTGGCTGGCCAGCACCCCTGCCTTGTAGAGACAAGCCCCCAACACTGGGCTTATAGGCACATGCAGCTGTGCCAGGCTTTTTACATGAGTGCTGGAGATTTTAACTCAGGACCTCCCGATTTGACCCACTAAACTATCTTCAAGTTCCTTATAATTTACTTTATATTACCTTATAATTGACTTTCTTTAGCTGTAGCGTAAGACCTGGTCCCAGTCCACAGGAGGAGGCATTTGTGGGTGATAGCTTTTGGTTCTTGTACTCTCTTGGCTCTGCATGATCAATAGGATGGAAATGTTTTCTTTTTAAAAAATGATGTGTTTATTATGTATACAATGTTCTGCCTGCATGTGTGCATGCCAGCAGGTCAGGAGAGGGCACCAGATCTCATTATAGATGGTCATGTGGTTGCTGGGAAATGAACTCAGGACCCCTGGAAGAGCAGTCAATGCTCTTAACGTCTGAACCATCTTTCCAGCCCCAGCATCTGAAACTTTATATTGTCAAAAATCAGGGATATTTGTGTCAGGCCCCTAGACCTCTGACACTTTTGGTGTTGTGTGTTCCTGACTAGCCTCCCTTTCAGGACAGGTAACCTGCACTCATGATTTCTACTTGGCCTCCAAATATGAGAACTAGGATCCTCAGACATGTGACCAACTGTCCCTTGCTTTTCTAGTCTAACCAATCCTCCACTCTGTTAGTAAGCCTTGGTTAACTGACAAAAGTCTAGAACCATCCATCGACTCAGGGAAACTCTGGAACAAAATGTTTGAGGCAGCTGCAAAGCCTGCATAGACACAAAGGTGAGCAGGATGTCGAGGCCCCAAGAAGACCGTTCCATTAGCAACTCTAGAACTTCATCAGCAGGGAAAGGGGTTGTTCCCATACCTTTCCTCATGGCCTCTCCTTTTGTAAATAAAATTGCAAAAAGCCTTCAAGGCGAATACCCCAACCAGGTCACCAATTTGTTGCCAAATGCTTCACATTTTGATAAGTGCAAAGCCGAAACAGCTCAACCAAGAAATAAAAGAGTAGAGAAAAATTTATTGTGTATGACAGGTAAGGAGAGCACAGGAGTTGTTTCCAATGCACCTCTCTCTTCTCTCCTCCCCCCCCCTCTTGCTCTCTTCCCATACTTTTTTAATAGACTATAATAGATATTCAGTATATATGTGTGGCAGGAAGGGTGGCTAGATATGGATGGGTGGGTGGATGAATGGGTGGGTGGGTGAGTTGATGGGTGGGTGGGTGGGTGGATGGATGTGTGGATGGATGGATGGATGGGTGGGTGGATGGGTGGATGGGTGGATGGATGGATGGATGGATGGGTTGGTGGGTAAGTGGGTGGATGAATGGATGGATGGATGGGTGGATGGATGGATGGGTGGGTGGGTGGATGGATGGATGGATGGATGGATGGATGGGTAGGTGGGTGGATGGGTGGATGAATGGGTGGGTGGGTGGATGGATGGGTGGGTGGGTGGATGGGTGGATGGGTGGGTGGATGGATACATCTGACATGATAGGAGATGCATGGCCCTTGGTGATGTGATGTCCTTCTTGCTCTAACAGCCTTTCCTGCAGTTCAGCTTACTCCACTCTGTGCCTGTGTGCACATGTGTGTGAAAAAGAGATCACAAGAACTTTTATAGCACATCTTTGAGACACTGGGACCCCAGAAATGGAGAGAGAAAAAAGATGTGAACCATATTGAAAAAAGGCCTTTTGAAACAGTCCCAACACCAGATTTGATAAACTAATCCTTACCATCCTCTCCATAGACAGGGAGGCTTCATGAGGAAGAAAAAAAGGCTCAGAAAGGAGACTAAGGTATCAGAGGCAATTAAATTTTCCAGAACTACATGGCAAGAGCACCCCAGGAATCCCCAGTAGGTAGAAGGCTTCAAACTCTCACAGCCTGAGTCTCTGTGGAGGCACATGCTTCTGCAGTGCCCATGGCTTCATGACATGGGGTAAGAGCCACCCAGGGCAGCCATTTCCCTCATGGGACAGCTATGTTACAAGGGAAGTTCTTCCTTAGGTTACACTGGGGTCCTCTATTGTGGCCTGAATCTGAAATGTTCCCCACAGGCTCATATTTGAGCGCTGAGTCCCCAGGAGGTGGCAGTGTTTGGAAGCTTTAGAACTTTCAAGATGTGGTGCCCAGCTAGCCAAATAGAACACTGGGAATAAGCTTCTGGGGTTATACCTGTCTGTGGTTCTGGTCTAGTTTTCTGCTTAATGGGCAACCAAAAAGTGAAAAACAGTTCCTCACCAAGATCTTGCTACCACAGATGGAGCCACCTGAGGTACTTCCACAAGACACTGAAATCATCAGAAACCAAAACACCTGAGGTACTTCCACAAGACACTGAAATCATCAGAAACCAAAACACCTCTCATCTCCTAAGTCGCTTTTGTAAAGTGTTTTGTCACGATGCCAAGGAGAGTGGCTGACACACTGTCCTCTATAATTCCATGAGTTATTCTACCCTACAGTGACCTCCACACCGGAAAAAGCAGAATCCAAATGCCACCCAAACTTTCCACTCTCCCTGCTAGGTACATCCCCATTCCCAAGGGGCTCTGCAGAGCTCTGGGGGAAGCAAGTGACACATCAGAGGCAGCTATGTGACTGCGGTTGCCTTGTTCTCCTGGGATTTCTTCTGCATTGATATCGCTATGCATATGCCTGCATATCGTCCGTGCCCATCGTTAAGCCTGAGCTGACATAAGTAGGTTTGAATCTCATTGGAAAGCGTCTGTTCTCTAGGTCAAGGTTATTCCTAAAGAGGCCTCCCTGCCAGGACACTAGCATGGACACTGTATCTTCCCTGCTTCTGGGTCCTCTCATGGCAGCTGCCTTCATTTTCCTGGCAGCCTGTGGCTGCTGGGAGAACAGGTGTCGGGAGTCTGGCAGCTGGGGGTTTATCCTTGTACTTCAGGAGTCTCTTACCTCTGGCTGTAAATGCCAGCTCAGGGTGGTAAGGGAAGGAGACATGAGAAGGATGGATAGTGACAGGCAGGCCTCAGCTGGCAGAGCTCAGAGTCCTAGAGAGAAGAGCTGGAAGAAAGATGGTTTACACATTCACACACTGGGACCTGTCCTGCAGCTCCACACTGCTACATTCTTGAGAAAGGCCACTTTGACCAGCAGGGGACACGACCTTGTCCCTGGGCTAGACTCTCAAGAAGATGCAGCCCTGTGTCATAGAATGTCCCTTGAACAGAATCAGTTATGCGTGTGTTGTCTGGTACTGGGCTAGAAAGAAGAGTGATAAACCCCTGCCTCAAACAGCCAGGGACTAGGGAGGCTGAACAACTCTCCCTGGTAGGGGACTGGGGACGGGGGAAGGTGGCAGGAGATTCTGTTTAGTGGAAGCTGGGGATTATGTCTGCAAAGGCTTTATGGAGGGGGTGTCCTCAGGTTGGCACTCAAAAGCTAAGGGGATATGTGCCCATAGTCCAAAGAGTGTCCAAAAAACTAACTAAAATAATACCGGTTTAGGCAAATAATGGTGTATGTTCTCTTCTCATGTAAGAACCAAAGGGAGCTGGCCCAGACATGGCCTATGGCAGCCCCACAGTGGCAGGAATACCCAAGCCCTTCTCCCTTTTGGCCCTTCCAGCCATACAACATGGTTTTCATCCTGAAGTTCACCTCACATTCTCAGGGGACTGTAAGAGCACTGGCCATCACATCCATCTCCCATGAAGGAAGCAGGGAAAGGTGGCAGTGGCTTGCTGCCAGCTATGTTCCTGCTTGGCAGTTCCAGCCAATGCTTTGCCTTACATCGCACGGCCCAGACTGAGTAATGGAAGAAAATGGACTTAGTAAAGGAATGAGGGGAGGGGTGAGTTTGTAAAGCAAAATGCACTGTCTCAGCCAGGTGCTAATGAGCCAGAAGAGTGTCCCAGGAGAGAGTAGAGCATTCTGGGAGAAGATCAGCAGGTGCACAGGAGTGCTGCTGTGAGGATCATGGGAGTAGACCATATGTGTGAGAACGCGCGTGTGTGGGTGGGGGTGTAAAAACACGTGTCCGTGAGAGCAGGAGAATTACACCAGATTTCAAAGGATGGTGCCCAGTGGTTGGAGTCTGGCTTGGTTCTGTAGGGAAGAGTGAGTCACCGGGACGCCATCGGGGGAACATTGATCAGATCTGAGGTTTCAGCTCATTGCAACAGTGATGTTTCAGCCACAGGGTGGTGAGGAGTGAGTGAAGACATTGTGTTAATGGGAACGGGGGAGGGGGCACAAAGTAAATGGGGATCAGGCAGAGAGCAAAGCTGCACATTCAACCTGCAGACTTGTAGGAAGAGGAGAAAGGGGGCCACTGAGGGCCTGGGAGTGAGGATGTGACCCACAGACTCCGAGATGAAGGGCTTCCTGTGTGGGTTTTCCTGAATGCAGGTTAGGGGGTGCTTTGCTCTTGCTCTTAAGGGAAGGAAAAGAGGGACCTCATTTCTCCTACTCCCCCACCTTTAAAAGATGTATTTTTATTCTATGTATATAGGCGTTATGCCTGTGGAGACCAGAAGAGGGCATCAGACCCCATTATTGATGCTTGTGAGTGTGGATGCTGGGAATCAAACCCAGATCCTCTGGAGGAGCAGTCAGTGCTCCTAATCACTGAGCCATCTCACCAGCTGTCTTAGATAAGGTTTTATTTCTGTAAAGAGACACCATGACCATGACAACTCTTAAAAAAGAAAACATTTACTTAGTTTCAGAGGTTTAGTCTACTGTTGTCATGCTGGGGAACATGCCAATGTGTAGGCAGACATGGTCCTGGAAATGGAGCTGCTAGTTCTACATCTTGATCCTCAGGCAGCAGAAGGAGACTGTGCACACTGGCCAGACTTGACCTTCTTACACCTCAAAGCTGGTTCCTACAGTGACAGACTTCTTCCAACAAAGCCACGTCTACTCCAACAAGGCCACACCTCCTAATAGTGCCACTCTCCATGGGTCAAGCATTCAAACGCTTGAGTCTATGGGAACCATTTCTGTTGAAACCACCACATCAACCCAGATCTTTTACCTATTATCTCCATTTGTGGCTTTGAGAACAGAAGCTCAGAGAGGTTATAGAGTGTATCCAAGGCTGCACAGCTAGGATGTGCAGAAGTGGAATCAGATGATGAGAACATCTGCTGAGCAGCGGCCTTCACTCCTTGGGTGATGAGGATGTTGTATGTGGCCGTGTTTGCTGACAAGTCAGGTGTTGACAAGCTGCTTTTCCTGTGCTTGCAAAGGTGCCCCAGTAGGACTCTGAGCATGTTAGAATTTAGAATGCATGGGAGGACATGGTGGTGTGGGCCCATCTCGTCCTAGGTAAGCTGATGACTACATTGTGACACTGGAAACTACAAGCTTCCTCTCTCCAGAGTTTCTCCTCCATGAACCTCAGGCTTCAGTCTAAATCAATCTGTCTTCCCCTAAAAGCCTGTGTGTTCTATCTTCCCAGCCATGACCTGCTGCCTACACCAGCATTTACACAAACCCTTCCTTAAATAGGTTTATTTGTTTATATGTGTATGAGTGTTTTACTCGCATGTATGTATGTGCACCACCTGCTTGTCTGGTATCTGCAGAAGCCAGTAGAGGGCACCAGGTCCCCTAGAACTGGAGTTACAGATGGTTGTGAGGAAACTGAACCCAGGTCCTCTGCGAGAACAGCACATGCTCATAACTGCTAAGCCATCTCTTTAACCCTGTATGTTGACTTTTAAAAGCTTAGCCTTGACCTAAGACGTGAGGTTTATAATGGCATGGATTTTCCTCTGTGTTGCATTAAAATGAATTCAGTTGATTAATAAGCGGAATTTCTCTTTCTAACAATATACTCAACAAATGCTGGGCTTAGGGTTTTTGCACCCACAAAATTATTTCACGATTCTAGTATTTTTAGGAAGCTGGTACTTTATTTTCCCTATTTTATAGAGGTAGAAACTAAGGCACTGGGAACTTAAGCAATATGTTCTGGGACCACACAGCTAGATTCGCCTTAAATAATTGAGCTCTACCTGAGGGACCAGGATTCTCTGACTAATTCAGCCAGCTCATGCATGGCCCCATATGACTACAAGGGGAACCAAGCAGGAAGGTTGTGATGTCCCCCAAGGCAACAGTCTCTAGGAGTAGGAGAGGGGAGTGTGAGGGTCACACTGATCCACAGGGTGTCTTGAAGGACAAACATCTGTGAAGTAGGGGGATCCAAGGTTTTTCTCAGTGTTTCCAGAACTGAGAAGTGCCAGAAAAGGATGCAGGCTTATCTAGGCTGTGGATCTGCTCAGACGGAGGTTGGTTGGGCATTCCTATAGGCTGAGAAGCAGAAGAAAGAAGTGGGCTGCCTTTGCCCTTCTGGCCACCAGCAAGTACACAGACAGTGCACCACCATCCCAGATGGTCAGAGAGCCAGCAAGATGGTTCAGTGGGTAAAGACACTTGCCACCAAGCCTGAGTTCAATTCCCCAGGACCCACATTGTGGAAGAAGAGAGTCAGCCCCAGTTGTCCTCTGACCTCCACATCTGGACTGTGGCACACATGCTCACACTTCTACATGTGCAACATAAGTAAATGAATGAAGAAAAATCAATTAGTGTAATAGAGTTGCCAGAATTTGTTCCATCCGCCTCACTTGTTGGGTGCTTATGTTGTTTCTAGTGTCTTGCTGTTATGGAAAATGCCATGAAGAACACCTGAGTGTGTGTGGTGGATCCAGGGGCTATGAAGTTAGGCCAACCTATAGGCTTTCTTGCTCAAAGCATGTGAGATTCAGAGATGGTGGCTGCTCCAGTCCTCACCACCTCAGTGGGCTCAGGAGCTTCTGGGAAGGATCAGATGATTGGCAGAGACAACCACTTCTGTGTCTGCACAGCTTTGGGACTGGACCTGACTGAGACAGCAAGATAATGAGGAAAAGAACAACATGCACAGACACGTGGATCACATGGACTGAGCTCTCAGATGCAAAAGGCCCAGCACACCTGAAGCACAGTACAGTTGACAGGAAGCTGAGGGATTACATACAATGGAACTAAGAGGTGGGTTAGCTAATCCCAGCAGGAGCCATCGCGCTAGGGAACAGCCTTCAGGTGGTAAACGTCCAGGCAGAAAGCACAGTAGGCATTTTTTGCACACCATGCACACTATCAGCATTCACACTTGGACCAGGAGGGAAAGCTCTGCCCGTCCCGTGGGGTGGAGGCATTGTGGTCCTTGATGTGACCATGCTCATATCAGACAATCCACATTCAGCCAGGACTTCATTGTCTACAAGCTGGGAGTGTGGAAGAAGCTGCTCTAGGTACCAAGGGTAGGGTGTGTGGAAGGAAAGAGTGGGTCTATGAAGGAGCAGAGGCAGGGCCTGGCCAACCGAGGAGGGGCTGACGACGTGAATATCCTCTATGGAGCGTTTGTGGCCTTCTTGGAGGATCTCTGTCAATAAATCACAGTGTTGTTCAAATCTTTGGGGAACTTGATTTGTGTTTCTTTCATGTGTCTCTCCTGAGACAGGTATTTGGTGTGGTTTTATTTAGGCCGTAGAGTTTGATAGAGTTTATTCAATTACCTCCAAACAGTATCAGCATGTGCCCTCTTAGGGGCTGAGGAGATGGTTCAGTGGCTAAAGGCTTGCTGTGTGGATTCCCAGTGCCCAAGTAAATGTCAGGCATGGCAGTCCTTTCTGTATCTGAGGACAGGAAGATCAAGGACTTGCTAGTCAGCCAGCCTGACTAGCCAAAATGGCATATTCTAGATTCAGTGAGAGACATAAATAGGGCAGAGAGTAATTGAACACACCCGACATTGACCTCTGGCCTCCACACTTGGATTCACAGGTTTAGGTGTTTGCACACATATGCACGCACACACACGCGCACGCGCATACACAGAGAGAGAGAGAGACAGAGAGACAGAGAGACAGAGATACACAGAGACATACATACACACAGACACACCAGAAACACACACATAGGCACACACATATAGACACATACATACTCATACACAGAGACACAGAGAGACATACATACACATTCAGAAATGCACACTTACACACACAGATATACATACACACTCACACACAGAGACATACATACAGAGACACACACAGAAACACACACACAGACATACACACACTTACACACAGAGACACACATACAGAGACACACAGAGACATATATGCACACAGAAACACACAAGAAGACACACACACACACACACACACACACACACACACACACACACACACCCCAAATACACTTGCCCCTCTATTTATGAACCTGTCTGTGCTGTAGTGATGGACACTGTGGAGGAGACAGGGAAATGTGAGAGGCCTGACTCCAGGCCACACACTTGTCAGTCAAGTGCCCCAGCTAGAGGTAGGATTACAGCAGTCCATACCGTTGTGTTCTTTCCTGGACCCTTACAGTTTGCAAAGTTTCCATTGAACCTGGGCAGATGCCCAGAGTATATGTGTGAGCTTCCCACCAGCCTGGATGTCAGACTGTGGGCCTGGACATCAGACTGTGGGCCTGGACGTCAGACTGTGGGCCTGGATGTCAGACTGTGGGCCTGGACGTCAGACTGTGGGCCTGGACGTCAGACTGTGGGCCTGGACGTCAGACTGTGGGCCTGGATGTCAGACTGTGGGTCTGGACGTCAGACTGTGGGCCTGGATGTCAGACTGTGGGTCTGGATGTCAGACTGTGGGCCTGGATGTCAGACTGTGGGTCTGGATGTCAGACTGTGGGTCTGGATGTCAGACTGTGGGCCTGGATGTCAGACTGTGGGCCTGGATGTCAGACTGTGGGCCTGGATGTCAGAGTGGGTCTGGATGTCAGACTGTGGGTCTGGATGTCAGACTGTGGGTCTGGAGTGGTTGCCATCTCCCACACTCGGGTTGCCCAGTGGAAATATAACATGAGCCACAGATGCAAACCACATGTATAGTTTTAAATGTTCTGGCAGTCACATTAAAAAGAGCAGAAGGAACCACTTGAACCTAATTTTAATACTACGTTTTCTTTAATGGAATATACCTAAAGTGTGTGTCACTTCTCTATGTGGTCAATATGAAAACTCACCCAAGCTTACGTTCTTCGTTCCCCACTAAATACTTGAGAGCTACTGTATACTTTAGAAGGACATGTGGCCAGCTACATTTTCATAGCCATGGGTGGCTAGTGGTTCTCTCATAGGGCATCACTAGCAGGAGATGCCGGTCTTTGGCTTTCCCCAAAGACACTGTTCTGGCAGTAGAGCTGCCTCCTAGGGTTCCGGTTGCCCAGAGCAACAAGGCCTGAGTGGGTCGCGTGCTGTGTGCCCCTGCCTGACCCAGAATCCCCATCTTTCTCTGCCTGCTCCCAGCAATGCAAGGCAGCTTTTTCTTTCAAGTCCCAGAAACCCCAAGGAGTCTGATTCTAAATCCAAGAATAGACCATGGCCTTAGTCACCCCCTGTGCCCCCCCACACACACATTGTTTAGAAGGCCTTATTTCTGTTACCCTGAGCATATAGCCACTCGCCCTGGCAGACCACAAGTAGGACAGTAACTTACACCAATTTTGGATTTACCTTTCTTCCCAAGAGAACTTTGTCCTCTGTGGGCTTTGGTGAGCTCTTCCATTCTAAAGAAGAAAACTCCCCATTATGACATTTCCAGCAAGAGAATACTGTGTTCGTAAAACAGGAGTCACCTAGTGACCAGTACTGGATGGCTCTGGCATTTTCTTACAGCCTAGGGCTCTGGACGAGTGTGTGTGTGTGTGTGTGTGTGTGTGTGTGTGTAGTAACTAGAGTGTCCTGAAAAAGCCCCGAGGCTGCCCCTGCCTTCATAACTCCACAGCCCTCCCGCTAGCATGGCCTGCCTTTCTCCCTCCCACTCTCTTTTGTTAAGTGGCACAAGGAGATGTTATTTATTATACCTTTCTGACAAATAAAAGCCATTGCTCTGATTTACAACCCTGCCGCCCCCTCTCTTGAGTCAGTGTGTGATTCATCTCCTTAACGTGATACTTCCGAAGTGTGTGGCTCACTCTCAGGATGAGTGGAACAGCCTTTTCTGCCAGACTTCTCGGGCCTTTCGCTGCTCTTCCTGACGCATACCCACGTCCAGCTAAGATCCAGCAGTGGCAACCTTTGCCACAGAACTTGATGTTTTCCTCCCAGCAGTGGCTCTCTGTCCCACATTGGCTTCCCAAGAAAATTAGTCAGGGCTTTGGGGAGCTCCTGATTCAGAGTCAGCTGCAACCCCCAGATGCACTTGGGGGGCTGAGTCAGGCTTGGAAACCATCACTGGATCACACTGCAGACCTGCCAGAGTGAGCGACGGAGCAGAAGTCTGGAGCCACCCATACTCCAGGCTGTGGCTTGTGACCTGGCTTCATAATCCCTAAATCTTCCAGCACGCTCCGAGCTCTAGAGTCAACCTACTTAACTCCTCTCTCACTCTCTTGCTTGCTCACTCACTCACTCACTCACTCACTAGTTCATTCAACAGCCTTCAACTCCTCTCTGAGCGTGTGCTGCTTACGTTGTGACAAAACATAAGTAGACATGATCACAGAAGCCATTTTAAGCTAACTCAGTGGAATTAAAAACATTCACATGTGGGGTTAGAAGGATGGTTCAGTGGGTAAGAGTGCTTGGTCTGCCAAGTGTGAGGCTCTGAGTTCAGTTCCCCAGTGTTTCAAAAGCTGAGCATGACTGTGTAGGCTATGGTAACCCTGACATTTTGAGGTGGAGACATGCAGATCCTGAAAGCTTGCTAGCTTGCCTGCATGATTGAAATAGCAAGCTTCCGGTTCAGGGAGAGGCCCTGTCTCAAAGCAGAAAGGCAGAGGCTGATAGAGAGAGATGTCTGACATCCTGCTGCAGCTTCTGTATGTGTGCACAGGCACACCCGCCCATACACTCACATGCATGTGCCACATTCAAATATACCCCAGACACTCAATACACACTTACACACACGCATTCACACACTCACATATACACGTACATATATACTTATACATACATTCACACACATATACATGCACTCACACAGACAAGTGATCTATACACATTCACACACACTCATATTCACACACATGCACACACACATTCACATCCACATACACACTTACACAGACACAATCACACAGTTACACACAGGCATTCACACTCACACACATACATTCACAGTGCACATATGCATGCACACGCACACACTCATGTACACACATTCACATTGACACACACACACACACTCCCATGGTCATGCAGCCATCACCACCATCTTCAGAACTTTTTATCTTTCCAGACTCTGTAACTCTATCCCAACCCCTCCTGCCCCCAACCCTTCTCAACCACTGTTCTGTGCGCCCATGTCTATGAATTTGGCTACCCAGGTGCCTTGCATAGGTGGAATCATCTGCCAGCATTTTCCTGCCCGATGTCTAGCAGAGCTCTGATTGGCCATGACTGCAACAAGACCCTCAATCAGGAGCCTGATAAATCTAGTGCACAGGTCACTCCCTCTTTCTCCCTGGATCTCCATGCATGGAAGGAAAGACCCACCTACTTCATAGCCTTTCTGTTTCAAAGGCCTTACAGACAGTCATCATGGGAGAAGCCAGGGCATGGGGCACAGGAAAGCAGGAGCTGGTCACTTAAACTGTCCAGTTTTGCTGCCCCTGCTCTCCGTTCCCACGCGTGTGGCTATAGACAGCCAGGGCCTTTCCCTTTTCCCATGTTTGTTCTGGTGGCTTTCACAAGAGCATCCACATTCTTGTCCCCTTCTTCTGCCACCCTTGCCTGGCCTCTCAGTGGTGCTCCCTACTCCACACAAGTCCTAACTGCATGTCTGTGGGACTGAGCTGATTACAGATGGGGCCCCAGGGAGGCTCAGGCCAGCCTCTGGGGCAGGTCTACCTCCTGTCCCTCCTCACTTCTCCTCTCTGCACCCTAAGTACTGTGTGGGTTTAGAAACCCTCAGGACCCTGCTTCAGGGCTATGAGGGACTGGTTCCAATCCTAATTTGGAGGTAGTTCTTGGCAAAGTCTCATCAAGGCAGACATAGATGTCCCCAGAGGAAGATGGCATTCCCAATTCAGCCTGGGCCCTGCCAGCTATTCCTGGTTCAGTCTTCCCCTGGCTCAGCTCTGATGTGTCCATATTCTGTCATGGGTCCCCAGCTTTCCTCCTGGCATGTCTAGGGACTCCCAGTCCCCTGGCACTGGTTCTTAGCATCTACCTGGTCTTTTTACTCCCTTGCAAATTCTGTCTCAGAATCTACCTGTAGGCCACGCCAAAGCCCCGGCTGCTGTCTCTCCCCATCTCCAGGGCCTTGCATAGCTCCAGCTTGTTGTCAGCTCAGTGGTCCCTTTAGGATCATGAACTTTTGCTCCTGAACCTGTCTGTCTCTGTCTGGTTCTCAGGAACTTGATCAGTGATCTAAAATCTTCAAACCTCTATATCTCCAGGGTGAGGTGCTTCTGCCCACATGGGGAGCTTCTATCAAAGTATTTTTCTCTGATCATTGCTGAAATACTCCACTACACTTGACAGATGGGACTCATTTAATGGCAGCAGCCCCCGTGGCAGGCATTACTGTGTCCCCCATCTCCAGTTGAAGAAACTGAGGCATGTATAGCAGTTTGGCCAGGCTTTCCCAAGGGGTGAGACTTTGAAGCCAGCAGTCCAACCATCAGCATGCAGCTGCTGCCATTGTCTCAGGAAAGCACCAGACATGGGAAGACAGGCCTGGGCTGCCAGCTGTGGAAGAGAACTCTTGAAGGCAGCCAAGCAAAGGGATCCAGGTGCTGAAAAGAAAGATCTACGTGGCTGAGACCATCTGACATGCTGAGGAAGAAGCAGAGGGTAGAGATGGAGATGAGCTCAGCTGGTGTAGGCAGGGCAAATACAGGGCGTGTTCCTTGACCGTGGCAAGCACGGGCCTGCCTTGGTCCATATGCACATGCCATTCCCTGGTCTGTTCCCTTGCCCGGCTTGTTCCCTCTCACTTCGGCTCCCAAGAAACTGACCACCATGTATGGTATAGTGCTGCATCTCGTTGCCTGCAGCAATTTTTTTAACCTCTTGACACATATATTTCACTAGAACATATGCTTTGTTGGGGCAGGGATCTGGCCTGTTGTATCTGAACTTGTTCCCAGCTCCTGGTCCTGTTCAGTAAATATCTCATAGAAGTCAATGGTCCCAGCTGTGACTGACCCTCATCAATGGGTTTGGCAGGGCAAGGAGGAGCTGGTGGACTAAGGGTCCCAGCTATACTGCCGTGAATTCACTGTCTTTCCAGGGAGCTGTAGGTACCAGGCTGGGCAGGCTTACGGGGATGACTGGTGGGTACAGGAGAACACTCAGCATACAGGTGGCCTGCGTCACAAAGAGAAAAGCATATCCTCTTCTACTGTAGGTCTGAGTGGGGATGCTTGGGAGATGCCATGGTCTCTGTGGGGCATGTCACATTCCACCTACTTGAACTTTAGAGCACCAGAAGTAGCCCCCTTGGCACTCATTACTAAACATGGCAGGAAGGGAAGATGGCCAACATGGCTGTCAATGATATAAGAGCAACTGTATTGGTTTTCTATCTCTATGTCAAAATGCCTTAAAAAAAGATAGCTTATTGGGACTTAAGACTTCAGTCCATGGTGCATGGCTCTGTAATTTCTAGGTCCATGGAAAGGCAGGAGCATGGTGGAGAAAGAGGATGACCAAAGAAGGATGCTGACTTCACTGCAGATGGGAGGCAGGGCGAGAGGTGAAGGGTCTGAATAGGCCATTCAAATGTACCCTTCCATCGGTGACTTACATCCTCCAACTAGACCCCACCTCCTCATGGTCCGCGCATAAACCCACTCAACAGTGGGTCAATCCGCTGATGACATAAGCATCCTCGTGACTCATTCACCTCTCAACAGCAGCTGGGGACCAAGCCTTCAACACAATGGGGCTTTGCAGAGGTTGGGAGAGATTGGGCTCCATTTTTAAACCATAGCAGTACCTGCTAAATCATCTGCCATCATAGAGCTCTGGCTGTGTCAGACAGAATGTTCATGAGAACCAGCATTTGGCTGGTTGTGCATGGTCATCAGCACATAGGAGCCGCCTCAAGCCCCTGGCTGAAAGAGTGGGTTTGTTGACGTGGGATGTGGTGTGAACCTCTACGCCCCTTATGCAGTCTCAGTGGGTCTGCTGAATACATACCCTGCATTCAGCTTCAGTGATCCCAGTGCACACCCAATGGTGGGGTTTAGGCCTTGCTAAGCTTTTACTTAGCCCTGTGGGCATGGTCTCTGTATCTTCCACAGGCAGAGCTGGGCCAGGAGTTAGGAAGTGCTGCAGCAGAGTGTGGTGAGACCCTAGACAGGCATCGCTCTTAGAATTAAATGCTATTTCATCTGATAGATGATGACACCAAATCGTGTTGAGGTCTGCTAGATTGACTTGCTTTTGTCCTTCAGCCTAGAGCCATTTCCTCCACAGTATAGAGATTGTGTGTATGTGTGTGTACATGTGTGTGTGTGTGTGTGTGTGTGTGTGTGTGTGTGTGTCTGTGTATGTGTGTGTGTACTGTTCTCTCTTGTTTTAAATGACTGAATCAGATTGGAGAAGCCTGGGCTCCCTTCCCTGAGGGTGGTAGGCACTACAGAAATTTCATACCAGGACCAGCATCTGGCTTCACTGGGTGATAGCTTTGGGGACTTGAAAGAGAGCCTGTGGCTCTATTGGCCCACCCGACACAGCCTGGAGCCAGAGGCCCAGAGAGCACTGGGCACACACAGCGTGACTCTGGAGCTGACAAATGCCCAGTGTTTCCACAGACAGGCTGGGGAGATGGGGTTGCATGGTCAGAACAGCTGGGTGGAGGCTGGTGGCAGGAGGCAGTATGAGTCCCCATTGTTCCCGGGAGTCATGAGGACAATCAGAGGCATAGAGAAGCCCCCTTTCCTCTCACTCTGGGCTGGAGCCCAGGACTCGGAGCTTCCTGCTCGCAGGCCAAGGAGAGCCACCGGGAGAGCCCCAGATTGGCCTCTGGTTGGCAGGCACCCAGACCTCAGGGCTGCCCAGTCAGCTGGAGCCAGGGCCTCTTTGCTCCTGAAGCTCTCCTGCCCACATGGGGGGAAGATTAGGGAGCAGTACCTCTTCAGATCTTTGTACTCTCAACAGGTTACTAATGTTCCCCTTCTCTGTCCATCACAGAGGGACTATGGGAGCTCAGAGAAAACACAGTTCCCTCTACCACCAGGCAAGCACACAGTAGAGCCCTGTGAGAGGGCACACAGTGAGGGACAGCAAATGCTTGAAGGAATTTCCAGGAAGGTGGCAGAGTTGGGCCTGTTGTCACAGCTCCCTTCATGGGAGGCTTTGAAAAGGCACTAGTCAGAAATGGAAAGAAAATGCCTTCTCTACACAAGGCAGGCAGCAACTCTGAAGGCTGACACCAAACCACAGAATTTGGGTAAAGTAGAGAAATAAGGACAGAGTCCAGTCTCCACCGATGCATGCTGTTGGCACCCACAGCCCAATCCCCAGCTGCTTATGAAACCTTCCAGACACAGCCAGCCATGCAGACCCAAGTGCATTGCCAGTGTCCTTCAGGGACAGCATTGGAAGGGTTGTTGCTCAGAGGCCAGCTCAACCGTGTTCTCCAGAGCATATGCATGTACCCATCACACACCCTTGCCAAATATGGCTCAAGAGCAGACAAGGCCCTATGGAGCCTACCACAGGAAGTACTGAGAAAGCATCCGTAGCCCATGAATTCCCAGCCTCTACTTTTCTTCGTGGACATATGACAGGTATTTAAAGCCTGGACTCTAACCATCCATGACAAGAAAGTCTTCTTGCCTTAACCAAAGTGGTACTTTACAAAGTAGGTGTGTGTGTGTGTGTGTGTGTGTGTGTGTGTGTGTGTGTGTGTGTGTGTGTGTGAGAGAGAGAGAGAGAGAGAGAGAGAGAGAGAGAGAGAGAGAGAGAGAGAGAGAGAGAGAGAGAGAGACAGGACTTGCTTACAGCCTCTTTCCTTTCTTCTGTCCACATGTGACTCTGGGCTTTGTTTGAACACCACTGGGGCTCAGGCTCTTATTTACTCTTCCAACCACAAGAGCCCCAAACCTTAGTGGATCTCCCCTTTGCACTGAATATGTGATGAGCTGTTTATCTTCTGCACTGAACACACAGAAATGGAGGTTAGGGCCCAGAGCTGTGTTCATATGACGTCTGGTTCCAGGAGCTGCCCACTGCTGAGGGCATGGGCTGGGGATCTGTGCATCTTTAGGGTAAGATGCTGCCTTGGCTGGTGGTTGGATGTCTGCAGCAGTATGTCTTAGCTTGCTCCACAGTAGACCGAAAGACTATGGAGATTTCTGTAATGTATTCAAGCCACTCAGTACTTCTGGGAACTTATGAGTTTCACCTAGATGCTGAAATCAGTGATTCTGCTGCAAGGAGCAACACAGTGCTTGGAGCCACCATGGAAGGAGTTTGACTTGATGTACTCTCTAGCAATTTCTTCTACAATGTCTTAGAGGAGAGACTTGATCCTGGGTGTGTCATTTAATCGTCCCATCAACTGAGCACTTGATTCAATTGGCAAGAAGTATTTCTTTTCTATTTCTAAATAATCTCTGTGTATTAATGACTTATGAAAATAAACATTTAGCATCCTTAGGCTGTGTAAGTTCCACCTGCCATATTTCTTTTTTTAATTACATTTATTTGTATGTGTACACACATGTGCATGTGTATGTAAAGGTGTGTGTGTGTGTTCCACAGCATGCATGAGAAGATCAGTCAGAGGACAACTTGTGGGAGTGATTTCTCATTGTCCCTCTATGGGTCCAGGTGATTGGATGCATATCATTAGGCCTGGCGGCATCTACCTGCTGAGCCATCTCAAGGGCCTACCTGCTGTGCTTCTCTTCTCAGTCCTGCAGATGGCTGCTGAGCAGAAATTATCAAACCTAGAATCACAGTGCAGGAGCTCATGCTTCCATCCACCGAGCCTTGGCTTCACCTTCACGCGTCCCACCGTGTCCGGCCTATGGAATACAGGAATCAGTCTCTATCTTACAAACGGGGCATTTGAATAACACCCAGTGCAGCATGTATCTCAGCAACTGGTGTTCACTGATTCTGCACCTTACGTTGCTGTTACTGTGGCCTGGGTCCCAGGCTTGGATCCCAGCTCTGCTGCTTATTGAGTCCATGAAACAGATTCATGAATTCCATAGAATGAGTGACACACAGTGCTCAGGGTAGAGCCCACGCTGTAAATGTCTAAGTCCTGCTTCCATTCTGTCTCCTCTGCTCTCCACAAGTCCCCATAGCTACCTCCATATTCCTGGTGTCCATCACTAATCCGAAGTGATGCCATCTTCTCTCTTTCTGTCTCTTGTTTTCTTTTTTACTTCATTTATTTTCTCCCTTCTACCATTGTTGTGCATTATGGGACTGGCTTTGAGATCTGGAATGCATTTGGATACAAGGAAAAGGACTTGACCCTTACTGGCTGGCTTGGCTAGTGCAGAAGTGTTCGCCACCTTATGATTGAAACTCCAGACTTCAGAGCCTGAAGCCCCTGGCCTGATTCTGGGCTTTTGCACTAAACATTAGGAATCAGAGCATCAGTTCCCAGAAAGGGGCTTGCATGAAATGACCCTTCAGAAATGAGTATAATAATAGAGAAATCTCATGCTCAGAGGGCCTATAATCAAGCCTTGGGGCGGGAGAACATGAGAGGCACTGGGAACACTGGACAAAACCTTGCTTACAGTGAAAAAGTGAGAGATAGCGTCCAGGGACAGATTGGGGGGGGGGGGGGCTTCCAAGAAACCCCTGGAACAGAGCAGGGATATTGTATCGTTTGAGGACTGGGCTTGCCTTTTCTCTATTGAAACCTGTGTGTTCCCAGAAGGGGTTCCCAGCTCTTTGTCTCAAGTGAAAGACACAGAGGAGTATGGCCTGATTCCTCTGGGTTGTAGATCAGATCTCTCATTGCGACCAGTCTTAAAGCAACAGGCCCATGATCTAGCAGACATCCTATCCTCTACTTTCCAAGCGTCCCAGATTCCAGTGGCAGCCAAAAGCTAAATGTTTCCTTGCTTGAACCCACATGTGGATTTGCTACTGCCTGGAGATAGACAAAGAGAGAATACAAAAGCCTCAGTCCTTTACCAGTGACTGACCACTGAGTACTGGAGCCACAGGTGGCCTGCTGAAGATGATATCACTCACAGCCTCAAGCTGCAAAGAGGCCTCTTCTGGGAGTCTTTGAGACATCCAATCTGAGAAGGGGAGAAAATTCACAAAGGAGGTGCCAGAGGCACCAAGAACCTAAGTCAGAGCCCCCTTGCCTCTTCCGGCTCTCCCACAAGCCAGAAATACCCAGGGGCAGCTAGAAGGCAGCAGACACCCACGAAATGGTGGCCACCTTGGCTACTTCTCTTTAGTCTGAGGCAGCATGCCTCAGGCCTGAGCTGGGGAGAGGAGAAGCGCTCATTTTATTAAATTATAACTTTTTAAGCCAATAGTAACTGTATCTAAGTTCGTTAAATTGTACAGACTTTGGGTCTGGTTAATCTTGGTGTCTGATATTTTTATTTATTTACAAGGTTTTTTTTTTTTATAATGAAATTTATTTTAAAGAGTTTAGCTTTTTCTTCTCTTAGGATTACTTCAGGTCAGCCTTATAAATTAGCTGAAACTGTTTTAGGGAACCACAGACCAGAGGATTTTTTAAAAAGTTGTTGTTGTTGACGTTGTTGTTGTTGTTGTTGTTGTTGTTGTTATTTGGGCAAGAAATATACAGATCAACTTTTTAACATTTTTTTTTATTTATTCTCTCATACAATACATTCTGACCACAGCTTCCCCTCCCCCACTCCTCCCAGTCAGTCTTCCCCCACCTCCTTTCTCCCCTCCCCCATCTTCATCTCCCCCCCAGAAAAGGGCAGGCTTCCCAGGGACATCAACCTAACATGGCATAATATGATACAATAAGACCAGGTCAAACCCTCACATCAGTGCTGAGCAGTGCAATCCAGTAGGAGGGAATGGCCTCGAGGCAGGCAAGAGAGTCAGAGACATCCCCACTCCCACTGTTACTTCTAAGCACCAGGCCCACAGCCATTCCGTTCCATTCATGCGGAGGACGTAGCACAGACCCATGCAGGCTACAGTTGCCACCTTTGTCTCTGAGCCCTGCTTAGTTGATTCAGCAGGCCGTGCTCTCCCCCTTTGACCCCTCTGGCTCCCACAGTTTCTCCTCCCAGTCTCTCTGGGGTTTCTTGAGCTCCAAGGGAAGAGACCTGATGAAGACCTCCTGCCTGGGCTCACTCTCCATGCCTCTTTGGCTGTGGGTCTCTGTAACCACTCCCATTAGCTGCAGGAGGTAGTCTTTCTGATGGTGACTGGACTAGGTGTCAACCCAGATCAACTTTTAAGAACATTATTTAAAACTCTTTTTTCTGAACAAACAAACAAACCCAAACAAAACAAAAGCCCTCTACATTTTCAAAAAGCTGCAATAATAGGGCAGCTTCCTCAACATTTTTTGCCATTATTAAAGCCCACTCCCACTACCAACCTGACCCCCAGGAGTTTATTTAGATGTTTGTTTCTGTTTCTATGGGAAGTTTTTTAAGCACAGGGCCTAACTATATAGCCTAGGCTGGCCTTAAATTCATGATCCTCCTTCGTCCACCTCTCAAATGCTGGGATTATAGCCTGTACTACCTTGTCTGGCTAACCTCATAACGTTTTAATCTCCTACCTGTGTAGTGTATCTGCTTGTATACCGGCCATAAACTACTAGGACATGTATGGACTTTGCTGCCAGTCTGTGTTTGGTCCTTTGGGGAGGATGGCAGCTGTGGGGAGGGCCTCCCCAGTGTTAATTTAACATAACTGCTGTGACTCATTCGCCCTAAGTAAGGGCACTGCCTGATCCTGTGAAGGAAGCACTGGACTTCACCAGAATTCCAGAGTTTTCCCTCTGCTCCACGAACCCACGTTGTGCTTGAGCACAGCTACTCCTTAGACATCTCTGAGACAGTGGCTCGGGCTTTTCTTGTCATTTATGGCATTAACTCTTTGATCCTTTGTCTGGGACTATGTGCTGTTTTCCATGACCAGACTAATTAATTGATTATTGGGGAATCCCACAGAGCAGATGATCTCATATTGTCACATGAAGAAGTGTGACACTGTCATTCCTATTAGAAGCTATGATTAGTTTTCATTGCCAACTTAACATAATCTAAAACAACCTGGGAAATGAGTCTCATTGAGAAACTGTCTAATTTGGATATGACTATGGGAGACTACCTTGATTAATAGGAAGTCTTGCCCACTGTGGGTGGCACCATTCCCTGGGTCCTAGATTGTATAAGAGTGGAGAGGCTGAGCTGAGCACAAGCACATGCATTGCTTCGTTGCTCTCTGATCTTGATGATGGATGTAATGTAACCAGCTGCTTCAAGTTCATGCCACCTCGACTCCCCAACTATGATGGACCAACCTGGTACCCTGGGCTACAAGAAGCCCATTCACCCCAAAGTTGTTTCTGTCAGGGTGTCTTATCACAGGAACAGGAAATGGAACCAAGATACTTATGTTCATCTTCATCACTTGATGGGGATGCTGTCTTCCAGCTCCACCATGAAGTCACTTTTCCCTTTCTATACTCTGTTCATTAGAAGATCATCAGTTCATCCAGGCCATACTTGAGAGGGAAACTAAGCTCCACCTTTTGAAGTAAGGAGTATCAAAATTTTGTGGACACATATTAAAAATCAGGACAGCAAGGAATGGTGTTTTGTGAGAGATTCTGTAGTGTTTTTACCCTCATTTATCTTTTATTATTTAGACTCAAGAAAGACTTATCCCTTCCCCTCATTTATTTATTTATTTATTCAATATGTTTAGTCTGGACTCAAACAATTTTTATTTTATTCATCCAAGTTAAAAATAATAATATTGCTATTTATTGTTACTTAAATTGTAGCTATTTATATTAGTATAGACTCAACAAATTTTATTTCATTTTTGAAGTTAGAATTGTGGTAGTGGTATTTTGTTACTTGACTTGTTCCACTTTTGGTCTTCAGAAGCTTTTTAATGCCTGCTTTCTTATCCTTTTAACCTCCTCCTTTTCTGCTTCCTCCTCCTTCCCTTCCTCCTTCCCTTGCTGTTGTCTTCCTCCTCCTCTTCCTCCTTCCCTTCCATCTTCCCTTGCTGTTTCCTTCTTCCTTCCCATCTTCCTTCCAATCCTCCTTCCCTTCCTCCTTCCCTTCCTCCTTTCCTGTTTCCTTCCTCCTTCTCTTCCTCCTTCCCTTCTATCTTCCCTTCCATCTTTTTTCCTGCTTCCCTTCCTGCTTCCTTTCTTTCTTCCCTTCCTGTTTCCCTTCCTGCTTCCTTTCCTCCTTCCCTTCTTCCTTCCCTTCCTCCTTCCCTTCCTGATTCCCTTCCTCCTTCACTTCTTCCTTTCCTTCCTGCTTCCTTATCTCTCCTTCCCTTTCTTACCCCCTTCTTCATTTTTGGGAGTCACTGTCTTACCTTCTATAACAATAAAATCCTCCAAACTCAACTTATAGTTTCTGTGCCCCAACTCTAGACTTGGCCATTTCTGAGAACGTTTTAAAGTACTCTCACTTAGGAGTGACCAAAGCACTCACAGATCTGCCCTAGCTCCCCTCCAAAGGGCAAAGGACACCTGTTCACAAGACATGTTTAATAGTTAAACCTCAGCTGCTTCTCTATCACTTACTGCTCATCTCTTGAACTTTAACAATCCTCTGTGTCTCTCACCCCTCACAGAGCTGATGGAGTGGGCTGAGGGGTGTACACATGCTTTAGATGACAGCACATCCCAAAGAGAGAGGCTGGCCTTCAACACTCATGCTTTGCACTCAAAATTCTTAAAAAGAGCACTCAGCACTCAGGAGGTAGAGGGAAGGTGGGTCTCTGTGAGTTCGAGGCCAGCCTGGCCTATATAGCAACTTTCAGGCCAGCCAGAGCAGCATAGTAATAAGACCCTGTTTCAAATACTAAACCAACCAACAATAACAAAAGGAAGTTTGGTTTCACTTGGGCAGCCTGGTAGAACCTCCTAAGATCCCTTTCTGTAAACTCCCAGAAGCAGGGCTTCGGTTTAAAGGAGGCAAAGACTGCTTTCCTGGGCTGGGGTTTTCCTCCTGACCCCCAAAAAGAGTTCCTCCCAACCCCCTTGGGAGTGGGCTCATACCCTGGAAAGTGAATTTGGTCAGCAAGGGTCTGGACATAAAAAGAGGAAAATGATCTGGCTACTAAGGTCAACCCCAATGCTTAGGCTTTATAATCCTCTGAATGTACAGATCCTTGACCTGCCAAGCTGCACCTGCCAGGGAAGCCTCTATTGTGTGGCTGTAGCCTGAGCAGAAAGAAAGCAAAGTATCTAGATCTGAACCTGGGGGGCAGAGTTTTCACCTCAGTTTCTGCTCATGTAGAACAAGTGATCCTTGCTCAGTTACACATGGAACACTTGTAAAAGTAACTTTTATCTACCCTATGTAATTATTGTTTCAAGGGCTTACTGCTGATTAAGCTCACCTTTTCTAGTTCTTTCTGAACTCTGGCTGCCTGGTTCAATTCAACTGTTCTGGTTCAAACTTCTCTCCAAGCTGACTGATTCAATCTGGCTTCTCTCAGCTTCTCACTGAATTACTCTGCTTGGCCTCAAACTAACTCCGGCAATTTGTTCTAATCTTCTGGCTCCTTATTCTCTGGCTTCAACTGCTGGCCTGCACTGAACTGCATGAACCCATGACTGAA
Organism: Uromys caudimaculatus; assembly: GCA_028551405.1. NCBI lineage: Eukaryota > Metazoa > Chordata > Mammalia > Rodentia > Muridae > Uromys > Uromys caudimaculatus. The sequence continues at coordinate 109,743,023 of CM052702.1, forward strand.
CTCAACTCCATTGCACTACACTCTCTGTACTGACTCCCAGTTGCCTGAATTCTCCCTGCACTGTTCTTAAGTACACTCTCCTGTCTGTTGTGCATATGCTATCTCTGAATCATTCTGTCAAATCTCTCTGATTTGTCACTTTGTCTGCCACTTTTAAACATGGCTGCTTCCTTCTACAAACTAACTTTACCTTCATTATTTGGGATTAAAGGTGTGTACTAAGGGTGTATCTGTATTCCAGCCAAACGGATTAAAGGTATGTCATCCCTGCCAGGTCAGACAGACATAGAAGATCTTTGGATGTCATCCCTTGCCAGAGCAGCCATGTTGCTAGACTAAGATTCCTTTATGCAATATCTTTGTAAAGATGGACAGTTGTCATAAGTAGTGTCTGCTAGGTGGAGAGGAACTAGGTACCAATGAACCCAGTTCATTTTATGACCTCCAACCTTAAAATTATGTTCATGACTACTTCATAATTGTAACTTTGCTACTGTTATGAATCATAATATAAATATCTGTGTTTTCAGATGGTCTTAGGTGGCCCCAAAGGGGTCCCGACCCACAGGTTGAGAACCACTGATCTAGTGGGCCGCGGTTGTACCAAGGGTGTATGAATTTGATCATCAGCCTTGCTGAAACAGAATCTGAGGCTCCAGCTCCCCTCGCACCTCCACCCCCACATCCAACAACACACAATGCAGAAAGTGACCCAAAAGAGAAAGAAGCAGGCTGAACAGTGTGCTGCCCTGGGATATTTTGACTAGGTACTCCACAGAAATGTAGGCTAATATTCTACACATGCTGAAACCACACCAAGGGACAGCCAGGCTCAGAGACAAAGGACCATTCTCAAGATGACAGGGAGGGCTGTGGAATCCTGAATTATCAGAGCTGGCAGGGTCCATTCTTTCTTTTTTGCAGGTTGGGGGACAGTCACAGAGTGTTACCCCATCTGGGAAGCCTCAGCTGCACACAGGCTGGCAAGCTCATTGCTCTCTGTGTATCCCTTGAGGAAGGAGCTCACGCTACTGAGATCCCTCTGTGGAGCATTTGCTGACCCAGGAGGCTCAAGCTGTTGAGGTTACAGGATGGGGGGAATCTCCTTAGATTTTTGTCTACCTTAACACTCAGCACAGAAACTGCCCTCCTGGTGAAGGCAGTATGTCTAGTGAAGGCATAGAATTAAGTATAAAACAAAAGGGTATTTGGGATCTGGAGGGAGGAACACAGTAGGAACTGGAACTGGGAACCACAGCATGCTCGGATGAAGCCCTGGAGGAGCGGTGGAGACTGGGCCGGAGAGCAGAGAGCTAGGAGCTCAAGAAGGAAACAACAGGGGCTCTCAATTCTAAGGCAGGGAAGGAGGGGTTGCACCAAATGGGACAGTGTCTAGGGTCTCAGCCAGTTGCCAAGAGCTTGAGGGGAGGCTGTGGTGTGTTGTCTAGGAGGCAGAATTTAGGGAACCTGTTACACTGTGGGATTGTGGGGACATGTTGTTTCATGAGGGAGGGAAGGAAGAGGAGGTTGGACAATACTTCCAGGAGAATCCTGCTTCAACATGGCTTACAGTGTAGGGAGGGCCATTGTGTGGAGGGTTCAGTGTGGGCTTTGGTGTAGGGAGGGCCAAGGTGAAGGGTTCCTGGAGTTCATCACACAGACCCAAACCTAGGGCTACGCAAAGAAAACTAAAGCAGAGCTCCATGCCCTGGACTGAGCCAGCACATCAGAGAGGAAATCAGAGTGCCAATATCCAGACGCTGTGCCTGTCCCCAGGGGCATTGGAGTAAGCTCTGCCTACAGAGCTCCTAGTGGTTACAAAAGCAATTTCACTATCATGGTTGGTATTTCCTCATCTGTGGAACAGACAAGAAAACACCACTACCTGTGTTGTGGGGTAGCAGGGGTAATGAGAAAGTACATGGCCTCAACTCACACACAGCAAGCACTGCATAAATGCAGATTCTGCCCCTTTTAACAACACTGCTTCTCACCCTCCTCACCATTGACCTCCTTGGCCGGATGATTCTTTGATGTGGGGGACTGTCTTGTGCATCGTTGGGCACGGAGTTGCCGCACTCTGGCCTCTACCCACTAAATGCCAGCAGCATCCCCAATTATGCAAACCAAAAATGTCTCTAGGCATTGCCAGATGTTCTGCGGGGGGTGTGAGAAGCAAAATTGCCACAGCTGAGAACGCCTGTAGCACTTCATTCCTCTTGTGCTGGTGGATACACAGAGGGTTCTGTGCGGAATGCAGCCACAAGGAATGAGATGCTACAGACACTCTCAACTGTGGCCATGCCTAGAGACATTTTTGGTTTGAATAATTGGGGTACCACGGTCAGTACTTCTCAGGCTCTGGTTTTACCTGGACCTGGCCAGAAACCCATCAGAGAAAGCTTACACTGATTCTGAGCAGGAGCAGCTAAAGCCAGCCAGACTTCAGAAACAGCCAGAGTCAGCTGGGGTATTGTCAGCCAGTGTGGCCAGGACTGCCTCAGAGGAGCCCTTGTGAAGAGAAGAGCAAGTGCCCCAGAAAAAAAATCACTTCCAACTGCCCATGTGTCACAGCCTAGGACACCTGGACATCTAGACTCATCAGGGAAAGGGAGACAGGTTGGGGAAGAGGGAAGGGTTAGCATTGTTCAGCACCTATGGTGTCAGGCCTGGCACACTGTAATTCTCCCTGACTTTCCAACCAGGATCCTGACCCTTACTGCCTTACTTAGTCACAAGCAATGTTAGTGAATGTGTGTTACACAAAAGGCGCTTGTCAAGGTGCTGAGGAGACACAGGGAACGGGTACATAGCACTCCATACCTTTACCAAGTTTCCTCTCTAGTGAGAGAGGACTGGCAACCTTGGAGGAAAGTGGGGGTGGTGTTGAGGCAGTTACACATGGTGGAAAAGCAGGGAACTGACTGGAAGGGTGACCAGAGTAGGGGGGCGGACTCCAGGGAGAAGGAAGGTTAAAGGTCTGGTTTCTGCCTGCTGCTTACCTCACACTCACCAGAAGAGCACTGGAAACTCAGACATGAGCTGAACCAAATTCCCAGGGAAGGATGTGTGGGTAAGCATATCGTTCTTCCAGCTCCGAGGCTCTGAGAGCTGCCCAGAGACACTCGATTAAGCGGCAGCCAAGCAGGTGTTGGCAGGCACCTGGTCCTTCTCTTTTCCACTCTCCTGCATCAGGACATGGCAGGATTATGCAACATCTTATGAACCTGGGATGAACCCGGGTAGATAACAGGTCCTCCCTCTCCATGGAGATCTCCAACAGGCAAATTCAAGAGTGAGCCAGGAACCAAGTCCTAAACAGAGGGTTCAGGACTTTATAAATAGCTGGGGAGATGAGAAAACCAAAAAAGGAACAAGCTGGTGGGGCTGGGGAAGGACATTCATTAAAATACACCAAGCTGCTTGTTCATGGTTTTCCAGCTCGTGGAAGCCTGGAACTCTCTTCTCTGCCAAGTCTCTGAGAGCTCCCCAGATCCAGCACGAATCAAAGAGAGAGGAAAGGCCGAGGCTGTATGGCTCAGATCCATGGGCACCCTGAGGTTGGCTTGCTTGACAAAGGGTAACCCATTTGATGTGAGGTTCTCAAGGTCGTAGGCACCTGTCATCTGTGTGAAGCCAGCACCTGTCATGTACCACTCAAAAGAGTGACCTGAGATTTGGTGGTGAAGACAGAGTCGGTGAGAGAGTCTGAAAGAGTCCCTGGGAGATGCCCCTCCCCCCACCCCCCACCCTCGCTACTAAGCAGGGACAGGTGTGAGGGGTCAGCCCTGAGAGCCTTCCTCTGGCCTCTGTCTGGACCTCTCCACACACTGGTGACTGTGGCCTTGAGGAATCATCCCCACTCCAGGCTGCCCCCCACCTCCCGGGGGGCAAGGACAGCTTGTGGACTCCTCCTACTGTTCCCAGTGTCTATCACAATGCCTTGCCGTATCAAGATGCAAATCTACTTTCAGAATGAATGTGAAAACCCCTCTCCATCCCAAACACTCTAGCCCATCTGACCCTCAAAGCATCCAACCAGCCACCCTGACCCTGATATCTTTTGTGACCTCTGGACAACAGACAAGACTTCACCACCTGTGTTTGCCCCCTGCTGTCACTCCTGGGGCAGCTCTGAACCTCCGCCCCAACTGTTCACCTTCTCTGTACCTTGTCCATCCACTGGAGGTGGTGCAGGTGATTGCGACACCTGCCTCCTTCCTGTCCCTTCCCTGCTGCTGGGCTTCAGAGCCTCTTGCCTGACTCCACCTTCCAGCTGGTCACCTTGTCTCCTGCATCCAACCTTACATGCCTCTACCCGTGATTCCCCACAGCAGCTGGCCCTGTCTCATCCCTCTTGAGAAACCTTCCCCTGGCTCCTTTTGGGAACCCCCATCATTTCATGCTCACCTCCTCCTTGTACAGAGCTCCCTCTCTGTCACTTTTATTCTTGTCTTCCTATCTCAATCACTGCTTTTCCCAGGTGCACCCCCAGGGCACCAAGGCTCTTGCCTTTCCATCAGCTGATTGTCTTTGCTTGCATGACATCATCCACAGGGAGAGTCCTTCTCTGCCATGACCATACAGCTATATCCTTTATTGTACGACTCGGCAAAAAAAAGCCTCCCCTTCTAGGAAGCCCTCCTGATTTTTCTCATGCACTTCTGCTGCTTGTAAAGACCGCATCCCTTCCTGTCTGTCAGCAGCTTTTAGCCTTTACTTTCACTGTGGTATTTGTATTGAACCTGTTCTAGTTGTGTGAGCTTTTCTTTGAGAGACCAAAGCAGGCGTCCAACCGCCCCCACTACACACACATGGGAAGCAAATGACTGAGCAAAGAAGTGAACTGCTTTCACCCAGGTCTATCCTGGAGTCAGTGGATGTCCTGGGCTTACTTACAGAACCTCAGCCCCTCACATACAGCCATATTAGCCTCAGTAAGATGGTGACAGCTGTTGTGCTGAGTATAGCATTCCACAGCAGTTGTCATTTATCCATCTTGCTTCCCCTAAAGCACCTCAAAAATTTATTGACTGTACACTCCTCTCCTTAAAGTCTTTATGAATACACCCCACAGTGCACACTTGTACTGGCTGGATTACACCACTAACATTTATACATACTAACATGCACACACTAAGAATTTACAGAAGAGTGTGCTATAGATCGGCAGGAAGCCTGCTATTCTCTCCCCTTGCCCTAGCAACTGGTGGGACACTCTCTGTCTAAGGGATGAGAGTCCTCAGGCTATGAGGACTCGGAGATTGCCTGTGGAGGGCCATGCAGCAGACTATTCCCAAATGGCTGCTCCGGCCCACTGCAATGAGGACAGCAAGGCCAGAGAAAGTGTGGTAACTGGGGCAAGGTACAGGGACCCTTGGGCACAAGGGGAACAGCAGCTGGGTATGCCATCTGGCTCAGGATTCTAGGCTCTCCCAGATGCCTGCCATCTCCTCAGGGACCAGGAGATGATTGACAGCAGAATGTCCCCTTGGGCAGGGGTCTCCACCAGCAGTGGCAGCTTTTCGAAGAAACACTAATGTAATGTGAAAAGAGGGTCTCCGAGTCCCATGGTGTTTGACAGATATGAAGCATGAGCCCCAGGGATGGGACAAGTCCAAGGTGACCGTGTCACTTTCTGATGTGTGAATTTCCCCCTCACTTGGTATCTGTATTCAGGGCTAGTGTTCATGTGCTCACAGTCCCTGCATTGCACAGGCAAGCCTGCAGACCAGCGAGCAGTTCAGACCAATGCAGACAAAGCCTCTGGGGATTCAGGAAGGGGAGGCAACTCTCATATGGCTCCAGCCTCTAACATGCCTGTACACACACACATACAGAGGGACATGCATCCATATTCATATACACACACATATATGCACACATACACACATGCATGCCATCTTTGTTACTTTTCTTTTGCTGTGGTAAGACACCATGACCAAAGCAACTTGTAGATAACAAGAGTTTAATGGGCTTTTCGTTTCAGAACGTGAGTCCATGACTATCATGGTAGGGAGCTTGACAGCAGGCAGGCATAGTGCTGGAGCAGTAGCTGAGAGTTCATATCCTCATCCACAGTAGAGAGAGCTAACCGGGAATGGCATGCACTTTTGAAACCTCAAAGCCCACCTCTGTGACACATCTCCTCATCCTTCCCAAACAGTTCCACCAACTGCAGACCAAGCATTCCAATAATTATCCTTCACACCACCACAGTACATATACACATGCACTCGCACATGTACTCAATACACATGCACACACATGACATCCGTGTACTTGGAAATACACACTGATTTATTCATGTGTGCACACACACACACACACACACACACATATTCATGCATATATACCTGTCTTAGTCAGGGATTCTATTCCTGCACAAACATCATGACCAAGATGCAAGTTGGGGAGGAAAAGGTTTATTGAGCTTACACTTCCATGCTGCTGTTCATCACGAAAGGAAGTCAGGACTAGAACTCAAGCAGGTCAAGGAGCAGGAGCTGATGCAGAGGCCATGGAGGGGTGTTCCTTACTGGCCTGCTTGCTTCTGGCTTGCTCAGCCTGCCTTCTTATAGAGCCCAAGACTACCTGCCCACAGATGGTACCACCCACAAGAAGCCCTCTTCCCTTGATCACTAATTGAGAAAATGCCTTACACCTGGATCTCATGGAGGCATTTTCTCAACTGAAACTCCTTTCTCTGTGATAACTCCAGCTTGTGTCAAGTTGACACAAAACCAGCCAGTACAATACCCATGTACTCACACAGGTGACTATATACACACGTGTAGGCACACATCTACACATTCATTCACACAGGCTTGCCAGCATGTCTGTACAAGGAGCAGGGCTTCTCTGAGTGTCCAACAGTCACTTTTCAAGTGTCACTGTGGTTGTCACAGTGATGAGCCTCTATGTGCCCATGGATGGAGTGGGTACTGCGTATGGGAGGACAGGCAAAGTGGACAGGCAATTGAGATGGGCCTAGGAGCTTTTTCCTGCCCACCACCACTTTCAGAGTGACCCAAGGCTGCTGAAGGTAGTAGGACCAGGTGTCACTCTTCTGCCCCGCCATCTCTTGGATCCCAAAGTGACCTCTTACCATGCTTTCACCAGACTGGGTGACTGGGGAGGGGAACAGAGGGAGGGCTGGGCCTATTCCTGGTACATCTGTGGGAGGTGACTCCCTAAGTCTCAGGCCTCTGTGTAGTCACCAGGCCTAATACACCAAATGAAAAGGACCTCACTTCTTGTATTATTCCACCCATGAGGGTTTCTATGAGGGTTTGTTAGCCATTAGGCCCCAGAAAAGATGCACTGGAAGATAGAACCAGAGTCTATGCTCAACTCTAGTTCAGTCAGGTTCACATTAGAGTACAGACTATCCAGGAAGCATGAATCTAGGGGCAGATTGTTCTCTGACTGTCTATATGAGAAAGATGGGTCCTAGCAGAGTGGCAGAGACAGGAGACAAGGCCAGGGTGGGGCAGGGTGAAAGCTGAGAGTAAGTGTGCCCTGATACGTGCTACAGTAGGATGAGCCTTGACAGCTGATGCTGAGGGAAGCAAGGCAGATTTGCAAGGCTGTGTATCCTAAGTCTGTTTGTATGAACTAGCTGGAATGGTTGCCATGGTTTGGGGACAGGAAGTCAGAAAGTAACTGGCAATGATTAATGTTCCACTGAGGGAGCAGTCAAAAAGGTTCTAGAATCAGGCGGCAGTGATGTTTGTACAACGCTGTGAATTACTTAATACTGCTAGAATATGAATCTGACGTGTGTGTCTTATCACAATAAAACAAAGGTAAACTGAGTGAGTCCTCAAGACTCACAGAGACCTTATTTCTGAGTAAACATCGGGCAAGGGCACTGAGGGGGACAGCAGAGGCAGACCCTTCCCCTGGTTCTCTTAAAGGAGGGATGTCTAAGGTTAATGAAATGCCCTTCAACTGTTCTGAGCTGCAGAAGAGGTCTCCTTACAAACATTGCAGTTTGTCTGTCCAGCATGGGATGTTCTGCAGGGCATGCTTGTAATCCCAAAATTGGGGAGGGGATGGACAGATCCCTGGGCCTTGATGGCCACTGTTCTAGCCTAATTGTTGAGCCCCAGGCCAGAGAAGGACCCCATCTCTAAAAGCAAGGTTGGCAGCTCCTGAGGAGCCACCCCTGAGATTGGCTTCTGGCTTCCACATGGACGATATGCCACAAGCACCCACCCGAAACCCAACGCACATACACAAAGTACATGCTATCAACCAACCAAAATGGCTCTATTATGAGATACTATAAAGTATGAGTCTACAACCTTACAGACACTTTCCTGTGGAATGTATGTTCCTTGTTTAGTTTATTTATCAGCATAGGTTGCTAAATCATACCAACAAAGGTTTATGGGGTGCGGACTGTGTCTGGAGCCAAGGATACTAGAGTAAATGATAAAGGTGCTAATCGCTGTTCCATTCTCTGCTCAGCAGAGTGGTCCAGCAGGACAGCCTATTTATTGGTACAGTATATCAGTATGTCATGGGAACTGGTGTACTGTGTTATCGGTAGGGTGTGTACATAGGTACCTCATGTTATTCCGTACTGCATGCCAATCACTACAGTGTATATGTTGCTACCCCATTTTAATTGATACAGTGTATGCACCTGTACTGTCTATCAATTGGTACAGTGTGGAAGGACAGTGTTTGAGTGAGTTGCACATTTAATTCTCTGTTCCCTTTTCACTTGTGTAAGTTTAGGCCTCCAGCACCAACTCAAGGTACAGAACCATCCCATCACCTAAAAAGATTCCTCCTTGCGCCTCTAAAGTCAGACCTTCTCCCCACCCCCAGTTTATAACCACTTCTAACTGCTTGGGAACCCTTGATTTATTCTTCGTGTCTATAATTCAGCAATTTTGAGAATGTTGCATACATTGATTCAGATAGATAGATGATCTTTGAAGTTGTCTTGTTCTGTTCAGCATGTTACCCTAATATCTGTCCAAATTATATGTACCAGCAGTCTGTCCCATGTAGATAGTCCTCTACAGCGTGGATGTACCACAATCGCCCTGATGCTGGCTTTTCCAGATAAGCCCTGTGGATGTTTGTTGCTTATGTGGAATGTGGAATGAAAGTTTGCATTTGTGTGACATAAATGTCAGGACTGTTCCCGTTGGGTTATATGCTTAGTTCATGTTTTATTTTATTCAGTTATACATTTTTAGCTATTAATTTTATTAGTTTTTTAAAGTTATTTTTTAGTGTGGCTGTAAACTTCTACCTTCTCATGAGCAGTGTGTGAGAGGACCAGACTCCTGAAGCCTCCCTAGCACTGGGCATTGCCACCGTCCTTAGCTGTGTCTTAGTAATGGTACTGCTGTGTGCTTTTCATTAGCTCCTCCCTGCTGGCTAATGACAGCCAGCGTGGTTTGTGTGCTTTGCCATCTTTGCTTCTGTGGCATGTTTGCTCCTGTCTTTTGCCTATTTTCTAAGTTGCTGTTCTTGTTTCATTGGGTATTGCGCTCTAAGAGTTCACCTATTCTAGATAGGACTGTTGTTTGGCTTGCGGTTAAAAAGCTGTCTTCTCAGCTTTTACAGATCTTTGCACAGCACTTTGTCGATTGCATTCTTCTTTAATGGTTGTTCTTCGAATGTCCTACCTGAGAACTCTTCCCCGGGCCCTGGCTCTTGACACTTCCTCCTTCATGGCCTCTGATGGCCCCTAGCTCCCAATGGCACGTTGAAATCTATGAGATTCTCCTGCTTATGGATGGCCAACTGGCCCAGCACTAACATGACCTTCCTTCACCGAGCTGCTTTGGAACTGGTCAGAATTCAGTTCTATAATGAGAGGTTACTGCTGGGGTTACCATTCTGTCCCAGTGACCTGTGTGTCTATCTGGTCAATAACACACATTCTGGTTACCCACACTGTATCATACTCTCTATCTGCAGGCAATGATTGCTTTGGTGTTCTTTTTTCCCTCTTTCAACTTAACTGGAGCTGAACTAGTTTCTTAGGAAGATGCTTTTGAAAAGCTTGTGACAACGTGTCACCTAACTGCTCCTGAGAGGTGGTACGCATCTAAGCTTCCCTTCACAGCAAAGAGCTGCATACACCCACACTACCCTGGCTATTACCATCCTCTCTAAGCCTCTGTTTATCTGATAACTGAAAACTCATGCCCCGTCTTCAGCTCACACTGTGTTTCTACATCACCCTTGAGTATAGGCAGCCTTCCTGTGGCTCCGAACCTGTGTCATGAAAAGCTTCAGTTTCACACTCAGCGATGTTCTCCAGACAAAGCAAGCTGGTATGTGTGTGTGTGTGTGTGTGTGTGTGTGTGTGTGTGTGTGTGTGTGTGTGTGTAGTACATGATGTTGATGCCACTTCCCTCTGCAGGATTTGCAGTTCTTTGCTTATTCCCTCACTTTCCTGGCTTCTAGAGATGAAACTATCCTCTCAGGCAGCCACACCTGACCCAGGCAGCCACTGCTCTGCAGAAAAGCCCAGTGTGCCTTCGGATTGAAGGTCAGTGCTTCTATCCCCCTTGTCAGCACCCAGCTCATGTTACTGTATCTTCAGGTATGCCCTAACTTCTCCGTATGCCTCTTAGGATCTATCTTAAGCCACAAACCAGAGGGCCGCACCTAAAACAGAGTCTGTCCTCTGCTTAAAAGCTCCCTTTACATCTAGAATAAAAGCTAAGTCTCCCACTGGGCTGTGGGGCCTGCATGATCATGTGCCTGCGGCTCCTGCTCTTCCATGAGTCTTGCATGAGTACTGTGTCCTTGCTGGCTCTCGGACACTCCCAGGCACTGCGTTCTGTATTGCTGGTTTTCCTTGCCTGCCACATCTTCCCAGGAACATACATAGTTCATGGTCTCACCTCTGGCATGCTGTCAGTCAGAATGGACACCATAGTACTCTCTTTGCCACTCTCCTCTCACAGCCCTGTCACCTGCAGCCATGCCATGTATAAAGTACTTGTTTCTGACATAGTTACTGCTCCCAGAAAGACTTTGCTTAAATATTCCTTCTTTACCAGCTCTCACTACTCTCCTTGGCCCACGGTGATGCTCAGCAAATACCCTAGGAATGAATGAATGAATGATCACCCAGGAACAACACCTTCTATTTCTTTTCTCAAAAGATTGATTAAATGATTGATTGATTGATTGATGTGTATGAGCACTATTTTTGCATGCCTACATGACAGAAGAGGGCATCAGATCCCATTACAGGTTGTTGTGAGCCACCATGTAGTTGCTGGGAATTGAACTCAGAACCTCTGAAAAAGCAGCCAGCGCTTTTAACAACTGAGCCATCTCTCCAGCCCTACCTTCTATTTCTTTAAAATTATTCACATGTGTGTGTGTGGTGTGTTTGCGTGTGCATGCACATACGTGCACCTGTGCTTGCATGTATGTCATGCTGTGCATATGTGTATGGAGGTCAAAGACAATATATGTGAGTCAGCTCTCTTCTTTACACAGTGTGGGTCCCGGGGGTTGAAGTCTGATTGTCAGGCTTGGTGGCAAGCGTCTCTATTCTAAGACATCTTGGTCCCCCACACCACCCCTGGCAACTCCTTCTGTTAAGCACGGATGTTCCACCTAATACTACTGAAGCATCTCTGAAGTGAAGAGCTCACACATCTCCTTGGGACTCATTTCCAAATGGTATGGCCAGGTCCAGGGCATCTGCCATTTTTAATATTGCTGCTAGAAGGCAGGATCAGTTTCCATGCTGACCAGATAGGTGTGAGTCTCCCCAACACACATACTCACCAACATAAAGTCCTGTCATTTTCTGTAAATTTACCTTGGTCCCCTGGTAGATGACACTCCTCATACAGTAAGGCAGAGACAGTCTTCCTTTTGATTGTCACCATGCTGCATGAAACTGGAGGCCAGAGGCCAGAGTTGCAGCCAGCAGAGGCATGGTGACAGGTCCAGGTGTGGTCATTTAGCCTCACATGGAAAGGGACTGCTCAAGGTGTCCAGCCAAGAGGGTGGAGACCAGCTATTCTCCTGAATGCTTTCTTTCCTTAGGCAAGCACTTCTTAGGACCTAGAGTGAACTGTGCAGAGCCTTGTCTTCCCTGGGGCTGCAGGTCTGGACAGGGCTTTCCCTGGGGATGCTCAGGCAGCAAGCCACGGTCCATATTTTGCGACTGGCTGGCCTACAGTGTGAGCATTGGTCTTGTCTGTCTTCCATTGGATTGTCTCTTAGGCTGGGGTAGATTCTGGTGCTGATGTCCATGGCTCTGATACAAGGCTGCCATCTCTCCCTGATCACCCCTATCTATTTTATGTAGATACTGGTGAAGACCCATGAGCACTCCAGTTCCTTCAGAGCTCACTCAGCTGCCCAGGGAAAATGCCTACAGGCTCTCCCCTAGTGATGGCCACAGACTGTGTGTGCTGACCAGCATGTAAAAGCTGGAGACTTTCTGCTTACTTCCACAAGACTCTTCCTTACCTTGTCTGACCTTCACTCTGAGGTCATCTGGAAGAACAAAAAGTGGGACAGGAGGCTGGCTGGCTCCATGGCCTTGTCAACCAGAGGGTGAAAGCAAGCTCTTGAGAGGAAGAGGAACTCAGTGAGGTCATCCCTGATGGAGGGGAGCACCATGGGACTTGAACCCATGATCGGAACCCCAGCCTTCTGCATAGAGTGCAGAGAAAGAGGACAGCTTCCCAGGCTTGGAAATACAGTGCTGGGAGCTGACTTGGATCCTATGCCAGTCCTAGGTGTGAGACACTGTCCTACCTGTCCACCTGTCACCCGAGCATGACATCAACTGCAGAAACTGCCCCGGGAACTGAGTCTGCTCCTGCAGGATTTCCCAACAGTCACAAGGATGTCATATCCTTGTCCCAGAAGGCAGTGTAGCCTCTGGGTGCCCTTTGATCAGGGAACTCTCAACCTCCATGAGGAAGAAAGAGAGAAAAGCTCTTTCTTGTTACTTCCAGGAAGCACCTACACCTGAAGGAGCAGGTGGGCCTCATGTGATGTCAGCCTCCGCTCAAAGCCGGGCTCTTCCCCTCCCCGCTCACCACATCCTTCTGGGGTTTTCAGCATCAAACTCAGGGGGAGGCACAGGCAGAAGTTAAATATAGCCAGGCTCCTACTCAGGGCAAATGCGTGGGCCGAGCCCGGGTTGAGGGGGCGTGAGCACCTGCTAAATTTAGCAGGCTGACTTCCTCTCCTCACCCCTGTGTGCACTTATGCAAAAAATGTTTGTCACTCACCCTCTGGGGAAGATGGCAAGGGTTGAAGATGAGAACTTGGGGATGCGGCCTGAGAGTCAGTCATGGTCCCTGCCCCGACTGTCACAATCCATTACACTTTTTTTCCTTGTGGCATTTTCCGTTGCTGCCATCATTTTACAAATGAAGACCCTATACCCTGGAGAGGCTAATGGTCCCCCTCCCTGCCCCCGGGATCTGCACAGACACAGAGAACCTCAGGTTTCACACTGGGACCCATGTCCTTTCTTGAGCACTCCGTCTACAGAGGGTTTTGGGGGGGGGGGGGTTCTGGCCAGTTTCCTGACAGTAGAGAGACAGCAAGAGAGGCTGGGGCTCATTTAGCAGGGTGCTTGCCTAGCATGCATGACGGCCTGGGCTCCATCTCCATCCAGCACTGTATAAACTGAACATAGTTGTATAACCCAGCCCTTGGGAGGTGGAAGGGGACTTGATCAGAAGTTCAAGCCCATCCCCAGCTACACAGCAAGTCCATGTTCAAGGCCAATCTGAAATACAGGACACTTGGCTTTCAGAATGGGAAAAGCTGTCTTAAAGCCTTCTTTTTATTGAATGCACTGTGTGTGTGTGTGCGTGTGTGTGATATGTACATGCTGTGCTATATGCATGTTCCCGTGTGTGGCGGTACATGCTGTATGAGGGCTTGTACACATGTATACGAAGACCTGAATTTGATAGTAGATGTCTTGCTCAGTCACTCCTCACTTTGTTTATTGAGGCAGATTCACTTACCGATGCTGTCCAGTCTAGGGAGTATCTTACTTACCCTGTGGATGCCCTATCCTTGTCCCCCTAGTGCTAGAACTGCAGGCTGCTCTGGCTCCTGCCCGGCTTTTACATGGGTTCTGGCTCCTCATGATTGCACAGCCAACACTTCATTTACTAAGCCACTCAGGCCCATACCTTGTACCTCACCACCAGCTTCAGACTACCCAGGCTGAGCACTGGCCCTGATCTAGCTCTTCCCCACTTCAGCCCTGCCCATCAGAGTCTGTGCGTCCACACAGTTCCTGGGTGATTCCTGTAAGCACTGAGTGCTGCCCTCAGGCTTTGAGAGGGCTCAGTCATTTAGATGCTGAACAAGGCTCCTTTCCTCTTCATTATCCAACTTCCATTTATTGATTGGTGGCTTCTACATTTGTAGGCTTATGCTGGCAGCTAAGACAGAAAACATCTGCTAGCACGTCTAAGCATTTGCCAAGTGTCTATCAAGGCCATGTAGGTCTGTTAATTTGTTTAATCATCACAAAGATCCTACAAGGTATATTTGTGTGGTTCACGGAAGAGGTTGCAGGCTGGAGAGTTTGGGTAACACATTGGGGTCCGGGCACTTGTGGAGTGGCAGCGTCAATCTTCTTCCTAAGAGTCCCCTCTTCACCTGACAGCTGCTGCCTTGGCAGACCAAAGTCATGTCTCAGACCTTAGCAAATAGCGCTGGGTTTTGTACTCATTTGGGCCCCGAGCAACAATAGCTCTTGTTCAAGGAACACTTCAAACGGGATCTGTGAGGGTCACCACTCTATTACTGTCCCCTGCAAGCTCTGTAGAGCACAGGCTGAGAGCCACTCCCATGCCTAACTTCTTGGTTTTGAAGATGAGGGAATAGGGCCTGGAGATGTGATTGTTCAAAGTCACATGGCTAATATAGTCAGATTTAGTTAGGGCTGCGTGAGATCCGGGAACTTCCTTCTGATGAGTGTGGTGAGGGTGCCATTCCAGAGAGCACTTGACCTGTTTCTGTGATGCCACCCCATAGCAAGAAACGCGTTGTCATTGTGAGTCTAAATCAGGTGTTCTCAAGTTCTCAACCTGATTTAGACCCCTTTAGGAATCAAATGTCACTTTCACAGGGGTCACCTAAGACCATCTGCATATCAGATATTTACATTGTGATTCATAAAGAGTAGCCAATTTGCAGTTATGAAGTAGCAACAAAGATAAGTTTATGGTTGGGGTCACCACAACACAAGGAGTTATATTAAAGGGTTGCAGCATTAGGAAGGTTGAGAACCACTGCTCTAAATAGTTTTGGGATCAAAGAAGTTCCCATGGGATGATACTGGCAGATAACCAGTTAAACACCCTCTCCCCAGGCGTTCCCTCTCTCCTCTCCTCCCCTCCCCTTTCCTCCCCTCCCCTCCCTTCTCCTTCTCTCCCCTTCTCTTTTGTCTTCTCCTCCTTTTCTTTCCCTCTCCTCCTCCTCCAGACAGACACACAGACACACAGACACACAGACACACACCTCTACCTCTTCTCTGCCCAGGGTTCCTTCTGTATCCCCCAGCCACAGAAATAGGTACCCAACTAGGGGCCTGAGAAATGGCTGTGGATGCCTGAGAGGTCACCTAGTTACACACTTCCAAGAAATCTGTTCTACCCCCTGCCTCCTGGGTGGTAGCATTCACTGTCTGTAGCTTGGAATCAGGTGGAAAGGTGGGAAGATGCCTCCATGGCTGAAAACAGTGACTCCAGGCGGGGAAGAGAGGGGTGGACGGTGTGAGTATGAGGTATCGTTTCTGTGTGTTGCTGGAGACAGTAGCTCCCTTGAGCATCCCTGCCTCCAGTCCTTTGTGGGGAGGATGCTATCCTCTGAGCTCAGCACAGTACTGAACATCCTGGGGCCCTCCCAGGTACATTGGGACCCTGAGACTTCACAGAGCTTGGATGGGTCTGGAGCAAATGAAGAAATCCAGCTGCTGAGAAGCTCAGTGGACCCAGTTGGTGGCAGCAGAGGGCGTGTAACATTCAGGTCAAAGGTTCTGGCTCAGGAGAGCATACAGTGAGGTTCTAGTCTACTAATGGGATGGGCTAGTGGTGTGGGCTGTCTGAGCCTTGGTCCACAGAGGTCACTGGGTGTTATCAACTCTACAGAGGTAGAATGGAGAGAAGCTAACTGAAGCTCTGAGAATTGCGCCTGGCAGGAAACAAACACTCAGTGAATGTTCACTGCCCCGTTGTTGCCCGGATGACAGCAACA
>CM052702.1:109764267-109867984 GCA_028551405.1 Uromys caudimaculatus
CATTTGGTAATACAGTGTGGGTTGGTACAGTGGCTTGAGGTGGAAGGAGGACCCGGGGAAGCCCAGCGTTCTTTCCAGGAAGTGCAGAGCTTGTGGGGCAACCCTATTGCTCCAACTTGGCTGTATTTGCTTTCTGAGTCCAGAGTGTGCCCAGCGCTCAATGGGCAGTCTCTAGGACAATGTTAGGTGTCACCTCACCATTGCCTATGAGTGACTGCTGAGAGAGGGCCCTCCCTCTCACTGAGCCTATGGCCATCCCAGAGCAGGAAACTCACAAACCTCTGACCTCACAGCGCCTGCCTAAGTTCCCTCAGCACTTCTCCCCAGCAGGCTTCCTGGAGTTCCTCATTTAAGGAGTCACTCTGTGCATGCACATGACCTCCAACTCTCTAGTGCTGTTGCAATCTGATCCAGGCTGTCCGGAAACCCCACTTGGGCTGCTGAGGCCATGCAGGGCCAGTTGTTGCAGGCTTCTTGGGCATTGCCACATTTAGGAGCATCGATTCAAGTTCTATTTTCAGACGTTTTCTGTTTCATTTACAAGAAGCAGCAGGAGGCTGAGGGAATTCAGCCTTCGGGTGGCTGTGAAATTATTCCAAGTACAACATCATCTTGTGAACTGTGTATTGGTGCTCAGGTGTCATTGCACCATGGTCCGTTACAGAAGGCAGAAAGAACTGTAATCTACCCTCTTGGGAGTGGGAGAGCTCATAATGGGGATTTTCTAGTAGTTACTTTTTTTATCTTATTTTCAGGACAGTGTTGGGCACAAGTGAACTGTCTGTGGTATGGCTACCCACTCAACAGCATCCCCTCTACTCTCCCTGAATCATTGACCCGTTTTACTGATAAAGAAACTGAGGCACTAGGAGGAGAACTCACCTAAAGCAAAGCAGAAAATGGCCGAAAGGCAGCAGGGACCCAGGGCCACCTGAACTCAGCCACTGGGATCAGCCTGACAGTTGGATGCATCTGTTCTGACAATGAATCTAAGCTGTGAGATCATTGTTTGGGTGACCTTTGAAAAGTCACCTGGCACCTCCTTGGGCTCTAGTTTCATTCTGTTTTCAGGTTGGGCTGGCTCAGAACTTCTTAAACTTTTGCACAGAGAAAAAGGAATAAATTTCATTGGACTTCTGTTTTCCCTCAAACACTGTCATGCATAACAGAATTCACAATTATTATGGCATGTGATCCTATAACCATTAACATAATAATACAATGTGTCAGAGTTTACTTTATGCATGTGGAGGCCAGAGAGCAACCTTGGTGTCACCTCCCAGGAGCCATCTACCTTATCTTTTACAACAGAGTCTCATTGGAGATTGTTAATTAGACCAGGCTGGCTGGCCAGTGCACCCCAGGGATCTGCTTGTTTCTGTCTCCCCAGAATTAGAATGCTTATCTTTTTAAAAAATATGTGTTCTAGGGATCAAACCATGCTTGCTGTGCAAGCATTTTGCCAACTGAGCTATTTCCCTAGCCCCATATATGACGTTTTGTTTTAAATGTTATTTTTTTTCTCCCTTACATCATCAAGTAGAGTCAATGTTCTGAGCAGATGTCCTTGAACTTCTTGGGATGGTGCCCAGGACCCCCACTAGGACTAGAAACCAGAGAGTCAATGATTCCTGAGGACAGATCCAGCAAAAACTCCCATCGTGTCTGTGTAGTCTGAAGCCTTGGCCAGAGTCCAAAAAGCCCAGGCAGCAGCCAGGCTCCGTCTCCAGAAATACTGAAAGCCTTTCCTGCTTCCACAGTCCCCTGCAGACGAGGAACCTAGTCTTCCCCACTGCACCCTTCCTGGGGCAAAGGCTGGGTAAGCCGGCTCCAATAGGACATATTTTCCTCTGGCTGCCCAGGTCATGCCAGAGTAGAGAAGACCTGCCCTCCTTGGAGGGACAGAATTTGAACCCAAGCATTAGCATCTATGGCCTTGGTCAAGTCCCATGACTGTCCAGTGTCATCCTCTGTGGAAGCTCCTTCTTCATAGGGTTACAGGGATATGGCAGAGAGCAGGGAGTAACAGATTGAGGTCTCGGGGCTAGCATGTTAAAGATGTATACTCTATTTTAGGACTACAGAGCATCCCAACTTCCCCCATCTTGAAAAGCCCCTTTTCTGAAGCTATCTACCTTCCTAATTTTGCCATAAGCCTGAGGCTCTCATGGTAAGCAAGACCACAGGGAAATGTATTGATGACCCTTATTAAATTGTAGTTGTTATTCAGAATTTCTGGGCTGCATTCCACACTCCATCTTCTGTTTAATTAGCCATGTGACCTTGGCATGTCTTCATCTGTGAGGGTGGAGGATGCTAAGAGGGCAAATGAGCTGCTTGTGAATGGCTCCCGTGACGTTCCGAGATCAGTGGGATTTAGTCAGAGACACAATGGGCTCTTTAGCCGAGGACTCTGGGCCCAAAGAGAAGGGTGTGCTTTGGGCCCTTTGGTAATACACAGGTGCATCCAACTTCAAGTCATAGCTGGAACAGGGCTCAGGGAAGGTGCCGCAGCAGAGGGCATGGTGGGAGATCAAGCTAGGCCCCTGTTCAGTGCCCATGATCCCTCAGACCACCTGATGTCACCCTGTACTCTACCTGGCAAAGGGGAATCCAGGTCAAGCCACAGGGTTAGTGCATGGGGCCTTCCCAGTATAGGCTGATAAGATACTAAAGCCCTGTGCCACTAAGTGGGCACCCTCACTGTTGAGCCAGGAGCAAGAGCCTCAGTTCTTCCCAGCAGAGTTCATGGCTGGTATCCAAGGAAACAATGAGGTTGGACACCAGGTCTGAGAGGAGAGAGTAACCAAGGTCAAAGGGCCTCGGCCAACCCTGTTAGCCTTTTTGTATGGAGAGAGGTGGCACTGTGGCTCTTCCTTTGTCTCAGGGCTGCTCAAAACCACATGCTCAGTCTTCTTTGAGCATCGACTCAGGAGGGAAACCAGCATGGCCCTGGGAACCCTGGTCCCACACCGCCTCTGCCTATAGTGGATGTCTTCTGTAGACTGAAGCTACAACATAACCTGGAGCTCGGCCCTCAGGTTACAGATGAGAAGTGCATCTCAAGATACCCACAACTCAATGTCACCTGGCCAGGTGTGACCTGGTTTCTGGTAGCACGCAGAGTTAGGTAAGCTGCCAACTTCTCTCCCTCTTCCTGAATTAAGGAAGCCTTGTCATCCAGGAGCTCATTTCTTGGCCCCTCACCACCACCACCTCCCCCAGGCAGGGTAAGCTGAGTACCACGGTCTGTCCAGGGTCACTCTAGCCTGCCTTCCCTTGGGACATCATGCCCCTGCCACAGGTTTATCAGAGCAGGGTTCTGGGCACCACCACAGCTCAGCTGTGTTATGCAGGACAGCCACTGTGGAGGCTCAGAGCCTGGCCTCTAGGACTGGAGTTTAGCACTCCTGAACAGCCCATGGAGGAGCTAGGTGATGTTTGTGGGTTCCCGGATGCTGTACTTGCTGCCTAGTGGCTCACAGAGAGGGGCCTCCTTAGAGACAGTGTCTCCTAGCACAGCAGCCTACAAATCATTTCTCCGAGCTGTCACTTTGACAGTGAGGCTAAGTTGGGTCTGATTCAGTGTTGTCTTGTCCCCCTCTCCTGCTTTTCTCTCCTCCTCTCCTGCTTGCTTTCTTCTCCCTCCAGCCTCCACTTATTGGAAGCAAAATCTCCCAGTGCATGAATGGCAGGGAGGGAGGGAGGCTCCAAGACAAAGAGCCGACTTTGTCTGGCGGTGAATTTAGATGGCATGTGGGTGGCTGTGGAGCAGCACAGACTTCCTTCATCTGCCTGTCATCCAGCTCCCTTCGCGTTGGCGGAGAAGGAGAGATGGGCTTCATTCTCCAGCAATGCCTGAGTCCCAAATTACAGGGCTGAAGAGAGCCACACAGCGCCCCAGCCCCATGGGAGAGAGGAGGGAAACATGATGGGAGGCAGATGAAGGCAGGATTGGGGCCTGGTGGCTTCTATCTGAGTAAGCCCCCAAGATGGGACTAGCATGGGTAGCCAGGTCTTAGCTCCAGACACCCCCACAAAGCCCACACCAGTGGAGTCCAGCTTCCCCATAGCTAGAAGACAGTGACTCCTTCCTTGGAACGCTGTCAAATAGATTAAATCAAACAAGGAATGTGGTCTTCGTGCCTGTCCTCATCCCAGTGATCGCCATTACTTCTGTCATTCACAGTGCCATCACAAACACTGACATCAGTTCCTGTGTCAGACATGCCCAGAGGGTTCATGATGGTAGGATTCCCTGAGCAGTGGGTGCTGCCTAGAAATTATCGGTGGCTAGTTTCCAGTTTCTGCTTTGTCAGTAACACGGGGCATGATATGACTTGCTGAGCCTCAACTATTTTTAGAAATTAATTTCATTTTTATTTCATTTATTGTGGGGACACGTGCCACAGTGCATGAGTGGAAGTCAGAGGAAGGTTGTATGATTCTGTTCTCTCTTTCTCCATGTGGGTCCAAGGAATCCAGCTCAGGTTTTTAGGCTCGCTGACAAATGCTTCTACCCACTGAGCAATCGTGCCTGCCCTGGGTCTCAGGTTTTCATCAGTTAAAGGAGGCTTAAACTATTCTACTTTTTGCAAGGGGTTCTTGTAAATGGAGTTGTGTTGGAGACCCAGACTGCTTGTAAGAGATCTTCATCCTGCAGATGACTGACAGCAACATGGTTGATTCTGGAGCAGGTTGGCTGATGCTCACCTGATCTCACAGAAGCACCAACACTCTAGCCTCTGCTTTTGTGCGTGTTTGTTTTATTTCGTTTTGAGACAGGGTTGTAAATACCTCAGGCTGGCCTAGAACTCTCTATCCTCCCGCGTTGGCCTCTCAGAGTGCTGGGATAACAGGTGTGTGTCTGGATCAAACCTCTTCTTCACACTCCTCAATTTAAATTCGTTAGTTACTGTTTACTGCCACAGACCACTGTCCTCATCTCCCTTTTCAACCTCCACTCCAGACTCAGCAACATTAACCACCATGTCAGTGAACATTCCCTCTGCTCTCTCAGGCTGCCAGCTGCCATCAGCTTGTCCCTGATGAGGCTCCCTGTCACCACCACCTGCCCAGCCACCTCAGCCTTCCCGCCTCTTTCTTGAAGGACAGCAAGCATCTTCTCTGTGATTGTTGGCTTTGGTCCCCTCCCTACCTTAATGCTGATTGGACTTGGGGGGGGGGTGTCTGGATGTCTTTCTAAGTTATGCACATGGCCCACAGCTCCTCTGTGGCATAGCCCCCAGCATCAGCAAGGCGTCAGTGGTCATCAGTGGTGTCCCACACCAGCCTAGGCCCTGATCCAGAAGCATTTACCCAGAGCTGACTCTTTGTATACAGTCTCTGGATAAAGGCTTATCTCTCACCTTCTCTGGGCCACATGTGCTGTGCTTTGTACATGTCAACTGATTCCTTAATTTTGCCTGGGGTACTAATCCATTTTTCAGGTATAAAAATACATTGAAATCCAGAGAGGTTAACTGGGTGGCAAAGGCCACAGGGCCAGCATATGGTGGGACCTTAATTCTGACATCAAGATCTGTAAGGCCTTAGAGACACACCTTAAAGACATCTGTCTTTCCCAGGACTGCGTGTGACCCACTGAGGATGTGGGAGGACCTTAGGGACCACAGGCAGTGTAGAGACCAGACCAGCCAAACCAGAGCGTCTTGCTGCTTCATGGAAGAATAGCTGCTCTCCATTCTGGCCCCACTAGCCCTGACATTTCCAAGTCTCTGCAGCATGCTGGGCATCTGCTTCCTCTTGGATATAGGGAGGGGCTTGGAGGCCCCTCCCATAGGCACTGAGACCCATGAGATGCAGGAACAGGGTGAGTCTTGGAGGGTTCTCCAGCCTTGCTGCCAGCTGCCAGGGTCTTTACAGTAATTACCATTTAGTACCTGGGAGTCAGACCACAGGCTGTCAGCACCAGGGTTTCAGTGTGCAGGGACGGGCATCCCTTGGCTCTGCCTCTGCTCATGTGGTCATCCTGTCCGTCACATTACTTACTGTCAGCACAGCCAGGATGGCCTGCTGCCCAGGACAGCCAGGAAAACACCGTCAGTCACCTGGCAGTGACAGAAGAGACCTGGATTCCTGGACCAGCATGAAAATTCACTGCTATGACATTTTTTTCCATGTGATTTCCTAGCATGCTGTGAACTGCTGTGTTTGCAGAATGGAGTTTGGTCCCTTCCGGGTTGTTTATTCTATGAGCATAAATTAAGTACTTGCTGTGTACAAGGCCCAGATGAGCTAGAGACAAGGGAGGAGGCAGGCTGGGATGCTTCTGACTCAGTAGGGGCTGGGAACTTGGGGTCTTATGTCTTCCTACCCTCCTCAGGCCCTGTATAACAGCAGTAGGAGCCTCTTGCATAGCGATCTCAAGACAGCATAGTAGGGACTCAGGGGCTCTGCTGAGGAGGCCAGGCCTGGGTAAGAGAGCCTTTTCTTGGTCCCCGTGCTGCTGTGTGAGGAAGAGTCTCAGAGCTTTGTGAGGGATGGGTGAGAAACCCACAAGAACAGTGGGACCATCCTGGGAGAAACAAGGAGCTTGGGTGGGGGAGGGGCAGCAGAGTCCTTTGCTCCTTCTAAGCCTTCCCCACCCTCTTCCCTCACCACCCACTGCTGTGCTTTCTCTTTTTGGCTCTGTGGCACCAGCCTAAGGGGGCTTCCCTAGGCTACCTCCTTAGTCCTCTGCCCCATAGCTGTGGGACCTTGTCACCCTAGGCCTCGTTAGTGCTTGCCAGTTAGTGCTACCCTCTCTGTCCTCTTCAGTTCAAATCTGGGCCCCTTCATTTCCCTGTCTTGTGACCCGAAGTACATTGTTTAACCTCAGGTTCTATTAGGGATGATAGGGTCAGGACTACAGCAGTCGGGATAGGAGCTCTCTGACAGATATCATGGCCTTTCATCCTCCACTGTATAATTGATCTGGTTTAAGCCCTACCCAAGTCAACAGCCACCCCCTCAGAATTCCTTCCTAGTCTTTGCAGAGGCTATCCCCATCCAAGATCTGCTGCTGCACCCATTGCTAGTGGCTGTGAGCCTGACATGTGCTTCAGGCCAGGACCTCATCTTTTATTGTTTCGGAGTCCCCCATAAACCCCAGGATGGAAAAAAAACCTCTTTTGCAGAAAAACTTTCCGATTGCATGACCAGTATTTATTTGGCATAGAATTGTTTATTTCTTGTAATAAATGACTCCAGACTTAGTAGTTTCAAACATGAGCCATTTCTGTGGGTCAGGACGTGGCACAGGGTCTCAAGAGATTGTAGTCTGTGAATGAGTCAGGGCTGAGTATTGTGACTGGATTGGTGGCTTGAGAGGGCCACATATCAAAGCTAGAGGGCATCTCAGTTCACCCACAGGCTGCTCAACAGTGCAAAAGGGAGCCAGGTAGCAGTCATGTATAACTTAGCCTCGGAAGTCGGGCTGCCAGCTCCTGGTGGATTGCTGTGACCCCGCTTGGTATAGACACTTGGAGATGAGGATCACCAGGTGGCATGTTGGAGCCTGGCTGTCCTTAGAAGCTGCCATGAGGTGGAGGGTGACTTCTTTGAACTGTTCAGTGAGCCACTGAGAAAGAGAGGCAGCTGTCACAGAGCCCTCTGGGCTGTGGGGAAAACACAGGATTTCTGACTCTGGTAATCTGGCCAGGTTGGTGACCTGAGGCTGCCAGGGGACAAGGAGGGTTCCCAGCGTTAGAAGTCAGCCTGTTCCTCACACCAGCCCCTTTATTCAGTTTAAGTCTTTATTTCACGGACATTCAATGTCATCTGTCACCTTTCCCCCAGAGGCCATAGCTGTTTAAGAAAGGGCTGTGAGTCATTCCAGGAGGTGGTGAGTCCCGCATCCTTAGAGGTGTGTAGGTTGGGAGCATAGCAGGGGGCCCATAAGAAACTTCAGGGGACAGTTTCTAGACTCCCTGCCATCTTGGTGACCTGTATACCACAGCCAGCCCTCACTTCTCTTCATGTATACAGCCCATGCAGGAAACCCTGGATCACCCCTGGTTCTTTGAGTGGCACTCTGGCCTATGGAAGCTGTCATTTTACCCTGCCCCCAACCTCCCACCTGTGGGCCTAAGTGCCCGGAATCCTGGCTTCCCGCCATGCTGCCCACATCCCACTTGGGAACCTTCCCAGGGTAATTAGGACCATTAGAGTCCTCTTAGTGCCACCTGACCTCAGACCTGGGATAGTCCCACGCCGGCTGCCCATGCATTATTAACAGGCAAAAAGCAAGAGAGAGATGGGTTCTGCCCTACTGGCCCTGAACATTACTTTGCAGCATGCCCGTGATGGCCCAGGTCTCCACCCCCTATTCCTGCACCCCAGGAGTCAGTGCTACAAGGCAGCTGGCTCTTCTAACACTAGGTACATGGATCAAGGTGAGGCCAGAAAGTCAAGCAACAGGGTAACTGGACTGTCGGGATTGGGTAGAGGGGGAGGCATCCGGTTACCCCTCACCTCTCCAGGGTAGGACAGAAACAGCACTGTCAAGGCCGCAGTGGAAAGGCCATGGCTTGGAGCTTCCTGCACACAGAGCCTTTGGTTATTTGGATCAATTCCCCTGAAGTCACAGTAAGGTCTTCCCAGGGGACAGAGGGTATACCTCCAGTCCATGAGGGTTCTGCAATCTTGCAAGAGGGCTCATTATAAAGGAAATCGATCCCAGCAGACAGTGCTCCACCCTGCAGGTTCAGGTCCTCTAGTTAATACACATCCTCTTTCCTACTCTTAGGACTTTACACTCTGTACAGAATCAGATTGCTGACATGTTTTCAGCCTGCCCCGCCCCCTTTATCAATAGTATGTATGTGGATATGGGTGTAAATGTAGGCGCACGTGCCATAGTGGGAGTGTGGAGGTCAATGGGTAACTTTGAGAGTTGACTTTCTCTTCGGTCTTGTTTGAGGCAAGTCTCTCCTCTTGTCTCTGCCCCTTTGCTATATACTCCAGGCTACTTTGGTCTCCAGTTTCCAGATGATTTTCCGTACTGCCTAGAATTACAGACAAATACTGGCATGTTACATGGGTTCTGGGGAGCCAGCTTTTACCCACTGAGCCATCTCTCCAGCCCTGCCCTGTTCTTAAGTCAAGAGAACTAGAATAGCAAGCATGGGACAGTGGCTGGAGGACCACCCAGCCACAGCTCTGCTACTTACAGGCCAGGGTTAAGGATCCCTCTCCTCTCTTTTTCCTTCTGTAAAGTGGGTGGAAGGTAAGGAGGAGGAGATTCAAAGCACTCCCAGAATCTTTCAGCTTTAGAGTCTTTGGAGGCTCACTTAGACTCAAAGGTGGATGACAGATCTCTCCTAACATGTTTGGGGAGGAGGGTGAAGTGTGGGAATCATGTAGCCCCTAAACATAGAAGGGCAAGATGAGCACAGCAACTGCACTTGCCAGCCAGAGCTCAGAGCTTGGTCGGCTTCATTCTCAGGAAGCAGGTGCTGGACACAGGGAATCAATCGAGGTGTGAGTCCCAGATCCAGAGTGAGCAGGAACATGGCCACAGACCACTCTGATCTCCTTTACCTGTACACAGGTGTAGATGAGACAGGGGAAGGAGTGGTCAGTTATAGTGCTCCTCTCCCCCACCTCCTCCCCCTTCCCCCACCCCATCCCCCACCCCACCTCTCCTCAGTGCATAGGGAGCTCTCCCCATCCCCATCCCTCCCCCACCTCCTCCTCACCCCATCTCATCTCACCCTCACTTCTCCCTGGAGTGGGTATGGTGAGGAGCCTCATTTTATATCAGGCAAGGACAGGAGCCTGGAGGGCCATGGGACAGAAAGCCTGGTTCTGGAAATCCCTGAATGGCAAGAGTGAGGCACATGGTGGAGACAGCCTGGTAACCCCCAATTACTGTGGGCTGTGACTAAGAACAAGACTGCATCCACATGGGGGCTATGGGCTGCAGCTTGACCCCAGAGCAGCAGCTGGCCTCTATGCAAATGAAGCCCTTAGCAGTCCACACATGCACTGAGGAAAACCCCCTCTGCTGCCTGGGACCCAGCTGAGTCTTGTGACACCTTTGGCCGAGCAGTTAGGTTACCCTCTCTCAGGCCTAGAATTAGTCCCTGGCTGAACCAATTCATAAGAACCTGCCCCTACACCCAGGGTTGGCAGGGGTAAAGGTGGGGATTCCCCGTACATGCCTGCAGACAGTTGTGGCCAGGGCAGAAGTCTGGCTGCAAAATGGGCCTCATGTCTGGAGCTGACATCAGCAAACCCCTCCTGACCCTGTCTGAGCACCACCGGTAAGGACTTGGGTTAAGGACATGTCCTCTGGCCTCATCCATCACATGCTGTTCCTCAGCACTTTGCCCTATGTCCTGACTCCCTGTGTCTCCTTTGTCTCTGTTCCCTGTTCTGACATGTGGAATACACACACACACACACACACACACACAGAGAGAGAGAGAGAAAGAGAGAGAGAGAGAGAGAGAGAGAGAGAGAGAGAGAGAGAGAGAGAGAGAGAGAGAGAGCGCCCCAGGTCTCAATGCCTTTATGGTACTCAGCTCCTACTGGGTCAGGTACTCCTGGACTGGGGCTGATGGATCTGTGGTCAGACCCAGTTTGAGGCATGCTCATTGTGTTATGTCACCTACCTGAGAGAGAAGCTCCCAGATAAGAGAGCCAGCAGAGATATGAGTACAGAGTCTGTACAATGTGACCACGAAGCATAAAGTGGTCATGGAGCCTGAGTGTGTGGGAGGTGTCTGTCTAGGCAGTGAATGGTTGGGTTCTCCTGCCCTGAGTTCCATTAGGTAGACCCATGCAAGGACGTTGGCTTCCAACAGTGCTATGCCCATTTTAGAGGTTGAAAACTGGAGGCCCTGGGGATCTTATAATCACTTGATAGTCACTTAGAAAGAAGGAAGGAATCAGGCTCTGTGCTCCATGATTATTCCTGGGCTGGGACCTTGACCTCCTCTGCCAAATCTGCTCTGGCCCAGATGACAAGGGAGCAGTTGGCCAGCCAATCCCACCCTGTTTTCTGAGAGGAGAGGAAATAGCAGGCTGTGGGGGATTCCTCCCTCAGCGCCTTACCCACTCACTTCCTCTGGATGCTCTCATTTTCTTGGTCACTTGTTGGTTTCTGCTTTTCTTGCCTCGTTCCTTTTTCTCAAGGTCACTTTCATTTCCCTCTGTCAGTGTGTCTCCCACCCCACACCAACCCCATTCTCTCTCTGCTTTGCACTTATGTCCCCTCTTCCACCTCGGGATCCCCCATGGGAGTGTGTGCCTGCTTGGGACAGGGCAGAAAGGGTCTGCCATTACTCTGGGGAACCTGTGTTGGCCTTCAGAAGTCTCAAGAGCCCAGGTACCCTCAGGTCTCTGCTCCCCCAGCCCACCCAGGGTTCAAGCTTCTCCCCATGTGTAACGTAGAGGAAGAAGCCAGCCTCAGGATGTGAAGGACCATGAACTGACACATGGGAAGTAGCAGTGTTCAAAGCAGACCTAGGTGCACTTGAGATCTGAATGCAGGTTGGAAGGTTCAAAGGAACAGAAACATGGGTCCAAAGCCTGGGCTCCTTCGGATGGAGCAGGCAGCATGGCGTAGAAGGGGCATGGGAGTGAGGCTTTGAGCAGCCATTGAGGAGTACTTGGGTGTTTGCGCTTGAACACCAAGACACTGGAAAACTCCTAATACCACCAAGGCAGCTGTAAATTGAACTTGGAAGTAGGGCTTCCTAATCCAAGATGATAAATAAACATTATGTAACATCGCCTCCTTGACTGGAACAGGGGGATTATAGTTAGTGTGGAGCCCAGCAATATTCAAACATCTAGAGTGAAGAACAGAAGACCATCCCTTTGAGGGGAGCCAAAGTTAGAGGGAGGAAGAGAGGGAGGGAGGGATGGAAAAGGGGAGAGAGGAAGGGAGGGAAGGCAGGCAGTCAAGCTTTAGCTGAAAAGAGAACTTTGCAGAAATATCCAATTGTAGACAGGCTGCTGGGGTAGTCCAAAATGTTCAAAGAAAACAGTTGGTTTCAGGTATAAAAATGACTGGTTTAAGGTCTTATTGGTTTAGTATGGTCAAGATGGGCCGTTTGTTTGGCATGGTTATCCACCCCTATCTGGGGTTAGCTTTCCTGGCTGGGGCAGCATTTCTGATTCTAGACAGTTCTCACTGGAAATCAGAGTGGCTCCTTAATGCTAAGAGTCATCATTATAAATAATTTCATGTGAATTTACTCTCTGTAATATGTGTTTTTTAAGTCAAAGAATATACTAGGTAAGGGATACACTTGCTCCTGGGTCTTCAAGTAGCCCTGGGATTGGTCACCTCATCTCTGGCATTCTGTCCTCATCTGCAGAATTGAGACAGTCACCTACTTTCCATGCTTGTCTAGTCTGGTCTGGAGTCTGGTAGTGTCTACTTGTGTTTGGGGACAGCTAGGTGAAAAGACAGAGGGATATTGTCCCTCCTTTCCTGGTGGCTCCTCTGGCCCCTGGAGGCCTGTGGGTTAGTCTGGGGATCTGCCAGCACTGTGTCTAAGGTTTCCACCCAGCTGCATCTCCCCTTTGGAAGGAGCAGGTGCTGTTGGTCATAAGCAGTGATGGTTCCAAAGAGTTTTAAATTATCCCTTCCCGGCCGCCGTAAGCAGGGCCACATGTGTTTGTGATGGTTGACTGTCCAGAGGGGGCCACAGGGATCTTTGACTCTTGGCAGCATTTCTTTGCAAATAATCATCTTTCCCTTGTCCCTGTAACTGGGTAAAGCTGTGGCAGGGCTGAGAAGACAAGAGGCCGGGAGGTCTGGAGACAGGGATCACAGGCTGGCGGTGCCTTTGTGTGTGTGTGTGTGTGTGTGTGTGTGTGTGTGTGTGTGTGTGTGTGTGTGTGCTCATCCTGCTGGGGCTCTGCAGACCAAGATGGAGAAGACAACTGTCTGGATTTCACTTCTGCCTTTTGTTTTCACTGTGAGTCTTTGGGAAAGCCAGTTGAACACTCTGAACCTCAGTTTCTTCTATAAACTGGGTAGACAAGCAGCTGGCCCACCACACCTCCCTGGGTTGGTTTGAGATCACGAGGAGGCAAAGCTCATAGACCATCATGTTGAAACAGAGACTAAGGACCTAGAACTCCTCTTAGTCTTGCAATAGTGCATGTCGTCTGCATGTCTACCCACCAAATAGAATGCCCAGCAGGACCTGAGATCATGACCTCAGAAAAGATCCTGCAAGATTTTATACCGGCAGAGGACTTATGTAAGGCCTGGGGGGGAGCAGGGGGTAGGAACTAGGGCTAAGTATGCTCTGTTTTTCTTCTTCCTTCCTTCCTTCCTTCCTTCCTTCCTTCCTTCCTTCCTTCCTTCCTTCCTTCCTTCCTTCCTTCTTTTCTTTTTTTTAGGGCAGTGGTTGAACTCAGGGCCTCATGCTAGGCAAGCACTTCACCACTGAGCTATAGCCCCAGCCCAGTCCCTCATTCTTTACCTGGCATCACACATCTAGGACATCAAGGGTCTCCCAAGATCTGCCACTTACCCATCCCTGCCTCCTAGTATGAGATATCTGCTCTGAGCAGGACACCTCAGGTCTCCACTATAACCTCAGAGGGTCAGAGACAGATGTGACCAGATGTGAGAAGAGCTGTTGGGATTTGTGATATCATCTGATGCTGTTCTGGGACCTTCTGTATTTCTGGCTGGAAATCACATTCCATCTCTGCCCTTGTCACTTAGCAGCAGTGGCAAGAAAGAACAGTTCTAGGGAGTCTGTGTGCCTCCCTTTCTTCCTTCTCCAGGGAACTACCAGGGCTTCCAAGGGGCACGGGGGGGGGGGCAGTTGCTTGACAGTCGGCAAACATGTGGAAGGCTGGTTCTTAAAGCTTTCTAACTAAAGGCGTGACTGTTTCTTTGGGAGCAGCTGTTGAAGGCTGTGGAAGGAAATGTCACAGCCCAGTCCCAGGACATCCTCATGCTAACCCTGCAAAACTGAAGAGACCACAGACTCTTAAGTCACTCCTGAAGCTGCTGTGCTCTCAGGAGAGACTGAATGTCACGCCAGGGAGTGACATTTGGAAGAAGTTAGGAAACCTGCCTACAATACACCCATGAGTCTCGGGCCTGTGGGAACACCAGCATGCTTTGCCGGCTAGTGTCACTCTAGCTAGTGTCATGATCTCTGACCAAAGAACAGGACAGAAGAGCCAACCCCTACCCCAGCCCTAGCCACAGTCCCTCAAACTTCACAGAAACTCCCACGGCTCAAAGAAATTGAGAGCTGCCTCTTCCCAATTGGCAGCAGAGAGCAAAATCATTACTTATAATGATCTCATTGGCTCTCAGTGCCTGCTCCTGCTTCATGGCTAATGAGTGCTGACAGGCACCAAAGTGAATTGTGCTCAGGGCACACATGTTAGCAAGGTGATTGGAATTGGCCTCTTCTGCTGAGACTGGCGGTATGCTCTTATAGAGTGCATGTGAGTGTGCATGGTGTGTGTGTGTGTGTGTGTGTGTGCGCGCGCGCATGCCTATGGTGTGGGTGTATTTTCTGCTAGTGAAATTATTCCCAGGTCCTGAGCCAGATGGTTAACATTCCTTGGAGTTTCCCTTCAAGCACTACATGGCTTTCAGTTCTGCAGTAGAGTTGGGTTGGGATGAGGCAGGAGACAAGACTTCCTGGAAGGAAGGGATGAGATGCCCTAGACTCGGGTACTGTGGGCTTAAGGTCAAATGTATCGTGGGCTCCCTCCTGTCACTCCCACGCCAGCACTTCGTCTAACCTGGCTTTGGATTTCTATGAATACTTCTAATGGCTGCCAAGGTGCCTCCTCTGGCCTGGTCCTTGGTAAACCACGGTGATCTGTCTAGAACACAAATCTGGACCTGTCATCCCCTGATTCGCTCCCACAAGCTGCAGGATTAAATGTCAAATTCCTTTAGTGGCTTGCAAGGGCCCTTGGAGATGCCTGTAGTTCTGTCTTCTCTCCAGTATTTACAGCTAGACCATGCCACCCCTATGCCTCTGGGCCTTTCAAATGTGGTTCCCTCTGTATACTATGTGTGACCCATCCCCCTTTCTCATAGTTTCACTCAGTATTAGGTTTACCTCTTCTAGGAAGAATTCCCTGAGTACTCTGCCTGTTCTTAAGCCTGTCCATCTATTGGGCTGCCAAACCTCCTTGTGAAGACCTGATATACTACAACCGTCTTTGCTGATCTGAATCTCACTGGACTATGGGATACCTGGAAAATCAGACTACCCTGCTATATCCCAACTTCTATGTATGACAGATACTCAAACCAAAATAAAGCCCTTGAAAGTGGAGGGGGCAGGTGGGTAGAATAACTAGACTTCCTTTGTTAATGCTTTGTTAATGATCTGCTCAGGGCCAGTGCTAACATCTGTAGGAGATTTATGTTATTTCAGTAACTCTCACACATAGAGGCTGTATCGCAGGCCTGTTCTAAGAGCCAGAAAAGTCAAAGGGGCAAAGGGTGTGGCGTAAAACAAGACAAGCCACAGCTAGGCCGGGCTGCATGGGGTTCCCAGTGCACAGGAGATGCACAGCAGAGCTGCTGGGACTCATGAAAGGAAGGAAGGATGTGGACCGATGGGCCAGGGAAGGGAACAGGAACTTCCACGGGAGAGCACCCTGCTGGGCCCAAGGCCCCTCAGTCCCTCCTGTGGCATCTAACTGGAACTTCACTAGAAGTAAAGGCCTGACAGATCCTGGAGTCTGGTCCAGGAAAATGTTCATGCAGTGCCCTCAGATGAAGGTCACCCCTTCTTGTTCCCTGAAGAATGCACACCATCTGCTAGTGACTGGAGATCTATGTCTCCTAAGGGCAGCAGAGACTGATGTTGGGAAGGTGGACTGGGGCCACCAGCCCAGGTTCTGATGGCATCTCTGTTCCCATGA
The DNA here is from genome assembly GCA_028551405.1 of Uromys caudimaculatus. Classification (NCBI taxonomy): domain Eukaryota; kingdom Metazoa; phylum Chordata; class Mammalia; order Rodentia; family Muridae; genus Uromys; species Uromys caudimaculatus. Next base: position 109,780,150 of record CM052702.1, read on the forward strand.
GCAATGTGGATAAATCACTCAGCCACTCTGCCGGTTTCCTCCCTTGCTTGGGGAGGTGAATGAGGCTCGCCATAGTGTGTGGTGAGTTACCAGTAGGCTGTGACTCCAGTCTCAGCCTGGCACAGGATCCAGATTATATAAACACTAGTTGCTAGCACTGGTACTTAACCAGCACACCTGCCTATACCTCTCATTCTGGCTTATGAGCCTTTTAAAATCTGTAGTAAGAGCATTTAGCATGAGCCCTTCCCTGTGACCACACTTCATGTGTGCAGTGGTATTGTTAGCTGTGGGCACGCTGCTGTCCATCAGATCTCTAGCATTTCCAGATTTGCTTCACTGACATATGGACTTGTAGAGACACCTCACTCCCCTGCTGCCTGATCACGCCTTCTGCTTCTACGCGTCTAGACACCTCGTACAAATGGGATCGTGAAAGAGTCTGTCCCGCTGTGATTGGTCTTGTTCCCTTAGCGTGGTGTCTTTCCTCCACTCCCCTTGCTTTGTCACATCCTACAGGGTGTCCTCTGTGTTAAGGCTGTCTCGCTTGGTTATGAGTATAAACACACACACCTGTGGATAGCATGCTGTCCTTACTGGGGAGCTTTGCGTCCTGCTCTATGACTACCGGGATCCATAGCATCACTTTGAAATCCCATTTTCAACCCATACCCACCTTCTTGGTCTTCCTTAGATTGTAGGCTTCTTGAGGGCTGGAAAGATGGCTCAGTTAGTAGAGTGCTTTCCCTGCAAGCATGAAGACCTGAGTTTGATTCCCCAGCAATTATTTTAAATGGTGGGTGTGGTAGCACACACTTGTAATCCTAGCACTGGGGAGGCAGAGGCAGACGGATCCTTAGGGCTCTCTGCCCAACCAACCTAGCCTGCTTGGCAAGTTCCAGGCCAGTGAAAGACTGTCTCAAAAGCAAAAACAAAAATAAAGTGGATGGCACCTAAGGAACAGCACTAGAGGCTGACCTGGGGATTCTGTATGCACAGGTACACACACTCTCCTGCAAATGTGCGTGCACACACAATGCATGCTCCCTGAAAATATCTGGGTCTCTCTGTGGGCTCATCTCTGGGACAGGGCCCCATGCAGCTGGCTCCTGCCCTGGGGTAGGTGCTCAGTCAGTGTGTGTTGACCAAACAACTGACTTAGCTTCCACTCTACTTTTCCATATAATCAGTGCCTGACCTCTGGCCAGAACTCATGCCCTGACATGCACCACGTGAATCATGTTGTAACAGATAAGGCCCTGGACCAAGAACAGAAAACTTGCCCTTATCCCTGCTTGCTCACAAATCTGCAATTTCCCACCCATCTGGGTCTCTCTTCTCCTCTAGAAGCACGAGACAAGGAGTCTGGGAAACTTACCAAGCCCATTCCTGCCCAGGGCCTTTGCACTGGCCGTAGTGCTATCAAGCTCTTGTCTTGCCTCTCATTATCTCTAGGTCCTGCTCTGATGACAAGCTATGGAAGCCCCGCTCCTTAGCTAGGCCTTCCCTGTCACTTTCTTTGCTCATTTCCCTGCTGCTTGATAATGTTTCCTTGTTTAACTTCTATCTCTTTCCCCCTTAGAATGTGAGTTTGAGGAAACAGAGGTTTGGTTTGTGTGATTCTATTCCTACAACAGTGCTTGGCTCATAGAGTGCTCCTATAAGGACTGGTTAAAGGAGGAAGAGCAGACAAGATCCAGGCTTCCTAGAGAAACATCTGCCCAAATTAGGGTCTCTAGAGACTGAAGCACTGGTGACAGCTCTCTGTGTTTCCTGAGCTCCCAGGAAGCCCAGGTCTGACATCTCCATCAAGGGAAAGCCAGCCTAGAATCATGTCCCCTGAGAGAGCAGGACAGAAAGCAGCTGGTGGCCTGTCAAGGGAGGACACTGGAGTAGAGGCAGGCCTCACTCTGATGAGCACACATGTGCTCAGTCTCCACAGCAGGCTGCTTGAGGCCTGAGGTCTGAAACTGGCACTCAGACAGCCCATAGAGAACAATCCCATCTGTGATGAGAAGAGAAGGCTTCTCAGCCTGGCTTCCAGCATCTACTTGCTCACTTCTTCCTGCCCTGCCCAGTGCTACCTATTCTACGGAGCTCTTGACTGCCCACAGAACATGGCCAGGAAGCCAGGCATTCATGGCCACAACCCAGCCCTGCCCAGATTTACCAGTGCACCATTACCTGCCCTCTGACCAGGGCTCTGCTGCCTTTCTGGAAGGCTATTCTGTGCCCCCTCTTCCAGGAAGCTCTCTATGACCACACATACCACGAACCCTCTCTCATGGACTCTCCTATTATAGGATGTTTTGGAATCAGCATGTTCACACACACACACACACACACACACACACACACGGATATTCTATACAATATATTTTGATTATATTCTTTCCTCTCCCCAATTCCTTCAACCTCCCCCCCATTTCATGTTCTTTATCTCTTACATAAACAAAACAAAAAGTAAACACATAAGAAAATGATGAAATCTGATTTTTGTTGTTCATCTACTCCTGAATATGATGCCTGCCCTGAAATGTGGTTGGTATACCCGCTGCCACTAACAAGAAACTACTCTTGTATACAGCGGATACCCTGGGAAGCCCTAAGGAGAGCTTAAATAGACTCACCCTCTATCTATCTTGAGATGACCAAAGAACGTTATGAACACAGATATGGCTTGTAAATTGTGAAGTCCTATCTTACCTAAGCTTAAGCCTCTTCACCGGGCCTGGACTCCTGTGCTAGGCCCACTAGCAGCCTCCATCCAGGAGCCCCCCATGCCTAGCTTCCCTTGGGTCCTGCCATCCATGGCCTTCTGCTTTCCTGCACCTTTGCCTTCCCTCCCCACCCCTGTCCTCAGACCTGTACTGACAGTTTCCCTTTCCTCTGGAATCAGCAGACCCTCCGCTCACAGTGACCCACATTGTCCCTCCCCGCACGTTTCTGTGTGCTGCCACCTCCCTAGTCCACACCGTTCTATGTTGCATTGAGCAAATGGATTTGGACTCGAGCTTGGGGTAAAGTACACAACTAAGATGCTTGATGTCAGGACCCAGAGTGAAGCAAGGCACTGAGGGTGTTCTCCATGCCCAGGTGGCACCTTAGTAACCTCAGCTCACCGAGCCCATCCATGGTCCTAAGAATCTGTCACTTTCAGAGATGGTGAACACCTTGTTCACACGACAGTCTGTGACAGAGCCTGCATGGGAATCCTGGATTGGCTGACTTCAAAGCTTTCCTCTCCCATTGTGTGACTTTGACAGAGACAAAAATCACAGATGGAAGCTTCTAAAACCTGCTACCAATAAACTACAGTGGGCATCCTGTCTGTCTTCTTGCTGTTCCTGTCTCCCCATGGGTGTGGTGCAGCCATCTCAGCTCCATCAAGCAGCTGGCAGGTACATGAGGGCCCATGGATCTCCGTGTACATCTCCTAGCCTGCTGTGGGTCTCCTCCAAGCCCCCTGGGCCCAGCTGGACTTCTCTCCAGCAGCATGAGAGGAAGTGCCACCCATGCTGAGCCACCTGACATCCAGGCTGCAGATTGATAAATGTGTCTTGGGCTCTTCTCTCCTGACCATCTGCCTTCCCTGGTGGTCCCCTGGGAGTTCACCAGGCTGCTGAAAGCTCTGAGATTGGAGAGAAGATGCTATTTGGGGCCATCTGCTTGAGAGGTGCCTCTGGCTGGGGTTCTGCAATCCAGGCAGTGGGGGGTGGGGAGGGACTGCCAGGAAAGGATAGCAATCAGGGGCCTGAGAGCTACCTTTATTTGGGCACAAGGCCAGAATGTGCCAGTTCTCTCCAGAATTAGGCAGATCCATGAGGTGCCAGGTCTGGCTGATGCTTAGACTCATTGCCAGGGCAGATGGTGCCAGAGGGCACAGGGAAGAAGGTCTGAACCTTGCCACCTTCCCCACCCAACTCTTCACACACACACACGCGCGCGCGCACACACACACACACACACACACACACACACACTTAAAATCGGGTTGCCAGTAACAACCTGGCATATCATCTTCGTTTTATATTATTCTTAGCCCCTCTGTTGCCATAGCAACTGAACAATGCTTTTTAAATATAGCAGTTAATTTTTTCAGCTTCAGCAACAAAGTTCTGGTATTGTCCAGAAGGCCAACGGCTGGTTTCTCTCCAGGGGTGGCAGAACTCCCAGGCTCTTCTCAGCACAGGTCAGTCCCTGAGTGTGAGCTGGGCCTCCATGTCTTTGAGGCTGGCAGGGGCCTTCTTGGTTCCCTGTTTCCTGATCTGGCCACCTTCTAGTGCTAAGGAATAGAAAAAACAAAAAACAACAGCAAAAAACCCCTAGGTCCTAGAGTCAGCAACCCTTTGCCCCTTCTCCTTTGAGCCTGAGTGCCATCAGTCATCAAGAACAACAGCAGCTGCTGAGTGACAGGAGGTGGGGGGCACCTTGCCATGGGAAACACCCACATCTCTGTCTCTGCCTCCTTCCTGTCTGTTTCCGTTCCTCCACCCCTTTCCTCCCTTTTCCCTCACCTCCCTCTCACTTTTTCCTCTTTCTCCCCCCCCCCCACTGCCTTGAATTATTGATGGTAAATTCCTAGCCAATAACATCAGAGGGTTAAAATCCATAACCAGCCTCCCTCCAGTCTCCCCTTGGAGCCCCCTCCCTCCCTGAGCCAGTGAGCTCATCCAAGTCATCAATCATATATCAGGCTTAAGAACCCTTGACCCACAGTCCAGCCCTGAGCAGCTAGGGCAGGAGGTAGCAAGGGAAGCAGGACTCTTAGAATGGGGCTGCTGCTGAGGGTTGTTGGCAGCCTGCAGAGGGCCACTCCTACCTGATGACCAGAGACACCATTTCTGGTACTTTTGGCTCCCCAACACTCTACTGAATGCCCTCCCCCAGGGGGCTCAGTACTACTCATTTCTCTGCATCCCAGGGCTCAGCATGGCAGGTCTTAAAACAACACACAACCAAATCTTAGATACTCAGAGTCTGTCAAAACACACCCTAGGCTGCCTGCAGGTTGTAAGTCCCCTTTGCTGTAAAGGGTAACAGGAGACAGAACAGCCAGGGAGCAAGACACTGTGGGAAGGATTGTAGGTTACAAATTGAATGAACTCGTGTTCCAACCCATCATTCCATAATGGAAACAGTGGTATGGAAGTCACCATATAATTTTGCAGAGCCTGGGGCACAATTACCGTTCTCATTCACAAATACCAGTTAACTTTCCCAGGATCATTGAGAGAAGGAAGATGATTCTGAACGCAGAATTCAGTCTGCCCTATCCTCCAAGTTCAGCTTACATGATGGACCAGGCAGATGACTCAGGCTGCTCTCTGGGAGCTGGTAATCATGTTCAGGGCCAATAGTAAACACAGAAAGAAAAAAACAAATCCCAGCCGGTGGTTCTGGCATGGAAATCCGGGTTCTCAGAAGGTTGAGGCAGGAAGTTAGCAAGTTCAAGGCCTTCCTAGGCAACTTAGTGAGATAATCTGCTGATGGGGACCTAGGTTCAACCCTCAGTGATGAAGACAGAGAAGGAAGGAAAATGGAAGCTGGGAGGAGAGGAGAGAGGGAGGGAGGGAGAGAAGGAGGGAGAGGAGGAAGGGAGAGAAGAGGGAGGGAGGAAGAGAAGAAAGAAGGAAGGAAGGAAGGAAAGAAAGAGAGAGAGGAGAGGGAGAGGGGGAAAGGTGCTGTCAGGGTGATAGGAAGCTTGAGACAGGAGGATGCTCTGGCTGGGCTGGGGGTGTAGACTGCCACCAGGGGAACTGATGCAGGAGGGCCCAGTGTCTGTGTTTGCCAAGAACTCAACAGGCCAGAGGCTGCTATGAGTGCTGCTTGCCTCACTTCATTCCATCCTCCCAGCATCTCCTCAAGAGCAGCAATGTCTACTTGTGACAGATGCTCTGCTGGACTTGGCAAGGTCACACAGCTCAGCAGTGGTAGAAGAACCTAAGATGTCTAACGCCAAGACTCCCATAAGGCAGGAGGTGACAAAGAGAGGACCAGGCTTGCCCTGTTATGTGTGGGTGGTAGAGAATCTGCTCTACAGGTCTCCACTGTTCGTCCTGGCATGAGTCTAGCCTCGGGGTGACAGCTGAAGGGTCTCCCTGGTGTGTGCCTCCCTGGTGAGTAGGGAGAAGTAGCTATGGAAGCTGAGGGGGTGATGCATGCTATGCAGAAAGCTGGGCAGATCTTGGCTCTGTTAGGTTCTCAGTGACCCAGGAAGCAGGTCAGCTCAGAGGATGGCTCTCCATCATCACTCAAGACAGAACGTTCATTTGCCCTGACTGTCTTCCTGCTAAAGTTAATCTGTCCCCACTAGCATGGACCCTGGCCATCTGCCTAAAGCATCAGCCAACTGTAGACCTCCGAGTCCCCATGCCCCCTTCTCTTTACTGCACGCATAGCCCCAGCACTGTAGCATGCCTTTCTCCATCATCCAGCACTGCGTCTCAGCTATGAGACCAAACCCAGTGAAGGCAGGCACCAGACTGCTCTCTGTGTGTCTCCAGCTCCTGAGACACATAGGATCTGGCACAGCCAAGCACAGAATCTCTTTACTGAATGATGGCCCAGGAGAAAGCGTGTACCTCCTTCACACTACCACAGTCCTTCTATACTTCCTTTCATGCTTGTCCCCAGGCTGGGTAACTGCACCTATAGATTCTGTCTCTTTCGCTCCTCCTAAGCAGAGCACAGAGCCCTGCCTAGAGGAAGTACCAGGTGGATATTTGTTGAAGCCGTAATCAAAGCTCTTGTTTCCTATACCTCATTTTCCCTATTTGTACACTAGAATTTTGGTCAACCTGGGGCGGTGTGAAGCACCCTCCCTTGTGACATTCTGGGATGTGTGGCCTTCTGAATGGAATTCTGCACCTGCACTTGATGTGTCAACTCCACTGTTAGCGGCTTGGTGCTCATCCCAACCTCCAGCACTGATCACTGTGCAGAACCTATCTGGCCCTGAGGAGCAATTAAAGCCCCAGAATAACCCATTGTTCAGAATCGGGTGCCTGGACCCTGTGTTTATCTCCAGTATGCCGTGTGTGCTCGGGTCCCTGCCAACCATGTGGTGGGCATCTCTGGAACTGCTTGGCCAGTGAACTTGGGAGTGGTCAGCTTGAAGTGGTAGCAGGAACTGATAAAGAGAAAGCAAGAGAGGAAATCAGCTTTTGCTGAGAGCCAGACATTTGGAAGATGCATTTCATGTCTCCATGAAGCTCTGCCAGAAGGGATCATTAGCTCTGTATACAACCAGAGAGTCTGAGGCTCAAAGAGGTCATATGCCCGTGGGACTGCCTCAGACTCATGGAGCTTCTGTGGGGCAGAGCTGGGACCTGCACGTGGGACTGTCTGGCCAAACCTGAGCTCTTCACTGACCTACTTGGCACCTGGAAGCAGTGGTGATTGGCGGCCATCATTAACCTGGAGAGTCACAGTCTTGAGGCTGCCAGCCTTGCTTTTGGGTCCCTTGTGCCTTCCTTGTACCTACTACATGAATACTCTCAGCTCTTGTCTGTCTCATTTCCTTTTTGAAGAAGAATAAGTCCTATTAGAACCAGAGGCTAGAGTGCTGTGCAGTCAGAAAAGAGAGATAAATCTAACCATGCCCACTATGTGGAGGAGACTGGAAGGCCAACCTGGGGGGCGGGGTGGCAAAGCCGAGAGTGCAGACGAAACGGCTGACTAGGCATCAGGCACGGATCACCCAGGTACTACCACTTAGCAGCCATGTGACTTTTGATAAATGGGTAATTTCTTGGCCTTTAGCTCCCTTATCTGTAAAAGACACAGCAGCTCCTTGACACAGCCCTCTTTAGGAGATTCAAGGAGTCCAAAGCAAGACTTCTAGAATCCATGGCAGAAGCAGGTTCTTTAGAAGTAGACTGCCACACACCGCAATCACAGCCACTCAGTTCTGGTATCAAGGAAGGAGCTTAGGGTGTGAAGTTGCAGCTGAACCCTGCACCAGGACTGAAGAATAGACTAGAAACAAGACAGGGGCAGTTCCTATACTCAGGGCCCACATTAAGGCCCTTTAGGTGTCTCAGCATCATGAGAGGGAGGGCCAGCCTGCAAACAGCAGATAGCAAATGCATGCAGGTGGTACAGAGACATGCTGTCAGGAGTAGAAAGTCAGACCCTTGCCCAGAGAGAGCCCTTTCACATGGCTTGGAGCTGTTCACTCAGCTGCTGGGGGAGGGGCTTACATCCCCAGCTTTGAGCTGAGCTCTTGTGTTATGCTTTGGGTTACAGGTAACACAAAGCTGGCTAGAGGGGATTAAGCAATAGGGGTTAGTTAGTTCCTGAAGCCTGAAACTGGGGAGTTCTGCATAGGTCACATTCCAGAGACATCAGTGACCCAGGCACGTCCCAGTCTCCCTGCTGTCACTCCTAGCCCTCAGCATCCTTTCGCCAGGGCCTCCGAGTGGCAACAGTCCCAGGAATGGTGTGCCTGTGTGCCCGCAGGATGCGCTGCTACAGAAGAAAGACACTTTCCTGACACCCTCATTTTATGTCCCCCCCCAATTCTTTTCCATTAACAAAGAGACTCTTTCTCAGAATCTCCCAAATGGGCTTCCCTTCCCTCTAGATATGAGCAATAGATCCCATTGGTCAGGACGAGTCCCTGGAAACAGTTTCTAGAAGGTGGATTGAAGCCACTGTTGCAATAGATTTACTTAGGTCTGGAGAAGAAAGAGTTCAGCCCACAGGAGCAGGCCTCTAACCACAGAGAAGTGGAATGTAATGTTAAATGTGACTCTCTCGTGCTCACCGTTTGTACCAGAGCTCCTGGTCACACACGGCTCTAGGTGTTAGGGGAAGCCATTGACCTCATTCCCCTGAGGCCACCAGAGCTCTTCAGTGTGAGCAAGAGAAGGTGATGTTATAGATTGTATGCCATAGTGGGTGTACTGGACAGGGGTGTGAATAATGCAGAACTGGCAAGAAGCTGGGCTGGAGAAACAGTTCCAAAGTACCCAGCCCTTCAGGGACCTAGAAACAGCAACCCAGCAGGAGCAGTCTTGCCACCGAGATAGAAGGGTGAGCCACAGACTGGGAGGCTAGCAGCTTGATTCTGACATGCCTGCTCAGTCCTAGACTTCCCCTCAGCTGAAGGAAGTGGAAAGAGCAGGAGCTCTGAGTCCCAGGAATGGAGAGGGTGACAGGCAGTCAAAACAACAGCAAGTGTCCTCCATGGCAACAATGACCCTCCCGCCAAAAGGTGGCATGGCTCTTGTGACTCGTGGTCCTTACATTCAGCTGCATGGGGGCAGCAGGAGTTGCAGAAACACATTCTGTCAGTTCCCGAAGCTACCCTCTGTCTCCCTCATAGAGCAGAGGATTATATCAAACCTTTCTGTGCCGTGCCCCGGGGGACAGCCCCTCCTCAAAGTTCTAGACACTCTATTATCAAATCCTCTTTTCACCAGTTACAGCCTTCAAGACTCTGTGGATGGAGTGGCCACACCCGTGCTTGCCTCCATGCTGAGAAGGGAGAGAGAGCACCCTGGTCTGGCTAGGGCTCTGGTTGCCCAGGGTGGGGCTGGCACGGTGGGGCTGGCAGGATGGATGCAGTTCTTCTGATAGCTCTCCCACTGGGCCGCCGCCTTCCTCTTCTATAACTAAGGAAGCTGAGGTTTAGGAGTCAGAAGATTTGCCAGGGACCCAGCTGACTGGCATGGAAGATCATTCAAGTCTGTCCCAGGTGCCTCCCAGTCACTGCTCTGTCCCCTCCTCTCAGTCCTAATAGGTTCCATTGTTCCAGCTCCATCAGGTTTGAGCCTGACCTTAGTCCACATCCAATAATATGTGAGTGCCTCGATGTGGCTATGTTCCAAGAAAGCTTTGTTCACGTAAACAGGCATGCCCATTGGGCGCAGCCAGCACACTGTCCTCTGCCAACCCAGGACAGAGCTGGACTGCTCAGAGCATGCCCTTCCCGTCTTTCTCCCTACCTCTGCCCCATGGTGTGTGCCTCCAAGTTTTTCCCTTCAGCATATCCTGGGATGGTAAATTTGGAATGAGATGGATGCCAGCTTATATTCAGGATCCTAGTGTGTGAACCTGAATAGGTTCTCTCCAGTCTTTGAGCTGCCTGGATTGTTGTCTAGAATGGGAAGAAGGAGACCAAGTACACAGGCTAGTCATGATGTTTCTGAGTGGTCTTATTTTTGGGCTTTGCGCAGTGCCTGTCACATGTCTTTGTTAAGTTGAATTTCCTTAAATTCCAAGGCCTTGGGAGCAAAGAGGAATAGATAATACAAATATCTTTAAAGAGAGGCTATTATAAATCGATGTCTACCACATGGTAATGAATGAATGAATGAATGAATGAATGAGCGAGCACGTGAATGGCGCTTTGAGGTCAACCGCTCCAGTTCTTCCTATGTTAGTTTTATGATCTTGAGCAATGTGCTTCCCTTTCTGTGGGTCAACTTCTTTGTAAAAATGGGCGAAGTGAACAATATATCAACATGCTTTCACTGATGAAGAAACTGAGGCACAGGCATTGAGTTTGCCCAGGGCCTCACCTCTGGTATATATTGTCATCAAGATGCCCACCTGCAGCCTGGAGTCAGACAGGGATGGAAACTTCTGGCTCAGTAAATGTTCTCTCTTCCCCAGTGAGCAGGCCAACCAACTTCCAGACCTTGGAGGAGGAAACTGAAGATAGAAAGGTCTGTAGCCATGTCAGAGATTGTGGACTGCTCACCAGTTGTTATTTGCCATCTTGAGTACTTAATAGAAACTACATGTTTGGGTTCCCTGCTCCATTCATTTGCTCATTCATTCATCCATTCATTCATTCATTCATTCACTCACTGGTTCATTCATTCATTACCCTGTGGTAGACACTGATAGCCTCTCTTTAACTGTCCAGAGGGCCACTTCCCAAGCTGTCACCCTACCTCCGTGGAGCCCCATCCATGCCAATTGCCAAATAGAGAATGTGTCTTTTCACCTCAGCCTTCGAATCACGGGGTGGCACCTGGGCTACTAGCAAGCTCTGGCAAAGGACTCCATACCATGGAAGGTACACTCAGCTTAGCACGAGCCTGGAAGGGATAAACTCTATCAGCCACCTGCTGAAGATCTTAAGTTCGTTGTCGCCATCACCATGGGCTACCCAGCATCCCTTCAGGGTGAATGTGAATGTTCACATTCCATAGTCAAGAAAGCTGAGGCAAATGCACAGGTGTGGAGTAGCCGGCTGACAGGGTGAGGCCTTGAATTTAGATATCTGGCTGCAACCTGTGATCCGAAACATTGGCTAGGCAGGGGACTGAATACAGCTTGGAGAGAGGAAGGGCCTGGGGAGCTGATTTGGCACGGTGCCAGGCAGTGGAGGATGCTGTGCCCCAACACCAGCCAGTTGTATCTCTGGAGCCTTCCTAGGGAACCAGACACCTAAAAAGAGTCCTGGCGGTGGTGGGACCTGTGCTAACCATAGGAGACAAATCAGTAGTTGCAATAGCTATATCTAAACCGTCCTGGGTTTCAGCTGATATGTGAGGCACCATGAATGGATTAGCACATTTAATCTTCACATCAACTCCATGGACAAATATCACTGTTTTTACTTTGTAGATGAGGAGATCAAGGCACAGAGGAGTAAATAGCCTAGCATGCTATAACTGCTCCACAGGAGAGCCAGGCATGGGATCTCGTCGGTGGGAGCTCTGTTCACTTGTCTAACTACCCATGCCCTGCCCTGGTGTAACTTAGACTACTCCTTTTAAAGTAGACATGTTAAAATAACACCCAAAGTAATTTAATCCAATCCTATGTTGTGGGGAGCAACTGGGCAATGAGAATGTTATATTCTTGGCATCCTGGAACTAGCAGGAAGGAGTCAAGACCATGCACAGAAGCTTGGACCAGGTTGAATCATGACCATCACTGCTGTGTACCCTTGGAAAAAACCTGTCACCCCTCTGAACCTCAATTTCTTTATTTTCAAAATGGATTGCCCATCCTCTTCTCTCTGCCCCCAAGCATTTTCATGGAGGCTAAATGAGGTGGCATATGGGAAAAATTCCAGTGTAGGGAAAAGAGCAGTGGGCAAGGGTTAGCTACTGAGCTGTGTGAAAGCTTGGTGTCAGCTTGATAAATGAGTTGTCCTAGTGGCCTGGCAGATCGACTCTGTGAGTGACAAATGGCTCCCTTCAGGAGCTCTGTTGATGCTTTTAGGGTCCTGAGAAGGCTGTTCTCCCTGGCCAAGCCATGGGCTCTCACGCCTGGAGTGGTTTTGCATCTGATTTTGTATGATCCTCCAACACTCTTTAAACAATTACTTAGTGATGTTTTCAGGAAAAAAACCTTGTGTTCAGCCCTAGGGGGAGAAAGAAGCGAGACTGCAATAGTCCCTGCCTTCAGGAGCTGCTGGTGAGGAGAACTGGAATAGTGCTAAGAGTATCAGCAGCTGCTGGACATTTGCCTGCTACTCACAACTCCTGTGAGTTACCACCACAAAAGTGTTAAGTAACTGACCCCAAGTTCAGGCAGATCTGGTTACTGGGCTAGGCTTAAACCTGGATAATGGGCGTACAGACAACACCATCACAACACAGGGACTTGCGTGCCAACAGAGTGGTGGTGGTGGGGTGGTGGTGGTGGTGGTGGTGTGGTGGTGGTGGTGGTGGTGGTGGTGGTGGTGGTGGTGGACAGTGGTCCGCCATGGCTGTTGTTGATAACGATGACAATGGGAATGATACTGATGGTGCTGATGGTAGTGCTGATGATAGCGGTGGTTATGGTGCTAACAGTGGTGATGCTGCTGCTCATCACGACCGTGATGGCCGTGCCGCTATTGTTGACAATGATAATGTACTCACGATGGCAGTGATGGTGACCATAAACTCAATACATGAGTGGATAAGATCATGGATGGTGATGTGATAGCAGTGATGGTGACAACAGCGAAGCTGCTCCTGTTGTTGATGATGATGACATTCATGGTGATGGTGGGAAAGATGGCGGTCATAACAGTAGTGGTGATGGGGATGATGGGGATGACAGGGCTGCTGGTGATGATGACGGTATTCACAGTGGTCTTTGGTATGGCAGTGATGGGAATGAGACCGGTAAGATGATGGTGATGGTGGTAGTCATGATAGGGACAGTGTTGGCATAGTGATGGTAGTGATGATGGCAGCAATGCTATGGTGATAGCAGCGATGGTGGTGATGATGATGGTGGTGGTGGTGATGATGATGGTGGTGGTGATGGTGGTGATGGTGATGGTGATGGTGGTGGTGATGGTGATAGTGGTGGTGATGACAACGGTGTTAGAAATGATAGTAATAAAATAATGGTGGAGAGGGTAATCCTCCGTTTCTCGTTTGTTATTTGTTGAGCTTCTGCTTTGGGTCAGGCCCTGAGTACTTACTTATCAGGATTGTGAGCTGGAGAAAGGACACGGCCTATCCCAGGGCACATGACCAGTCTGAATGGGTCTCGAACACCAGTGGGCTTCACTGAAGAAGAGCTGGTGCTCTTTCTATACCTGGATCTCCCACCAATGGGCCATGGGTCTGGCTGCTGAATAAGTATTCAATGGACACCTTGGCACATGAAGCTCAAACACATGAGATGTGACCAGTGTCCTAAGTGACTGTGCATGCAACCATCATTCAGATCCATGTGGTGATGCTGTGATGTTAATTGCAAAGGGTTATGCCGCTGTTTCTCTTCAACGAGATGCTAAGTTCTTGGTCACCAATAGGGGGAGCTTCGAAAATAATTTCAAGGATGGTGGGTCTTTGTTCTGACCACAGAAGCAGCATTAACTGTCCTGTACATGTTCAAGGTGCTTTGACAGGCATGGTGATCCTGTGCAAGAAGGAGGCCCCGCCCTAGGCTGGGCACAGACGCCTGGGGTATTGGACCTGAGCATCATCTACCTTCCTTACTGGACTTCATCTCTCTGACACCCAGTACCAGTGGCTAACAGCTTGTTATGAAAGCCATTAGATGCTCTTGTGGATGGATGGATGGATGGATGGATGGATGGATGGATGGATGGATGGTTCAATGATGGGTGCTCAAGGAGCTATGAATGGTGTTTTCCCAGGGAGAATATGACCTTGAGAATTCCACAGATAGGAATCAGGCCTGGGATTAGCTGCAGGTCTGGGAAGGAGGAAGGAGACTCTCCATTCTGAGTGGGGTGCTGAGGTTGTCTCCTCTGCCCAGGGAATGTAGTCTTGTCCCTAGAGTGACTGTGTGAGGAAGAGCCCATGGCCAAGGTTTGCTTTGGATGCAAGTTTTAAAGTTTGATCTACTTCTCTGCCCCCAACAGGCCACCCTCTGACACAGCCTCGAAGCTCTTCAGAATCACTGGCCCAGTTCGACCATGACATCACAGCTGGCTCCTGATAGGTGAGTTCTCCCCAATTCCTCCCGCACAGGATCCATCTGCTCCAGGCCCAGGAGGAATAGGATGGTAACACAGCTATGTCCTGGGGTTCAGGCTACTACATTGTTCCGCTGGCCTTGTAGCTACAGAAAGCCTGTGCAGGGCCGGATGCATACAGTATGTGTGAACATGTTTGGCAGAATTGGCAGAAGAATCCAGGTCCTTTCTCTCAGGTCATACTTGAAGAGAAACTCAGATAATCAGCAGCTCCAGGCCTTCCCTCTCATGGCCGCTCACCTTGACATCTTCTGTTGCATGCTGGACTCTGTTCTCTGTGCTATGCATTGAGGCCCAGCGATGAACAAATCAGTCAGCTGCTGGTTGGGCCTCTCAGAGGACAACCCTGCTAGGCTCCTGTCTATAAGCACACCACAGCATCAGTAATAGTGTCAGGCCTTGGTGTCTCCCCGTGAGGTGCATCCCCAGTTGGACCTCCTTTCCCTCAGTCTCTTCTCCATTTTTGTCCCTGCAGTTCTTTTAGGCAGGAACACTTCTGAGTCCAAAATTTTGACTGTAGGTTGGTAACACCATCCCTCCTCTTGAGGCCCCGTCTTTCTACTGGAGTGGACTCTACAAGTTCCCTCTCCCCACTGTTGGGTACTTCGTCTAAGGTCCCTCCCATTGAGTCCTGAGAGTCTCTCACCTCCCAGATCTCTGGTACTGTCTAGGAGGTCTCCCACCCTCCCACCTTCTAAGACTGTGTATTTCCATTCATTCTGCTGGCCTTCTGGACTTCTTTTAAGGGCTCAGTACTGATATTTAGTCCCTGCCCTCCTCCTGTCTCCCTCCCCTGTCCTGTGTGGCCCTGGTGCAGTGAGTGATACCTCACATCTTGAAGCTTTAGTTTCCTCACTTGGCAGAGGTCCAGACACTGTCATGGCTGCCATCCAATTGTGGAGAAGATAGAGAGACGGTGTTGGGGCAAAAAGAGCTGCTCCCAACACTGTCCTGCCCTGTCCATGGGGAACAGGGTGATCAGAGCCAACTGAGTCTCCCCAGTCACTGACCACCTGCCTCTTAGATGGTTCCAGAATCAAACAAAAGTGTAGTATGAATGTTAGGTATAGGAGCCATCATGTGGCTGGCGCTCACATGATGAGCTCCTTGCCTTGCTCATCCCCTGCCACACGCCAAGTAACTGGAAAGACCTGTGAGGTTTAGTTCCAAGGAATCATGAGTGATGAGCACATGCGTCTGAACAGGAAGTGATGCAATGGCCTTAGCTTTCCTTGGCAAAATGCACTCACTAGAACCCCAACCTTGGTGCCAGTGGACACTAGAAGCTAGGCAATAAGATTCTGAGTAAACAAAGGAGTGAGTGCACTGTGAGGAGAAAGCAGGCAGGTACAGAAGAGAGGCCACAGTGTGTGGCGAAGGGCTGTGGCAGGGCGAAGGCTTGAGGAAGGGAGGAAGGGAGGACGGTGTGTGGGTCGGTGCTGGAGGGATCTATGGAGTAACAGTTCAGAGGGGCTGTGGGAGGGAGCCGTGGGCTGCCAGGCAGTAGACTGCACAATACATTTAGATACATGAAAAACCAAGCTGTGGGAGCCCTGCCACGCACTGGGGCATTGTTAACTGGCGGTTCTGGTGACCTGCCCAGCATGACTTCTGTCACAGAGAGGCATTCCCAGACTACTGGCTCAGATGTCATCTGGAGAGTCACAGCTGGGCCAGAGCCTGCAGGTGAAGAGGAATGGCGCTGGGCTCCAGGCTGAGGACAGCAGGGCAGCCTTGGGAGCAAGAGGCTGGAGAGCTCCTGTGGCTTCCTCGTGGGGTTGTGGGTCTAGACTGCCCACAGACTGAAGAGGCCTGGAGACATTACTGTGTTTGTGCCAAGCACATGGACAGATACACGTGAGGCCCGAGCCCTGTGCGTCCGTGCTATGAGACTAT
The DNA here is from genome assembly GCA_028551405.1 of Uromys caudimaculatus. Lineage (NCBI taxonomy): Eukaryota > Metazoa > Chordata > Mammalia > Rodentia > Muridae > Uromys > Uromys caudimaculatus. The sequence continues at coordinate 109,796,459 of CM052702.1, forward strand.
AGACAGAGGTCCAAGATAGGGTGGATGGCCTTAGGAGACAAGCTGAGCCAGTGGTCATCACATGGGTGGTTACAGCGAGAAGGCTGAGAAGCAGCTGTACAGCAGATGCTGGCTAAGGTCTTTATGTGGATGTACTTCCAGGAGTCCTGAGAGACTGAGAGGGCTGGAGAAGGGGGTGTATAAATGTAAACCCTCTCCTGCCACCAACTCCCTTCCAGCCCTCTGTGCCCCATGTCAGTGCTTGTCACTTCTTCCTGCAAACATCCTACAGGCCAGATCACAGAGCCCCACCTTAGAGGGAGGAGAGACCATTCAAGACTGGCTTCTCTCCCAACATGGGGCTCACACCTGTAGTCACTTCAGCACTAGGGACGGAGGCAGGAGAGTCAGTGGTTCAAGACTGAGTCCACTGTGACTTCAAACCCTGGGCTAGATGGGGGGGGGGGGGAGAAAGAAAAAGAGGGGAGGGGAGAGAAATAGGGAAGGAAAGAAGGGAAAGGGGAGAGGGAGGGAGAAAAGGAGGGAAGAAGGGAGGGAAGGAGTTAGCTTTCTAAGCGAGTGGCTGTTTCTGGATCATTAGGACATTGGAAGAGGTAAGACTTTTTCTTCACTGTGCTTTTGCAGAGACCCTTCCTCTTCCACGATTCTTGGGCTGTCCACTGAAAACCAGAGCTGGGCTTTGGCTCTGTGGCTTCCTAGCCGGGCATCCTTAGCAAATCAGCCCACCTTCTGTCTCCACTTGCAGCTTCATAGAGCAGGAATGAAAAGCATTTGTGGAAAGGAGCAGGGTGGGGTTGGGAGCTGACACAGTACTAGGCTCAGGGGCCCATGGCCTCCATTTCCCCACAAAGCAAGAGGCACAGATCTCCAACTTAAACCCACATGTGTGCGAGGCCCTGGAGACAACTCATCATTTGTATATTTAACATAAATGTACAGTTTAGACCCCTCCTAATGTGTTCCATTCTGGTTTCAAAGTAACACATATTTATAAAGAAAATTGGAAACATGACAGAAAAAGTCCACTTACCTACCTCTCCACATCCATGATTGAAATAGTCCATTTCTTTCCCACATGGTTTTTTCCCTCTTTCTTTCCTTCTTTCTTGCTTTCTCTTCCTCTTTGTCCTCTTCCCCCTCTTCCTCCTCTTTTTCTTCTTGCTTTTTTTCCAGGACCTTTCTATGTAGCCCTGGTTGGCCTTGAACTCACAGAACCTGCCTCTGCTTTCCAAGTGCAAGGCTGAAAGGTGTGTGCTATGTCCACCAAATGCTATTTCCCCTCTCTTACATATGACTGAGCTCAGGGCCTCGTACATACTAGGCAAGGGCTCATCGCTGAGTTATAGCACCAGCCCTTTTTGAATTTTTTGTTTTGAGGCAGGGTCTTGAAGTCACTCAGTAGCCCAGGCATACTTAAACTTTGGAACTTCCTGCTTCAGGTTCTGACATATTTTGGATTATAGGCCTGTACCACTGGCCTTGCATCTCCCACCGTCTTTCTGACTATATACTGATACATTTTAAAAAATGTGTGTGTGTGGGGGGGGTGTATGTGTGTGTGTTGTGTATGCATGTGTTTGGATTAGAGTCTGCATTCTGTTTTAGAACCAGGCTGAGCTACTGAGTCAGGCCTCTGGGCAGAGCTATTTGTCCCTCTGCCCAGGAGAACCAGATGCCATGGCTGTGTGGCTCCCCCTTCTGCCCTGGTGGCTGGTCAGAGGCAACGAACCTTCGGATGTTCTGTGTCTCTGGCAGACACACAGTAGACACTAATTTTAGCTTGGCTTCTGGGGCCTGCTGGCCTTGAGGCCTGCATATAATGGACGCCTTATGTAGACAGCTGCCAGTAGTGCAGGAAGAAGCGTCCCACCTTAAAATGTTTCTCCTCACCAGCCAGCCCTCTGCTCTGGGAGAACAAGCCGGCTCCCTGTTCCTTCTCCCACCAGGAAGGGGCTGTTGTTTGCATTCATGGCCAGCAAACTGCACAGAGGGCAGGCGGCCCACCCAGCACACATGGGAGGTGGCTGTACAAACACAACCAGGGGCTCTGGTTTGAACAGAAACAATTCAGAGAGATGTCCTGAGAAATGTCTGGGGATGCGGCAGGTCTGAACTGACTTGTGTATGAGTTGTATGTGTGTGTGTGTGTGTGTGTGTGTGTGTGTGTGTGTGTGTGTGTGTGTGTTTCCGAGCAGAGCTTTTTAGAGTTGCACCTCAACACTTTGTTAACTTTGTACAAAGGGACAGTGTCATTTGGTGCCCCACTTGTCCTATGTCCTGCTGATGTGTATTCAGCAGCAGAGTTTACTTTTCGAAGATTCGGGAACAGAGACTGAGACAGGAGTCACTTTGCTTGAAGTGATGCAGCAAGTCAGTAGCAGGGACTTGGGGGTAGCATGGGAGGATCTCACACTCCTAGGCTTTCTCCTCTACAGAACCCAGCCTGATGCAGCCAGACTCAGCCGGATCCAGCTAGAGTCACAGCCAGCAGCTGGATCTCTTTCCTTCTGTTTGGTATAATTCACCCAGAGTAGGGACACTTTACATCATTCCTCATTCCCTTCCTTTCTCCTTCCTTCCTTTAATCATTTTGGGTTTCTGGTTTGTTTGTTTGTTTGAGATACATAGTAAAACCAGCTGCCTTGAACCAGGATCCCCCTGCCTCAGCCTTCCTCTGTGCTATGATTACAAGTCTACATCATAGGTTGTCCTTCCTTTCCTCCCTCCTTCCCCCTCTATTTCTTTCTAGACCAGCAGTTCTCAACCTATGGGTTGCAACCCCTTTGGGGGTCAAATAACCTTCTTATATGGATCAAATATCAGATCTCCTGCATATCAGATATTCACATTAGGATTCATAACGGTAGCAAAATTATGGTATAAAGAAAGTAGCAATGAAAATAATTTTATAGTTGGGGTCACCACAACATAAGGAACTGTTAGGGTTGCAGCATTTAAACAGTTGAGAAGCACTGTTCTAGACAATCTTCTGTATCCTAGGCTGACTACAAACTCATAACGTAGCCGAGGATGACCTTGAACTTCTGATCCTCCAGTTTCCATCTGTCCAGGGGATTGCAGGCATGTACCTTTATGTGGCACTGGGGGTCAAGCCAGGGCTCTGTGCTTGTTAGGCAAGGACTCTGCCAGCTCTGCTGTCCTTTCAAGAAGTCTGTGTCTAAGGCAGGAAGGGTAATTATGGCAGATTCTTGCTTGAAATCAGATGGACTCTCTCTCTTTCTGTCCATGTGAATAAAACCCAAGCGCCATTGCCTGCTACCCACAGCCCACCTGTGACCACACCAGAGCCTGGGCTGCCCATGCATTTAGCTGTTACCATGACCCTTAGGAAAGGTGGGGAACTTTTCTTGTCCTCCTCCTGGTCATAACAGAGCTCCACAAGGCAGAAAAACCATGGGATACTTGCCTCCATGTTCCTGAGTCCTTCACCAATACAAGAGATAAAAGGGTCCACAACCCATGGTCCATCACAAGAACCCAAGCTTTAACCCAGGTTGGGAATCAGATGAAGCCTCCCCACAGCTGCCAGCTGAGTATGGAAGGGCTGCCTGCTACACTTCCAGGACAGGGTTGCATCAGAAACCCTGACCCTCAGTAGGCTGTGGGGGGCGGGACATATGGAGGACATTCCCCTAATCCCTGCTCTAGTCCCATAATGACAATGCAGCCTGTGTAAGATATCTCCAGGCCCCTGACAGTGGCTCTTTGACCCGAGTCTGAGGCTCTTTAGGAACAGTGCACAAGAGCATCACAGCTGCTCTGGGGACTAGGGTCTGTCTCCACTGAGAACAGGGCCCTTGCTCCACACCAATCCCTCATCCTCTGATGCCCTAGCTGCTGTCCTTTGAAATCCTCCTGCTTCCTACTGGCTGAGGGCTCCAGCCTCAGTTTCCTGGTTTGCAAAATGGGACTAGAAATCCCAGCTCTTGGTTGTTGTACATCATGGTCATGGGGAGTTGCTTTTCAAGTGTCCAACCAGGCAGAAGTCACACAGTGAAAGTCAACTATGTTCCTTTGAGGCCTTCCAGCATTTTGAGAAGACTCCTAAGAAGTGTCCTGGATGCTCAGTGAGGGTGGTGTTCTCTGGGAAGAGCTGTTGAAAGAGTGCCCATGCATGCAGTCTAACTGTGAGCTTTCTCTCTTCTGACTTGTTCTTAGAGGTGCAACTGAGAGCAAATCTTTTGTAATACAAGCCCATGGAAAAGTGGACATTTGTGATAAGTTCGTTTCTTCATCCAATCAGCTGTCCAGGGGGAGATCTTCCTTGTATGTGCTCATTTATTTCTCATCCACCTATTTACTCTACACATACCTACAGAGCCCTGACCCCTGCCTGGTACAGCAAACATGCACAAACAGGCCACACAGGAACCTTTCCTAGAGGAGCTCAGCATCTAAGCAATAGCTGTGATTCAGGTAGAATAAGAAGCAGGGACCCAGAGGTGGAATCATGAGGGAGGGAGCCATCACTGCCTTCAGGTTGACTGGAAAAGATTTCACCAAGAAGCTGGCTTCCAGTGAGCTGGTTCAAAAGCAGAGAAAAGACCCCACTGCCCAAAGAAAGCAAAATAAAGAATAGCCTGTGATAGGTCTATGGAAGGATTCTAAGTTGTCCTTTAAGTATCTCTATCAAAATCCAACAGAAGATTTTATAAAACCAAGCACATCTGGGGAAATGAATATAGATGAGCAGCCAAGAGAATTTTGAGGTTGGTAAGTGTCTTAGTTAGGACTTACTGCTGTGAACAGACACCATGACCAAGGCAACTCTTATAAGGACAACATTTAATTGGGGCTGGCTTACAGGTTCAGAGGTTCAGTCCATTATCATCAAGGCAGGAACATGGCAGAATCCAGGCAGGCATGGTGCAGGAGGGACTGAGAGTTCTACATCTTCATCTGAAGGCTACTGGCAGAATACCGACTTCCAGGCAGCTAGGGCAAGGGTCTTAAAGCCCATGCCCACAATGACATAATACCTCCAACATGACCACACCCACTCCAACAAGGACACACCTCCTAATAGTGCCACTCCCTGAGCCAAACATATACAAACCATCACAGTACGTAAACAGACCCATGACTTAAGGATCAAGGAGCCTGGAACTAGATACCAGTGTGTCCAGGGGGCACAGCATGGAGAAGTGTGAACTGGAAACTTCCAGCCAGAAAAGTTGGTGGCTCCCAACTAGAGCGAGTTTTTTGTAGAGGGGGAAGGAATAAACTTCAGTCCAAGGGATTAAAAACAATGTGAGAGTACCAAAATAATGCTAGTAAGGAAGACTCACATCCTGGGCAGGTGATTTAAGATTAAAACCAAATGCAGAAATTGTGAGAGAGTTTAAAACTCAGTCATCAAGGTTAAAGGATGATAGCGATCTGAGAGGATGATCTGAGCTCCTGTCTCAGGACTGAAGGGTCGACGCCCTCACACACAAAGATCCCCATCAAAGAGGCAAAGACAAACTGCTGGCAGAAAAATAGGTGGGGATAAGAGCAAGCCATTCCAAAGATGAACTGAGGGCAGGAAATACTGACTCCAGAGGTGAGCTGCTTGGGTGGTGGGAGGGTCTTTAAAGGCTGAGAGCCCTTGGGGAGATGAGCAGCAGGAGACGGGCTGCATGAGCATCCACAGGTACACTGTGACGGACTCACACTTCATGGACGGGAGACTGAACACTATGCACCAACACATTCAAAACGTGCCTGCCCTCAGCTCAGTAGCCTACGTATGAGACTTATGAGGCACCTTATGGAAATGACTGAGCCCCAGCCTTATGTATACACAAGCATGTGTGCAAGGAAATAGCAGAATGTATTGGTTAAGAACATGGAATATGAAGTCAGTAGAACCTGGGTTTAGGCCAGGTATCCCTAGAAAAATTACTTCCCATCTCTAAGCATCAGGATCCCCATCAGTAAAATGAGCACCATAATAATAACACAGCCTTCCTACAAAGCTTAAATAAGAATATTTACAGAACTCTTAAGAGATGGCCCAGGGTAAGAGCTGAATTATATGTTGTGTTGTTGCCAATAAGGATTGTATCCTTTGAATAGTGAATAGCATAAGGAGAAACAACCCAACTGTTCATCAGTAGGGAGCGATTGGCTAGTAACTGAAGAAATGGGGGGGTAAACCTGAATGTGCAACATGGAAAGATACTTTTCTATATTAGCACATATATAAAAGGTGTCAAGATTATGAGAAGCATATCCCAATTCACATAGAAAGGTGAGTCTGTACATTCAGAAAGATAGTCAATTTTTGTGATTCACAGTACTTAGGTCTATAATGTTCCCACAAATACTGAAATAGCAAAATCTAAACATTTCTAAAGTAGAACTTCAGTGGGGGTGAAGCTTCTGATCACTTGGGTTTTTTGTTTGTTTGTTTGTTTTGTTGGTCACATAATCAAGGCCCTGTGTTAAGCTGTCTCAGTTTAAAACACCTTGTGTTACACACACTCCTGTTCAGAGATACCTACATAGTTCCTGGATTCATTGACTAGACCCAGACATGCATCTCCAGACTGAGAGAGTGAGCCTAATGTATTTTTTCTCCAGGAGGCATTGAACAGGGCTTTTGTGCTTAGGGACACTAGGCAGCCCTTCCACAATACCTTTGAGGACCATTCTAAAAAGTAAAATCACCAAAGGGACACAAAAATACAGAGAAAACATCACTAAATGTTTTGCAAGAGAAGATGCTTATTTATAAATGAGAAACTGAGAAAGAAAAGCAGAACATCCCCTGTTCAGCCTCACTGGGGACCATGTAAGTCAGGGGACTCGAAACTGTTTCTTCCCCGTGTTTTTGCAGATGATGATAAAGTAAGCGTGGAGTGGGTCAATTAGTAAATATGAATCTGTGAGCTGGGATCACCTGGCTTTGTAAAGGATTATTCACCATTTAGGCTGATTTAACAACAGAAATACAGTACTCTTGGCTCTTCAGCCTGGAAGTCTAAAGTCAAAGCAGACTGTCTGGCTCATGGACAGAGGGAAGGGGGCTCCTTTGACCTTTCATAAGGATGCCAATCTGATTCAGGAGCCCCCACCCCAGGACCCAGTCACCCCTCAAGGCTTTAGCCCCTGACATGATCTTCTAGGGAATTTCAACATAAGCCTTTTTAACATATTATGTATTCATTTCATGTGTATGTGTTTGTGTGTGTGTGTGTGCTCACTTGTGCACACATACAAATAAACACATGTTATGGTACACATGTGGTGGTCAGAAGACAACTTCCAGGAGTCTCCCTTCTGCCATGTGGATCCCAGGAATTAAATTCAGTTCATCAGGCCTGGTGGCAAGTGCCCTTCCCCACCGAGTCATCTCCCTGGTGCACTGTAGGCACTTTGGAGGGACCCAAACATTTGGACCTTGGCGGATGACCAGCATATGGCAATTATTTGAGAGCCAGGACTCCATCCTTCTGTGTATCGCACTTGAACTTTTTATAGTGGACACTTTTGACACAACGCTCAAAGCAGCAAAGCTATTTTTATTTTGGGAAGAAACTTATCATTGATGGCATTCAGTTCTCAAGACAAAAATCAAAACTCATAATGTATTACATTTTAAGAAGACATTTTTACATATTGCTTACAATATGCCACAGGCTTCTAAACCCTCTATGTATTCATTTACTTATTTTTAATTATTTTTGATTATGTTGCCCAATCTGGCTTTAAATTCTTGGTCTCTGTCCCCAAGTAGCTGGCCCTAAAGGTGTTTACCACCACACTCTGCTGCTTTCTACACATTCTCACCCAAACTTCTTGAGACAGGTTGTATTGTCATCCCTATTATGGGGGAGAGAAAGCAGGATGAAAAAATGTCAGACATAGTGTGTGCACAAGGTCACAGGCCATAACAGGCACTCTACATCTGAACCTGGGCCGGTCCTGGATAAAGAATCCAAGATTTCTGTTGAACACTTGAGAAATACCTGTGCAGTCCCTAGCCTGGCCCTGAGCTCCTGAGAGGCCCAGGAGGGTATGGCTAGCTACTGCATTAGACGTTTCCAGCCTGGATGAAAGATGTCAAGAGCACCCAGGCACTGAGGGCCCATAGAAGAGGAAACCCAGGACAATCTGAGGACTCGGAGGTGTCCATACATTCAGTGGCTCCCTTTTCTTCCTCATAGCCTGAAGCTCACTGTCTGCCTGGGCAGCCCAGCCCAGCCACACAGAGCCTTCCTCACGCTCCCCTGAACATTGATCCCCTTTTCTCTGTGGACTTTACATCTCCAGTCACCTGCTCACCCCATGATTCTGTGGGAGGTGTCTTGTAACACAGCCCCTCTGCACACTTTGCACACATAATCTATCACGAAGAGCATGTTGATGGATAAAATGAACCAAAAGAAGTGGCAAAGGCTCTGTGTGCCCCCCAAACCTAAGCAGACTAAATTATAGCACACCGGGTGCTGGAGTGGCAGAATCTCCCAGAGCTCTGAGTGCAGGGCTGCCTGGTTGGGAGCCTCTGTGACCACAGGATCCAAGGCAGCTGACAGCTGCAAGACCAACATGTGCCTGGGTGGTGTTCCTGTGGCTTCTAAAATCCCCACCCAATGGAAGAGACTGAGAAAGGGCCCTTCAGCTTCTCACGCTTCCAGGGGAAAGCATGGGGCTGGGTTTGGCCTGGCCAGGGACATCTTTTCTGAAATAGCTTTATGCATATTCAACAGCTTCTTGAAATATCCAGGTGACTATTTTAAGCAGCTTCTACTCAGATGCCCACACCTAATGGTGGGCCACGGAAACCAGGGAGAAGTCAGGAGTACGAGGACTGTGTCAGAAGCTGCCAGAGGTTCCAGCCTTCTCCCACTCTTTGGAGTGTGCTCCCTCTTGGGGACTCTTACAAATGAAACTGAATGTCACAGTTGCTATGACAACATACTGGAGGTTTCCCATCTGGTGACCTTACCCATCCATGTCTCAACCCCCAATGCTCCAGGTCTTAAGATACAACCTCTACCATTCCTCAGTTTCCCTTGATGCTCTTCCCCTAATCGTTTACTCATGTTAGAACTGATACCCTGTAGAGCCGAAGAGAAGTGTCATCAAATAAAGGGAATGGACACACCTAAGGGCAGGGGCTTGAAGTCACCTAGACATCCCAGTTGGAGGCTTAGGGGGAGAACAATTCCACCAAGGAGGCCTCACGCTGGGTCTCACAAGTGGCTAGACCCGGATAACTGGGGCAGCAGGGACTTGTCTGTGTCAAGCTCTCTGGGGACCAAGTGTGTTGGGGCATATGTTCCCCACTCAGGTCATTCCAATGGTTCCTTGTCATACAAGAATAACTGGAAGGAAACAGGGTGAGAGGCAGGACTCTGATGAGCTGAGGGTCCATCCCACGGTTTTAGGAGGGAGAGACCAAAGGCATCAATAAGTTAATGAAAGAGGTGATAAGAAGCCTGGGCCAAGGCAGGAGGGCTGAGAAGGTCCACCGTTTGCTATGTCTGACTTCTATTCTCGTTCATTCTGCTTTGCTGTTGTCACCTGGAAAACTCTCTGCTCTGCCTAGGTAGGGTACCTGAGAAAGAAAGGAAGCACACAGTGATAATCTTAGAGGAAGCCATGCAGAGGGCTGGGACAGGAGCATTAGAAAAAGATGCACATGGGATGGGGACATCTGTCTAAAAGGACCTGACCATACTGCAGCCCTCAGACTGGCTTCTCTGAAGGCCGAGAGGGAGCATCAGCAAGAGCCCCAAGAGGCTCTTGCTGCATCTTTCTGTTCTGTGGGCTGCTTGCTGCTCCCTGAGCTCTTATTTGTTCATCCATGCAGCTGGAGCCATGACTGGGACACTGCTGGCAGAGACAATGCGATCTTCTCTGTGAAACTCGGAAATTCTAAGAAAAATGAGTGTATTTCCTCTGCTCACTCCTTGGGGTGCAAAACTCAGAGTTTTCCACAGACTCTCCAAGGAGCAGGTGACCTAAAAAAAAGGTTACAAACCACTGATAGGGTTGGGACTTGTTGGATTCTAAAACAAATGACTGCATGTGGTTTAGAGAGGCAGGGGAGGGAGAGCCAAATGAGGTTCTCAGTTCTATGTTAAGCTGCCTCAGGGGACAAAGTGGCATGGGGGCTCTGCCATGCCCCCAGCATCCCTAAGTGTGGGCTGTGTCACTGACGTGAGACTGTTCCATTTTCCCTGTCCCTAGCCTCAATCTCCCTGTGAGGCCTCTATCCAGCCCGTACTTAGCAGAGAGTGGAGAACCTACTTAAAAAGCTGGGAGAGATCTGAGAAAAGAGGGGGCTGGCGGTGGGATAGAGTCACAGGGGTGGGTGCAATAAGGGGCCCACTGGAATTTGCTGATCAGCCTTGACAATTGGGATGTATCAGTCCCTACTGGATTTTTATCTCCAACAGAGTCAGAATCATATAAATGTCATCATGGCTCCAGGGAGACGGTCACCAGTGGCTTCTCACACCCCACACCCTCTGGCCTCAATCAGTTTCCCAAACTCTGTCCTCAGAGCGTTCGTTCTCTGCTTCCTATGCCAGGAAACACATGTCCACAGTTCACCACCACTCCACCACCCCCTTCTCTGCTTTGCTTTTTTTGAGTTCCATCTAGCACACCGGTGTCCGTAGACTGCACCCAGTACCTAGACGGTGCCTCCATTCATGTCAGATACTGAATCTGTAAGGTGAAGGTGGTGTCCTCTGCCTTTGCATATACATACTGATTTTACTTGCTACAACTTCATGTTGATCTTGTAACAACTGCACAGGGGTGAGAGTTATTCTCCTTCCAGTGAGTAAAAAGGCAGAGATTCTAGCAACGGGACCATTTCCTGGGTCCTCTGTGCCACCTGGAAGGCTCTGGGATTGCCAAAGTTAAAAGCAAACAGCAAGCTCTTCCTCCCCAACTACATCCAGGCATGATGTCTTGTGTATCATGGAGGAGAAAACAAGGAGCAAAGCAGATGTTGGAGGCTTCAGACAGACCCGTCCCTTCACCTGCTCCCCTTTTCTGGGATCCTAGAGCCTCACACACGCTAAACACAGCTCTAGGGTTGAGCTGAACCCGGGCCTTGCTTACTTTCTGAAATAATTTACTGAAAAGCTAACCTAATACTTTGAAAATGTGACCTATAACCCAGAAGTAAGTCCAGAAGGTCTCACTGTAGCTTCTGTATAGGCCAGGCACTGGCTTGGAGTAGAGTCTGCTAACACTCACTGCTACATCCAGTCCTGATGCATGCTCTGTCTGTGACAACAGATAAAGCAAGTGCCATGTTACCCTGAGAGGTTCCAGGGGAGGCTCACTAACACTGTGCCTCAGAGGAGTCCACAACTCAGCCAGGAAAACATGTTAATCAGCTTTGTCCAAGTGGACTCACCTTTTTTCTTGCTCACCTTGCTCCCTAAAGAATCCAAGGTAGAACACTGGATTGTGGTACAGGAAGTGCTGCTGGTGAGGTGGATGCCTGGAGAGGGAAGGGGCTTTTCCACCTCAGGATCCCTACCCTTTACCCTTCTGACTGGGGTGTGGCCGATGACTATCCATCCCAGTCCTGGGAGCCAGGCCTTCCTCGCCTCCTCCACAGAGGAGATAATGAGGTAGAGGAAGGAGGTAAGCAAGCAGAGATACTTGCTGTCTGTAGCACTCCTCCATTCTGCTCTCACAGACCTGTGGTGGTGAAGGCAGTTGCTCTTAACAGACTCTGGTCTTCCTGCATCCCTAACTGAAGGCTCTCTGACACCCTGAGCACAGTCAGTCAGGTGTGGCTGCAGAGCACAGCCCTGTTCTTCCTGGACAGCAGGGGACAGTGGCTTCCCTGCTATCTGGGAAGGACATGGGGGTGGGGGCTGGGCTCAGAGCCTCCATACCTCCTCCTGTTAAGTGGCAGAGGCAGGATGGAAGTCCAGGAAGAGGGGGCAGCATAAAGCTGGCGAGGCAGATGAAGATCACTCAAGCTCTGGATTCATGTGGAGCCAGGTTCGAATCCTACCCTCCCCAGCCAGGCACTGTGTACCCTCATCTCTCTGCACCACAGGGCCCTCATCAATGTTATGAGAATGATGATGACTCTTCCACAGGGTTGTGACAGTGAGCTTGGAGGAGGCATGGAGCTATCTAGGTGAAGGAACCTGGGAGGCACCCACAGATAGGAGCAAACAGATACAAACAGGTATCTTACCTCAAGTTGTAGGTAAAAGAAACTGAGTCTGGGTAAGTCCATAGAGTTCCCACAGCCAATGGTGTGAGGCCATCACACCTCATGTCATTTACACAGGCTTCTGACTCTACCCCTTAAAAGGGAAGCATATTCAGCAGGGAGGTCCTGGACAGGCCACATGGGCTGACCCTGGAGGAAGCCATTAGAGCATGTGGCCTTGGAGCAGAAGGTCACAGACACCAGCCAGAGCCACACAGCCAAGGTGGTCGGTGGCTTTGCACTGACTGACTGGTGACCTGGAGTCCAGCAGACTGGGCTTCCCTTTCCCATTTCCTTCCTGTGCTGGCTGTCAAGCGGAGTCACCTTCAGGAAGCCAAAGTGGTGAAGCAGAGAGCAGGGAGAACTGGGCCTCCACATCTCTGTCCTCACCTCAGCTTGTGACCCCAGGCCAGCCACTTCTCCTTCTCAGGGCTCAGTTTCCACATAGGTCAAGCCAGCTGGCTTCTGGATCTCTAGGAGGTCACATGAAAGGATTTTCCAGGGACGGTGCTTTCTGGGAGACAGTTTAGAACAAAGAGGCACTCACTCAGCGGTCCCTGCTGAGTAGCTTGATGGTCACCAGGCTTCACAGAAGCACAGGGCCTGACTGTCACCATGAGTGGGGGGACCAGGAGAGTGGCAGTGATATCCTGAGCCTCTTCTAACTCAACTTCACTGTCTTCTCCTTTGTCTCCTGGTGCTTCATTTTTGGGGCATTTTAGGTCTGCTAAAGGCCTGGCTAGCTTCTCAGGAAAGATGCTGTCCTGTGGCAAAACCACACCCAACAGGGCCTTTTCTAAGGACCCAGCCTTGGGTCAGGTAGTAAACCTTCCATTCACTGAGGCCCAAGAAAAATGTTTTTCTCGTATGTATGTATGTATGTATGTATGTATGTATGTATGTATGTATGTATGTATGTGTTATTTGTATGTGTGTGTACATATTTGCTTTTGTGTGGCTGCACATATTATGCTAGCATGCATACCTGCATGTTTGTGCATGGGAAGTCCCAAGATGATGTCACGAGTCTTAGCAGAAATTGCTCCCCAGCTTATTGATTGACAGGCAGCATCTTTCAACTGGACCCAGAGGATACCAATACCCTGAGTGGCCTGCTTGCTCAGGAAGCCCCCCCCCTCCACTCATACCAGTCTAGCATTTATGCAGGGCCCTAGGATCCTCAACTCTGATCCCCACACTTGCTCTGCAAGTGCTCTAACCACTGAGAAACCCACTCCACTCCAGTCTGGGAAGCTGTTTCTGCTACTCAAAGTTCCAAACCTGCTTAGGGGACCTCTCCCTGAGGACTCACTGGGGACTCATTTCTGCAGTGGTTTACACTACATGGCCCTAACTTTCCAAGGTCTCTGCAAGGTCCTTACCTGGGAGATTGACTGCGTGGGATCGTGGCACCCACTGTGCCTCCTAGTCCTCTGGGGGTGGTAGCAGTAGAGAAATCAACCTTAAAGCTCCTTCCTACAAGCTGGGGTCCAGTTGACCTCAAGGGATGTTCAAGCCGGTTGGGACATGGACTTGCTCCTGTTCCCTCCTGGGCTGATGCTGGCTTCACCTGGCTTGGCAGCTCTTCATCTGTCTGTGCTCTTTTATATTTCTATGCCTTGCATATCACTCTCCTGCTGACCTAACACCTCCTCTCCTCTCCCATCTTCATCTTCGTCCCTACAGCAAGCCCCCTCAGGGTCTACTTGCACATCACTTTCCTAAGTTGTCTTCCTCTGTGGAACCTCTGTGTGTGTTTCGGTCTCCTTGCTTGCACTTCCCTTGGCGGGGCATTGGGCATGCATCTGTGTGGCACTTCCAAAGCTAAACACTGACCCAGGGCCTGGAAGATGCTGAGGCTCTCCCAGTCTGCTAGAAGGAATGGACATGAACTCCCTGGAGTAAACTGAATGAGCTTCCATAGCCTGTTGCTGAGGCTCTGGACAGCATGGCAAAAGCAAGAGACTTGGGGGATTTGGACCAAGTCTTTATGAGTTCTTCTTCTGCTGAAGTGTTGGCTCCACTTTCTGGGCTTCAGTTTGGAGACAACCTTTCTCAGAGTTCCTGGAAGGTTCATAAGACTGTTTCTTAAGCTCAGGAACAGCCTACCAGGGGCTTCCAGGGGCCTTCTTATAATCCCCTGCACATTCTACTATCTCCACCCTGACTTCCATCTCTGCCTCCAGTGCTCATTCACGGCCAAGTTTGTTCAGGTGCTAGGGACATAGAGAGAGATCAGACTTGTAGCCTAGTAAGGAAATAGACATACAGCAGCAAAGGGGCCACAGAGAGACCCAGGAGCCTGAGAGACTCAAAGCAACAGAATTCAGAGTGATCCTAAGCATGTGTGCTACTGCTGGTGGATCATGGGGCAGACAGATGTGGCCTCAGCATTCCAGAGTGCTGAAGTGTGTCATTGCAGGTGCCTGGGCACACATATGGGAGAGGGAGGCTGCTATCCAATTAAAGACCTGCTGTTGGAGTCTGGGCTCCCTTGAGTATGTAATAACCTGAAGGAGATATCTTGTGAAAAGGTTTCAGAAAAAGAAGATGTGATTCTGGGCAGGACTGTGCCATTTCTAGCGGAGAACTGGAGGCAGATGTGCAAAGTGCTGGGTCAGAGATGTAGCCAGGAAAGGTATGCGGGCTGGGGCAACTGGATAGGTGAAGGATGGGCACCTCAGTCGCAAGGTAGAGGAAGTGGGATCCACACACAGCATGATACAAGATACCTCTCAGCAGCCTTCTCTGGCTATAAGGCACCAGGAGCACCTTCTGATCCAACTAGGATGCTCTCTAGGGAAAGCCTATTTCTGTTGCCATGCTGGCCCACAGGACATTTGCTGGACAGGGCACGTTGTCCTCTGTGCCCATTTACTGTTCAGGTCATGGGGCAGGAGGTGGGTCTCGGTAAGGAGCTGCTAAACACTGTAGCTCATGCAGGCAGCGAGCACATCTTGCAAGTCTTAAAATATGTTAAGATTAAGGAGATGGCTTTGGGGGTAAAGAGCTCACTGCGAGAGCATGAGGGCCCGAGCTTAGATCCCCAGCATCCAAGTAAAAACTAGGTACAGCAGCATACCTCTGCCACCACAGTGCTGAGAGTTACAGGCACGGGGGAAGGCAGATCCCAGAGGCAAGATAGACAGCCAGGTAGCTGAGGCAGTGAGAAATCCTGCCTCAGAAGATAAGATGGAGGCTGGTAGAGTAAGACACCTGATCTTGATCTCAGGCTTTCCTGTCAGCATGCACAAGTGAGTGTACCCCCACACATATGTGTATACCTGAGGTGGTGGGGAGAACATTTTAGCTTAATGAGTCACTCCTGGACCCCTAGGAGACAGCTCCTAAATTCCATTGACAAAACATACAGGCTAGTTCTTGGTTCTCAGGAAAGTCATAGGCTTAGGAGTAAGACAAACCTTCAGTTTCCTCATCTGTGAGGTAGGAGAGATATTAGTCATCTCTCCTGGGATGATTGCTCTGAGGATTGAGTAGACCCAAAACACTGAGCCCAAGCTGGGCACATGGTAACTACTTTGTAATTGGAAGCTGGGACTATTTCCAAAAAAGAAAGACAATAAGCTTCCACAAGGGGCTGGTTTTTTCAATTTGTACTCCATGCCTTGTTGAGGGCTTTTTTTTTTTTGTTGGTTTTTTGTTTTTGTTTTTGTTTTTTAATTTCCCTATAGTAAGTATGCTTGAGACTGACCCTCTTAGAAAATTGTTACCCCTTTATTTTTGCTGGCTACAGATGCATCGTTGTAGAGCAGACCTCTGGTGTTGTCTCACCTGCCTGGTAAACCTTTATCCCTCCTGACTGGTACCTCTACATGCTGTTTGAAGTATCTGGGACTCTGTGTGGGAGAGGACAGCAGGGGTTGACCAGCATGGGAACTGGGGCCTCAGGGCAGTTTCTGTGCCTTTTATGCTACCCTACCTTTCGAAGCTAACAAACCGGCCATGGAGTCATATGACAGAGAAGCAGGTTGGAATATAGAGTATGACCTGGGGTCAGCCAGCTGAACAGATTTAAGCTAGAATCTCTGGCTGGGCTGAGCACTGCTGGCCACCTCTTCAGCACAGCCCCCTGCCTCTGTCCTTCCCAGCTGCAGCACTCATGGTGACCTGCTGAGGTTAGAGTCTGGAAGAGAGAAAGATGAGTTAAGCCTGTGGCCAAGACCAAAGGGATCCTTTTGTCATCTCATCTATGCTCAATGGTGACAGAGCCTGGAGGTCTCAACAGTTTGGTAGAGAGGGCTGTCTGTAGCTCAGGCCTGGTCTGAGAAATGACTGAGTCCCCTATGCAGCTGCCTTGGCCTGTGTGACCATCATAGGGACCAGTGTGAGTCAGAAAGAACTTGGCAGTTCTGGACCATGCCATCTTCCAGGCAGGATCCAGACGTGAAAACAGTTCCTGGGGTCTAACTATGTGGCTACAACTTTATAGAGAGGGCTTCACTGGATGTTAGCCTTAGGCAACAGGACACAAGTTGGGTACTCAGATAGATGCCCTAGCCCCCAAGATCACTAGGAAATGGGGACAAATGGTCAGAGGCCAGCCCAGGCCAGCCATGTAGAACACATGGCTTGAGGTAATAAAATTAGGACTGGTCCAAGTGAAACTCAGTTTCCTACATCCTCCCAGGACAAGGCAGGATGCACTTGGCAGTGATTAAGGTGAGCCTTCAGACACTAAGCTAAGATCCTAGAGCCAAACAGAGCTGTTCCCCTGATCCCCACAAGGCCTGTGGAGTCCCAGCTAGATATTGTGGCCTTTCAGATGAACAAATCTCCCTAGTTCCAAGGCTGATCTTCCAGCCCTGGACCCCTCCCACTGGACTCCAGGCCACTGGGAAGGGCAGGAAGGAATAGCACCTCAGAAACAGGAAAGACAGTGAGCACCCTTCCCTAGCCATGGCCGTGGAATCTGTCTTTTCTCTGATGCAACTGTGGCTTGGTGACTCTGCCTCCCACTCTCTGTGACCCTTTGGCCCCTGGAAGCTTGAGTGTTCTCATTCATAAAACAGGTCTCAGAAGGCTTTGTCATGGAAATGAGAAGACCCCTGGACATGTTAGATGTGTATCAGGGAGGTAAGAACAGACTGAGAAAAGGAACATTACAGCTAGCCCCTGTCTGCACCTGAGAGTCTCTAATATTGCAAATTCTCAGCCTTGACACAAGCCGCTCTTAGCTTGGTTCCCTAAGACTGTCATGAAGCCTCTCCACCTGAGTGATGGTCCCATGTCACAGCATCTAAGTGCCTGCCTGGATGTATAGCTCTCCCATCCCCTTTTCTATGCCTCTGCCATGCTGACCAGACGCTGTTCTTATGAAGCCTTCTCTCCCTAGATGGTGGGGAGGATGAGGGCAGTTCTGGGATATGCAGGCTGGAAAGTGAACTTGTCTCTGTGTGACTGTGCCTCTGAGCTGGAGAGCTGTCAGTCTCACCAGACACCAGGCTGGGCCTGCAGGGTCTTGGCAGCCCTTGGAACCTGGATCCAAACTGGGACTGTGGGGTGGGGTTTCTCTAGATGTTGCTGGGGTGGTAGACAGAGATCCTGCTCACCATTCAGGGAGGTAGGAGACAGAGATCCTGCTCAAGCCCCAAGTGTTCCTGGAAGGGCAGTTTGAAAAGACCAGCAGGACAAAACTACTCGTAGAGGCCTGCAAGAGTTCCTAGCAGTAGTCTGCAGTATCCAACAAGGTCACGGTTTCCATGAGCTAGTTGGGATATGGTTCCAAAAGGAGCCCCAGCATGGGCTGTGACTGGTTAAGAAGGGCAGACTGAGTTGGGGACAGGCAGCTCCAGCTGCCTAATGCATTGTGGCCAGCCGACTCTCAGTGAAGGGACTAGCTAGCTCAGCCTCTCTAGAGCAGAGCATCCAGGTCCCAGAGGCCCAAGAGTGCAGCAGACACAGCTGCCTGCCAGGAACTATAGGGATCTTGAAAAGTAAACAACAGGAGAGGAGCCTCACCAGCCACCTTCCATGGAACTCTCCCCTCTGCAGCATCCCCAGGAGATGCAACCAAAATATTTATTCAGCACAGCTGCTCTCAGACTCACTCTTCAGAAGGCAATGCAAACCATACAACCTCTCAGAAAGGCAGCCCAGAGGAGTATGCCCTGCCCTGCCCTGCCCCGCCCTGCCCTGCCCTGTTCAGCCTACAGCCCAGTAGACTGGGGGGGGGGGGGGTGAGGTCAAGTTCAATTTTCCCACTAGTTTTATGTCATCCTCCCTCACAGCAGCCTTTGAGGTAGACATCACGGTCACAAGCTTGAATGTCCCTGCCTTCCCCCACAGTGTCTCATTTGTGACCACATAGGCTTGTTTCTAGGATCGGGTGGAGTGACAGATATAAGGTGTGTTGGTGTCCTTTGCTCAATGCATGCTCATTTTCATTTCTTCTGACCTCCCAGAGATGAAGAAAAATATTGTAGAGATGAGAGAGACAGATTGACTCATTCTTGTTGTGGCTAAGCGCTGGACTTCAGGAACAGCTAGATCCAGGAACAGGTCTCATGTTATTAGGCAGAAAGATTCTAAGTTTCCTTTAACCTCTACTACGTTAGCTTTTGCTTTAACCACCTCTTCATCTGCTGCCCTCCTGTTCCATCCTCCATACAGGATAGCATGGGTGTAAGAACAGAGATAACCTATAGGGACAAAGACAGGCCATGAGCGTGTCTCAGCCTGAAGCTCCAGTTTGAAAAGCTACCTTCACTCTTGGCTCTTAAGAGAGTGAAGTACCCCACCCCCAGAGAGCTGCTGGCCTTGGTCCAGTGGAATGTAGGAAGCAGCCTGCTTGGCGCTGGCACTGGGGTGGTGGGATCCTATCCAGGGAGCTGGAGCAGGAGGCTGGGTTCTCAAGTTGTCCAGGCTAGAAGGAAATGAGAGAGAGCTGGGCGGGAGGAGAGAGGGGCCACCCGTCACCTGGGGCTGGAGGATATCACCGAGTGGGTGGGGGTGAGATGTAAGCACATAGGTCTCCCTATCTATGGACTCCTCCCTTCAACCTAACAGATAAGGGAACTAAGGCTGGCCCAGAGTGTGATGTGATGTTGACAGCTGACAGGCTTCCTGCACTGGTTAGCTTTAACTGCCAACTTAATACAACCTTGAGCAATGGTTCTCAACCTTCCTAATGCTGTGACCCTCTAATATATCCTCATGTTATGGTGACCCTCCAACTATAAAATTATTTCATTGATACTTCATAACTGTAATTTTGCTACTATTGTGAATCATAACGTGAATATCTGATGTGTGAGTATCTGATATGCAGGATATCTGATATGCAGGATATCTGATATGCCACCTGTGTGAAACCCACAAGTTGAGACTTGCTGACCTATAATGACCTGGCAAGACAATCTCAATAAGGAACTACCTTGATCAGACTGGCATGCTTGTACGTGATTGCCTTAATTGTTCATTGATGTAGGAAAACCCAACCTATTGTGGGTGGTACCATTCCCTAGGCAGGGGGTTCTGGACAATACAGGAAGGGAGAAAGCTAGCTGAGAGCAAGCAAACAAGGATCCATGTCTTTATTCTCTCTGCTCTTTACTGTGAATTCAATTCTTTGAATTCCTGTTTTGACCTTCTCACATGGTAGACTATGACCTGGGATTGAAAGCCAAATAAACCCTTTCTTTCATAAGTCACTTTTTGTTGACATACTTGTCACAGTAAAATCGAAATGAAACTAGAATAGATTTCAGATTAATTCCTAGGAAGAGCCCAAGACCAGTGTGGAGGTATCTGCTCTTTGCCACCCAGCCATATCAAGCCTCACCCAGGCCCTTCTTGGAATCTATAAGCAACAATTGTACATAGAACTGGCAGGGTGGAAATGAGGACACGTATCATCTCTGTGTTGGCAGCTCCCAGGAATCCCTGGCCTCTAAAGCCTGACATCTCTCTAGCTCTATGACATTAGCTTAACCAGGCTACATGGACAGAGTGGGAGACTACAGTCATATACAGCCCCAAGTCTTGCTCAGCTCCCCATTTTCATGCCTGCCACTCCATCCATGGTGGCCTCCTCTGAGATGCTGCTGAGGGCTTCATTTTAAGCCATCCTGTGCCAGGATATGAGTGACACAGTCTCCTTGGCTTCCTAGGGTCAACAGACTCTAAGGGACCATCATGCCATTCCATTCTGATTGGATCTCTGACATTAAGGGGATGGGGGGCATGAGGTCCAGCAGCTGCCACAGAAGCTCCCAGGGCTTCTATGGTGAGCAGTACACATGTGTCACCTCATAATGGTGCTCCCACTTCAGTGAAGGGATGTAGACATCAGACAGGGAAGCCACACACACAAAAAAATGGGTTCCAATGGTAAGAGAAAAGGCACAGTCCTACAGAGTGAATAGCAAGAACCTGGTTTAGTCTGGGACCAGGGAGGGCTTCTCTGAAGAGGTGACATGAAAGAGGAGTTGTTGGGAAGAGACAGTCCCATAAGGAAGGGCTGCCTGGGCAGAGCATTATTGGGAAGGCCCTCAAGCAAAGTGCCTTCTGCCTCAACTGGAGTGCTGGGAGAGGAGGCAAGGGTGGCAGGGCCAGTCACTGAAGCAAGTCTTGGGGAGTATGTGCAAGAGCTTGGCCTTTGTCTCAACAAAAGAAAGCAGGAAGCCACTGAGGGGGTTTAAGCAGGTCTGACCTGTTAGGGGGTAGGGATGGGTAAATCTTGGAGGGAAGGTTATTTGGGAGGCAGAGACCCCTCAGGGAAAAAGCTTCTGAGGGGCTTCTGGCTTCTCCAACCAGCGTTGTGAGAATTCTGTGAGAAAATGGGGTGTAGAGCGCAGGGTGGGGGTAGGATGGGACCCCTGAGAACACTGTGACCCACTGTGTTTTCCCAGCGTGTTTGATCAGGGCAAGGGCTGAGGGCAGAGGAAGACAATTACCCCAGTGCCCTGGACCAGGTGAGCCTGAGCTAAGACTTGTTCAAGATGCCTGCTGAGAGACCTCCAAGGCACAGGCAGGTGTGTAGTAGGTCTGCTGTCTTCTCTGCTTCTATTCCCGCACCCTGTTGCCTAGCTTGGAAATTCCATGCTCTAGAAATATTCCAGGCTAATCCTGGCACCAAGGGCTCCACACAGGTTATACATTTGAGTCTCAATGAACATAGCATGGGGTTCCTAGAATAAACCAACTGGGCAAGTGTCTGCTCACAACAGTGTGATCAGGGAGTGAAGAGGATGTAGACAGGAAGTAACAGCGCCTCTGCCCCCACTCCCCTGGTTATCAGTCAGTTAGTTATGAACATCTAAGAAACATCAGATTCTGACCTGGTCATAGTGGCCTGGTCACGTGGGAGATAGGTGCCATGCCAGGTTTCCTGGTGCCAGGCTGACTTCTGTCTTTGTCATTTAACATCCTTGACAAAACTACTTAGCTTGGCTGCTCTGGGATGTTTGGTCATTGGCCCTGGTGTCTGAGGGGCTGAGTGGAAGATCCAGTCCTGTAGAAGGACAAGCCCACAGCCCACAGGGTTGCAGAAGGGCCCTCCCAGCACCTAACACAGAGACCTGCACAACGTGACTTTGGGGTCTCAGCTTCTGTTGTTCCCACCATGATGAGGACATTTCTGCTGGTCTGATTTGATTCAACTCAGTGTATGCGTTCCCCTTCTCTCAGTGCCTATGCAACTTAGACTCACACTAGATTTTATTTATTCATGAACAGGAGCCTTCAGTACTGAGTCAGACAAACCTTCAACAGTGAAGAGCCAGCTCTATCTATCTATCTATCTATCTATCTATCTATCTATCTATCTATCTATCTATCTGGCTTGGTAGACAGTTCTGTCAGTAAAGTGCTGCCACACAAGCACGAAGACTTGAGTTCAGATCCCCCTCCATCTATGGAAAAGGCAGAGGCATCTGAGCACAGATGTAACCCCAGGACCGGAGGGGTGGGAAGAGGTAGATCCTGGGGACCCATCTACCAGTCAATCAAGCTCAATCAGTGAGTTCCAGGTTCCCTGAGAGATGCGATTTATAAAAATAAGATGATAAGCAACTGAAGAAGTCATCTGATATCACCTCTGGCCTCCATATGTGTGCACACATACTTACACAAGATACATACATACAAAGACAGACAGGTACATACACACACACACACACACCACACACACACACACACACACACACACACACGCACACGCACACGCACACACACACACACACACACCTATAATAAAAGAAGTTAGACTTGGTCTCACAGGTCTTGTTCACTTCTAGTAAGGGGTAGTGTGAAGTACATGTATGATTAGGAACTCCAGACTGAGGTAGGGTTCATTGCTTGCTGAATACTCAGAATCTAGCCTTTACCCTCCCCCCTGTATGCCCTCCCCCCTGTATGCCCTCCCCCCCTGTATGTCCTCCCCCCTGTATGCCCTCCCCCTGTATGCCCTCCCTCCTGTATAGTGTGGTTAACTATGATTCCTCCCAGGGTCAGAAGTGAGACACAGGTGAATGGGAAACGCTGTCCTTGGAAAGCGCCTGCTCCTGACAGGCAGCTCTCTTCCTCTCTGGGAAGAACCCAAAGGCCTCCTGGGAAACACTTTCTCTCACTGTCCCCTTACATCTAAGACCACCCATCTGGTCTCTGGGATCTCCCAGCTGCTCCTCAGCCAGCTGTTTGTCTCCAACTGTCCTGTGGTTACAGTATCTTTCTACCATTCTCAGAAGTCTCCTTCTCAGGTCTGCCCCAGGAAGGAAACTGAGCCCCACTGAGTGAGGAGCAGACAAGCCTGGGGAGGGTCCCTGGAGGGCCAGCCTGGGAGAAGCCAGATGAGTGTTGGCTTGTATTTTTCAAATAACTCCATGTCTACAAAGCTAAAAATGTGGTCCGTCCTTACATATTTTATATGTATGTGTGTTCCCAGTACATTTCCTTCTAATTTTTAAAACCATACATAACAGTTAATCCATATGGTTCTGATTCCTTAACACTTAAATCATCCAAATGTTGTTTTGTAAGATCTATTTGCAAATCTCTTTACATAAGCTTTTAACTCATTCCATCTCAAGGGGAGAAAATCAGGATCCCTAGGGTGGGGCTCCTCTTCCTGGCTTCTCTGTTTTCTTACCCAAGGCCAGATGATGTCTTGGCCAGTCTGGTCTGGGCCCTAGATGCTTGGGCTTTGTCTTCAGGGCAGAGAGTTGGAGAGCCAGGTAGGAGAAGGATAGATAGACAGACAGACAGATTCCTACAGGATCTTGGCCACTCCCTAGCTGTTCAGCTCTTCTGCCCATAAGGTTTAAGGGACATAAACAAGGTACTTAATCAGGGTAAGGTAGGGGAACCGATGGGGCTTTCCCCACACAAGGAGCCTTGTGTGCCTCTGGGGCAGTGCCGGGGCAGGTGGAAGCCTGCTGGGCTATGGGTCATTCTTCAAGAATCCTAAGACAGCAAACATCACATTGTAGTCAAACTGGGCCTGAAGCAACGAGTGGCATTGCTACTGCAGGCACTGGGGACCAAGAGGCCCAAAACAGTAGCCCCAGCACCAGAGGCACAAGACAATGGCACCTTACCTACTAGCCCCCACCCCTAGTCTCCCTCTCTCTTTTCCCTTCTCCCTTGGTACCAGCCTCCAACATTCAGTACCCTTAAGCTTCTTCATCTGTTTTTCCTGGCATCTCTCAGCTTCTCCTCTGATGGACACCCACCTACCTGATAGATGCCCATGAGTCTTCAAAACCCAACCTTGTTTCCCTTCCTCAGAGGAACCTCTTCGGGATCATTAGCCTTTCCCTCTACCTCACCAGCCTGTGTCTTTCTGAACTGTCATTATGTTTCAGACATTAACTGAATGTCTGGGAAGGATGCCTCAGGACCTGTGCTGGGCGCTAGCAGTGGGATTCAGAGAGAAGTCACTGCTATCCAAAAAGCCCTGGTCTGCTTAAGGCAAGTCCCTATGTGACAGCTTTCTGAGAAGTCAGGGTGGAATTTGAAGACGGTGCCTACAACTCTCTGACCATGAGTGTAACATAAGACAGGTGGAAAGTCTTGGCATGTCCAGGTATGGCGTGGCGCTGGGATTCCCCACTGCAGGGGCCTGTGGGCCAGCTCTGATCTGGACACCACCGGTGTCTGTATCCCCAGAATGGGATTTGTTTCTCTGCCAGTTCCAGAAGGAGCAAATCCCAGACAGAACGGCCTCTGGGACGGAAGAGCAGATGCTCAATCTAAAATTAGGCTGCTGACTGCGACTTCGTGGAGACTTCGAGCGGATCTGCTCCTCGCAGCTGTCAGTATATAGCAGAGGAGACGTGGAGCCCCTGCACCCTGGTGAGGCAGAGCAGCAACAGCGACAGCCAGCAGAGCTTGCAGTCTGCAGACTCCCTGTGGTGCTTTACTAGCCTTGACCTCTGGACTCAGATTCCCTTCCCAGGGGAAGCTTCCTCAGGCCCCAAGGGGGCTCCTCTCTGACTTTTGGCTTTGAAAGCTTCCTTAGGAGTTTAAACAAATAGTCTCATAATATCTTGCTAGGGAAAGCCTGTGTGTGTGTGTGTGTGTGTGTGTGTGTGTGTGTGTGTGTGTGTGTGTGTGTGTGTGTCTGTGTGTGTGTGTGTCTGTGTGTGTGTGTCTGTGTGTGTGTGTCTCTCTCTGTCTCTCTGTGTGTCTGTGTGTATGTGTGTGTGTCTGTGTGTGTCTCTCTCTGTCTCTCTGTCTCTGTCTCTCTGTCTCTATCTCTCTCTGTGTGTCTCTGTGTGTGTGTGTCTCTCTCTGTCTCTATCTGTGTGTGTGTGTGTGTGTGTGTGTAAGCACATGGGAAGAAGCCAAAGAGGTTTCAGTGTTTGCCTTCCATCTTGCTTGAGAAAGGCTTCTTTGCTGGGACCCTCCCATTTCTGCCTCACATCTCAGCACAGGAACACTGAAGCTACAGTCACGCTGCTGCACCTGATTTTATGTTTGTTCACAGATCTGAGCTCAGGTCCTCATGCTTGTCCTCCAAGAACTTTACCCAGCGTCAGCTCTCATGCCCCTTTCAGTTCTCATAGCCTGCCCTAGGTGGGCTGTGGTTCTGAACACCCGTGGGAAACTGGGCATGTGGTGCATGCCTGCAAACCCACGCACCAGGGAAGGAGAGACAAAGGGACCAAGAGTTCAAGATCATTCTTAGTTAGCCCGGGATGTATGACACTCCGTATGTGACACTCCATTTCAAAACACAAAAGCAAGAAACAACCCCCAGCCCCCCAAAAAACATAATAAAACAAACAAACAAAAACAGGCAGGGGAGGAACCTGGTTTAGGAATTTCATTTATTTCTCCCAAACCTGCAGTTCTCACAGTGGTCCATACCCCGAGCTTGAGGTTCTTGCGCCAGGAGTTCCCACTGTTCATGAGGGCCTTCCTATACCACATGACTTAAAGTCAGCGGTTCCAGGAGGCTGTGCTAACTTTTCTCACATGTGTGTGACCATGCCCCAACCCAGCCCTCCTGGTCAGTGCCTCTGCTACCAGGCATCTAGAGTGTGTTCATTCTGTCCCTTGGTTTCTAGCTGTACTTCCTGTGGAATAGAAGCCGAGTAAGGCCAAGGTTTTTGTTCATGGTTCTTCCTCAGATGTTTGCCTGTTTCAATCGAGCATTGTTACAGGATACATGTATTTAGGGGAAACAGCAGCATCCAAGTTCAGGGCAGCCTGTTGCCTTTGCTAAATTCTTATTATGGTCCCTGGCTCATGTGGAAACCAGGACCTTGAGGATGACATGAGGGTATGGGTGTGTTGTGCTCAGATCTATGAAGGGCTGCCCAAGTAGGTTGGAGGTGTGTGTTTTTTCCCTTAGCACCATACTGAATGCTTGCTTGGGTATGTCTCGTTGCCAGAGGTGCACTACCAGGTGAATAGGGCCACTTCCGTATGTGAGGAGGTGGGAACTGCTCATTCACAGAGTCATGAGATTCTGTAAGATCCTGATATCTGGGAGAACTGAGACCTCAGCATCTATATGAGCTCTCATCTATATGAGGGATCTCTGGAGAAATGAGTATGTGTGTGCATGTACATGTGCTTGTGCATGTGTGTCTGTGTGTGTGCATGTGTGTGTGTGTGTGTGTGTGTGTGTGTGTGTGTGTGTGTGTATTTACTGTAAGAAATTGGTTCTCATGGTTATGGAGGCCAACAAGTCCCAAGATCTGTTGGGGTCAATTTCAGTCTGAAAGCCGAGAGAAGAACCAATATTTCCTTCTGAGCCCAAAGCCTTGGAAGATCAGTTGCTAGCTCTGTGGTCTAGCAGGAGGGTCCTGTCCCCTCTTCCTTAGCTTCCATGCTCTAAGTATGCCCTAGTTGGCTGGATGATACTTACCTACTTTAGAGGGAGCATATGCTTGACTCAGTCTACTGAGTCACAGATTAATTTCATCCAGGGCGTGTCCCTCACAGACACATCCAGAATAATACTTGGCCATCAAAATCCAATGCCAGCCAACCTGGCACAAAATTAACTCTCAACTACTCTTCTCTGCCCTCACTGCTATTTAAATGTAAAACATTTAGTATATGACTAAAGCATTTTATACATAAACCCCATGATACTTAGAGCACATTTGTCCCATTGTCTGCATTGGTCCTCCTCCTTCTCCACGGGTCTCTTTCCTCCTCACGAATACCTCCCCTCTGTTTCCATGTTTCTATGTATATGTACATGTGTACACATGACTAGATACAGTTTTTCAGGAGAGAGAAGATATGGTAAATGTGTGTGCTCCCTCTCCACGTCCTGTCACTCCCTCTTATAGTCACACCTTTGCTGGGGACTCCCAGCTCCCCTAATTCCTCATCTCAGACCCAGACCTAGACATCGAAGGGGCTACCTTCCCTCCTAAGATCTCAGCCCTTTCTTTCTCTTCTCTTGGGTACCCAGTCAGGTGCTCCATCCAGGGTGCCTGTGGGACCCTCATCCTTCTGGTCAGATTTCCAGGGGTCAATACAGGAGAGGCAAGTTACAGGAAATTACCAGGTAGGTGGGGGAGCTGGCCATGAGGGTTTGTTTTCCTGTAGAGTAGCTGAGAGTGGGAGGAGCCTGGAGATCCCTCCCCTACCTCCCTGGGACTGATGGAGGCTTTGCCTGCTCTCCTAGGCAGTGGGGCATCTGCCACTTCCCATTCTGCCATGGGAAGCACAAAGAAAGAACCTTCCAGGTTCCTCAAGCATTGAGCATCCACTAGGCACCGAACATTGCCCCTGAACTCACAAGATCCAGGGTTGGGGAAGGGGCTTAGGCAGAAATTCTTTAATGAAATCAGAGTTTTGAAAATGGAGCTTTTAAATCCAGTCTTTAAAACCAGAGAAAACAGAGCACAGGGAGGAGAGTGGTTGGTTTGTGTTCTCTAAATGGTCAAGGAGCACGTAGAGCCGCTACAGGGGGACAGAAGCACAAGCAAGACAGCACAAGCAAAGACATGGCAGAAAGTCACCTGAGCTGCCTTGCCTGGGCCAGGCCCTTCCTGGAGAAGGATGTCTCTTCCCTGGGAAGACCTTGAGGCTGAAGGATGGAAGTCTAGAGATGCCCCTCCTGCCTCAAGAGCCCAAAGGTTTCAGTCGGGTGTAGCAAGGCACACATATGCCTTTGTTGTTATTGGAAGAGGCTCCTGAAAGTAGCCTGGGAACCAGCCCCACCCCCTCCCATTCTCTCTTCTTCCCTTCTTCCTGCTGTCAGTAATTTTCCACAGTACAAGGTCTTTCTGGAACTGGCTGTTACCCACCAGGGAACAAGATTTGTCTCCCCTTGGTTCCTGCCTATGCGTTAACCCTGACTTTCTCGTCACACAAGCCATATCTATCACAGTTGGATGAAGGACACCAGAGCACCATCCCAGAAATACCTTCTCCTATTTGCTACTCCCAGACCCCCACACATCTGTTAATGTTCACCTTTTGTGAGTGTTTATTCCTATGACTTATTCTTCATATTCTCCCTTCACTAACTGTATGAGCCATGAGGACAGAGCCTAGGTCATCAGTGTCCGCAGAGCTGGAGGTGAGGGAGGGACTTCCTTTACTGGGCATGTTTTCCATGCCAGCTTCAGTTCTTGGTACCTAAGATTCCTTTTGATCTTTGATTCCATTAGCTCTTACCTAGTCCTAGGAACCATGTCTTGGGATGTGCCCGCACTTCATTTTATACCTGAAGAAACTGAGCTGGGTCTTTGGAACTAGGTAGCAATAAGTATTGAGATAGGACCTGTGCCTGAGTCTGAGTGAATCCAGGCCCCAGACACTTGCTCTGATGCTGAGCACAAGAACATGGGTAGAACATTTGTTACTGACAATCCAGCCAGTCCCTTGGCTGGGGAAAGCCTGTTCTCAGAGATGCCAGGGGAATGTGGCTTGACTCATCTGATTTCCTAGAAGGGAAGGCCCTGCCTTCTCCACCTGGGGCCCCATGGTAGGGAGGGTGAGCCCTGTGGGAGTCCCTTTCAGAAATACATGTGAGAATCCAGAACTGAGGCAGGGCCAAGTGTCAGCAGAAAATGGAGAAGATCCTCCTGCCCTTTGGGAAAATCACTGGCTGGAGGTTAAATGGTCTCTTTTGGTAGTTGTTTGCTGGACAGGACATCTACAAGGGCACAGTGTGACGACCAGCGTTCTCTGCATGCCTGTGATATTCCTGGAGCTGAGATGTGCTTGTGAGATGTAGAGTCTAATGTGGCACCTAGTCCATGAAGAAAAGAGTGCATAGGAGGACCAGGACAGCACAAGCAGTGCTGGACACAGACAGTGCCATCTGGGGACTGGGGATGACCTTGATACTACATAGCAACTATGAAGACATAGGTGAGAAGCTAATACAGGGTGTACATGTGAAGTTACTTAGCAGACTCAGAAATCCCTAAAGGTTCTGTGAGGTCAGAAGGCCACATGGATGAGAACAGGGCACAGACAGCATGGCTGAGAGGTAAACTGAGGTTTAATTATCAAAGGCACTAGGAAAGGGTGTTTTAGCTAGATATGGTCTCACTTGATTTTGTCTGAGAGTACCTCATGTGTTCAGAGGGATTTAATAGAGCTGCCTGGGCCTGGCATGGTGGACTTACTCCCCTTTATTCACACTTAGGAGGCAGAGGTGGAAGCAGAAGGATTTCTGTGAGTTTGAAGCCAACTTGATCTATATAGCGAGTTTCAGGCTACTCAGAGAGACTCTCAAAAAAGGAAAGAAAAGAAAAACAAAAGAGCAAACTGGGTGGGGTGGTAAAGAGAGGCCCACTGTGACTTGTTGGCCTTAAGGAAAGCAGCAAGAATGAACAAGAGATGCTGGTTTCCTATTTGCCACAATGGACCCCCATTCATGAGTGTAAGCATGAGGAGGCTTCTTCTCGAGCCCAGTGCGAGCACAGGTGGTGATCAGTGCTGTTTAGACAGCCTCTGCTAGATGCTGCATACTGTCTTTCAAAGATCGGTCATACTATCTTGGTTATCTAGTTAAAATGTCACAAAAGCCTTTCATGATGAGGTAATCAAGAGCAGTGACATCCCCAGGAACCCGGATCCACATGGCCTCAAGGCCTTTCCTGTCACTCAGAGCCACAGATTTTAGACTGGATCAGGGGTCTGGGGTCTGGCTGGCTACACAGTGCTCAGGCAGGGAAGAAAGGCTGGAAGAGAATCCAAAGGACCCCCATAGATACTGAGACCTCCAGCTCTCTCCCAGAGAGCGAGGAAAGAATGCCAAACGTATTCTCTCTCTGTCTCTGTCTCTCTGTCTCTCTCTCTCTCACACACACACACACACACACACACACAGAGAGAGAGAGAGAGAGAGAGAGAGAGAGAGAAAAGAAAACAACACAGAGAATCTGAGTCCAGAAAATGATAGCCACAAGGGAAGAGAGGTGGAGAAATGAATGACTGATAGGAAGAAGACCTAAACCAAAATAAGTCAGGGCCCTCGGGGAAGTTGCTCACTCGTACTGTGATAATTCTTCAAGAACACTGTGGCAGGCCCCACACCTTAGGAACCAGAGTATTCCAAAAGCCTGCCTGCCTGTCATTTGCTTGTTAAGAGCTGCAAAAGACACTGCACATGGAGATGGCAGATCAGATGTCAGCCCTGCCCTGGGCTCTAGGTCTGTGAAGTTTCTATGTTGTGATGCTGACTTTGGAGCAGGTGTGTGTGTGAGTGTGTGTGTGTGTGTAGCATTTCCATGGAAACTAGCATTTGGCATTCTAGCCTGGAATACCTAGACCACCATCTTCTTGAATTGTAGCCTTAGAAGGAACGTGGCCTCTTCCCCGTGGTGCCTATCTCCTTCTTCTCACTTCAAGCTTGACAAACAGAAGCACCAGGAAAGGAATGGGGGGTATCTATTTGCTTATTGGTTTCCATCCTGGGGTGGATGTTCCAGGACACCAGCTTGTATGTTGCATGCTCGCAGCAAAGGAGAAGTACCTCATTCACATCTAAGGAATGAAAGAATGTGGGAAGGACCCTTGGGGGCAAGCACTGAGGTGTTCTCAAGACCTGGCACTGCTATAGACAGGGGCTGGACTCAGAGGAAGGAAATGGCGTCTAGCACCGCCTGCCTACTGTATTCTGCCCGGCCCCTAGGGTGGAGGATCAGCTGAATTACAGAGAAGCAGCAGACAAAAGCTGGCCTTGACTCAGGGCTACCTGTGACCCTGAGCATGGAAGCCAGAGTCCTTAAGACCTTGTGGTCTCCAGTGAGGAACAATGGCACCACTGGGCTAGGACTGAGTGTCAAGTAGCTTCGGTCGTGGGAGGAGCAGGAGAGGGGTCCCTGGCTGACCATCCTGGCCACTGCTGGAAGGGCCTGTGTAGCTCAGAGGGTCAGGGGATCAAGTATAGCTATAGTTGTTTGGTTTTGGTTTTATTTTTGGGGTTTTTTTTGTTTTTTTTTTCGAGACAGGGTTTCTCTCTATAGCCCTGGCTGTCCTGGAACTCACTCCATAGACTAGGCTGGTCTCGAACTCAGAAATCTGCCTGCCTCTGCCTCCCGAGTGCTGGGATTAAAGGCGTGTGCCACCACTGCCCGGCTTATAGTTGTTTGTTGAAGGCATGCTCCTTCATCCCCCTCTGTTCCTCCTCAGAATGGCCAGTTCAGGACTCTTCACTTTGGTTGATATGGAGATGGCATTGCCTGCCAGAAGCTGCAAAGAATTTGGTCAAGGAAGAGCAGTAGGGAAAGAAATCCTAGGGTATTGGAGAGTCCACATCAAGGATCATCAGGCAAGAACCCCAGGGCAGCCATTCCATAGCAGTGCCATGGCTTCCTCTTCTGAGCACCTAGCTTGGCCTTGTTGACAACCCCCACTGCCCCGTCCCAGTTCAGTCCAGAACCAGAAGCTCTGTGATGATTCTTTGTGCAACTGTTTGGCTCCTTCTGTGATCAATCTTGGAGGACAGACTAACCAAGTAGAGGGGTCTCTGTAAGCCCAGTCTTAGAGGAGGAGGGTCCATCACAACTGATTGTAGTCAGGGTAATAGATGCAGGTGTACTTGTAGAAGCAGGAGCCACTGAGCTACCTGTGGCAGCAGGAGAGCCTCTGGTGGAGCTAGGGCAGAGCCAACTCTTAAAAGGGAGGTCGTTGCCCAGCCTGAGGCAGGAGCAATCATTCATTTTCTTTGCCTAAAGCCTACTTCTACCAGGACACTGAGAACAGAGAAGAGGTGGGATGGGGACAGGGATCTGTATATGGTGGGGTTGACAGCAGGAGAATAGAAGTTATGCAAAGGCCCCCAAAAAGTGAGAACTGATTTACTGTGGGAGCCAGCTGAAGCTGGGCTGCCTGGAGTGCAGCTGTTTGGGGTGAGGTATTATGGGATTTGGGGGGGGGGGCTCGTATGAACATGAGAGCTTGTGGCCTTTTCTAAAGGGAGAAGATGGCTTCGTTAGAGCCGGGCTTGGGCTGCTTTAAGTTGGGGAGAGAGTGGGCATTCACAGAACTACTAGGGAGCTTAGTAACTGATGGGTAAGCAGGCAGTTGTGGGTGAGCAGGCTTATGGTCAGCTATTATCACCCCTGCCTTCACTTCCCATACGCCAGACAGCCATAGTGTTCTCCCTCCAGCTCCTGGGAGTGTGGCAGCCATTAGATAACTGGGGCTCCCTCTGTTAAAGGCTGGTGATCTGGGAGTGATCAGCTTGCTCCGACCTGGCTCTGGAGGGAAAGCACTGGCTCTGGTGGAGCTGGTGTAGGAAGGCACAGAAATACTCAGGGTCAATAGCTCTGCCCACTGGACTCAGGTGTGCTTGGGATCATGGCCTTGGAGCCGGAGAAAGCTTGGATTCCCCAAAGGATCCTTTGGGGAAAGGACTGCTCCAAATAGAGGACAATGATGGACCTTTCATGATCCAGAGACTGTGTCTTCTTTATAGTCTGGTTGCCCATGGTCCTCATAACCTCTTGCTGAAGCTGTTCCAGGACAGACAAGCTAGGCCTGGAGTCAGCCAAGCCAGGGCAGCCCACAGGCAACACCCTCGGGGGCTGAGCTGCAGCACAGGCACCTGTAGACTGCAGACAGTGCCCAAGGCTCAAGGCCACTGCTTTGTGTTGGCTGGTGGGGACAATTGGGGGGTGTGTGTGCCTCAAATACATCCTTTGCTGTTCCCAACAAGGACCAAAGTAAGGCAGGTCCCGTACTAGAAACAGAAGCTTCTAGTAAAGTTTGACCATTGGGAAGTCTCTGATGACTCCCACCTCCACCCAGTCAGAGCCCAGGGAGGTCCTGCCAGGTCCTCTGCTCCAGGCAATCCTTAAAGCTGATTCCCGCCTGGGAAAGCATGGGCTTCCGGATAGGGCTGGCATCTGAGAGGAAGACTACTGGCAGAGCTCATTTTGGAAAAGGAGATAGGCACCCTCCTGGCCCTGTGGATCCAAGGCGTGGCACCCAAGACAGGGCCCCTGCCGCGGTCACCGGGGCTTCCCTGCCTGTCCTCTCTGGAGAGCCTGAGAGGAAATGACAGCGCGGGAGCCAGGGCGGGCGAGGAGGGAGGGGCGGCGCCCACAGTGACACGGCCTGTCACAGTGGAGGCAGCCGCGCAGACCCTCCCAGTAGCTGCTGGAGCCGGGGATTCCCCAGCCGCAGATCCCCCCGCCCCCCCCCCCCCCAGTCGCCAAGCGCTGCCCTGCCGGGCTGCTCCATGACCCCTGCTGCCCCTGCATCCCGGACCAGCTGGTAGCCAGGCTGTACTCGCCCCAGACAGACAGTGGGGTCCCCGGGTTTGGCAACAGGAAACTCTGGGGAGAGAATGGAAAGAAGTGGGTGGTCCGGCCCCTGCGACTTCCCCTGACATCACTGCCCAAATAAGGAGCTTCCCAGCGGCCGCGGGGCGGCCCAGAGCCGCGCCCGCCCCGCGCCCACCCCGCGCCGCGTGGGCCGCCAAGCGAGCGCCCAGGGCACCGCCGGGCGGAGCCGAGCCGGGCGGAGCCGAGCGCGCGGGCGCTGCCGAGCCGCCGGAGGCCCGGCGCGCAGCCCGGCGCAGCCCAGCGCAGCTAGCCCGGCGCGGCGCAGCTCAGCGCAGCCAGCCCGAGGCGCAGAGCCCAGCCAGCCGCAGGTAAGCACCGAGCACGGAGCACCCCGCAGCAACGAGGCTACGGCGGGTGGGCGCGGCGGTCCTAGCTTTCCGGATCCCTTGGGTGCGAGCAGCCCGGGCTCTGCGCCGGTGCACGCGCTCAGCGCTCGCGTTTTCCCAACGCTACTTCTGTCATCATCCTAGGGTGACGAGCGTTCCCGCGTCCTCACACCGCCGCGGTGCGCAGCCCCAATCGCCCTTGGGTGCGCAGACTCCAGGGTCCTGTGCGGATCCGCGCCCCTTTCTCCAGGACGCACCGCGGGGTCCACACACCTCTGGGAACTGCTAAATGGGTTTGGTTGTTCTGGCCACGTTTCCCCGGGAGGCCTCGTCAGTTTCAGACTGTCAGAGCACACAGCCTTTGCTCATTGCGCGCTCACTGTTAGAGAGTGAAAGTAGCCCTGCTCTGGTTCTTCCTTACTCCTGGCAGAATGGCACCTGGCTTGGGGGGGGGAGGGTGTATATAGGGGTCCATACCTACAGCGGTAGGTAGTGTGTTGCCATTGACAAGGAGCTGTTGGGCCTCACAGACTGGTGTTCCCAGAGCCCTGCTCCATGGGCGTTTCTAAGAGCACCAACCCTACCCGCTTGGCATGTGCAGGATGCTTGGGCTTGGGACAGGACTGGTGGTGACTGCAGAACAGGTGCGGTGGCATCAGCCTTGAGTTCTTACAGGGGTTTCACATAGCGACCATTGCTCACCTATAAGAATATAGTGAATTTACAGACTGTTTGATGAAGACCACAGAGGAAAGAAAACAGACTCAAGTGACGGTCCCACGGCAGATCAGAGTGGTCCAAACTTGGTTCATCTGTGCTCTTATTATCTAGAAAATGGGGATGAGTGTCCCCCAGGAAGAACTGGGGGCCTGTAGGTTCAATTATTTTGTAGCTGTGAAGTTTTGTGCATGTACCGGTTCCAGTGGTTTGGGTGATTACTGGGCAGGCATTTGCCATGGCTCTGCTCTGTGGTCTAGAACACCATTTCTGCCCTATCACCCGCACAGAAGCAGGCATTAACAAGTGTCCTTTGTGCTGGCTTGCAGATTTCCCAGTGTGTTCCATGGAACGTTAGTTTTGAAGGCTGTTCCACAAGTAAAGGCTGTTCCCTGTTTAAGTCTGGAAGTTTCCATAAGATCTTTATTACCCATCTGGCCAATCAACCCATATTAGCACATTAAAGGCTCTGAAAAGTCCTGCAATATAAGAACCTGTGTAACTTTGTCAAGTCCATCATTCCTCTTGTTGGCTGTAGCCCTTTTCAAGTTACATAGGCTCGCTCTGTAGGGAGACAGCTCCGTGGACTTTCCTCGTAGAGCTGATGTGATGCCGCCTTACAGTTGCAAATGAACTGACAGCTGAGTTCTAATTGCCCTGTTGGGTGGAGGATGGCCAGGGGCTCAGAGCCACAAGTGCCCTGAGATTGCCCAGTAGTAACCATTGAGTAGTTCCTAGAGACAGTTAAGCTACTGTTGAAACACTGAGAGTGGGGACCAGAACCCAGGGTCCCATCCAGTGCTCCTCCCATAACTGAACTGCATGCAGACATGAGGAAATTCTCTTCTGGGACCAACCTTGCTGCTTTCTGAAGGTACCTATAGAAGTGCATTGGGAAACATTGATTTCCATGATTGGGTGAACTATTGATCAGGTTCCTACTATGCACTGTTTGTTTCTGAGACTCCCCCATGTAAGGCTCAAGCACACGCTGGGGTAACCATGAACTCCATGGTGACCAGTCTCTTCCTCATACACGCTCACACACAGGCCTCACACTCAGACAGCCACTTCTATACATAGACCCACTGTAGAAGTAGATCCCCACCCCCACGCCCACCCCCTCTCTCTTTCACACGCGACACACACACGATCCTGTCCACTCATCCATGCACGCTCACACTCTTCCCCACACACTCCACCCCGTACACTTGTTCACACATATCCACTTCTACATGGCCCCCCCACATCCATCCTGTTGTGCTCCAGCCTGCAGCCAAGAGTCACTCATCAGAAAACTCCCTTGTCCCCATATCCCCATGTCCCCAGAGTTGGCAGTTGCTCTCAAGATGCAACCTGAGTGAGTGGAAAACCCTCTCGGGGCTGAGCCAAGGCCGGGATTCTCGGGGTCTCCCACTTTCTTTCACTTCCTGCCCTATTTGCTCATATTGTCTTGCTGCTATTTGGTTACATGGAAAGGGGTGTTCCAGCTCTGGGGAGTGCTGCCCTGTTTGTTTTAATCAACTGTCAAAACAAAAAAGGACCCCACCACATAGCAGAGTGGGCACAGAGGAGACAGAGAGCATGAGTGTCCCTGGCGGCAAAGATAGCTTTGACGCAGACAGCATCCTAGGGGTGTGCTGAGCGTTTGCCCGGGCTTGGTGGGTCCTAGGCAGCCATCTAGGGATTGCAGTGGAAACTGTCCACTCCCTTTGTTTCTGGAGCCGGCTCTCTGGTGGGAAGAAAGATGACGAGCATCAGAGGGCATGATAGAGCCACCTGCCTCTGATGCCTACATGGAGAGACAGGCAGCCTAGGGGCAGGGCACATTGGAAACAGAAGGAAGAAAGTGCAGAAGTGGGGCTTGGGGCTCCAGGAATTCTCAGACTTGACACTGGCCCTGGACCCTGAGCAATGGACATGGGGGGCAAAGTGTAGAGTGTCAGGAAAAAACTACCAGGCTCCACCGCAAGAGGGGCCAGACTAAGGAACACCAAGAAGACACAGGCAGCTAACCACTGCTCATGGATTCCCAGCCAGCATCCTCTGGGGGAGCCTGCTACTCCATCTAAGGCCTAATTACCATCTTGGCTCTGTCACAGAGGCCAAACTGTAAGCATCCCGTGCCTGGAGACCAGGCTGCCTCTGCTCTCTCAGAGGACTACCCCTTCTATCTGACCCACCCCACCCTAGTCATGCCAAGAGGGTGACATTCCTGGGGTGCCTCTCTGCCACCCCACTGCAGAGTCCTGTGATCTGTGTGCAGGCGATTAGAGGTGGTTCAGGTGGTCCCTCCGGATGGATGGTGGATTGGTTGTGCTGCTTCCATTATTAATAACCATGATGTCATGCATCTGTGCGGCTCTTGATCGGCTGCAGAGCACTCTCTCCTATTATCCCCTGTGCTCTGTGGGCTGATCTGCCAAAGAGGGAGGGCTTGGGAGGAGAGCTTGGACACACACCGTTGCTGCTGCAGGCTCACCCAGGCCACCTCAGGGGCCTGTGCCTCTGTTTCCTCAGCTGCAAAGCCATTTCTGGAGAACCAACCTGCTGAGGCTCTCAGTGGGGTGAAGTGAGGACTCACATCACATGTCAAGGGCCTGGCACAGTGTAGGCACTTTAGCAACTGCTGGTCCTCATCGTCCAGGCAAGGAAGTCAGGGTTAAGCAGGACTGTGACTTTCCTATCTATTTCTATGACCCCAGCCTACCTATTTTAGGACTTTCAGTAATATTTTAAAATATAGTTACTATGTGTGCATGTCCGTGAGGAGATTGGGGTATAATTTGCAGGAGTCAGTTCTTTCTTTCCACCATGTAGGTCCTGGGGATCAAACTCAGGTCCTCCGGCTTGGCATCTTTGTCCACTGAGCCATCTCACCATCACATAGTAGGCTTTTTATATGTGCCCTGTTAATTTTCCTAGAGTTGCACAGCAAGTTCAGAACAGAGACAAGGTTCAAACCTAGGACTGTGGCCCCAAAGTTCTTTTAAAATCAATGAGAACGATGATAATCATAGTGATTAATGAAATGAGCCCCGCCCCCATGCCTTTGTGGAGATCAGCACTGCTGTTGCTTTATTAAGGATCTCTACGTTGGAAGGTCTCTAGAGTTCTGAGGCATGGTACTCTCTGTGAAGCCATGAACAGACTTCATAAGAAGCATTTGGAATCTTGAGAAAATGGTCTAAGTAATCTTTTAACTAAAGAGACTGTGGCTGTCATCTGAGGGCCGTTAACTACAGCATCCTAAATTCTGTCCCCTCTGTCTGGTTTGGAGACCCTGGTAATGCATCTGGTAACACGGAGCTGGCCCTGGTGCTGCATAGCCTGCCAAAGCAGAGAAGCCCAGAGCTCTGATGCCTAGGAGGCCAGATGTACTTCCCAACCTGCTTCCCACCTGCTTCCGGTCTCTACTCAGCCTCAGCTGTGGCTTCAACACACTTGTCCCAGGCCCACAGCAGCCACACAATAGCATACAAGCTGTGCCGTTGCCCAGACCCAAGGACACACCTCCTGCATCCTCACCGGGGACCTTGACCACATGGCATATTCCCTCTCTTGAACCTCAGCTTCTGGTTCTTTTGGAGGGAGTGCTCCCTCTGAGCTGCAGGACAGGTGTCATCACTGCTGCACCAAATACATAAGAAAAGCAACTCGAAGGGGGAGGGTTTACTTGAGTTCACCATTACAGCTGCGATGGCAGGAGCTCCCTCACATCAGATCAGGAAGCAGAGAGAGAGAGACAACTGCTGGAGCTCAGCTCAAGTTCCCTTTCTCCTTTTCTTTCAGGCTGGGACTCAGCCCAAGGGATGGTATCACCCACATTCAGGGTGAATCTTCCCTCCTCAATCAATCCTCTCTGGAAACACCTACACACCAGAGGTGTGTCTTCCAGGTGACTCCAACACCAGTCATGTTGCCAAGGGAGTCCAACCACAGCCGTCAGACAGATTCCAGAAAAACCCTTCCGCCCTCAATCAGATACGTTACTAAGCACCCGAACAGTAAACCAGGTGTCCCCCATTGTTCTGGAGACTTAGTGACTGATACTCATAAAACTAAAATCTCTGCGTTTAGTTCTAAATGACAGCCTTGGGAGGGAATACATTTCATGACAGGATCCCAGTCTTTGGGTGAGAGACTCATCAGCTCTTCTGTCTTTCTTACCCCCTCCCATGTGGCTCTGCCTCTGGTATATGCTGAAGGAAAAGGGGGTCAGACCTCCACACACATGGAGTCACTTCTCTTGCTTGATGCCCGTCAGTGGCTCAGGGAGTGAGGGAGTTTGGGAGGCCTACGTTGAGTTTAGGCTCGTGCTCATCAACATCAGCCTGGTCTCATGGTCCTTAGGCCGTAAAGCCAGGTGGAGCGACAGAGGGTAAACACCTGGCTTGGGACACTCTCATCTCCTTCTGTTATTTATTGCCTTATTGGCAGGTGGGTTGAGTTCTTCCGTGGGCCCAGATCTGGCCCAAGCACTAGGAGAAAGTCTGTATTCTCTAGGAAGTCAAGTTGAGGGAATCCGTGCTATTCCTCTCTGGGTCTCAACTTACCCATCTCTAGAATGGGTTCGCATCAGTGACTTAACTCACAGGACTTCACTTTCTATGGCACTGTCCAGAGCCTCTGACAGCGAGGATGGAGGCTTACCCACCTGGAGGAGCGACACAGTAAAGCTAACTCTCTCACTCCCTGAGGGATTTGCTGTGTGTTTCTTTTTGCTCACTTAAACTGTGGTTGTGACACCTTATTGTGGAGCACCTGGAAGGCTGGGTGAAGTGGCAGTGTAATGTGCTGCCTGGCTCGGAGCCCTGCACCCCTGCACCCCTGCAGGCTGTTGGTCTAGGGGAGTAATCTTCATCCATTGCCACCCCAGTTCAAGTACCCCAGGCTGGTCCATGTAGGTAGAGGTCAGATTGGAGCTCAGGTGCATAAGCTTCAGCGAAAGGTCAACCTGAACGACTCTGAGGCTGGTCAAAAGTTATTGCTGGTTTTTGGGGACTCTTGGAGCTGAAGGGTCTCTAGAGTTCGGGAGCATGAGGGCCTCTGTGAAGCCATGAGCAGATGTCACAGGAAGCATTGGAATCTTCCAGACACCTGGGGCAGAACTTAGGATGTTGAAAGCCATTACTTCCAACATAAGGTCACGTCTCACACCTTTTCTGAAAGATTCCAAATGCAGATTAAGTCAGAGCCAGGCTGCAGAGCAGGGCAGCTTGGGCTATTGGTGGACTGACCCTGAAGCTGCTGTGTGTCCTGCATCTCCCTTCCCCTCTGAAGCTCAGGGCCCTCATCTGCAGCCCCTCCCCCCTCTTCCTACCATCCCCCACCCCCAGCCCGTTCCTGAGCAGTCTGTGACTTCTGATGCTGATGCACTCCAGGAAAGGGCTCCAGTGCAGGAGAGAATGAGCTGTGAGAATTTTCCCAGCTTCTGTTTGGACTTGTTGGCTTGGTGAGATAGGTCCTAGGTGAGGAGGACACTGTGGTTGCTAATTGGCAGAGCTGCTTAGAATAGAAGAGGCTGGAGAAGGGACAGTAATGTTGTGGAATTATTATTTTTCTTAAAGAAACTACAAGAAGCCCCAGGTTCCAAAACAGCTTGCGCCTCTCTCTCTCTCTCTCTCTCTCTCTCTCTCTCTCTCTCTCTCTCTGACCTCAAACAGTATGGTTAGAAGAGAGGTACCCCGTGTTCAGGTGACCAAGCTAGAGGCTGAGGGCTGGGGACTGTCAACTTAAACTAAGCCACCCATCATCTGAGGGCCTGTGTCTGCTCAGCGCTTCTAGGTAGTGTCAGGAGCTGTCCTGGACACAGGTGACACTCTGTGCTCTCCTGGGACTTGTCAACCAGGAACAGGGAACACAGGAAGGTGTAACTTAACAGGTCAAGCAGGGTAAGGGGCTCACAGCAAAACAGCAAACATGAAGGAGGATGCCAGGGTGAGGTGTTCCCAGGCCTTCATGCGGGAGACCAGGAAGGTGACAGGTGAGCATAGACTTCCAGGAGCATAAACCTGGTCAGGCTAATTCCAGGAGTATTTCCCTTTTCTGTGGGGAGACATATGGAATATCTTGATGGAGCTGACGGGTAGCTCCAGAAGGTGGCTCAGACTATGGTCTGTCCTGTTTTGGAAATGGGACATGGAGTCCTCTTCCTGACAACCATTACAGTAGCATTGGTGATTACAATCCAGTAGCAGCTGGATTGAGCTCTAAGACTGTACACACTTGTCCATGTTGACTGTCCCCCTCAGGCCTCCAGTGAGGCAGAGAGAGCCTTGCTACTCTGAGAACACAGAGGCTGAAGGCTGTGGATGAAAAGTGATGAGCTCAGAGCCAGGTCACAGTGAGAGTCAGAGTGGACCCCAAGACATAACTTACTCCCTATGAGATGGTGCTTCCTGCAGGGTGGCTGGACCCCTGCCTTCACCTCTACCTCATACCACCCTGTGTGACAAACAGTGGTGCCTATTTCTGGAAAGCAGCAATAAGCCCAGAGACATGGACACGATGACTAAATATATGGTGATGTCCTGGACTCTGGTCTGGGTCTTGGGGTAGAAAAGGGATGTTAGTGGGAAACTGAAATTGGAAGACAGTCTGCAGCCCAGCCACTACTCACACCCCAACGTCAGTGTCTTCATTTTGACAAGCACATCATGTTATGTAAGATGGAAACTCTAAAGGAAACTGGGTGGAGAATATTGAGGTCGCTTTCAAATAACCACCGATTTCCATGGTGAAAAGCTGACTTATGACTGAATGGAGAGCTAGCTCAGTGCATGAAGCCCTTGCCGCACAAGGGTGAGGATCAGAGTTTGGATGCCCAGAACCCATATAAAAGCCAGGCAGGGGTGAGAGACCTGTCTGCAATCCTAGAACCTGGGTGGTGGAGACAGGGGATCCCCAAGAGTGAGCTGGCTAACTAGATTAATCAAAAGGGTGGACCCCAGGTTCAGCAAGAGTTCTTGATAAAGAAAGAACAAATGTCCAATGTCAACCTGGCCTCAATACACACGTGCATTCATTTGTGGTCTCATACTCATGCAAGAATAATACACACATGTACACTACACAAATACACAGCGGAAGGAGAATGCATGGGTGATCGAATGAATGAATGGATGAATGAATGAATCCACATACATCCCCACCACATGGCCTTCCAGAAGTACTCAGGAAAGCCATGAAAGAAAGGCCCTAAGTATTGGGGTCTCTGGCTTTGCTGGCTACCCCAACATGCTATGGAGAGTGGCACAGAAAGAAACACAGTGACTGTCCAATGTCTGGACACAGTGGTTGAGGAACATTGAGGTGCCTTCCTGGGAAGTGGCCCCAGGGACTATTCAATTCACCGTGTCACCTGCCTTTCTAGTTGTCCTGAGTCTGCCCCGTACATCTGGTGGCAGTTCACCACCTTGTTTCCCAGCTCCTGTGACCAG
The DNA here is from genome assembly GCA_028551405.1 of Uromys caudimaculatus. NCBI lineage: Eukaryota > Metazoa > Chordata > Mammalia > Rodentia > Muridae > Uromys > Uromys caudimaculatus. The sequence goes on from CM052702.1 coordinate 109,838,388, forward strand.
CAGGTGGGCGTCGGGTTAGGGCAGAGCTATGTCCTGTGACCGACTTTCAGTGTCTGAGAGTGAAGCAAAAGGGAACAGAAAGCAGGGAGAGAAGGTGGGGCTATGTAGTCTGGTTCACTTGGGTACTGGAAAACACTTAGGCCTGGAAAGGGCTTTCCTGGGAATAGAGGAAAGAGACTAGGTTGTAGCAGTTTCAAGGGCAGGGCCTGATTTGCCATCCACAGTCAACTTGGCTTAGGTGAGTCTTTGGGACCCACCTGCTGAAAACCACTGAGCCCAGAGCAATTTCTACTGCTCCCTAACTGCTGGTCCATACAGCCCTGTCTTAGTTAAGCTTTATATTGCTGGGAAGAGACACCATGAGAAAGGTAACTCTTATAAAGGAAAACATTTAATTGGAGCTGGATTACAGGTTCAGAGGCTCAGTCCATTATCATCATGGTAGAAAACATGGCAGTGTGCAGAAGACCTGGTGCTGGAGAAGAAGCTGAGAATTCCACATCTTCATCTGCAGGCTGCAGGAAGAGAGCGTGAACCACTAGGCCTGGGTTGAGCTTCTGAAACCTCAGAGCCCACCCTTGAGTGACACACCTCCTCCAACAGGACCATAACTTCTAATAGTCCCACTCCCCGAGCCTTTGGAGGCCATTTTTGTTCAAACCACCACATACCTTAAGCCTCTGTGGGTCAGCCCTCACAGGACATACCTTTGCTTGGGCATGTGGACATATGGGGTATCCCTGAGATATCAGTGAGCCAAATGATGCTTGCGTGTACAGGAACCCACCTGCATTCTCCTATGTGATATTTAGAGCTGAAAGGGGTGATACCCATGCCAAGATGGGGTCTTCGGTTTGTTGCTGATGTTGTTTTTGAGTTAGTGTCTCATGTAGCTCCAGCTGGCCTTACACTGGCTATTTGGCCAAGGGTGACCTTGAACTTCCATCTTTCTGCTTCTACCTCCTGAGTGTTGGGATTATAGTTATGTGCCACCATGTTCAATTTGTTAAGTGCTAGGGATCAAGCCCAGGGCTGTGTGAACACTAGGCCAGCTTTGTTTTAATCAAGTTCCAGTCCTGTAAAATAAGAAAAGCCAGCATTGCTCATGGTAGGTTTGTAGAGCACGTGTTATATAAATGTGGGTAGGAAATAAAAACCCTCCATAGCTGAGTACTTTGGGTAAAATGTAAAGGTCCTTATACCATAGGACTTCTAGGTGTGCATAAGTTGCAGGAAGTGTGCTGAAAATCCATCAAAGGGTGTGTGTCCGTGTTGTGAGTTTGAGACTGTGTCCAAGAGTGTATCATGTGCAGCTTTCCAAGATTGACTGATCCAAGAAGATCTGTGTGTGTACATGTGCACACACATGTATGCAAGCATATAGGAAGGTGGACTGGAGGTTTGCAGAGATGCATTTTGGGAAATGCTGAAGTCATCTAAGGTCAAAGCTAAAAGTGTCATGTGAACACACAGTGACTTTAAAACTTGTTTCTGCCTGTTCGTTCAGCTTGTCAGCTTCTCACATCTTTCTGATTCTGTTAACTTAATTTCTTTTTTTCTTAGAAGAAAAGTGGCAAATGGCATGCAAACACTCCCTCCCTCTCCGTGTTGCTGTGCCCCTGGGAAGCGTGAGGACTATACGGTGCACATTCATTGCAGTGAGCATGGCCTGGTTCACAGAACAAATTCGTGTCTGCTCTGTGATCCTGAAACCCACGTGTGATGTTGTTGTTTCAGGAACTAACTAACTAACTAAATAAATAAATCACCTAAAAATATCAGTACAGACCAGAGGCAGCTTTGTGAGCATGGCTTTGCACATGCACTCTCCTGGTACTCGGACACGCGGAAGCATGAGTGTCAGTTACACTTAAGAGCCAGTGCTCCACCACCCAGTGTGCACTGTGAGCCAGGTGAGAAGGCCTTTGGTTTGAGGCTGTGACATCTCACTGGGCATGGCTTCATCCCATTTGCTGGTCCCAATCTTGCCCAGGCAGTCTGACTCTCACTCCCATGGATAAACCCTGCCCACCTTCCACCTCTCACCTCCTCCGACATGTCCCCAGGCATGCCAATGTCCCAGGAAGGGGCAGGGTCACTGTGCAGTTCAAGCTCAGCCTCCTTACCTGACATATATGACACACATTCTTTTAAAGATGTTGTGCAATAGAGGAAGCGATTAATAACAGAAAGGGGGATTTTCAGGGGGACTTTCTTTATGGGTTAGATTACAGGGGCCATAGGAAGGCTTGAGAACCAACTAATTTGCACATGGAAGGATGGGCTCAACTTGCCCCTCAGACTCCACCCTGCCCTTCATCTGACCATTTGTGACCTTGGACAAGTGACCTGAGTCTTTGAACCTCCATTTTCTTGGCCATACATGAGGATTATGCTACCATTTGACAGGACCCCAGTTTCATGCTCTGACATTGGTGGAGAGCCTAGAACAGTGCCTAGTACAGAGGAAGCAGCAATTATCACACACGGGAAGAATTCCATTAACAGAGTAAAACAGCAGCCATGTGCAAAACATTTTTTTTTAATGTGCAAAACTAAGCAGACAACTCCCAAGTTGAAAATGGCCCATAAACACATGATGGATACTTAAACTAAGCCCAAGGGACTGGGAGTTTAAATGGGATTATTTTGCCTAAAAATGCCCCCAATAAAAAGGAAAAAATGTATAAGGAAGCATAGAGATCATATGTTTGCAAAGACCTAGGGGACTTGGAAGGCTCAATTGTCATGAATGAAGGCCTTAAGAGGACATACTTGCTTAATCAGGCCAATCCCAGCTCCAGAGAGGCCTGTGGGCAAGGGCCTTTCCTGTAGCATGTTGTGTGTCAGGGGATGACAAGGCTCTTCGTGCCTGGCTGAGGTAATGCTCAAACACAGTGGTGTGGAGTGTCCTGCAGCCATTATAGTCACCGGAGGAGAGTCAAGGAATACTCTTCACCAGAAGAAGGCTTCCACACAACGTGTTTGTACAATCCTATCCTAACCCAGAAAACGTTCAGGTTAGTGCAGGCTAAGGATGGCCCTGCACACGAAGGGTGGTTTCTGTGCTCATGGAAGCTACCTCAGAAGATACCTGGTCCACCATGAGAGGAATAGGATTTGAAAGGATGGATGAGACACCATCAACCCCACACATACCGCCCTCTTCATGTGTGTGTACGTGCGTGTGTGTGCGTGCATGCGTGTACATTTATCTATTTATTTATTCATTTAGGTTCTTATCTGTTTGTTTATTTATTTATTTATTTTGGTTCTTTTGAGACAGGGTCTCACTCTATACACTTTGTAGCCAAGGCTAGCCTCAAATCATAATCCTCCTGCCTCTACCTCCCAAATTCTGCAATTGAGTGAGCTGCTATGCCTGACTTGCACATGTATTTGTTTTGTTTTTTGAGAGAACCTCAGCAGGTCAGGCTGCCTTCTGTATTCCTATGTAGCCTAGGATAGCCCTGAATTCCTAGTCCTTCTGTCTTCACTTCTCAAGTGTTCAGGAACACGTGCATTTTAAGTAAAGACAATTAAACAGAAGGATGGAAACCAATGGAAGGGAAGAAACCTCTGGGATATGGGATTAGTGTGATGCGGACGCATGGCGGGCACCACACATGGTGCCTGGTATCCTGTAAGTGCCCCATGAACATCTCTCCTGTCTTCTGTTTTCCTCCATGGAGGCTGGCCCTTCCTCTCTCCCTGAATTTCCACTTAGTGTTTTCCCAAACTTAGTAAGTATGCAGTGGCGATTACAACAGTGTCAGCCACCCCCCTGCTGTGTCACTCACATAAAGCCACTTGTTCAGAGAACCCATCTGCCTCTCACCTAGACAGCCCCAAGGCTCCTTTCTTCATTGCTTCCTGGGGGTGTCTAGCCAAGCCTCCTGTCTTTCCACCTTGCAGTGTGGCCCCTCTGTCACCCCACATGCCCAGGGTGAATCTCAGTCATGTGGATCATGTCTGGCTTGTTTCTTCTCTGTTTCTGTTCACGGCCAGGCTTTCCAGCCCCCCGGGGACGTGGGCTTTCCTGGCCCCCTTCCCCCACCAGCTCCCACCTGGCCCTGATGAATTCCATCATGCCTGCTTAAAATCATTCGACTTCCAATTTGCTAATTTAATTCTAGTCTTACAGAATTTTGGCAGCCCTGCCAAGCCGGGTGCCAGATGCAGATTTAATGAGCATATTTTCAGTTCCTTCTTTCCTGTCTCCATGAAGATGCTGAAGAGAACGGGCTCTGGGCCCGCTCCCAGGATCCTACTTCCCTGGAGCACCCTTTCTTGCCTTTGACCCAGCACCTCAGGGTATGGCCCTCCTGCCGGTGCTCTCCCCAGCCAACCGACCGGAGAGGTCCTGGAGAAGGAGCCATCATTGTATCCTGCTACCCATCCTAGAAGCCCCAACCCACTTCCCAGCATTTGGGCCTCACAGGAAATGTATTTGGAGAAAATTGCTTATTTCCTCCGGCCCATGTCTTCCTGTAGCCATGTGCAGCTCAGCAGATGTTTTCGGATGGGTGATTTTAGCAAACACACACTGAGTGCTTTCTAGCATGGGCCATCCACAGCCTGCAACAGGACTATGGCACGGGGACTGTGCCCCACAGTGGCAGGCTCAGACCATCCACACCAGTTACCTCATTTGAACCCATACCCTCTCCTTACGGGAAACGTTTTCACCCCCCAGAGTAAAGACTCAAAGAAGTCAGGTGGGCGGTTCGAGGCCACAGAGTGGTTGGTGACTCTGCTTGAGGCTTTTGATTCTAAATATAGAGCTCTTTCCATTGACCAGGAGCAGTGACCCAGGGCCTGGCACCGCTGCCTGTGATTCCAGTGTAGTCACTGCTCATGACTGGTCAGAGCAGGCTCAGATACTCAGATGCACCTGCTGCCCCACACAGATGTCCTAACAGTGTAGCAGTGCAGACAAGGTCATGGAGCCTGAGTTGTGGGGGCTGCAAACACCAAGTATACAGCACTTAGGAGAGTATCAAGCAGCAGGCACAGCAGCCTGGATTCTAAGCTGCAGCAAGAAAGGCCAAAGGGGGCTCCACGTGGCGTTTCCCTGGAAGAGGAACAGGTGGGGGTTTCACAAGGGCAATTCTGTTCCCTTTCTGAGCTTCACAGACAAGCTTCTCAAGACTGGAAGAAGGAGAGGGTGGGCACAGGGTAGAGGTAGAGCTGGTGACCCACTGGGAGAATCGTTCTCCTGGCTGTGGCTCTTTGTGAGTCCCAGAGGCTGGCCCAGGCCCATCCCCAGACCTTAAAGTTGGGCACAAGATCAGAACCATATCCCAGCAGCTGGTAGCAAGGAGGTAGAGAAGAAACAGTTGGGAGCTGGTAGAGGTGCAGCTAGGGAGGAGACTCCGCCCTGCTGCCTCACCCTTAGGTACCAATCACTGCCCTTGCATCGTCTCCCTGGAGCCAGGCTGCAGAGGACTGTTTCCCAAGCCTGGGGGGAGGGCCTCTGATGGGACCTGCCCCCATGGGGTAGAGGGAGGAGGGAGGCAAGGGATGGGCGGGGGATGCTTTTCCTCTCATTGGGGTTATTTCTGGCTCTGCTCAGGCTACGGCAGTCTCTGTGGAAACTGTCTGTGCCTAGCTCAGTGTGGAAACACAATGAAGTTTGGAAGGATAATATGTGCTGAGAAGGCAACAGGATAATATGTGCTGAGAAGCCATGGCTGCTGCTGCTGCACACTGTGTGTGTGTGTGTGTGTGTGTGAGAGAGAGAGAGAGAGAGAGAGAGAGAGAGAGAGACAGAGAGAGAGAGACAGAGAGAGAGAGACAGAGAGAGAGAGACAGAGAGAGAGAGACAGAGAGAGAGAGCGCATTTCTGTTCTGGACCTCAGAAAACACACACACACACACACACACACACACACACACACCCCTGTTATCTCCCTCCCATTGCCTACCCACTCTCTTGCTTGTTCATCCTGGGATACCTTCCTCTTGAACTTTCTCATGCTGTCCACATCACACCCCACAGACTCATAAGTTGGCTATGCCAAAGGGAAGTTGAGCTTGAAATCAGTAAAATACTGATTATCTAGGATTACCTGGGTGAACCTGGTATAATCACATGGGTCCATCAAACATATGTATTAAATTAATATTTTAATTATACAAATGTATAGGCTATCATGTGGTATTCAAATGTAGTGGGCCAATACCTGTAGGAGAATACAGAGTGTGAAAGACTCCACTGACCACTAGTGGCTTTAAGTGGGGGTTGTAAGCAAGACGAGGGAATTTTCTACTAGCTGTGAGAGGTGAAGAATAAATACATTCTCCCCTGGAAGTTCTAAAAAGGGCCTGTTGACACCTTGATTTTAGATACAGTGAGTTGCATTTTAGAGTCCCTCCATCCTTGGGTCATACGTTAGCATATATCAATCCATTAAGACGTCTTCTCCCAGCATCCTCTACGACTCAAGTGACAAGGGCTGAGCCTGTGATGGGGAGAGGGCCTCCCTGTGCCCAGGACAAAGTTCTGTATGTGTTTGTTTGCTTCTTGGGGGTCTGGCCAGGAGTGAGATCCTGGGCACAAGTTCTCTGGGTGAGCATGCAGCACTCTAGAGTCCTGGGCAAGCACATAGTGCAGATGTATCCCCATGCCCGACTCTCCAGGGCCACCCCGCTTGCGTGTGTGCATCACTGCTGGATGATACCTGTTGTTGGATGACACTGTTGGATGACCTGGGTGTGTATATGGGTGGATGCACATGTATAAGAGTTAGACCTACACACTGGCTGCCTGGGCTGCTTTGGCTGAGTCCTTACCCCCTTCCTCCTTGGAGGCTAGAGATCAGCAATTTCATATAAACTCCTCATCTTTGAAGTCCAGGAGTTGTAGCTCATCTTTCAACAGTGGTGTGTGGCACTTGGGCTGACTGAGACCCTTCTGGACTGAGACCCTTGTCGTATACTTCTTTTACACCCAGGCTCGGTGGAACCTGGGCAACATGAACCCCAGAGTCTGGTAACAGGCAAGGTTAGGGGGAATGGGTGCAGAATTGAGAGAGGCATTCTATTCTCAGGCCATGCAAATCTACCATACAAAGTCTGTCTCTGTCCCATTTTATATATTAGGAAACTGAGGTCCAGACAGAAATGCTTGGTTCAAGGGGATGGGAGGAGCAGCAAGACAGCTGGGACCAGAGCATGGTGTAACCCAAGGACAGACCTACTTTTAAATTCAATGCCTCAATGATAATGGCTGAATGAGTTTATTAAGCAAGTCAAATTTATTGAGCATCTATTCCTGTTAATACTGTGTTGGGGACAGGGCTATGGCTTGGGAACAAGACAAACAGGACCTGGCCTTCCCCTGAGATTTTTTTTTATTCTGTGGAGAGAATAAGTAATTATGCAATGATTGAATTACAGTGGGGATAAATGTTTTGTGGAGGATGCCCAGGAAGCCATTCCTTGTGAATGGTTGTGCAGACTGGGCACACATAGGTACCCTTGGGCAGCCATGAAGGAGTATATAGTATTATTTGGTGCACAAGACTGGTACAGCTGTAAAACAAGATAGTCCAAGATCATAGACAACTGTGGAAACCAGGCTGAAATCTTTCCTTCTCTTCTGGACTTTGACCCTTATCTCCCTGTTTGGTGGTCAGATCATATGTGGTCAACCATCCTTTAGGAGAAGCCTTGTCACCAGCAGGGCCTGGGGAGCAGGGGGACCAGCATTGTTCTGCCTGTGGGCCAGGGCTTTATATGTCCTGGCTTGGATCAAAGGCTCAGAGTCCTATGATGGCAAAAAGGGCTAATGTATTCAGCAATAAAGGTTTCTCTGCGGGCCGGAGCCCAGCTCACAGTATTCCCTGTACTCTGTGCCTGGAAGGAGCCTGACTTCTAGGAATATAGCAGCCCACAGCTCACTCTGTGTGTGTGTGTGTGTGTGTGTACATGTGTTGTGCATATATGTAGAGGCCAGAAGTGAGCCTCAGATGTGTTTCTCAAGAGCTGTCCACCTTGTTTTTGAGATAGTCTCTCTCTCTCAGAGACCTAAGGCTCATTGATTATTCTAGGCTGACTTGCCAATGAGCCCCTGGAATCCTCCTGTGTCCACCACCACAGCTCTGGGATTATAAGCATGTACTGCCATGCCTAGCATTTTACGTGGGTGCTGGGGATCCATATGCCAATCCTCATGATTGACTAGGAAGCACTTTGCCAACTGAGCCATTTCCCCAGCCAAGACACAGCTTTTCATTAAAGCACCCTCCTTCCTGTCAAGCAGACTGGCCCCTGGTGGAGCACCTGAGTGGCTCTGTTGCAGTGGCCTCTAGCAAGTTCTGCTTCTCAAAAACACTAGCTGGGTAGCCTGAAATAAGCCACCAAACCCCAGAGCCTCATGTTATCAATACCACGAAAGTAATGGAGGCTTAATCTCATCCACTGTTAAACCGTAAAGGACAGAGGCGATGTGCCAGTGGGCTCCAATACCCTGGTGGATAGGGACAAAAGCCAACATTGCCTGGGACAGTCAGTCCTTCAAGGATGTTGGCATTTGGCTAATGATACCTGAGATAGAGACCTATCCTGGCTTTGTGGAAGAATAGAGAAAACCCAGCCCTCTCTGTTTGGGTTTTCTGTACTTGGGGGTACTTTTCTGGCTAGTAAAGAAATCTACCCTTTAGCAGGAACTTAGAATGGAGGGATTTTTTAAGAGATGGACTTTTCAAGCCTTTGGGTTGACATATGGGGAAACTGAGGCCTACAGGTAGACATGATTTGTTCTCAGTCACATGATAGGGTTGTAGTCAGACCTAGGTGCATTCTTCTATCCTGACCCTCTGTGCTCTCCCATAGTTCTGCAAGTTTAGAGAAGGATAGGTAGACCTGGCCAGATCAGAAGTCAGCAGGGTGGACCTTGAAAGGGTTTTAAAGGAAGGGAGCTGGCTAGCCCAGTCTTGGGTGGTCACGGGGAAACCAAGAGCATGGACGTCCCTGTAGAGGGGATGCCCTTCAGCTTCCCTCCCTTGCTCCAGGAACTGCCTATCTCCAAGGTCCCAGGCCCTGAGGCCAACACAAAGACACTGCCTGCCCTGCTGCCTTTGCAACAGTCAAGACTCAAGGAGCGTTAGCCCAGTCCAGGGACCACAGATGCCCTAGGAAATCCCTTGGTCCAGGTGGACAGTGCACATGTCAGGCTAGCAAGTTTCCCTGCCTGGCACTTGGGTCTGGAAAGTGAGGACTAAATAGGACAATGCCTGACAGCACACTGGTAGGCAAGCCAGGGAGTAGCAGTGAGAACTCACTGTCAGCTGCTCAGTACTCGCTGCATACCAAGTGCTGGGCTTGCTGGGCATGGGGCTCAGATAGGGCAGACACTGACATTCGTTCCTGTCCTGCAAGCTTCCGCTGTCTGAAGGAAGACAGCCCTGCATGGTCTGCACCAGTGATCCAAGGACATAGAGGAGGGAGATGCTCTATCACCTTCCTGGGAAGGCCAGTGACTTCAGAAATACCTGAGGAGCATGGCGCCCAGGCAGACTTGATACAGAAGCACAGCACTCACGTAGGCATGGAGGGTTGAGCAACACAAGCATGGAGGTCAGGGGGAGTTAGGAGGTGTTGAGGCTTTTCCAAGAAGGTGGCAGGAAGTGGAGACCTGACAGTCTTGAGAGAATCAGAGTGAGTTTGCAGAAAAACCAGTTACACTTAGACAGTAGTGATTTTGGTGGTGGTGGGGTCAGCCAGGATTTCTAGTCATCTGTCATCTGGTCCATCCCCAGGGCCCAAGGCTGAGAGACAGAGTTTGTCTGCACAGGCCTCCTGGTCCTGGGCTGCAAAACTCAGTGAAACAGGCAGGCAGATCTAAGACTCATTCACACCTCTGTCTTCTGGATTGAATAGGAACAAGTAGAAGCTGCTGAGTGACTGAGTCCTCCTCATCCACTCACCTGTAGATTTCTTTCTTGTCACCAGGGATGATCAATTATCTGAACTCAGTGTCTATTCACTCCTTATCTGCAGCTCTGCTCAAGGCTCTGAGCGGAGCAGCTGTGAATCACAGGCTCCTTAATCCTGCTCTCAAACACAGCAGAGTGAGTCTGCTGTGCCCGCAGCATCTGTGCACACTGTGTTCCACAAGCAGGTGAGGGAAGGTAAATGCAGTAGTAGGCCATGTCTCCAACTGAGCCACCACTGCTGACAAGAGCCTGAAAGTTCTGGGGCTGAGTGGAGGAGGGATATGTGAGCTGGGATGGCCTGGGCTACATGGGGTGGATTTATCCACAGATCAAGGAGAATGGCCCAGAGACGAGCCAGGAAGATTGGCACCCAGGACATCCTGGCATGCATGTAAGAACACCCAAGTGTTAGGAGGAATGTGTCATTTAAGGGCCACTAGAGGATTTGCATCAGGGAGTGGCATGGTGAAGAGACAGTCTGTGTGCCCATGCAAAGGATGAGCTGGCAGGTGGAGGAGATCAAGCTCTGCATGTGTGTTGGTTTCAGTGCAGGGCGAGTGTGGGGGTGTAGTGGCTATTTCTGATTGTCAACTTGACTATATCTGGAGTGAATTACAATCCAGAATTAGAAGGCTCACCTGTGATCTAGATCTTGCGTCTGGAAGACACAAGTTCCAGGTGTGGTGGTGCGCACGCCTCTAATCTGGGCCACACCTGCTGGTGGAGAGCTACATAAGGACATTGGAAGGAGGAAGATTCAATCTTCTTCGCCTGCGAGCCTTGTGGGACTAAGCGACTGCTAGATCCTCGGGTTTTCATTCACAGCTACTGCTGACCATTGTTGGGTAGTTTGACTACAGACTGTAAGTCATTCACAAATTCTCTTACTATATAGAGACTACCTATAAGTTCCGTGACTCTAGAGAACCCTGACTAATACAGGGGGTTTGAGCCAGGCTGGCTTCAAGTGCTTCTGTTCATATTTATGGGCTCTCCTTGAGGCTCTGGGTCAGGTACCACACTAAGTGTTCTCTGTGGATGAGGTAAGAGATGCTTTCCCAGATCCAGTCAAGCAGGCACTAACTCTCCTCCCTCCCTACTAGTGAGCTATCATGGGCCCAGAGATGTTAAAAGAACGCCCTGCCTTGGTGATCTGGCTTGAACATAGAAAAGGGTGGATTCGAACTAGAGCCATGTTTTAACTACTTCTACCAGGGTTAGTCAGGAGGGTTGCCCCAGGATGGCATGTACAGTAGCTCAGACAAAGGCTTCCTTGCTCCCTATAAAGTGTGACGGCCCCACAAAGCTGAGAGGCTTCACTGATAAGAAACCAGAGCAGGCATATAGATGGTATCTTAGTTGCGGTTTCTATGGCTGTAATAAAACACGGTGACCAAAGGCAAGGTCAGGAGAAAAGTGTTTGGCTTACACTTCCATATCACTCACCATTCATCACTGAAGGAAGTCAAGACAGGAACTCAAAGAGGGCAGAAATGTGGAGGCAGGAGCTGATCCGGAGGCCATAGGGGGATGCTGCTTACTGGCTTGCTCCACATGGCTTGCTCATCCTGCTTTCTTATAGAACCCAGGACCACCAGCCCTCCTCCATTGATCACTGATTAAGAAAATGCCTTACAGCTGGATCTTATGAAGGCACTTTCTCAATTTAGGTTCCCTCCTTTCAGATGACTCTAGCTTGGGTCACATTGACAGAAAACTAGCTAGCAGAGTTGGGGACCATGCAAATCACTGAGGTAGTGGAAACACTCTATGGAAAAAGTGTCACTCTCAGGGCCACCAGGCCAGAAAAGGGAAGGGCCACGGCAGTCCAGTGGCTCTGCTCAGTAGCAGAGGCATGGCCTTTCCTGTTTGTGAGACCCTGAGCTGGTTAGGTGGGGAGGGGGATCAGAGCTAAGAATGGGGACATCCTGGTCCCTAGGCCAGAGGCTGGGAAGGATCCCTGGTGAACATGGTTACCATGAGGTTTCCCTGTGAGCTAAAGAGGCGACTGTGGTTGAAGGGAGTCATCCTTCCTCCAGAGTCCTGGCCATACTTTGCAATCTCCTTAGCAGGTATTGACCAAGTACTGAAGGGCTCAGTCCCTGCAGCTTCCCACAGTCATCCTGTGTTTTCTCTCTCTCTCCCTCTCTCGCTCTGTGTGTGTGTGTGTGTGTGTGTGCGTGCGTGCATGTGTGCTGTGTCTATGTGTCCCTTCTCCCTATGAATAGATCACAGTGATGTTGTTGTGGGATTTCTAGCTTATTCTATTGTAAGGCTAACTCTGTAGACAGGCATAAAACTTGAAAGTCAGAAATAACCAAAAGAGGAAGAGGGGCAGGCCTCAATTTCCGGAGAATTGACACTGCTATTTAAATCCAATGCTGGTCCAGATAAGCCCTATTGCTTCCATTTTCCAGGTGAGCATACTGAGACACTGAGGTGTGAAATGATGTATCTGAGACCACACAGTGATAATGACCTGAGAGCAACTAATTATTCAATGCCATAGCCTTGGGCTAGCCTTCTGCCATGGAAGACTGCTCACAGCTCACAGTTCTGGGCCTCAGTTTCTTCAGCTGACAGATGTGAAATAGAGCCTTTCTGTAGCATCAGTTTAAGGACAGCATTAACACAGACACTCAGCACCTGTGGATTTGATCCTACCCCTGGTTTCTGCCTCTGCAGACAGCAGATGTCCCAGCTCTGTGGAGGAATAAGCTGCCTGGTAATTTTCTTGCCCAGATTCCCAACTAAGTATTTGATGCCGTGCGGCAAGCTGTGTCCCCTTCACCTTTGCGTCTCTGAACTCCAGCCAGGGCAGCAGTGTTTTGTGGAAGCCACTCAGCTGGATCAGCTTGCTTCCCTTTTGGGTGTCCCAGGGGCCTCAGGGAAGGGAAGTGTCCCCTTTGCTCTCCTGTGAATGCACTTGCCGCAGGCCTGTGGACCTTCCCATGAGGGGACTGCCTGTAGATAGCTGGCGTGCAAGGAGCAGCTCTTTTGGTCTTGGCCCCCAGGGTCACTCCTACTCCTCAGCCTGCACCATCATTCAAGGTTTTAGGATGGCTGTACCCCACCAAGTTCAATCCTTTCCCTTCACAGGACCTGGAGACCATAAGCCTGTTCTGTTGAAGCATGGAGCCTGAGGTCTTGTCCCCTTCCTGCTTCTCACTACTACATGATGGGATCCATTCACTCGGACTGCACGTTCCTCTTTTTCTATCCTCAGCACCAATCAAAGGGTGTCTCCTTCCTGTTTGCCCACCCTCTCCTTGATTAGGTGCCCCCCCCGCATTCTCTGGCATATCGATCTATGTCAGAGGCAGAGTCCCATGGCCTATCTGATCATTCTCTTGGGGAGGAAGCCACCTCAGTGCTCCATGAGTATATAAGTGGGAAGCTTTTGTCTAGAAAACTCAGGTAGGGCCCAGGAAGGATCCCACATCCCTCTAAGTGGCCAGATGTGCATAACAGCAATGTCAGGCTGTGGTGTGGCCTGTGGGTGCAGGTGAGTCGCCAGGGAATGGAAGGGATACATACAGGGGAACTGAAGACGGTCATGGTCCTGCACAACCATCCTGAAACTGGACAGCTGTGCTCATCTGCACAAGGCTCCTAGAGGGTCAGGCATACTGCCGTTCCCATGTAAAGAAGGATCATCAGACCATCACCTCAGACTCCAGACACTCCATCCATCCGGTGATACCACGCCCCTGCTCATAATCCCTCCCCAGCTACACATGTGCTAAGTTGCACACAAGGTAGAGGGTTCACCGGGCAGGACTCTCAGCTTTTGAGAGCCTCACCATGCTTAGGGGAGGCTTCCCAGTTTTGCCATTTCCAAGAGTTACCCATGCTCTTGTAGGTACCACAGCATGCTCATTGACTCACTGGCCTTGGGCCAGTCTTTGGTCTGTTGGTGCATGTCTCCTATGGCCAATGAAAAGACATACAATGGGAGGGCTCCTCTCTTTGATTCATGAAGAGAATACAGCTCAGAGAGGTTAAGCGATTCAGCTGAGGCTACACAGCTATAAATGGCTGAAAGCAAGAATGAACCCAGGTCATCCTGCTGTCCTCAGTGCAGATTCTGGGCTATCCCTTACTACCCTCATATCCTGTGGTAAGTGAATTATGCCATTATTCCCCTTACTTCTCTCAGGTGCCTATAGCCTGGCATGATCTACCTACTGATCTTATCTGTGTGTGTCTTGATTTCCACATCTTATTGATCCACAGGCCACAGTAGTGGAAATAAAAAGGAAATCAGAAAGATCCATTTCCCAGTTCCCTGACCCATGCATATCAAATTCAGTTTTCCCATCTGCTGGCACTGGCTGAACATGTCTTCTTCAAAGGGTGGCCAGGGCCTCAGCACTAGTCTGAGAGTGAGGTGTGAGGCCCCAAGCTGTCTGACCTCATCCTCAGCCCCTAGAAACCTTGTGAGGTGGTCCACAGAGGCTATTCCTTCAGAATTTTCAGCCACAGGGATGTCAGCCCTAATGTCCAACAGAATTAGTCCCTACGCCTGCCCTGTGGTGCTCTGACTTCAAAGGACAGCCTCTGGTGGCTTTTCATGGAGTCCACAGAGGAGCTGGTCCAGATCCTTCTTGCACTGGCTGTGTGCAGCCTTGCAGACAGACTCCTGTTCCCACAACAAGCTCTTCCCTGATCATTCACTGTTCTCTTCGGAGAGGACACATAGCTTATTTCCAATTTTTTTTTATTGTGGTGAAATACACCGAAGATTGCATTTACTGTCTTAACCATTTTAAGTGTGCAATCCAGGGATGTTAAATCCAATCTGGTGGCTGCACATCTGCCGCCTCCACCTGCCTGCATGACGCCCCCTTGTCAAACCACAGATCTAGACCCGTTAACGAGCAACTCTTAGTCTCTACTCCCTGACCCCCACCTCCCGCTCTGGGCCATCCCACTCCACTGTCTCTGTGGTTTTGAATCACTTTTAAATTGTGATAGTATGGCGTGAGACTGCAGATGTGGCTCAGATGGTAAAGTGCTTGCCTAGCATGCGTGTGGCTCTAGGGGTCACCCACTGCAATTCCAGCACTCAGCCTTCTGAGGTAGGACAACATGGAAAGTTCTAGGCCAGCCTGGGCTACCTGAGACACTCTGTCTCAAATACACACACACACACACACACACACACACAAATAAATGTAAAATATGCTTATTGTTAAAGGATCAATGTAGAGATGCCTGTGAGAAAATGTTCATGTCCCACACCCCACCCAGGCCACAGTCCAGCCCAGGACATGCTGACAGCTATCATCCATGACCTTCTAAGTTCCCAGCTGTGTGTGTGTGTGTGTGTGTGTGTGTGTGTGTGTGTGTGTGAGAGAGAGAGAGAGAGAGAGAGAGAGAGAGAGAGAGAGAGAGAGAGACTTTGCTATTCCCCCAGGATGTGCAGAGCCCAGGAGCGGGCATACTGAGACTCACCTCCTACCCTGGCCTTTTCACCTCTCCCAGAGTCATATGGAAAATAGAGGCAGCAGAGTGTCCTCCACCCTGCAGGAAG
Source organism: Uromys caudimaculatus (assembly GCA_028551405.1). NCBI lineage: Eukaryota > Metazoa > Chordata > Mammalia > Rodentia > Muridae > Uromys > Uromys caudimaculatus. The sequence continues at coordinate 109,853,865 of CM052702.1, forward strand.
GTCAGGGAAAACTCTGTGAGAAGCTCATACGTGTACACAAAGTCACAAGGAAGGTTTGTGACTGGCAGGGGATGTGTGCCTTTCACCTAGAGAATGTACTTATCTAAGGATGGCTAGCTGGGCGGACTAATCATCCTTCCCTTACAAAGCAATTGATGGGTACAAAGGCAGCTTCCACCACCTTCAGTTGTCCAAGGTAGTGCTGTCCAACCAACCCTCCACATATGTGTGTTTATGCATGTGTTTGTGGGTGTTGACTGTGTGCACTCCTGGGGCTAAAGGGCCACCATGCATTGTGGGAGACATGTCAAGAGGTTCCCCTAACACATACCTTCCAGCTGCATTGACACATGTCCATTGACTCTGCGTCTCCCACACCCAAAGGTGACCGTCATTCTTCACTGCCAACCAGCGGAGGGAAAGGAACTCTGACCTTTAGTGGTGATCTGTGGTGGTTACTGAGACCATCATATCTGCGTGCTTTATTGGGCATTTTTACTGCTTGAATGACACTCGGTTCGTTTCTTCTCCCCATTTATTTCCCTGTTTTTACTTATTTTATTGGAGGTGCTTGCTACATATTGTGGGTCGTGACCCTTTTTTATGTGCTGCAAAATATCTCAGCGCCTATTTTGTTATCAAGCATTCCATCCCCAAATAAGGAGCATTCTGATGAAAGAGTTCTGTTGGTGGAGCAGGTGTACCGGCTAGTGTTGTGTGTCAACTTGACACAAGCTGGAGTTATCACAGAGAAAGGAGCTTCAGGTGAGAAAATGCCTCCATGAGATCCATCGGTAAGGCATTTTCTCAATTAGTGATCAAGGGGGAGGGCCCCTTGTGGGTGGTACCATCTGTGGCCTGGTAATCTTGGGCTCTATAAGAAAGCCAGCTGAGCAAGTCAGGAGAAGCAAGCAAGCCAGTAAGTTACATCCTTCCATGGCCTCTGCATCAGCTCCTGCTTCCTGACCTGCTTGAGTTCCAGTCCTGACTTACTTGGGTGATGAACGGCAACATGGAAGTGTAAACTCAATAAACCCTTTCCTCCTCAACTTGCATCTTGGTCATGATGTTTGTGCAGGAATAGAAACCCTGACTGAGACAAGCAAGTATGGGAAATTAAGCTTTCTTTTCTCCAGAATGATAGGACTTAAACCTTCATTCAAAAATCTGCAAATATTTTTATAATTTGCTATTTTCTTTTTCTTAACCTGTGTTGGGAGGAGTCTTCTGTTGTACGGTTACTTAAATGGGGCTTTGAAAGCTACTTTCCAATAGCGTTACACAAATATTCCAACAGACTTGGCATTTTTCACAGGTTTGATCTACGCCGTGTCTATTTGTGTGCAATTTCAGATCGGGCCCTGGATGGCCTCAAACTTGGGATCTTCCTGCTTCAGCCTCCCCAGTGCCCAGGTTACAGGCATATGCCACCATGCCTGATATTCCAGTCGGTTTTGAGTCAACTTGAGTTCTCTAGGAAGAGGACCCTCACCTGAGAAAGTGCCTCCATCAGCTTGTCTGTGGGCACATCTGGAGTCCATTTTCTTGGTTAATGACTGATGTGTGAGGGCCCAGCACATTGTGGGTGGTGCCATCCCTGGGCAGGTGGTCCTCCATGGCTTCTGCTTCAGTTCCTGCCTCCAGGTGCCTGCCCTGACGTCCCTCAGGGATGGAGCATGGCCTGAGAGCTGTGAGATGAAGTAAGTCCTTTCCTCCCTAGGTTGCTCTTGGCCTTGGTGTTTACCATGGCACTGGAAACCCTACCTGAGACACCTGGCTAGTTTATATCTTTAATCAGTGTCACCATCTGGGCATACGTGGTGTGGGGACCCCGCCCACTCTCAGGTGCTGTTCTGCTGTTTGCTTCCCTCCTGGCACTCGGCCCCCACTTCCCATGCCTCTTACATCATCATGTTTGCTCTCCTTATCTGGCTGGATGCTCAGCTCCAGAAAGGCCAGGCCCCTCCCTGGTTTATGATGTTTCTATGTTACTATTTTTAATGGTGCTCGCAGTACCTAGAACAGCGTCTGACACATCTCGGGCACTTCCAGGGTACCTAGTGAGCAAGGGGACACCCTATGAGCTGTTCCCTTTATTTGAATACTCCATCCTTTCTCTGGCAATTGGGAGTCCCCTCTTCAGCGGCCCTTTCAGCTTCTCCTGTGGTTATTGGTTGGTTCGGTGTTTCTCCTTCTCCTTCCAGTTTTGTGTAATGTCATTTCCTAGAATATCATCAATTTTCAAATGCAAAAGTTTGCATGTGTGCATCTGTGAAAGCCACCCTTCTGGGTGCCTGTCTGACTTTGCTTTTCACTCCTTGTCTCACTTGCTGGTGGCAGGCGCGGGTGCCCGTCAGCGCTGCCGGGCCACAGGGATAGCATTGCACGCGAGGCTGCCTCACGGGCTGCTTCTCTTACTTTACTTTGGGCTTTATTTATTTCTTCCTTTGGGCAATCGTGGTTGATTTTTTTCCAATATGAGAGATTGAACCCAAAGCCTTACATATCCTAAGCCAGTGGTTCTCAGTTTGTGAGTCACAACCCTTTCACAGGGCTTGCCTAAGACATCCGAAAACACAGATATTTACATTATATAGTCATAACAGTAGCAAAACTGCAGTCATGAAGAGGCAGTGAAGATAATTTTATGGCTTGGGGGTCACCAGAACATGAGGAGCTGTATTACTAGGCCGCACAGCATTGGGAAGGCTGAGAACCACTGCCCTAGACAAACACTGCTCCTAAGCCACAATCCCAACCCCCAGTGTCTTTTATTGTGTTTTGAGATAGTGCCCTGCTGAGTTGCCTGTTCTACTCTCAAATTTGCTATCCCCCTGCCTCATCCTCCCTAGTGGTTAGAATTCAGGTGTGTGCTACCACTTCAGCTCTGGTGAAATCCTTAACCCATATCTTGTCCCTTCTCCTCTCCTCTTGTCACAAAAGCTTTTGAGGCTTGCCTTTCCTCTGAGCACAGCGTTACCTGTGCCTGCAACCTTCCAAACAGTAATGTTCTCTCTCTCCAGGTCCCTTACAGTTTCAGTCTTGATGTCCACCTTTATTCAAGTCATTTAGAAAGTGTCTCAGCACCGCCATGTGTACCTCTGACTTGCTGTTTTGATTTCGATGCCCAGACTTCTGGCTGTTGCCTGGAGAGCTGCTCTCAGGGTCTTCGATGCTTATGTGCTTTGGAAGTGGAGAGTTTTCTTGCCATGTGTGAGCAAAAGGCATCTTACCCGTGTCTGGGGTCTGCGTAAAGGGAAGCTTACAGACTCTGCCCCTGTGTCTTCCCTGAGCTGCTTCTGTGTCCTGTCCACACTCTCAGGTGATGCCCAGGACATTTACTCTCCCTCCCTACGTAATCCAGGCTGGCCTTGAACTGGCAACCCCTGCCTCCATCCCCTGGGGTGGGATCATGGATGTCCAAGCACCATGGTACCCCTGCTTGCCCCGTGGTTCTATGATTACACTCTGTCTCATGACAAATGAGACAATCACTGGGGCAAAGGCCAGGCTTGTGGCCTACACCTTCCTGTGGAAAGAAGTTTCAAGCAAACACAAAATGCCCTACCTGGCTTTCTGTTTCGTCCTACAGTGTGACCTACCTGGACTCTATTAAACCTTTTACGTGTTTTACCATTTTCCCCATTTCTTAGATTTCCTTCATCAGTTTAAGTGTCATATTTCCAAATATGTGGTTGGTTTTATATTTTCTTTTATATCCTGGTCTCGTAACGTAAAACAAGATATTTAATCTGCTTGCATTACTGAATCGTTACTATGCTTGGCTCTCTCCGGCCGCCATTCTCACGTCTCTTGTCTGTTATCCCTTTCCTTCCCAACCAGCTTTAGTTTTCCTGATTCTTGCCACACTGAATAATCTTTGTTTCTGCTTTCTCTCCCATAGTTGACAATTAAGAAGTTTGTATTATTTTTCTGTTAGAAATAGCCATAAATGAAACATACTCGTGCATTCATATGAAGAAGTAAGTTTCTGATTTCCAGCAGTGCATCCCCATCCTGGCTTCGTTTGTCCAGAAGCCACCACACGGACTCTGCTTGTAGTTCTCCTGTTTCCTGTCCTCCCGCCTTGTCCTCTCTCGAGTGACTTATTCTGATACCTGTTTTGTTTTGCTGGAGTAATTCCTTGGGTGACTTTAAAGAACAGATAGGCAGTGGCCTCTGATTTTAATATTTCTCTCTTTCTATTTGAACCTTGACTGAGCAATGGATCGCACGAATTTTAGTATCTGTTTGTCCCTCAAGCCACAAGGTCTTTACCCTGTAACCCACTGGCAGTCAGGGTAGGAGATATGAAATCCAGTGTGTGCTGCTCAGTTTTTATTGTCAACCAGATACAACCTCACCTGGGAAGAGGGAACCTCAGCTGAGGAACTTCCCAGATCATATGCGCTTGCTCATGTCTGTGAGAGACTGTCTTGATTGGACATGGGAGGGCCCAGCCCACTGTGAGTGGCACCATCCCTAGGTAGGAAGTTATAGGAGTTATAGGAGTTATAGGAGAAATGCTAAGCACAAGACAGCAAGCTAGGAAGCAGTTTCCTGCTTCATATTTCTGCCTTCAGCTTCCTGCCTTGAAGTCCTGCCCTAGCTTCCCTCAATGATAAACCATGACCTGAAAGTGTAAGATGAAATACTTTCCTTCCCAAGTTGCCTTTGTTCAGAATGTTTTATTATAGCAACAGAAAGCAAACCAGGACAAGTATCAATATAGGTATAGGTTCTTAACATGTGTACAGAGACCTTCAAATGCCAGCTTTTCCAGTCTCAAGATCCATCAAAGCTGAGGTGCTCCCTGATCTGAGAAGGGAGCACAACAGCTCCACAGAGCCCTGGTGCATCTGGAGTGTGTGTGAGGCAGAGTGGCTCTGCTGAGGATTGGCTCAAGATTGTGTAAGGACTGTCACGTAACAACCTGTGACTGGCAGAAACAGCAGGCATGGAGTGCTGAGGCCAGACGAGGGAATCACAGGAACTTATTGCGTAAGGTGCTGAGAAGAGAATGGATCTTTCCCGAAGTTTCTGTGATATCTATTATGCCAACTGCCCTAGCCAGAGCTACCAGCTGAGGTGTAAGTGGCAAAGGTATATGGCCGTGAAGTCTAGTGCTTCCCTCCCATCTACATTGGTCCCTTTGGAGACTCAGAAGATGCGTTCCTAGTCTGAGCTGGTTTCCTGGGCTTTGGGGTGGGCCTTTCCTATGCCTGCCTAGAGCAGTGGGATTAGGCTTTCTGTGGTCCCCACTCCTCTGATCTCTTAGACTTTCTGGCCGGCTGGTGTGACTCAGGATCTCCTCCAATTTGTATAGTCTCTTTTTGAGGCAAACCATTGAGCCCTCTTTGTCATCTAGAAACCTGGGGCTTGGGGATGACATTCTCGGGTGACTAGGATACAGATGTAGCTGTCCAGCTACTGAGGAAGACTGTGAGTGGCTGGTGACGGGATGATAATGGCCTCCATGCTTGGGCTCATCCTAGGTTCTCCACAAGCCACACCCCAATCATCTCAAGCACATTAACTCATGAATCAAAACCATCTCATAACCTCTGTCCACTGCCAGCTCAAATCCCGCCCCCTCTTCTGACAAACCTCTTTTCCTGCTGACTCCTATTTCAGTCATTACTCCTCAGTGTGCAGTTTCTTGATGGTCCCCATTTGGGAGGTTCAAGGGCTGTGTTTGAAACACTCCCACATCCAGATACCATCAGAACCTACTCCACTGTGGTTCCTCTAAAAACAAGGACCAAATCTTGTCCAGTTTCTGTCTTTGTCAACTGCCAGTCAGCTGGACCCATTAAGTGAATGAACAACCATGTTGAGTTCTAAAAAGAATTGTCACACATTGCTGTGGGTGAGATGTCTGCTAGGGGTTGCATGTGATTCAGAGGAAACCTGTCTGAATGTCACACCATCTGGAAGGACTCTCAGCTCCTGGTATCGATCGGTCTGCACAGAGGACACTGGCTTATCTCAAGAGAACTGTAGCAAGTGGGTGTTGGGTCTCATGGGCAGTAGACCTCATGTCCAGTGTAGTGGAATTTGCTGAGTGGGATGCGTGTGTGGCCAGGTAGAGATGCTGTGGGGGAGGGGCATGAGTTCTAAAACAGTCTGAGGAGGGCTTGGAGGTGGGACCTGGTCTGTGGATGCTCTGGGGTCTCAGTGGGAGATATCAGATACCTCTACTTTTTTTTTTTTTAATACTTGCAGTGGACTGGGAGGTCAGATTTGGAGTTGATGGGACATGGTGAAGTTGTACAATGTCTAGGTGGCTCCATTGGCAGACTCAAAAAAATCACCACAGGGAGCCACAGAGCCAGTCCTCTCTACTATGTGGTAGCGAAATACCACTCTGTGGAGTTGAACAGCGGCAGGTGTGGTGGGAGGAGACATCGAGGACCTCAGGTGACCTCTGTGTTCTGGAGCAATCAGCTGTGTGGAGTGGTTGCCAAGGACTTAAGTTCTCACAAAGCACAGTGCCGAGGACAAGCAAGAGGGCAGTGCCACAGGCCTATGTGCAGGTTGCTCCACAGGATGACACTCCACTCTGAGACAGAGTCGGTGGCAATTATGTGGGCTGTGCCACGTGCCCGGCACTGTTCTCAGCACTGCATGCATGGTGACTCACAAAAGCCTGGGAAGCCCTCACCATTCTCAGCCTCCTTTCCACGCACAACAATTTCACACACTACAGAGATCACAAAGAGAAGGACGTGGACCAGAACCCAGGGTATCAGAGCCTTAGAGACCACATTCTCAGCCGCCACGCCACACCATCGGAAGCAGACAACCCAGGGAGTCCAAAGAGCATGGCATGCCTAGGATATGCTGTGCTACACACAGCTAAACAGCCTGGGTTTTCTGGTTTAAGAAGTGCTTTCCTCTGAGCTTCCTGGTTTGAGCCTTATGACAGCCTGCTGCTCTGGTGCCTGAGCCTCAGCGCCTGCTCAGCCATCCATCTGCTCAGTAACCACTATGGAGCTCCTGTCCTGCTTCAGGCTTCCCTTGGCTCAAAGAGTGTTTTGTTTAGTAACTTGGGAACCACAGTGCACCCCTGTGCCCCCACACTGTTCCAAGCATGTTAGTTTTCTCTTGGGTTAGCAGACCCCTCCGGTTTAGCGATCGCATGCCATGCCCATGTGTCAGCTTGCTTCTATAGGTCCCTAGACTAGAACCATGTTACCTCACCATGAATGCACCCTATCACATTTGCTTAGGTGGGCATTGGGTGTGGGTAAACTGAGGAGTCAACCCTGCTCTGGGGAGTGTTACACCTTTCCAGTCTCATTCTTGGGTTAATGGAACCTGATTCCCTGTGGTTGGGGGGCTGAGGTTCTGTTTCCTTGCTGGTTTTCAGCTGGGTGGTCCATCTAAGTTGCTAGCAGCTGCCTCTGGGTCCTTCCATTTTGCATAGCGCTTCCACCTTCAGACCAGCAAGGGTTCATAGGGTCTGACTGATGCCAGTGTCTCTAACTTGCTCATCTAGAACCAAACAAAACTCTACCTTTAAAGTAGACTTCCATCGAGCCTGTTCAAGGTCAAGGGTGCTCTGACACAGGCCCCAGTCACCTGTCAGTGTCCAAAGACTACTCCAGGCATCTGGGCACCTTGAGGTCCACCAGGAGCCCTGCCCACCTGCCTGAGGCTCAGGGAGGTTCAGCATAGGGCAAAGAGATGTACGGTGTGTCATCCCAGAGCCACTGTGTCCCACTATCTCCCTGAGGGGACATGGGGCAGAAATGCAGCTTGGAGAGCGTTCAGGGCTTGGGCCTCCTGGTATAAAGCAGGGATTGCTCTGTACCTAAAACTGATCTAGAAAACGCTCTGACCAGTTTCCATCTTCCCCACTCATGTAGGATCAGAGGCACAAACCAAGCTGCCTCGAAGTAGCTCATGGAAGACTCTCAAGAGCCACTGGCCAGGCACACTGTCCCTTCCCCAGGGAGGAGCACTGTGTAAGCAGAGGCATCGCAGCGGGAGTGGACATGAACGCTGGCTTCCAGAGAGAGCAGCGGTTCAGTTTTGGTCACCGGAAGTGGTGCCTGCAGCGCAGGTAAGAAGCTCTAGTCTGACTTGCTCACTGACATTTTAGCTGGCTGTGTTCTGTCTGGAGAGTGACTGTTGCCTGTCCTTGCCTTCCTTGACCTCTGACAGAACTGGTCTGGAATTCCCTGATGCCTTGGCTAGGAATTCCAGGCTTCCTGTGTCATCTCCCTAAAGTGCCACTTTGTCCCCCACACTGGTCACTCAGTCTCCACCTCACCTCTGCTAAAGGACACAACAATGTCTCTCAAGGACCCAGGCCTCTGATATATCAACCTGTTTCCGAGGCTTGTCCCCTCCCTCCCCCATCCTTACCTCCCTATGTCACCTCCACACCCTGGCCTGTCATAAAGCTCCCTGTCCAGAGGCGTGGAAGGATGTCAGGTCTGGCCTCTCATGATTACCTGGAGAGTTCCAGAAATTCCAGGGGCTGAATACATGGGCGAGTGAGTTCCCTGGGCCCCTGTATGTGTTTGAATGTGTATCTCCATTTTGGGGGTTGGGAGTGGGTGTGTAGGCTGTGATGTAGGTGGGGGTGTGGCATTGGAAGCTCTTCGGATGGGGGTTAAATGCTAGGGTGTTATGTCTGCTACAGAATGTGTCGTTATCATCATATGAGGAGCTGACAGGGTTGAAGGAGGGAGCACATGGTTTCAACAAGGAAGGAAGGAAACGTGGGAATACCTGTTTCATCTGGCTTAAGCATTAGGGACGTGAGGATCTGCGTTGGGAGAAAGCATCACACTCCGTTAGCCAAGGCTAGCCTTGAACTCACAATCCTTCTGCCTCAGGCATCCTCAGTACTTAGATTGCAGGCATACACCATCAGGCTACTATGTTGGATTCTGGGGTGGGTCCTGGGAGCTGCTCCAGGAGTTCTAGGAATTCTCCACCTGTCTTATGGGCTCAGCTACGATGTCAAAGGCTTGAAAACCAGCTCATCCGCTCTGCTTAGAGCAGGCATTTTCTCATTGTTCCGAGCCAGGGCAGGGGATGTAAGTCACCTCATGGGCAGCACTGCTGTAGCTCATGGATGTGGGTGGCTTTGATCTCAGCCAGCAGCTCCTCAGCATGCCTAGACCCACACACCTGTCCTGACCAGAATTGTCCTGTGAAGGTAGAATCCCCTAGGCCCAAGAAGAATGAACTACCTGAGCCTCGTTTTGATGGAGAATATCTGCAGTGGTGTTGAACCTGGGGCTATCTCAGAGTTCGAATCCCAGCTCTAACAGTTACTGGTTTTATTAGTTTTTTTTTTTTTTTTTTTTTTTTTTTTTTTTTTTATGGTTTTTGGAAACATGCTGTTGTAGTTCCCCTCCTTGCCTCCATTTTCTCTCTCGCAACACAAGAGAAGGCGGTAACCTGCCTCACGGGGCACCACGAACACACAGATGTGGTCTTATTAAAACACAGACCACCCACCTGGAAGTCCTAGTCACTCTCTACCACTGTGCAGGCAACTCAGCTACTACTCCCCTGTGACAGATCTGCTCTGCTGTACCACCTGGTACTGGCACAGGACCCTAAAGTGAAGGGACTGTTCCTCTCTGTACACAAGGCCTGGCACTTCATAGATGGGTTTAAGTCCTGAAAGGAAAAAAAAAATCCTAGTGAGGCTGGCCTTGTTGCCCCTTTAAAATATATATGGATGGACGCTGAGCACAGAGAGGTTCAGCAATTTAAAGATTGTCACACAGCTCACAGGGGTAGAAACTCTGTCTACAATGAATCAACCCTTTGACTTTTCCACTGAAATGCTTCCTGAAGAAAAGACTGTAACATGGGTTACTCCTCCTATAGCAGTAAGCACACTTTGGTATGACAGCCCCATCACCAAAGATCTATTCCTCAGCCTCCTGCAGCATCATCTGCTCTATTGATTTTGTATTTGTTTTCACCTGTGCACGTGACAATTAACTCTGTGTGTGTGTGGGGGGGGGGTGTCCTTCTCCTCCTGCAGCCTCAGTGGTCTGGTCCACAAGGTGGACACAGGTTCTTGAGTAACCTAGATCTAAAGCTCAGAGGAGCACAGGCAGATTCTGGGGGAACCACCCGGGATTCTCCTACTCCAGGCATTTGCCCTCTCCTACTTTGTGCCCAAATTCCTTGTAGTCCACACAGGCTCTGACAGCTGGGGGGGGGGGGGGGGAGGGAGCTGGGGCGGGGCAATCTACAGAGGGAACCCTGCCCAGCAGGAAATGAGCCCTGGCTCCAGCCAGAAATCTGGCCTCGCCCCTTCCTGCACTCTCCCTGGGGAAGAAAGCACCATGATTAATGGAGTTCTGACTCAGAGCTGCTAGGGGATCCAGAAGATCATGGGCACAGCTGGGCCACCAGGAAGTGGGCTGGGCTATGTGGCATCCACGCAGGTGAAGAATAAGGGTCCCGGATGTCAGGTGTGCAGTGTGGCAGCCTCGACCACTCCTGGGATCAGGTGGCCTGGGGACGCCTGGCTCCCAGCAGGGGTTGGTGTCATTTAAGGGCAAGATAACAGGGAGTCTCCTCAGGAGAGACCTAACCTGGGAGCATCTCCAGAATAGGTGATTTCTGAATGAGTGGCTGGAGGCCAAAACTAACAAGAAAATGAACTGGGAAATACTTTCCCAGTAAACATCACTGCCAGTGGTTTTCACATTTTCATTGTCTTAGAAGCCATTTAAACTGTCGAATCTTGTATGAAATGGTGATGTGTAAATCAGGTTAAAGTTAGTTTATTCTTTAATCTTTTTAAGTTTCAATCTTTCAAATGGATTTATTATGAAAGTTCACACATACAGTAATAACTATGCTTTGATTTACAAAACCTTTCAAGTTTTAGACTGGAGATGTACAAGCTAAGACCTGTGGCCACCACCTGATTGTGTAAATAAAGCTTTATTGAACCACATGGCATTCATTCACATGCACCTTTGGCTGCTTCAGCCCGTCTACCCTCAAAGTCTGAGCACTAGACTCTCTGGTCTTTCACAGAAACTGTGCTGACCTCTGTCCTAGGCATCCGTGGTCTTACTTGTCAGCTACAGCTTCCACGCTGCCTTCTTATGTCTTGGTTGGCTTGGTAAGAATTAAAATTAAAGAATTCAGAGCTTGGAAGATTAATAAAGCACTTGTCCCAAAGGCACAAGGACCAGAGTTCAGAGCTCCAGCACACATATAAGAAGCTGGGCAGATACGTGGCCATCTGTAAAGCAAGCAGAGACAGGGACTCCCCTCGGCAAGATGGCTGACTATGCTGAGCAGTCTCAGCAAGCTTCAGATTCATTGGAGGACCCTGCCTCAATAAATAAACTGGGAAGTATCAAGGAAGACAGATGACACCCACTTAGGGCCTCTGCATACTTCACACATACATGTACAAGTACACACACACACACACACACACACACACTTCACCTTGAAAATTAAAATTAGGGGGCTGGAGAGATTTAGTGGTCAAAGCACTTGTACATGCATGAGGTCTGGGGTTTAGGTCCCCAGAACCATGGAAATGTCAGTGAGTGTGGCAGCCCACTTATATAATCCCAGCCTTGGAAGGTGGAAAGGGATCTTGTGGGCAATCTGGTTATTGAGACTAGCCACCTTGATGGGCTCTGGTTTTGATGGAGAGATCCTGCTTCACTGAAGGAGATAGAAGAGTGATTGAAGATGATTCCTGACATCAATCTTGAGCCTCTGTATGTGTGGCCACACACATGTAAACACAGAGAGAGAGAGACATAGAAACAGAGAAAGACAGAAAGAAACAGAGAAACAGAGAGAGACAGAGAGAAAGAGAAAGACAGAGAGAGAGACAGAATTACAAAGAGAACAATCCTAAATCATTTCAAGAGAAGATATAACATTACACTTTCCACAGTGTACCTATCTTTAGCTGTGCTGTGGGGCATTCCAGGACGAGTACAGGGGAGTTCCGGTTTGCATGGTCAACAGTATCCAACAGCTGTGTGAATTCCATCTTGTTACAAATGCCATTCAGACAGGAGGCCCACACTCTCCATGCTTGGGGGCTTAACCTTGTGTCTCTGTCCCTTGTCGATGCCTGTGTAGATTTTCAAACCTATAGATTTAGTCCTGAATCCAACCAGCAAAACAAAGACGCCCAGGAGTTCAAACTCATCTCAGCCCTGTAGGTCAGTCTTCCCTGACCCTATTCGAAAGTCTACCCCAGCCAACCTAAGCTGGTGACTCTTTCCCAGTGCTGCAGTGCATTGGGGAACATGTTAGAACTGGTCCACTTTCTGTTACAGTGCTGATAGGAGCCAAGATGTATTTTTAGCACATATTTATACTGTAGTGATTGGAGAACCGCCTCTGAGAGGGCTTTAGTGGAACACAATCTGAAGACTGCCCTCAGCAAGAATTGGCTGCTATTATTCCACTGCTTAAGGGTAATGGAGGAGTCAAGGATGCTGAGTGTCCTGGTGGGAGGCCCAAGAGAAAAGAAGGAGAGATAGAAGAGGGGAGCGAGGAGATCCTGGGAGCAATGGGCAGAGAGTCAAACCCCTGACACAAACAGCCCTCCAGCAGCACCAGGGGCCCTGTGACTCCCATTGAGGCTTGTAGAGTTATGCTCTCCAGCTGCCTTTATGACTTACAGTTTTCCACACAAAGGGCAAGGTGCAGATGTACTTGGGGACGGATGACAATGCATAGAGAGAAGGAATGGGGACATTAACAGTCTCTTCTGATACACCTGTCAGTGCCCCAGTGGCTATGTAGCAGGTCCTGGTGTGCCGAAGGGAAAGGGACAGCTTCCCTCGGAGTTCCCGAGCTGTTTCTTCTGTCTGCATTTCCATTCCCTGCCCCCCTGTGCCCTTGCTCCATGGAGTCAGGGCATTAGGAACCTTTGCCACAGGGTTCTGGGGAACCCTGCCTTCATGTCTGCTCTGATTGCATGTGCAGGTTTAAGAGCTGCCAGGTGGGGTGGCAGTCTGCCGCCTCTGCATCGCAAGTGGTGCTGCAAAGGTTTCTGGGGGTAGTTAGTGAGCACTGGTCATTGAATACAAAGATCTGTGAATGTGGATGCTTTGTAAGTGACAAAGGGACAGGTGTCGGGGTCCAGAGGAGAAGGAAGTGGTACAGGGCCTGGGCAGTAGCTGCAAACATTTCGGCAAAGCCCACAGAGCCAGGAATAAAAACCAGGACTCCTGATTTCCAGACCAGCTGCTGTTGCCTCCATGGGTGTGAGGAAGGGAGGGTCAGGCCTGGTAGCTTGGGACACTGTGGACTAGCGAGTACACCCCCTCCCCATAGAAAAGACATTTTTAGGTTTTGAAGAGATGACCTCATGCTTTTCTTATTTACATAGCCTGGCTTGTTTATGTAGTCATTTAAAAATAACCAACGTGTGCTAAGCTTAGTCTTTGCTCTCCAGGCTCTGGTGGAAGGGCCACTGTGTGGGGAGAGACACCTTTTTATCTAAGAGAGGGATGGCCTTGTTTCCCAGGACAGACGGGGGCAAAACAGGACAGGTAGGAAGCTTTGTGGTTTTTCCTGTGGCTTCTCCAAAATAACTCCACTCCTGCTTCCCACTTCCGGCCTGACTGGACACAGGGTAGGTCTCCTTCCGGGCAGCTGTGCTCTGTAGATTCTCCAGGAGGTGTTAGAGACTGTCAGCAAGCAAATGTGCTTGGATCTGAAGACCTACAACGTGGCATGGAGAATCCAGCCCAAGCTGGACCACTGGATTTGCATCCTAGCTGTGTGCCATTGGGCAGGCTACTTAACCTCTCTGTGCTGTGTCAAACACAGAGACAACAGTGCAAACGTGGAGCAGTTCCTGTGGGGATTAAGTCAAGAAACATAAGTAAAGGACTTGGCTTATTCTAGGTAAATAGTAGCAACACTTAGTGTGTCTTCATAAAAAGTAACCATGTTTCCTTTGACATCATTTGAGAAGAACAGACTCCATGCTGGGCTCAGGTGGTGGTGGGTAGGCTGTCCTGGCTGGGGAGTAGAATACACTTGACAGTGCAGGAGAGTACTAAGGAGTTTGAGGTTTACCTTGTAAGTCACAACTTCTCTAAGCATTGTCCGCAGATGGCCACCCCCCCCCCCCCCCC
>CM052702.1:109868084-109878814 GCA_028551405.1 Uromys caudimaculatus
TCCTCCCGAGAGCAGAAAAGGGTAGCCAAGCTCAGGTAGAGCAGGTTGCCCAGGGCCACGCTGTTAATAAGTGTAGACATGGGACACGCTGATTCTGGAATAGGCTCCCTCTTGTGGTGTCAAGTGGAGGTGATCCTGGAGGAGCCACTGATGGAGAAGGACCTATCCAGGCTAGTGCAAGATGGCTGGTCAGTAATTGGTGAGCAGGTGAAGGAAGGGGTGGGCAGATGGTGAGTGAGAAGAAAGGTGCATGGTACAGGACACACCCAGGGCCATGGCATTCGCAGGTAGCTGGTTACAAGGCTGGAGGTGTAGGAGCAGGGTGGCACTGACTTGAAAGGTGAGTTTTGTGCAAGCATAATGAATTTGAGAGGCTAGAGGGTGCAGCAGCTGGCACAGGGGTGTGGGGTGCCAGGCACACGGGCAGGCAGACAGGAGGGCAGGTGAAGTGTGCAGCTGCAGGAATCACTAAGGAAAACAGGCAAGAAATAAGCCTGGGAGACAAGCAGGGTGGAAGGGGGGGGGTGAGGAATGAAGCCCGGGGAGGAACAAGCCTCCTGGGAAGCAATAGTCAGGTAAGAGACAGAACAGGACAGGGTGGGGTACACAGGAAAGGTGGGTGGCACCATAGGTCACCCAGGGAACTTACTTTGGGCACCACTTTAGAAGGAAGCCAGCCAAGCTTAAGGAAACTGTGCCATAAGTAAATAAAAATGCCAATCACGTGGGGCAGAGAGGAGTTTCTGTTTGCTTGTGACAGTGTGCTCCTGGCCAGCATGTGTGCAGTATGCCATCCATGGCAACAGGAACCACCCATGTCTCCTGTCAGGACAAGCTTTGCCATCTTGCCTCTGTTCCAGTGCTGTTGGCCAGTGCCCTGGAATTATCCTTCCTGTTGGTCTGAAGCCCTGTCCTACTGGGCGGGCCTCAGCACTGTCCCTTCCCCTCCCCAGCCTCTCTTTTCACTTGGCAGCTGTCACTGGGAGCAAAGCTTATCCAAAGGGTTTCAACTGCAGGGCCACCCGCTGGAGAGTTACACATACTCGGGAGATTCCTGGACTGGTAAATCCAAGAAAGGGTATGGCCAGCCAGGCAGGGCTGTTACAGCAGCGAATTCTGAGCAGCTGCTCTGGGGCTGCCTCTGTAATCTTGCTGTTTGGGAGCAGCTGGGCCTAGGTCTGAAAAATGGGCCCAAGGCCCTGAGAGCCATGTCTGACCCTAGCCTCTCAGAATACCACCTATCTTCCCTTGGTCCTACACATGGACTTAAAACCAAACTCCTTCCCTCCCGACACAGCACTCACAGTGACACACTGCCACAATCGGGCAGATTTTCCTGAAATGCAGCCTGATAGACACAAGGTGCCAAGCACTGATCCTAGTGACAAAGCAGAATGCCTGTCTCTCCATATTCCAGAGGAGAACGTGGGGTGGGGAGCTGAGAACCTAAGTTCAATTCCCAGCACACACCCTCACACACACATACACACAGTCATATACACATGCTCACACATGCATGTGCACACACATGCTGAAACACAGACACACTCATATACACATGCTCACATGTGCATGTGCACACATACACACACGGTCACACACATAGACATACACACACTCATATACACATGTTCACACATGCATGCACATCCATACACACATGCTCACACACACATGCTCACACATACATGTGCACACATACATGCTCACACACACTCATATACACATGCTCACATGTGCATGTGCGCACGTACACAGACACACAAAGAAAAGGGAACCACACACGCTTATAATATTTGTGAGTTCTTGCAGATATAAAAGTATACAAAATATACATAACAGTGTTCTTTTCTTAAGTAGAATAGAGCCCACCAGGGTCAGCTGTAAAATGAAAAGGTGGCCTGGGGTTAGCAAGTTATGGTAAGCCGGGCCAGGCAATGGCCTGAGCTGGTAGCAAGCAGCCTGGGTGGGTAGTATCTGAGTATGGAGCCAAGGGAAGTGTGCCAGTTCTGTGGACAGCTGGGCAGAGCACCGGGCAGGGGTGGGTGACTGTCAGGCAGGAACAGGAGGCCACAGTATGACTAGAGGGAGAGGCAGTGGATAGCAGGTCACACAGGGCAGTCTGGGAGGTCTAAGCTGAGCAGAGGGAGCATGAATGTGATGCCACCCACCTATCTATGGCATGGGGATGCCTGCATTGGGGGTGGGGTAGAGTGACAGCAAGGGTTCAGTGCCCGAATGACACAGACCAGAACAGCGGCTACAAAGGCCATGCTGGGGTGAGTCTCTGGACATAGTGTGGGATCCAGCCAACATGATTCACTGAGATAGACACCAGGCACAGAAGAGAGGTTTTTTTGTTGTTGTTGTTGGTTGGTTGGGTTTTTTTGAGACAGGGTTTCTCTGTGTAGCCCTGGCTGTCCTGGAACTCACTCTGTAGACCAGGCTGGCCTTGAACTCAGAAATCCGCCTGCCTCTGCCTCCCAAGTGCTGGGATTAAAGGTGTGCACCAACCAGGAAAGCCCACCAGCATTCACATGCACTGATGTTTCTCAGGTTAGTCAGTGTCACCAAGCCTCAGCTTACTTATCTGCAAAATGGGTCTCTGGATAGATAGAAGATCTCTGAAAAGTCACTCTTTCAGTCTCTGGCTCTGGGGCCTGAAGTAATCAGGGAAGGCTTTGAGGAAGTGGGTGGACCCTGTGCTTAGGAATGACTTAGCCCAGCTGCCAAGGAGATGGAGAAAAGAGCAGTCAGGCAGAGGGTGATGAGACCAGGAGCATAAGCTCAGAGCACTGAGCTAGTCGGGAAGGAGGGGGCCAGGAAACTATTAACAGACCTGCTGGTCTGGGGCCTGAGCGTGTTTTGTGAGCACCGTGGTCCTTGATTTTAAACATTTTCAGACAGACATGCTCAGGCAGGAAGGAAGAAAGCCTGGCCTCTGGGCCGCCAGAGAGTTAACCTCCTGGCCTGGCACTGCATAACCACAGGGTCTGCTGAGCGCAAGGAGATTCTTCTGTGTGGCAGCCAGAGTGGCAAGCCCGGTGACTCTGGGCTCTGGCACTGTCCGCAGCAGAACAAACAGACCTCCCTTCACAGATAATGGCCTCATTGAGTATTGTACCCGTGGCCAGCGCCCAGCACTGGGCAGCTCAGCCTGGGTAAGTTTCCTCTCTTGGCTGCTTAGCAAAATATTTACACTATGCCTTTCTAGTAAGACAGTTCCTGGGAGCCAGCAAACAGAGAGAGCTAGAGAAAACCCCTCACTCCCCATTTCACCCCCACACCCACCAGCAACCTGCTTTCCATAGTGGGGGAAGGGTTTGCCACACACCCAGCATGTGTGTCTGGCTCCATTGTTTCTCACCAGGTTCTATTGTGAAGCAGGACCTAGAACTAGAAGAAGCTAGGAGGCCTGGCCAGCCTCGCTATTCTAGTGTCCTCAGTGGAAGAATGTGTGCCCATCTTAAGGGGGGCAAACATGATGTGATGTAGCTGGTTGCTACTGTCTTCTGCACTGCCACCTTCTCTCTCTCTCTCTCCTTCTCTCTCTCTCTCTCTCTCTCTCTCTCTCTCTCTATTTGTATGTATGTGTGTGTGTAGGTGTCTGTCTGTCTGTCTCTGTGTGTGTGTGTATGTGTGTGTGTGTAGAGAGAGAGAGAGAGAGAGAGAGAGAGAGAGAGAGAGAGAGAGAGAGAGAGGTTTTCAGGATACATTATGGCCAGCTCACTGCTGACAGTGTCTGCCCTCCCAAAGATCCCTGAACCAGCCAGGGGAATATTCACCATGTTGTCAGAGGAAAAGGGGGACAGTATCTCTGTCCTCAACCCACCAAAATAAGGTCAGAGATGTCCTGTGTGGCCCTTTGGACAGAATCAAAACCAGTGAGCAAAAATCACATGGCTCGTCAATAAGAAGATGCCTTGAACATTAGACCCCACCACTGTTGAACACAGGACACATATCCTCTTTGCCCAGGATCCTACTTCTGCTGGGAATCTGGCTTGTGAAACAGCAGCACCAGGGTGTAAAGATATATGTATAAAAGATGTTTGTTGCAAAATTCTAGAGGCAAACAAACAAAGAAAAAACAGTTATAAAAACTCAAGAGCAAAGTCAAGATCAAAGGCACAGCATTCAAACCATCACCTGCCATTCGGCAGTAGCAAGCAGACTGCGCACCTACTTAGAAAGAAAGGCTTTTCATGGGGTTAGGTGAATCCCATGCCTTTTTGCCCAGGGTTCTTCCCTGTTGGGCTCCTTCAGTAACAATCTACCCTTGGCCTCATCTACCCCATCTTACAGTAAAGAAACCAAAGCCAGGACCCAGCACTTACCTTGTTGTGGCCTGGTATTGTTGGCAGGCCCTTCCCACCCTGGCACTGACAAGTATAGGCTTTAACCCAGATGCTGCAAAGGGGAAGCTGGACTCCTATGGTACTGAGGGGAAGCCACATAGCAACAGCCAAGTGACAAGAGTGAGGCCACCTACCTGGAAGGAGAAAGTGGGCTTGCCTTTCTTAAGGTGTCACATGCCCCAGGCAGGCCTCAGGGACCAGGGTCTGGACGTAGAACATGAGTAGAACATGAGAGACTTCGGAACTGGGTCAAAATTCTTTATGTTTACAGCAATTTACTTAATTCTATAAAAGTTATGCTGTCAGTATTCCTGGGGTCCTTGTTGCTTAGAGGGAGGCTGTGTTTAAAGACTCAAGTCAGTGTGAATGCTAGGTAAGTAGGTACACAATGGGACGCATTTCTGATGGGACTCAGAATGGAGATCTCCAGCTGGCAGTGTCCCAAACATAAGCTAAAGCCTTAAGGACAAGCACACAGGACATTCTTACACCACAGGAGAGCCAAATGCCTAACCTAGAGCTGGCATGAAATCCAGGGAAGTAGAGGTGGGTGGTGGCTTAATGAATGGCTTCTAACTTAAAACAACCGGGAAGAAATTGCCTTCTTATCCCAGGGCCAAGGAGCACTCTGTCTGTCTGTCTGTGGTTGGGGCACTGAAACCGTGGAGCTAGCTAGGCAGTACTTCTTTGACTGCACAGGAGAATTACCATGAAGGGCTTCCTGCTTGCTCACCTGCCTTTTTCTTCTCCCCTGGGTCTAGATCTTAGATCTTCCAGCTTCCCTGAGCTGACCAAGCCTCTCTGAGTGAGTTACAACTGCAGATCATTAAATATGGAAGTAGTTAATTGATCAGGGCATGACAGACAGCAAAGAGCCAAAGCCTTGTTGGCTCTGCTCGGCCTGTTGGGGTTTTCTGTTCGGAGCTCTTCCCTGCTGAAAGGACGTCTGGGCTAGAGAGTGCATTGAACATTGGGCTAGTCAGTGTATGTCATGTACCCCCAAATATGAACCAACCAACAAGCTTTCAATTCCTCTGAGAAATAAGATTTTCCCTCTAGATCCAAATTGGCAGGCTCCAAGCTGCTGGCCTCTGATACCCTGTTTCCTCACCAGATAACCAGATCTTTGGGTTCTTTTCTCTATGGTCTCAGACCCCAAAGGATACTCTGACTACAGTCCATTAGCTCCTAATGACCCTCATCCTGCAGCCTAGATCGTGAGCACACTTCTGTCTCTTTGTGACACTGTCAGGCCTGTGTCCCTGCTGCTGAATACAGAGGGGTGTGTGTCATATCAGCAGCGCCAAAACGTGTATCTTATTAGTGTTACAATGGCTTCAGTCCAACTCCATGACTAAAGGTAAGTTGGTGTAGAAAGGATTTACTTGGCTCATGCTTCACATCACTGTCCATCATGGAAGGAAGCCAGGACAGTGGCCCAAGCAGGGCAGGAACCTGGAGGCAGGCACTGATGCAGAGGCCATGAGGGATGCTGCTGACTGGCTTGCTCATCATGGCTTCCTCAGCCTGCTTTCTTATAGAACCCAGGACCACCAGTCCAGGGATAGCTCCACCTATAATTGGCCAGGCCCTCTTTAATCAATCACTAATAAAGAAAATTCCCGGCAGGCTTGTGTAGCTGGACCTTATGGAGGCATTTTTTCTCATTAAGGTTTCCTCCTGCCAGATGACTTTAGCTTGTGCCACATTGACATAAAATTAGGCAGGACACTGCATATGTGAACACCATGGCCTCAAGAGCCACTGGGAGTCATGGTACTCTAAGAAACATTATGCAACCTCGGTGCTCTCAAATCTAATGACTAAGACTCTTATGCCAAGAGAAAGAAGCCAAACCCAATGGGCCGTATTGCCAAATAATTTTGTTTCTATGAGATTTTCAGAGAAGATGAACTCACAGAGATAGAAACCTACGGGGAACTTGGAGGAAGAGAATGGGAAATGACTGTTAACAGGTATAGGGATCCCTTATAGAGTGATAAAATTATCTGGAATTAGATTAATGAACAGTCTTGTGATGGTTGGTAGAAGGCTTACACTTGGGTTGTGGATATAGCTCAGTTGTAGAGTGCTTGCCTGGCATGAATGAGGTCCTGGGTTTAATCCCCAACTTTAGAGGTGGAGAAAGACTGTATCGTGTCATATAAACATAACTTTTACTAAGTATGATGACTTACACCTATAATTCCAGTGTTCAGGAGGCTGAAACAGGAGGGTTGCCACAAGTTTAAGACCAGCTTGGGCTGCCTACTCAATTCTAGGCCATCTTAAGACACAAGGTGAGACCCTAACTGAAAAAGTAAGGGTAGGGCTGGTGGCCATCTCAGTGGGTAAAGGGACTTGTGGCCAGGCTTAATGACCTGAGTTCAGTCTCTAGGACCCACATATGGAGAAGGAGGATTGATTCCTGCAAGCTGTCCTCTGGCCTCTACATGCCGCCATGACACATGCACATACATGAGCATGCAAACACAATAATGGAATAATAATGATAATAATAATGATAATAATAATAATAATAAGCGATAAAAGGTGTACACTCATAAAGGATGAATTTTATGACCTATTATTGTGTATCAGTTTATCCCAAAGTAAATGACACCTCTAAAGAGTCATATTTGTGAAAAAGAGGCTGGATCAAAATTTAGAAAAGTTTCCAGATGTGGTGGACACACCTTTAACCACAGCACTGGGGAGGCAGAAGCAGGTGGATCTCAGTGAGTTCAAGGCCAGTCTGACCTATATAATGAGTTCCAGAATAGCCAGAGCTACATAGAGAGAGTCTCTTTCAGAATACAAGGAAAAGAATTAAGGAAATTTTATTTATTAACAGATTAGTATGCCCTCTTGTTTCAGAAATAAAGCGTTCAGAATTGAGATGACTTTTACAAACTGTCCGCTCTCTGACATTTCCCTTTCTTCATCCATTCATCTACCCATTCACTCCCAAACACCTACCTGTGCCTACTCAGTGTCAGACGCAGAACAAGAAGGTGATTCAGACACAGGTCCCTCCAGCTTCCGTGAAAACATCTAATGAGAAGGGTGCATGAACAGTCACAAGCCACCCCCACGAGTGTGCACCCTCTATCACTGACAGCTTCTACTGAAGTGTTGAATCTGAGCAGCTTGTCTCACAGAAGTGGGGAGGAGGATGGGAATTACCAAAGAGTCAGGAATCAGCGGAGGGAAGTGGTCAGTGGGAACCAGGTCACAGAAGAGCAAGTCCTGGGACTGTCATACAGCAGGGTGACTCCAGTCAAGAGTGTGTAATGTGCATTTTGGAATAGCTCGCCAGAAGATTCTGAATCCTCTTCATCATGAAGAAGGGGTAACTGAGAGAGGTGCCTGGATATGCTGATGATCTGATCTGATCATGGCATTATATGTATACAGGTTAAACATCACATCATAGCCGATAAATATATAAATAAATACACATAAAATCAAATGTAGGTCAAAAAGCATTGGCAGCTCACATTCATTATCACAAACAGGTGATATAAAGGACCTGGGCTCCAAGACAGGGTCAGGTCCTCGGGGGCAATGGTTCTCAACCTTAATACAGTTAGTTCCTCATGTTGTAGTGACCCCCAACCATAAAATTATTTTTGTTGCTACTTCATAACTGCAATTCTTCTACTGTTATGAATCGTAATGTAAACATCTGTCTTTTCTGCCAGTCTTAGGCAAACCCTGTGAAAGGATCATTTGACCCTCAAAGCGTTTACAACCCACAGGTTGAGAATCACTGCTCTGAGGGAGAGAAGCCCTATATATTTGGACCCAAACCTCTGGGGAAACCCAAGCAGAGGACTGCAGGGACTGGGAGAGCTGGAGTTCTGAGAAGTGATTGGGTAGGCCCTGTAGACAGGTGGAAGCAGGGCTGACCCTGAACAGAAGAGATGGGTCAGCCAGTGTGTGCTTACCTTGCATGGCTGACTCAGTGACCAGCCCTCACAGTCGTGGCCTCCATTAACCCCTCCCTAGGGCACCCCTTTTGCCTCTGTCCAAGTACCTCAGGAGTCTCCCTGAGTAATTCCCAGGAAGAACAACTACATTGACCCTGCTAACTGGGTGTAATGTCTTAACAATCAGAAACATGTCTAGGCTCTCGTCAGGCTCTGAGTGAAGGGGCTCCGCTCTGTGCAAAGCACTCAAGTGCAAAGATGAGGGGTGGCTGGTGACCTGGTGATCTACAGTGGGTCTGCAGTGGTCCTGACTCTAAGTCTTTGTCGGGTCATTTCTCATCTCCACTAACCACCAGCATACTATACTAACTCAGACTCAGGACAGGACAGGAAGCCAGAAATGAGTCAGACACCAGACAGGAAACATTTGGAGTCCTCAGGGAGGCTGGGGCTGAGGAGATACCCAGATTCATCCCAGCTACCGCTGCCTCTGTCCCCTTATCTGCACAATGGGTGGTAAGGCTCTTCCCAGGGGACTATTCAAAAGAACTCATCAGGCCTGATATGATGTCTAGACAGTGTGCTTAAAATCAGGGACAGAGCTGGGCAGTGGTAGCGCATGCCTTTAATCCCAGCACTTGGGAGGCAGAGGCAGGCGGATTTCTGAGTTCGAGGCCAGCCTGGTCTACAGAGTGAGTTCCAGGACAGCTAGGACTACATAGAGAAACCATGTCTCAAAAAACCAAAAAAAAAAAAAAAAAAAATCAGGGACAGACAGACAAAATTGTCATCAACTGGTTCCCTCCTAGGGATGAGTTTAGGTGGAAACAAGTGAGATTGGGCTGTGAACGCTAAATTACACTAATTCAAGGTGGGAATACTCTGGTTGTCACTGGTGTCATGGAGTTGGAGGTCCATCCCCATGGAGGAGGGGACAGTGGTGGCCTCAAGGAGAAATTGGTGACAAGTTTGTTTGAGGTGGACAAAGAAAGAAGAATGGGAACAGGCAGCTGTCAGGGAGGTGTTGAACCCCTAGCTTGGAGATGATGGGGTGGGGTGGACACACTGGGTAGAGTATCTCAAGGAGGGGCAGGGAGGTGAGACAGCTCAGCTCCTGTACAGAGCCCAAGAGCCAGAGCATCAGTACCCATAAGCATACAGATGCAGCAGGAAGTCAGGGCCAAGGGCAGTCCCGCTGGGGTAACCCAGGCTAGGGATAAGAAGGACCCAAAATGTCTTGGCAGATTAGACCTCAGAATCCAACTGTACAAAGCACCCTCTTTCTCACTGGGGGTGGACCTAACTGGGTCGTCACCCACCTAACTGGGTCACCTGCAGGATAGGGGCAAAGCTGGGTCTCTGGCCACAAAAGCTCACACAACACTGCAGTTTTCCCTTGTGTCCTTGCAGTGATGTAAAGAGGTGGTAACTGCACGGCCTCAGCCGGCCAGCCCATCAGCTAGCCAGCCACCTTGCTACTGGCCCAGTTGCTCTGCAGTTTGTCATTAGGTACACTCTGTCTTTCTTAAACCACCAGGTCTTTTCAACAGGCTGTTCATTTCTTCTCCTGGTTTGTCTTAGGCCTGTCGCAGTGGAGGTTAATGTTATGATTCATCAAATTCACATTTAGATTCATTCATTCATTCATTCATTCATTTATTCATTCATTCATAATACAGTGGGCAACCAGCAGCCTGTGCTTGGGACACTGGGAAACAAAGAGAGAATTCCCATAGTGTCCATCTTTGGCCCCAGGATCCTCCCACAGCCTGTGGCCTTTTGCCAGGGTGGAATTTTCAAAAATCACTTGCTTGGGTGGAAAAAGAATGTGCAAACTGCAGGAGATATATATATTTAAAGCCTCAGAAAACCATACAGGACTCCAGCCTCCTGCCCCATGAGGACAGAGCAGAAGTTTAGAGGACAGCTGTGTACTGCTCCTGGGTGGCATGGCCTGTCTCTAGGGGCTTTTAGAACTCCAAAGTCATCAAAACAAGAAGATCTGGGTCAGGGCCTGAAGTGAGAATTCTTGACCCAAAAATAAGGTTGGAATTCAGTATTTATTAAGATTAACTGAACTCTCATGGGCCTCAAGAAACTGTCCTGGCTGTTCCTTGGCCCATGGAATCCTCTACAATACTGTGCTTGGGGACACCAGGCCACTTGGGTGTGAGGCCTGAGGCACCACTGCCTTGCCTGCTGTCAGCATCCTGTATCATCCTCCACACAGCTGATTTTCAGGAATTGGTCTTCTTGTCCCTTCTTGGCTTCTCTACAGCATCCCCTTTAAAAAGATGGATGGGAGCGTCCTGTCTCTACCCTGGGAAAGCCCCGTCAGCCACCAGTTTCAGTCTTTTTTTTTTTTTTTTTTTTTTTTTGATACTTTATTTACATTTTCGATGATTCCCCTTTTCTTTGGAAACCCCGTGTCCCCTCCCCC
>CM052702.1:109879314-109953566 GCA_028551405.1 Uromys caudimaculatus
AAGCTGAGGTTTCCGGCCGTCGCCGGAAGCTGCTGGCCGTCAGTCTCTGTGGCCCGCGGCAAGCGGGCAGAGTCAGTGAGCTCTGGGGACGCTTTGCCCCTGCTATGGGCTTTTCTGCGTTCCTGGGAGAGAGAGGATTTTCTCCCGGAGCTGCTTGTCTATGGAATCCTAGTGTCCCAGGCAGCAGTTTCAGTCTTCTTGTTCTCCCAGATCCATCCATCCTTTGATAAATGCCATCTGTGCTTCTGCAAGGCACATGAATGCAGTGGGCTACCCTGCACTAAAAGAGCTCACTGCACAGGAGAGGAAAACCTCTGAACAGATAAGTTTCCACCTGTGAGAAACAAGAGAGAGGGCACCATGCTCAGGGAACAGACGCTAGGAGCTCAGGGAAGCTTGGTGCAGAACGTGGGAATGCAATAGTGTGTTCACCTGCGTCCTCTGGGAAACAGAACTAAGGGGACAGGGACACATACATGCACACACTTACACAGATAAGCAAGAACGAGCTTGACATTGGCAATGGGACTGGTGGGTATGACAAGACATTGTAGCTTGTGACAGAGCGAAGGAGAAGTACCTGAGATCATAGCAGCACCACTGTGCCAGGCACTGGAGACAGGGTCCCCCAAACAATCCCTGAAGAGAGGAACGTGGGAAAGAGAGTGAATCTGAGAGGAACGGTAAGGACGGTGTCCTTTGGCTCCTAGAGTTGAGATTCGGTAAGTGCACAGTCTGGAGGGCAGACCCCGGGGGGACCTGCAGGGCATAGGGTAGTCTGCTAGCTGTCACTTCTTCCTAGTATAGTTGTCAACTGATTCATAAGGCCCACCCACCTTATAGAAAATATTCTGTTTAATGCAAAGTCTATGGATTTAAATGTTAATCTCACCTGAAAAATAACAACAAAATCTTCTAGAATAATGTTTAATTGATACCTAGGACAATGACCTAGCCATGCTGACAGATGAGATTAACTAGCAGGTGAATATGAAGGACAGTGAGGAGTTCGCCATTTGTGGGAGAGAGGAAAAGCCTAGCAGTCAACAACAGCATCAGCTTATGCTGGGAGAATTCTGACATTCACACAGAAGGGGAGCGAGAACAGAGAGGGGTGTTAGAGGTACAGCCCCATGGAAGAGACCTGGAGACTCAGCAATCAGGCCTGCCTAAAATGAGCTTTACAGAGTCCTAGACTGGGGAGTCAGTTATGCCAGAACAGCCTCAAGAGCAGCAGCTCTCAAGCTTTGGCAAACCTCTGTCTCCAAAAATATTTACATTAAGATTCATAAGAGTAGGAAAATTAGTCATGAAGTAACAGTGAAAATAACATTATGACTGGGGGTGGGGTGGGGTCACCACAACATAAGTAACTGTATTAAAGGGTCTGGAACATGGGATGGAGACCCTTCCTCTGCACTACTCCTGGGAGACAGCACACTGACTCTCAGTTCTGTGGCTGGCGGAGGGTGGAACCTGACCCATAGGTTCCTCCGAAGGCCATCCCCAAGACAGAGAGGGGAAGACCAGCATGTCAGGTGTCTAGAAGACTGAGGTGTCTTGATCAGTCTGACCCCTGTTGGGATCTATAAACAGACTCCTGGGAGAGCAAGGACCCTGGTGTGGGAGTGCCGGCTGTACCAGGATGTAGACTACAGGGCTCTGAGATGACCTCTCCAGTGTCCTCACTGCTGGAGCTCCAGCTTCTCCCTAGGCGTCGTCATGATGAGTTGGGAAAGTATTTTTGAAAGAATGACATCACAGAAGTTTTGAAAACAAGATAGGAAGCCCCCCATGGGCTATGATTATGCAAAGTCTTAAGAAAATAGGATACACTTGAGATGGGTAAATAGAACCAGAGCCAAAAGCATCACAGCCCAGAACCCAGACATCTAAGCGATTTTCATCCCAGAAATGCCAAGCATAGTTCATGCCAAACACCAACAAAGCAAAGAGCTGGACTGGCTGCTAGGCTCTTCCCGCTTCAGAAAGGGAGGTTAGGCCCCTCCCCTAATGTGAGCATTAGGTAGAGACAGCCAAATCCTATGGAGCTAAGTCTCAAGGCTAGTCTGAGAGGCTAGGGGTGGGCTTTAGCCAACTCCAGAAGGTAGTGTGGAGCAGAGAGTGTGTGTGGAGGCCACTCATTCTCACATGAAGCATACCATGCTGGTCATGGAAAACATTCTTCTTGGACAATGGTGGGAGCTCCCTGCCTAACTTCCCATGAGTAGGCCTCACTGGGAGACTTGCTTCACACTCTTACAAAGATCCCTGACATGGCTTCCCAACCCCATCCAGGGTTAACCTGTCAGAGAAGAGAGCCAACACTACAGGAAACACAATGTGGTTGGTGATTTCATCAGAACCCCCTTCTCTTCTTCTGTGGTGATAGAGATTTGAGCAGGCACCAGGGCCAGCTAGCTAAAGACCATAGGTCCTGGCCTTCCAGGGAATGAGGTATGACCTTGTGCTGGTGTGAACTGAAATGACCTGCCATCCCCAACCCTGCCCTCTCTTCCTCAAGCCTCTGACTATGAGGTGGATATGGTGGTGAGAAAGGGTAGCCATGCAGTGTTGGAGACAGAAGAGAAGGCTTAAAGTTGTTTTTACCACTCCTCAGCCACCAGACCAACCCTGGCTCTGGCACTCTGACCATCACATTAGACAGGAATAAATTTCTATCTTGTCTCCACTCCTTCTTATGGGAACTCAAGTTCATACCCCATGCAAGCACCGACTTCCCAATGCAGTCCCTGATGCATAACTAGGACCACCAAACAGAGAACCAATAACATGAAAGAGAAGACCAGGAGGCAAAGACCAGCAAAAGCTCATTCCAAGTCAGGGACACCTAAGATAAATCAACATTAGTGTGCTTAGCAATAATGACCATTTATCCCATTTTAAACAATTTTTATTATTTGTAATGATGCGTGTATGTCTGTGTCTACATCTGTGGCTGTGTGTGTGACTGCAGGTGTTCTTGGAGGTCATGAGCCAGAGGAGTCAGAGCCCCCAGAAGCCGTCTGGTACAAGAACAGTGTGTGTCCCTAACCACTGAGCAATGTCTCCAGACCAAGTTTATTTTATTAATTCAAAGCAACCAGTTTCTGTGAAAGTAGAACAATGAGAGAAAAGGAAATAGTTGTGGAGATTTTAAAATGTGACGCCTGAGAAAACATTAATGGGTAAACTGTATGACACGGTGGGTGTGGGTAAAGACCAGGTGATCTGGAAGTAAAAGCCAAAAAAATCTGTTGGGTTTTTTCTGGTGGTGGTTGGAGGAGGTATTAAGAACTAATACAGTTCAGTACCAATCAAAGAGGAGAGAGAGCCAGAAGTGAGCCCCCAGACAATGGAGTGAAGACGAAGGATGGCTACAAGCACCATGCATAGCCAAAGAAATGTTCTACAAGTTAAAGAAACATACATAGGCTTTAGACTAGGAAGAACGCATGGATTCAAGACAGGACTTAGTAAACCTGAACGTTTAGATTCATTTTGGTGAAATTCCAGAGAAAGAAAAAAACTTATGTAAGAATTTATCGTTAGTAACACAAGATGCTCTAGCCAAGTATTCTGAACAGTTCTTTCAAAGGTTTGGAAGATGGGGCTTTGAAGCTAAGAGTCTCACTGTGTCAAATTTAGATAGCAAAATTAAAACGTGTTTTACAAATGAGAATTAGGAAAGTTTACCAAGCCCCCTATGCTTTCTAGGAGGGAAAACTGGAGCTACATCTGTCAATCAATCTATTTTTTCCAATGCAGTGTAACTGGGGATACCAGTCACTCTCCAGGGCAGGTCCCATGTCCAGGAGGAAGTGGCCAACGCCAAATCAAAGCCCTTTTTAAAGAATCCAAAACTATGATGCTACTAGGTTGAAGAAGCTAATGGAGAAAGCTGTAAACATTTAGGACAAAGTTTCATTGCTGTAGAGTCCCCTGTTTTCACTTGGGCCCATTCATAGCAGCTGATCCCAGGGCATGAATGGTGCATTCATCATCAAGCTGCGTAATCGCTTCTCCTAGTTGAATTATTCTATAGACTAAGTTATAATATGGAAGTGAGCATGGGTGTAGGGACACTAGACAGTGTAGATAGAGATCCAGTGAAAGCATGAAGGCAGACAGAAGGGTACAGCGCATGCAAAGAGAGAATATGGAAATTTCATTGTTCATAGCATAACTCAGGTGACTGGTGGGAGAGAGTCAGTGCAAACCTCCCTCAGATTCAGCACTAGAATCCATGGGGATTGCTTAATTCCACAGATTAGACAGCATTGTATGTGGGGGAAATGAACAGTTATAAATGAAACAGCCCCTGGATCCACAGCAGGACTCTCTGGTCAGTCCTTGATGCATTTGTGATTCTGGTTTTTGTTTGTTTGTTTGTTTGGGATTATTTTTGGTTTTGGTTTTTTGGTTTTTCGAGACAGGGTTTCTCTCTGTATCCCTGGCTGTCCTGGAACTCACTCTGTAGACCAGGCTGGCCTCGAACTCAGAAATCCACCTGCCTCTGCCTCCCAAGTGCTGGGATTAAGGCGTGTGCCACCACTGCCCGGTGCATTTATGATTCTGAACATTGGCTGCACCATGATGATCTGAGCCTCAAATGTCCCATCAATGTGTGATTTGGGGGGTAAGCTCATTTAAGTAGACAAAGAGAAAGCTGATTGCATCCGTGTCCCTGGCCTCGTATACCAACTCCTGAACCCTATACACCTAATGCACACACAGTACTAGACAAACACCCAACATGCTCACCATACTGAACCACCTGTCTTCTCTCACACTTAGAGTCCCCTTGTCATCTTCTGACCTCGCCCACAAGCACTTCCCTTTCTCCTTTGTGCAATCCCACTCTTTCTTCAGAGTCTGGTGTATATCTCTGTAAAGCCATGCTTGTAATCCCCACCAGCTCCTAATTACAAGTGCAAAGACCATGCCTGTTTAAAGCTTGAGGCATAACATACACAAAATTATATACATACACAACCATAAGCTTATAATCGTTGTTGTATGTGTGTATGTATATGTGTCTGTGTGTGATACATACCTATGTAATAAATATGTAACTACATCAAAGTGTAAAGCATTTCTGTCATCCCGGAAAGCTGCTTCCCAGTAAACACACACACACACACACACACACACACACACACACACACACACACACACACACACACATATTCAAAGAGAGAGGGAGAGGACTACTGATCTGCTTTATAAAACCATAAAATAGTCTTTACCTACATTTAATATATCTAGATGCAGTCATACAGGTTGTGTGTGAGTTCCTTCACTTGCTACTGTATCTGAAAAACCTAGATTTTTTTTATGTTATGTTATTTATTTATTTAATTTACAGTGTTCTGCTTATATGTATGCCTACACACCAAAAGAGGGCACCAGATCTCATTATAGATGGTTATGAGCCACCATGTGGTTTCTGGGAATTGAACTCATGACCTCTGGAAGAGCAGCCAATGCTCTTAACCTCTGAGCTATCTCTCCAGCCCCCAAGACCTAAGTTTTCAATGCTTATAGCACTGCTTTGTTCTTTTTATTACTATGTAATAATTATTGTGTGAATACCAACATTTATTTATCCATTTGATTTGCTGTTGCCATTTAGATTGTTCAGGTTTTTGCTGAAGAAAATTGCTGTTGAATATTTTTGTTACTATTTTTAGTATACACATACATATATTTTGGTAGAATATATTCCCAGGAATGGAAATTCTGGTTCAAAGGTAGGTGTGCTTGGCATTAGATTTTGCCAACCAAGTAGTTAATGAACTGTTTGTTCTGCTGGCCCAGAACTTTGCTGTCTTTAGTGCCAGTTTGTTTGTTTCATGTCAGAGCTTCTAGTAGATGGGGTTGGATTTCTGTGTAGTTCCATAGTGAGTAAACATGTTGATTTTCTCTTTACATGCTTTAATGCTCTGCTTTCAATCATGGATCCAATATGAATTCAGGAGAAATAGAAACAAATGACAGTATTATAAGCCATAGAGATTTTACAAGTACACAGTGTTCTACCTCAGCTACACAAGATAGACCTCAAGATACACAGTGTTCTACCTCAGCTACACTATATAGTGTTTTTCCTTAGATAGACCTCACAGATACAGTGTTTCACTGCAGATAGGCCAAAGAGACATCACAGATGCTCAGGGTTTTACCTCAGGCAAACCAGATAGACTTCATAGATACACAGTATTCAATCTCAGGTAGAGAAAATAGTCCTTATAGACACAAAGTATTCTACTTCAGGTAGACCAGATAGTCTAAATAGATACACTGTATTCTAACTCAGAGGCCTGGTGAGAGGGTTTAACAGGTAAAGATACTTGCTGCACAAGCCTAGAAACCTGAGTTTTATCCCTAGAACCCATGTAAAAGTAGAAAAGAGAACTAGCTCCATAAAATTGCCCTCCAGCCACCATACATGCATCATGGCATGCACCCATCATTCACTAATTATTATTTTATTATTAGAAATGATAAAGTTAGTAAGGTTTCAATATACAAAATCACAGAAATAAGTTACTTATCTATACACTGGCAATGAGCTAGCTTAAAAGTAAATAGGAAAACAATATCATTTGCAGTAGTACACAAAATAATAAAATACGTAGGAATAAACTTAATCAAAGAAGGGAAAGATTTGTATACCAAAAACTAAAAAACGCTGATGAAAAAAAATTCAAGACCCAAATGGAAAGACATTTCATGTTCATGAACTGGAAGAATTAATGTTGTTTAATGTCCATACTGTCCTAAGCAATCTACAGATTTAGTGTAGACCCTATAAACATACTAACATGTTTTTTACAGAAACAGATAAAACCCAATTTTATAACATATATGTGGAACCACAAATGAAAATCCCCATAAAAAACTAAATCCTGAGGAAGAATAAGAAAGCTGGAAACATTACACCTCTTGGTTGCAAATTATGTTACAAAACTACAGTAATCAAAGCAGTATGATATTAGGCATATAGACCAGTGAAACAGAATAGAGATCTCAAAATAAACCCACACATTTATGGCCAATCGTCTTTTACCAAGAATGCACAATGTGATTGTGAGACTGGATATCCACATATGGAAGAATGAAACTGAAGCCTTACCTTACACCACACCTTCAAAAATCAACTCAAAGTGAACTAAAGACTTAATGTAAAACCTAAAATTGGATCTCACAATCACACCGGAGAAAAACTTCATGTCACATGTGGACTGGCTGTTGAGATAAGCACCTCCTTGATCCTATTAAAAGCATTGCTGTTTGGGGGCTCGGGAGATGACCCGATGGGTGATATGATTGTTGCAGGAGCATGAGGACCTCAGTTTGGATTTTACTCCCACATAAAAAGCTTAGAAAAGGAGCTGTGCACCTGAAATTTCAGTGTTGGGGAGGCAGAGACAGGAGAGTCCCTGGAACTCTGGCTGCCAGTCTAGCCAAGTCAGTGTTCTCCAGGTTCAGCTAGAGCCACTGTTCAAAGAGTAAGGTGGAGAGTAATGAAGAAAGAAGCCTGAAGCTGATAGCTAGTGCACTCACGCACATGTACACACATGTGTGTACGTACACACACACACACACACACACACACACACACACACATGCATACATACACATGTGAAGACCAGAGGACAACTTGTGAGAGTTACTTTTCTTCTTATATTATGTGGATCTTAGAGATCAAACTTAAGTTATCAGGCTTGGTGGCAAGTGCCTACATCCACTAAGCCATGTCACCAGTCAGTGATTCTTTTTTTTTTTTTTTTTTTTTTTTTCATTTCGTAATTCATGTATTTTATTTTTGTGTAATTAGAATATAATTACCTAATTTTTCATTTTTATTGGATATGTTCATTTCAAATGTTATCCCCTTTCCCAGTTTCCCCTCTGGAATCCTCCTATCCCATTCCTCCTCCCTCTGATTCTATGAGGGTGCTCCCCCACCCACCCAACCACTCCCACCTCACCGGCCTGGCCTTCCCCTACACTTAATGTTTACCCTTTTGCCTCTCTGTTTTCTATACAGGCGGGATCATTGTTCGTTCTCAACAGTGCACAGCAATTTCAAAGTTTTTCTGCATCCTTTTCTATGTGTGTGGTACATATGCACACATGTACATATATTCACATGTATGTGCAGTTGTATGTGTATGTAGAGGCCTGAGGTTGGTGTCAGGTGTCTTTCTTTATATATATATATAAAGAGAGAGAGAGAGAGAGAGAGAGAGAGAGAGAGAGAGAGGGAGAGATATGGAGGGAGAGGGAGAGGGAGAGGGAGAGGGAGAGGGAGAGGATCTCCCACTTGAACTCAGAGCTAATATTGGGTTAACCTTTTCTGGGGGTCTCCTGTTTGCACCTCCTGATGTCTGGGATTACAGGCAGCCTGCATGACATTACATGAGTGCTAGGGACCTGAACTCAGCATGAGCTTTCCCTACTGAGCCATTTCACACTCTTCCTTTCTTTCTTATAGAGGCTAGCCTAACTAACATGGCTGAGATGGGACTGGCCTCTGGGCTTGAGTCTCTTTTTCTCTAACAGTCAGCCGCGCTAGGCATCTTTCCCTGTGCCTATGGTCATTTGAAGATCTCCAGAGAAATGTCTGCTGGAGTCCTTTGGCCATTTTAAAAGCTGAAGTCCTTGCTTTTGTTGTTACTGAGTTGTAGGCATTCTTTATTGCATGGTACTAGCTCTGTCAGAGCTATAACTACAAATATTTTCTCATTCTACAGCCTTTTTTCCCCCTCTTCTGCTGATTTGACCATTGACATGTAGGAGTTACTGATCTCAGAGCCGTCCAGTTTGATCTTTTTGGGGATTTTTGCTTTATGTTATATTTAAAAGATCATTACTAGTTCCAACATCACAAAGCTTTTCCTGTATGTTTTCTTCTAAGAGTTTTATAGTTTTAGCTTTTGTGTTGAGGTCTTGTTTCCAATTTGAGTTGACTTTGGCCGTTTTCAGTTGGACTGGCCCTGTACTGAGAAGGTTCATGTAACATTTGAGGTGGAGCAGATAAATGAAACAATATGTTTCAGGGTGGTCATGACTGCATGCCACTGCTAGGGCAGTGATGCCCACCTGCCACACAGGCATAAAGAGAAAGACTGTAGGCAGTGCCCTTGTTAAATGTGGGCATAGTAAGTAACAGTGATCTGCCCTTCTAGTATACTATAGAATGTGTGTGCTTCTCTGTGTGTGCACCCACCCACATGCCTGTGAATGTATGTATGCCTCTGTGTGTGTGTGTGTGTGTGTGTGTGTGTGTGTGTGTGTGTGTGTGGTGGATATTGTAGTGTGTTCTTTCCTTAATTAAAAAATTATCACACTTATCTATCTACTGTATATATGGGGAGGGCACATATATGCCATGGACAATTTGTGAAACTTGGTTCTCTCCTTCTACCATATAGATTTCAGAAATTGACCTCAGGTAATCTGGCTTGGCAGAAAGTACCCCTACCCACTGAGCAATCTTGCCACTGGCCCTGTTGTCCCATGTTCTATATATGGCCCTTCATGGTAGACAGAAGAACCCTAACTACTAGGCAGCTTGTAGATGGATATGACTTTTGTACCAATCTCACTTAAATAAAATGTGGTCAAAAGACAGCTGGAAACCTACTGGAAGCTGACAAGCATGCAGGCTGCTGTAGAATCCAGATCTGTTCCATACAGTGATCCTGACAGAGCACAGTGGCCAGAAAACAGGAGTCTGACCCGGTCTCCTGACAGGCTCTTGTCTTCCCCAGGGTCTCCTCAGTAGCACTTCCTGGCCCATTGAAGATAAATAGGTCGAGTTAAGTTCACAAATGCCCACTGAGTTCTCTCAGTGTCCAGAATTTGCTTTGGATGCTTCTAGGAAAGACAGATACAAATAAATGATAGGGTAGGAGGGTGGTGTGCTGACTAGGTGGATAACAACAGGCAGCCTAGTAGATGAATTAGCCCCAAGCATCTGGGCTCCACTGGGCCCCTGCCGATAGGAGCTGCGGCCCCAATGCTGGCTCATTTTCAGCATCACGGGACCAAGACATCAGCATGTCAGACACTTTTCCAGGTAAAGGGAAACACTCTAAAGTTCTTAACAAGACCAGCCCTCATGGCAGGAAGAAAGACTGCGGAGAGTGCTATGCTTTGCCCTCAGACTTAGGGCTGGAGTTCAGAGATAAGTCCTGTCTGCGAGGCTGTGTGGCCCAGTCCCCACAGGGTCTCCATTGCAGAAGGCACCTGGTAGCTCTGACTCAGCTGTAGGCTCTGCTACTTGACAGCTTTGTGATTTTGTGCCTCAGTTTCCTAATATGTAAGACAGGCATGACAAAGGCAGCTGGTGGCAGGGTCATTGTAAGGAATAGATGAGTTGATTTATTTAAATCCCTAAGAAGAGTCCCGACATGAGCAGTAATTTAGGGTCCAGTCCAGAACCTCAGTGTATACCATCGCTGCCTCTTATCACTGTGCCAGTGCCCCCAGGGTGACTTACGCAGGACAGCAAGCTCTAGCTTTATACCTGCTTCATAATGGCTGGGAATCTTGTTCCTGGTTTTTCCATGGATGTCACCAGAGGCATCCATGTCAACCTCTCTGACAATAATAGTGTCACCTTGGTCCCTGGGTCTAACAGGCAGACAGTTCCTAACCAGACACCACTCACTTTCCTCTATACAAACAGTATACAAACTGGTTGCAGTTTCTAACCAGTGCTGAGAAATCAAAAGCTTTCTCTCTAGGTCTCAGAATTACTTGAGAGTTAAAAAAAAAGAGAGAGAAAGAAAAAAGAAAGAAAGAAAGAAAGAAAGAAAGAAAGAAAGGAAGGAAGGAAGGAAGGAAGGAAGGAAGGGAAAGGAAAGGAAAGGAAAGGAAAGAAAGTAAAGAAAAGAATCAGAGGGAAATTATTTAAGAGTCTCCCAGAGAGTAAAGAGCCCCACCCTCGTATATCATTACAGGAGCAAACATGGTCCAAGAGACTTACCATCGTGAGGTTAATGGTTACTCAGCTTCCCTTACTATAGGAAAACACCTAAGGTAAGGAGGTAAGGCTAAAGAGAGAAAAGATTTCCTTTGCTCATAGTTTAGGGCACTGTAGACCACACTTGTTCAGATTGTTGCTTTGGGGTCTGTGGCAGAAGGGCACTATAGAGAAAGCTGCTCACTTCACAGTGACTGGGCAGCAGGAGGAATCAGGAGCAATCAAGGTCCCACATCACCTCCCAAAGCACACTGGAGGAGATCTCTCGTTAGCCCCATCTCTTCTGGTTTTCTACCAGGCACTAAGTGAAAAACCAGACCTTTACTTGTACGGCATTGGGATGTCACCATGGTCACTTGGAGATTGGCACCTGGGAACACATCTGGTACAACTACAGGGCCTGTGGCTCCTGGGAGAGACTTCTGAAGGAGACAGAATGAAGGCAGTGATTCAGACTACTTGGCCAAATCAACACACAGTGACCTCCCAGGCATCAGCCTGTGCTGGTGACTCAATTCCTACCTTGTTTCTTCCCTGTCTGATTGAAAGCAAGAAGGCTTCAGCAAAAGAGGAACATGGGTGAGCATCAATACACTGATGCTGGACAGTGTGGGCATGTAGAAAGTTCTCAGCTGAGTGTTTCAAGAAATACCTTACAGGCTGGAGAGATGGCTCAGCAGTTAAGAGCACTGGCTGTTCTTCCAGAAGACCCGGGTTCAGTACCCATCACCTACGTGACAGCTCACAACTATCTGTAATTCTACTTCCAGGGGCTCCTACACACTCACACAGACACACATACAGGCAAACACACCAATGCATGTAAAATAAAAATAAATAAATCATTTAAAAAGAAGAAATACCTTATGCTTTGCTAAATGATATGCTTGAGATCAGGCACTGAAAATAAGATTTGTAGGCCCAGGCCTTGTCCAGTTTTAAAGAGACATGTTCACTAGAAGCCACTGATGAACTAGCTAAGCATAGGCCTGGCCCAGGGTAAACACCTGGGAGACTTAGAGAATGAGAGGTTGGAACTATGGGTTGATGTTGTGTTTCATAAAAGAGAAAAAGAAGCCAGGGATGTGTTTGGTGGAGGCGCAGTATTGTCGAGGAAGGGGCGCCTCTGCGGGCCCATGCCGAGGCATCCCTTCCCCCGAGGGACCAGCCATGATGGTATAATATAGAATAGAGTTTATTTGGGGCATGGGGAGGGGAGTTGAGGGGGTAGTAGAAACAGAGAAAGGCAGCCAGAGAGAGAGAAAGAGAGAGAGAGAGAGAGAGAGAGAGAGAGAGAGAGAGAGAGAGAGAGAGAGAGAAAGAGAAGTAGAAGCTGGCCATGAACATGTAGAAAGAAAGAGCGGAGGGGAATGGGGAGAGAAGGGACAGAGAAAGAAGAGGGTAAGAGAGGAAGAGCAAGAGCAAGAGAGAGAGGAGATGGTAATGGGTCTTCAGTAATAAAAAATAATAAGTTAATCCTTGTGTCATTTCTTATACACACAAAAATGTCCAGGTGGAGATAGAGAGGGACAATTGGGGGAGGGGAGGACATAAGTCTTAAAAGAATGAGGTGGAACAAATAGGCCACACACTAAATAAAATTGTAGCTATGAAACTTAGAGGCATAGAGGAAGACACTGATAGATACCCCACTATGGAGAACTTGCATATGCCAATAAGGAAAACTCCTTGGCTAATAAGTTTGTGCAGATACCCTAAGCCTCTCTGAAGATCAAGAAACAAGATGAGATTCTGGTGGACATAAGACAGCCAGTTTTTATGCCTGGCGCCTGTGAATAGATTGCCACTCCTAGCAAAAGAGACTTTGTGGCTGAGCCTGATAAGGATCTATAATGGGTTATCCAGGCAGAGGCAAGAGAAAGGAAAGACAGACCTTAGTGTAAAATTATTCCTTTGGAGCCAATGTGGCTTTGAAGACATAAGGAGCCAGAGCCAAGGAAGGTAGGCAGCCTCTGGGATCTGGGAAAGACTCAGAGATTAGCAACCCACCCCAGTGGAGTTAGTGCCCAGCTGCTCGAAGGGACCAGTAACTGTGGCTTCACCAAAGAGTTGTGATTTGCTCCTGGGAGCAGATTCAGCATTCCTGCTCGTCCATTGTCCCTTAGGTGGTTCCTCACCTGTCAGGTGAACATGCAGTCACCACCCTGCACCATATTCCTCCCTGAGAAAATTGGCAAGTGGAAGCCAAGCGCCTGTCATGTTAGCCACAGCCTAGAAGTTGGCCAGGACCAGGACAAAGGAGCCTGGAAAAGGACAGGCTGTAGCCGGGTGGCTACAGGCGAGTCAGAGGTGGAGTTCTCTATACTGAGAAAGACAGATGGCTTCTGGGAGGGGTTCCAGCCATGGCTGTGTTTTCATTCCCAACCAGAGACCACCCCTGCTTGGCCTTCACCTCATTCTGATCCAGCTTCCTTCTGTGACTCTCTGACCACCTCATCCTGAATCTCCAGGCCAACATCCTCATACCTGCCTTGTCTTGCTGACTGACCTGTCATCTTTACTGTCCTTCATAAGTGGGAGCCCACACACGAGTGTGAACAGCTTTGGAGGTAGCTGATAATATGGTGTGTCATGAAGTGAGAGTATCTGCTGTTCATGTCCTGTCCAGCCTGTGGTCTGGGTTCCTAGATTCCCAGCTATTGAATGTGGCAAGGTTCACTTTCTTGGCAATTTGAAATCATCATGTTTTATTGATAGTAAAACTTGTGACCATACTTTGGTAGTGTGTGTGTGTGTGTGTGTGTGTGTGTGTGTGTGTGTGTGTGTGTGTAAGTTCATTAATAGCAAAGAACCTTGTTGGAACCTCCAACTTAACCTCTGGGGATAGGCTGGCATAGCAGCTCCCTGGGCATGAAGCTCTTGTCTCCCGTCACCTCAGTTTTATCTCACTTGGGCAGTAGCCATGGCACCTCAGCCTAGAGCCTGAAATAGATTCCAGCTGGTGTCCTGACAGTGTGAGTGGCCTATCTAGCCCGACAGAGCCCAGTTCCTGGCTCCCCCAGCTTCAGAATGTCCACTCCAGACTCTGACCATGTGGTTGTAGCACTAGATATCAAAGGAGTTTCCCCACTGCCTTCAAGATCCCGGCCACCTGGCCTTGAACCTGTTGATGTCACATGATTAACCCTGAGATCTTGGTGGCTCTAGTCCCAGAGAGCTCTGATTGCTTCCTTATTGGATTGTTCCAATAGTCAAGCCTATAGAAGCTTCCAGAATAGGAGCTGACTAGTCTGATATGTTAGCCAATTAGCTGTTGAAAACCAGATTCTCCCCATGGTTGTCAGTTGGCTTCTGAGGTCTCATAGCCTCAGTGGTGAATGGCTTGACTATTCTGTGGTTATTCTTTAAAATACTTTTTTCCCCTCCATAGTTTGAGAGGGAGCCCTGAGACTCTGATCCATTGTTCTGGTGATTTATACAGTATCCCCATTAGTGATCTGAAAAGTGGCTTTTTTTTTTCTGTCATTTCAATCATGCCCAGAACTAAGCAAAGTGGGAAAGAGATTTGCTTTTCACGTCTCTAGGTCACAGGGTCAGCTAGGTTCTACTAAATAGTAGCCAATACCTTGCTCACACCACATCTGAATTTGAGGTCATCGAAGGCTGAGAAATTCCTGTGTCATGAGTTTTTTGGTGTCCAGCATCCATATCTTCAGTCCACATTGCCCTTCCAAGGTTCTGGCAACAACACCTGCCCTACAATGTGGTAGAGCAAGATGCAGAGGGTGCCAGCCCTAGAATCAGAGGGCCTGTGTGGCTCTGGCTGGTTGGTCCCCTTTAATTTCAGCCCTTGGGAGGCAGAGGCAGGTGGATTTCTGAGTTCAAGGCCAACCTGGTCCACAGAACAAGTTACAGGATGTAGATAAACACTGTCAAAAAAAAAAAAAGAAAGAAAGAAACCTTGCAAAGCTGGAGGGAACTCTCTAGAAAATCCCCCATTTCCTCAAGAGTATTTGGATCGATCTGGTGGTCACAGCCAGGTTCAATGTGAGTTACCATAGGCTATGATCCAACCTTTGCCCAGAAACACAAGATAGAGATTTGCATAGGGTAAATATGAGTGATATTTCTCAAGGCCATGCAGATCTGGGGCCAGAGAGTATCTTTGTTAACAATCTATTCCTCGGAAAGCTCAGCCCAGCATCCTCAGGCACTTCCTCTGTCTCTCCCATCCAGCACCATCTGTATCCCCCTCAGCATCATCTTTATCCATTCCCTAATGGTATTCTGATGCAGGCTGCAGGACCAGTCCTGACAGGACCTGCTATTACCCTTATCCCAGATTCACAGCAGAGGCTTGGCGAGCCCAGGCTCACTGGGACTGGGTCACAGGGCAGGGGTAGGGGCCCAGGCCTGTAGCCCCCAGTAACCCCACAAGACAGTGTGAGAAACATTGGCACTGTGGAGGCATTGTCATGGTATGAACATAGGGAAATGGGGCTGTTGCATCTTGTTTGAATGTCTCTGGCTAATTTTTAAGAAGTCTCAGCCAGCTTTAACTGCACTTCATTTGCCCAGCCTGTGGACAGCCTCAGTAAATCCTTTTCCTCTGTTGTGTGTATTTTTTCCCTCATAGAAGACCGTGATTTCTCCTCTGAGGCTGCTAATCTCCAATACAGCATTCAAGGGCAGAAGAGAGCTGCCCCAGCATCCATTGTGGCATCTCTCCAGCCCGGACTAGGGATGACAGGCCCATGGACACAGATGTCTCCGACCTTCAGCTGTTCATATAGCACACAGGGGACTCGTGGGGGCCAGTTGTCACTTAAATCCACTCAATGGCAATACTGACATCTTCCATGCTGTTTTCAAGACAGACGTTCAGGCAGAAAAATGCCAGTGTGCTTTCTGTCTGCAGAGTAGAGGGCTATGCCACACCAATATGAACAGCGTGGGCCCCGGGACCTGCTCTGAGTCCACTTGCAGCCACTGACACTCGGGGGATAAAAAGCCCAACCCCAAACCCATCGAGGGGTTGGCTTCCACAGCTCTTGACCAATGTGGCCAAAGCTAGACACCTCGGGACACTTGGATTATTCATAAATGCGACCTACCCCAAACTCCCTGAGTAGCATCTGAAGTCTTGTGAAGGTCATGGATCCTGACCAAAGCATCAAGGGCACCAAGAAGGCTGATGGAAGTCCCAGGAAGCGGCTGACCAAAGGAGAGGCCATTCAGACTAGTGTTTCTTCCAGCGCTCTATACCCAGGCAGTGGCATAACTGATCCCTCAGAGAGTGCTACCCAGGAGCTCCTAGCCCCGCAGCCTTTCTCAGGCCCCTCTCAGGAGAAAACAGGCCAGCAGCAGAAGCCTCCCCGGAGGCCATCCATCGAGGCCTCGGTCCATATCTCTCAGCTTCCACAGCACCCTCTGACACCAGCATTCATGTCCCCTGGCAAGCCAGAGCATCTCCTCGAGGGGTCCACGTGGCAGCTGGTTGACCCCATGAGACCTGGACCCTCGGGCTCCTTTGTGACCCCCGGGCTGCACCCACAGAGCCAGCTCCTCCCATCCCATGCTTCTATCCTTCCTCCTGAGGACCTGCCTGGCATCCCTAAGGTCTTTGTGCCTCGTCCCTCACAGGTCTCCCTGAAGCCCGCAGAAGAGGCACACAAGAAAGAGAGGAAACCGCAGAAGCCAGGCAAGTATATATGTCAATACTGCAGCCGGCCCTGCGCCAAGCCCAGTGTGCTCCAGAAACACATTCGCTCACACACAGGCGAGAGGCCCTACCCCTGCGGCCCCTGTGGCTTCTCCTTCAAGACCAAGAGTAACCTCTACAAGCACAGGAAGTCCCATGCCCACCGTATCAAAGCTGGCCTGGCCTCTGGCTCCAGCAGTGAGATGTACCCCCCTGGGCTGGAGATGGAGAGGATCCCTGGGGAAGAGTTTGAGGAGCCCACCGAGGGAGAAAGCACAGACTCTGAGGAGGAAACTGGTGCCACATCAGGTCCCTCCACAGATGTGCTCCCCAAATCTAAGCACCCCCTGCTCTCAAGTAGTTTGTACAGCTCTGGTAGCCACGGTTCCAGCCAAGAACGCTGTTCCCTGTCCCAGTCAAGCACTGCACCATCGCTGGAAGACCCCACCCCATTTGCAGAAGCGTCATCTGAACATCCCCTGAGCCATAAACCAGAAGACACACACACCATCAAGCAGAAGCTGGCACTCCGCCTGAGTGAGAGGAAGAAGCTGATCGAGGAGCAGACGTTCCTGAGCCCAGGGAGCAAAGGCAGCACGGAGTCTGGGTATTTCTCACGCTCTGAGAGTGCTGAGCAGCAGGTCAGCCCCCCTAACACCAATGCCAAGTCCTACGCAGAGATCATCTTTGGCAAGTGTGGACGGATTGGGCAGCGGACCTCCATGCTAGCATGCACCTCCACCCAGCCCCTACTGCCTCTGTCTGCTGAAGACAAGCCCAGCTCGGTGCCTTTGTCTGTGCCCAGGACACAAGTGATTGAACATATCACCAAGCTCATCACCATCAATGAGGCCGTGGTGGACACCAGTGAGATCGACAGCGTGAAGCCCCGGAGGAGTTCTCTAACCAGGCGCAGCAGCGTGGAGTCCCCAAAGTCCAGCCTCTACCGGGAGTCACTATCGTCCCATGGGGAAAAGACAAAGCAAGAACAATCACTGCTGAGCCTCCAGCACCCCCCCAGCTCCACGCACCCTGTGCCTCTCCTGAGAAGCCACTCAATGCCTTCTGCCGCCTGCACCATCAGCACCCCCCACCACACCTTCCGTGGTAGCTACTCCTTTGATGACCACATCGCTGACCCCGAGGTCCCCAGCCGTAGCACTCCTGTGTTTACCTCCCACCCACGGATGCTAAAGCGACAGCCAGCCATTGAATTACCTTTGGGAGGTGAGTACAGTTCCGAGGAGCCTGGACCGAGCAGCAAAGACCCCACCACCAAGCCCTCTGATGAACCAGAACCCAAGGAAAGCGACCTTACGAAAAAGACCAAGAAGGGGCTGAAAACAAAAGGCGTGAACTATGAATGTACCATCTGCGGTGCTCGGTACAAAAAGAGAGATAATTATGAAGCTCATAAGAAATACTACTGCTCTGAGCTCCAGATCACAAAAGCCCACTCTGCAGGTGTTCATGAAGTGGAAAAGACTCAGGCTGAGCCTGAGCCTTGGTCCCAGATGATGCATTATAAACTGGGGGCCACCTTGGAACTCACTCCACTGAGAAAAAGACGGAAGGAAAAGAGCCTTGGGGATGAGGAAGAGCCACCTGCCTTTGGCAGCCCCGGCCCATCAGACACAGCTCACAGCCTTCCCCTGGAGTCTACCAAGTCACCAGCAGAAGCAAGCAAATCAGTGCCCTCTTTAGAGGGACTCACGAGCTTCCAGCCCAGGACTTCCAAGCCAGGAGCTGGGTCAGAACCAGGGAAGGAGAGGAGAACAATGTCCAAAGAGATTTCTGTCATCCAGCACACCAGCTCCTTTGAGAAGTCTGACCCACTGGAGCAGCCCAGCAGCCTGGAAGAAGACAAGCCCCTGGTCCAGTTCTCATCCCCACCACCTGCCCCGCACGGACGTTCGGCTCACTCCCTGCAGCCGAGGTTGGTCCGCCAGCCCAACATTCAGGTTCCAGAGATCCTGGTGACCGAAGAACCGGACAGGCCTGACACAGAGCCTGAGCCACCCCCAAAGGAGCCTGAGAAGACAGAAGAGTTCCAGTGGCCCCAGCGCAGCCAGACACTGGCACAGCTCCCAGCAGAGAAGCTGCCACCCAAGAAAAAGAGACTCCGCCTGGCTGAGATGGCGCAGTCCTCAGGGGAGTCCAGCTTTGAGTCCTCTGTGCCTCTGTCTCGAAGCCCAAGCCAGGAGAGCAGCATTTCTCTGAGTGGTTCCAGTCGCTCAGCTTCATTCGACAGGGAAGACCACGGCAAAGCTGAGACCCCTGGACCCCCATCAGACACACGCTCCAAAACCTTGGGCACCCACATGCTGACTGTCCCCAGCTACCACCCACATGCCCGAGAGATGAGAAGGTCAGCTTCAGAGCAGAGCCCCAATGTGCCCCATTCCTCACACATGACTGAGACCAGAAGCAAATCCTTTGACTATGGCAGCTTGTCCCCAACAGGACCATCTGTAGCAGTCCCTGCAGCTCCACCACCCCCAGCCGCCCCACCAGAAAGAAGAAAATGCTTTCTGGTAAGACAGGCCTCCCTGAGCAGACCTCCAGAAGCAGAGCTGGAGGCCACTCCCAAGGGAAAGCAAGAAAGCAGTGAGGAGCCCTCAGCCAGCAAGCCTTCCACAAAAAGCTCCGTGCCCCAGATCTCTGTGGCCACTACACAAGGTGGGCCCTCAGGAGGCAAAAGCCAGATGCAGGACAGGCCCCCACTAGGGTCCAGCCCACCCTACACAGAAGCCCTGCAGGTGTTCCAACCTCTTGGCACCCAGCTGCCCCCTCCGGTCTCCCTCTTCTCCTTGCAACAGCTCTTGCCTCAGGAGCAAGAAGAGTCCTCTGAGTTCTTTCCTACGCAAGCAATGGCTGGTCTCCTCTCCTCTCCATACTCTATGCCCCCACTCCCACCTTCCTTGTTCCAAGCCCCACCACTTCCTCTACAGCCTACTGTGCTGCACCCCAGCCAGCTCCATCTCCCCCAGCTCCTGCCTCATGCCGCAGATATCCCCTTCCAGCAGCCTCCTTCCTTTCTCCCCGTGCCATGCCCTACCCCCTCAACCCTCTCTGGATATTTTCTCCCTCTGCAATCCCAGTTTACACTGCAGCTCCCTGGTGAAATAGAAAGCCACTTGCCCCCAATCAAAACCAGCCTGCCCCCTCTGGCAACAGGACCTCCTGGCCCCTCCAGCAGTACAGAATATAGCAGTGACATCCAGCTGCCTCCTGTGACTCCCCAAGCCACCTCCCCAACTCCCACATCAGCCCCACCACTGGCCCTGCCTGCCTGTCCAGATGCTATGGTGTCACTGGTTGTTCCTGTCCGCATCCAAACCCACATGCCATCCTATGGG
This sequence comes from Uromys caudimaculatus, assembly GCA_028551405.1. NCBI lineage: Eukaryota > Metazoa > Chordata > Mammalia > Rodentia > Muridae > Uromys > Uromys caudimaculatus. The sequence continues at coordinate 109,899,335 of CM052702.1, forward strand.
AGTGCCATGTACACCACTTTGTCTCAGATCTTGGTCACACAGTCTCCAGGTAGCTCAGCAAGCACCACTCTTACTAAGTATGAGGAACCCTCCTCCAAAAGTATGACTGTTTGCGGGGCTGATGTATATGAGGCTGATCCTGGGCCATCTAGCATAAGCAAGGAACAAAGCAGAGGTTTCCAGACACCATATCTGAGAGTGCCTGAAAGGAAAGGCACTTCACTATCTTCTGAGGGTATTCTGAGCCTGGAAGGGTGCTCATCCACAGCCAGTGGAAGCAAGCGTGTCCTTTCCCCAGCTGGCAGTCTTGAACTTACCATGGAAACACAGCAGCAGAAAAGGGTAAAGGAGGAGGAAGCTTCCAAGGCAGATGAAAAACTGGAGCTTGTGAGTACCTGTAGTGTCGTGCTGACCAGTACAGAGGACAGGAAGAAGACAGAGAAACCCCATGTGGGCAGCCAGGGCCAGAGCAGGAGGGAGGCAGAAACACTGTCCAGCTTGTCTTCAGATGCATCCGGCCCAAAAGAACTTTCTCCCCTCTCTCATTCCACATTGTCCCATGGGACAGCTCCAGGCTCAGAAGCTTTGAAGGAATATGCTCAACCATCTAGCAAAGCTCACCGAAGAAGTCTGCCTCCACTGAGTGTAAAGAAAGAAGATCCAAAGGAACAGACTGACCTCCCTCCCCTGGCACCCCCTAGTTCTCTGCCTCTGTCAGACACTTCTCCCAAACCAGACAAATTGCAAGAAGGTATGGACTCAAAGAAGGTACTGCAGTTCCCCAGCCTCCACACGACCACTAATGTCAGTTGGTGCTATTTAAACTACATTAAGCCAAATCACATCCAGCATGCAGATAGGAGGTCCTCTGTTTACGCTGGTTGGTGCATAAGTTTGTACAACCCCAATCTTCCAGGGGTTTCCACTAAAGCTGCTTTGTCCCTCCTGAGATCTAAGCAGAAGGTGAGCAAAGAGACATATACCATGGCCACAGCTCTGCATCCTGAGGCAGGAAGGCTGGTTCCATCCAACTCCCGAAAGCCCCGCATGACAGAGGTAAGTTCTGCCTTATTCTAGCCTCCAAATGCATAAGTTTGTGTTGAGCTTTTAAAGCCACATTGTATTCATGCTAAGTTTGTAGAATTAAAGCCAACTTGGAGTGGGAGGCAGGTTTTTCTCTCTGGGAGTTTTGACCTCATAAGAAAACATGTTCTGCCCTTGTGTCCCTAATATAGTTGCAGTAATGTTATCAGCAAAATGGTGCTACTTTTCCAGAAGTTTCTACTGTAAAATAGAAAGTTCAGTTTCAGGAAAAAGATAAAGAGTGATTCTCTAAAGAACAGAGTTGGGGAAATTGCTTGGGATGCTTTGGGCAATTTTAGAATTTTATTCCAGCCCTTTCCCATGTGGTTCTCCAATGTCTTATAGTTTCTTTCTGCTTTTTTTTTTTTTTAATTTTATTTGTATCTGCTGGTTTTTGTTTTTGTTTTTTTTTTTTAATCCTCTACTACCCCCTAAAATCATCTCATTTTCGCTTTTGACACAATCCATTCCTGAAACAGCCCTTTCTTGTAAGATGGTACATAGAACTGGGCTGCAGTAAACCTCTCCACTTGTAGGAAACAATATCACTCACAATATGAGCCATATGTGCTACAGAATAGCAGTAGGCTCTCAATGCAGCTTATATTTACTCTTCTATTGCCTTTGACCTGGGCTACTTTGGGAGCTATGCAATAAAGTTTCCCATATAATTTAACAGATTTGAAACTCAAAAATTCCAATTTGCATAAAAAGACAACACTTTTACACAGGCAAGGCAAGCTTGAAGCTTCAGGCCATGACCTGTGCTGTCCTAGTGTGACAAAATACCCTAAAAAAAAAGTAGCTTAAGTGAAAGGATTTATTTTGACTTATAGTTTCAGAGGGATACATAGTGGCCAGGAAGCCATGGTAGAGGCAGAAAAGGCATTTGGAAGTTGGCTGGTTGTATTGCCTCCACATTCAGGAAGCAGAGAATGAATAAGGAACAGAGCCCAGCTATAAATCTTTAAGGTCCTCACAACAGACACCCTCTTCCTCCAGTTAGGGTGCACCTCCTAACGGCTGAACAACCTTTCCAAACAGCACCAGTTTATGTAGGAACTTTTCACATTCAAACCATGCCTGGAATTTGTGAAGTGAGCAGTGGTTTCGTTTGGTGCCACACCCTGTGCTGGACTCTGGAACCCAGTTACTTCTCACCTCCACCTATAAGGCAGCATAACCTCCTCCATTATACTCATGAGGGAACCTGGGCTCAGAGGCTGAACGAGGTCAAAGACTTGGGGCAAACATTTCAGAATTTGAACTAAGCAGACCTAGCTGGATGTAAAGAGTTTTTATTTTATTTTATTTTATTTTATTTTATTTTATTTTATTTTATTTTATTTTATTTTATTTTATTTGTCTCTGTCTGTCCTTCCCCCTCCTGACTCTCCCCCATCTCTCTCTCTCTCTCTCTCTCTCTCTCTCTCTCTCTCTCTCTCTCTCTCATTGTTACTTGAGGAATGAAATTTTTGAAGATAATTGCAAATTTAATGACGTCCACATGTAACTATTCTAACCAGGTGCTTTGACCAAATCCCACACAGACACTGGAACGCAGACTCCTTTTATAGACCTGAGAGCAGACCTGTGTCTGCAGCTTTTCAGATGCTCATATCATCTGCTTTCATCATGAGGGTGAAAGTCATATCAGAAGTGCCTTGAGCTCAGCTGGATATTCTTCGCAAATTGCTTTCCAAATTTATTCTCTGACATCTTTGTCAGTCCACAGTCATCTCTGAATGGGATTTCCACTTCTGATGTAACTACCATAAACTGTGGCTATTGCCAAGATGCTGCATAATTACATTTGCAACTTTTGGGGCACCTGGTGGGTGCCAGATACTGTGCTAAACTTTACTCTTGTTTTCATAACACCCTGGGAAACTAGGGTATAATAAGTAAATAGATCAAAGTTCAGAGAGGCTAAGTAACTTACACAGGGCCACACAGAAAATGGCAAAGATCAAATTTAGAACTAGAGCTTACTCTGAAACCCTTCGAAACAGGTCTGAACTATTCTTGTTCCCTGGTGAGAGATATCAGAGGTATATAAGACAAAAGAGGTGTTGGTTTCTTGTCTCTAAATTTGACAGTCATTTTTTTCATCCTGCTGCTTTCCTAAAATGAGCTAAAACCTACAGACATTTCCTTGGAATTCAAATTTTTCTGCCCAAAGTGCACAAATATCACACATTAATATAACTGCATGGTCTGTAAGCTGAGACCTTTCTACAACCCCCACTCCCTTGTTTGCATGCCTCCACTAATGGGAGGCTCACCCCCTGCCAACCCCAGCATCACCCAACCTGTACTTGGCTACAGTTTTAAGCTCGTCTGCACACTCTGCTGACAGTTGTCACCTTGTAGCTGGTGTCTTTCCCTAGCCATTATGAAAATGCCATTTATCTAAGCACTAGGAAACCTGGCTTCACCGCCATCTTGCAGGTATAGTCCACATCACATTGAGTCAGTCATCTGCATTTAGATCCTGGAGAGACCCACGCTTGCATAACCATCCATCTGTCAGTCATTGCTTTTCTTGTGCTTTTTCTTCCCTCTTTCCCCTTCCATGGGCCTCACTCTAACAGCCAAAATCCTGCAATGGGAGCAAGGATTGAACTGCCCAGGTTTGAGGCCCACTATTTCACACACCCAGCTGTGTGACCATGGGCCATTCACCTAAACTCCCTGTGCCTTAGTTTCTTCATCTGAAAATGAGGGATGATGCTAACTTAGCTCAGGGCTGTGAGAATGGGTAACACTGTTGACCAGTGAAACTATGTATATGTCCTAGCATACATGACCCACATTACTATTTAGTGCTAACATGGGTCCTAGGCCCCCACCCCACTCAGTTTAGGCACTGTTTCCTGGAACTACACTGCCACCCAATCCCACCTCCTCTGGCCTCCCCAGAGTGGCATCAGGTGGCAGGGGAGACACTGTACACTTGCCTGTGATGGACCCCTTGGCCACTCTGTGGATTGCAGGCCAGGGTAGAAATATGAAGTATGCCCTAGAAATCTAACTTGCTTGGCTTCCACCAGCATAGCTGTCTAGACCTGAACTTGGTTTCCATTTTCCCCTCCCATTAGGAAAGATTCTATGGGGGCTCACTGAGTCACAGAAGTTCGTTTCTGAATGGATCTTTAAGATGCTCTAAGCCAGGTCTGGAGAGACAGCTCCTTAGTTAAGAGTGCTTACTCTTCTTACAGAGGACCAGAGTTTAGATTCCCAGCACCCACATGAAGTGGCTCACAATTGCCTGTGACTCCAGCTCCAGGGGATCTGATGCCCTGTTCTTTTCTGTGCACATGGGTACATACATAAATAAACACACATACCATAAATAAAAATAAAATATTTTTAAATGGCCTAAAGCCTTCTTAGCTTCAAACCCCAGAGGGTATAGTAGTCTGTCTAAGGGTATCCTGGCCTCCAGTGATCTATTAGGCATTGAAACTCACTTCTCCTGGTCCCCAGGGTGCTCCTTATCTCAGCTCCATGGGCACGAGCATCCTATGTAAAGATAGATCTCCCCTCTGCCTCACACTTAGAGAATATATTCTCATGATCGTGGAAAATGACGAAAGTTCGCAATCAGTGTCTGCCCTCCCCACAGAGCCAGGTCTCACTGTGGCCCATTGCTCTACAGAGAGTGGATATCCCGGCAGTCTTTGGTGTTGACTCAGGAGGACTGTGCAGGAAGCAGGAGAGCTGTGCATTGCTAGAGCCACACCCTTAACCTAGTTGGCTCCTTTGGCTTTCTGATCCGACAATGAGAACACCACGGTTAACCCATGAGGCAGAGCCAAGGCTTCACCTATTTCTTCAGCATTATTTGTCTTCTTGATCCCTATTTTAGGTACTGGAGTGACCAAGGTGAATGAGACATATCCCCAAAGGCCCCAAAGCTAGCATAGAACACAAAGACCCACCTGTCCAGCTCAGGGGAAAATGATCATGAGAGGGGGTCAAAACACAGCTTGGAGGAGACTGTCTCTTGTGGCTAGTCCTTGAGTCTGTGGAGGGGGTTGAGTGAAAACCAGAGACCATGTGGGCACACGTGTCTTTGCCCCTGACCCAGTATGCAAGGCTAACTAATCTTTGTTCTGTCCTCCTGACGGAGTTCAGGTGCACCTCCCGTCGCTGGTTTCCCCAGAGAGCCAGAAAGACCCAGCTAGAGTGGAGAAGGAAGAAAAGCAAGGGACAGCAGAGGAAGGTACTCCCACTTCCAAGAGAGGCGAGCCGGTGAGGGTCAAGATCTTCGAAGGAGGGTAAGGTTCATGCTTTGTTTGCAGTGTGCTTCCTGTGTGGAGACCTCCTACCACCTGTGTGCAGAGGTGGCCAGCAGCTTCTGGCTGTGGAGTGCCCAGAGGTACCTGTAGTCCTCACAGGGCCTCCCGATCCTGTGGGACTACAAGGCCATCTGTTTTGCAAATGCCACCAGGAATCCTTGATGAAGATCTGAAGGAGCCAAGGTCTTTCTCCAGCCCTGTGTCCACAGATCTTGTCTAGGTTCTCAGTCCAGCACGGAAGTGATGTAGAGTCCCCATGGGGCTCTCCCTCAGTCTGGACTATTGTTTCCTTCGGAGTGTATTGCCTGTGTCCTGCCCAGGTCACCCTGGTCACATCCCATTTCCCATGGTGCTGAGAGTCATTGAACACCCTTTACACTGCCTCTGCCATGCCCACTGGCAGGCCCAGGACTCATTATTTTTGCCACTCTGGGACAAACCCTCACTGCACCCCACGTAGCCCCATGTGCCCCAGGCTCTAGAAGGGCACCTGGCTTCAGAGGTACTTTGTGGAATTCTTTGTGGACTTTGTGTTCTGTGTGGCCACGTGTTTGTGAGCAGGTACCATGGTGTCTGTCTTGGGGTCCTGTGTCTGCATCCCTGTTGTGATCAGGGTGGTACTGATTCTCTATAGTTCTGATGAGAGGAATCACCATGAGCCTCCGAGAACATGGGCCATCACTGAGAGCTCTCGCTCTCCAGCACTTGCAAGTGACTACCTCATGGGGACACACAGTGACAGCTGTGGGAGTCTCTGGAAAGGTTGCCATTTTGTAGTGGCTAGAAGGGCTCTTGGGAACAGGAAGTGGTTTTGACAGGTACAGGGTCAGGAGATGGTGAACATCCCTGAAGCACATCCACGATTTAAAAAACAAACAAACAAACAAACAAACAAAAAAAAAACAAACAAACAAACAAACAAAAAACCTCTGACAAAAACAGGCCCATTGGTTCTACTTCAGAGCCTGACCCTCTTTCCACTTGGGGACAGTGGCTTCCTGTGCCTGACATTTGGTTAGAGCGCCCTCGTGTGGCTATGTGCCCTCATGCTACCTGGTCCCAAGCTCCAGGCTTGGTAGCTATGCCCCTTCATCCTCCTCTGAGAAGGGGATAGCAACAGGCTTGTAGCAATGTTATAAGCCCCATGAGGCCAAGGAAGGATATGGTTCCCACAAACTCATTACATGGACACCAACCAGCCCCTCACCTGTGCCCAGATCTTTGTCTCCATCTGAAGTGCCTCACTCTGCTCTTGACTATGGGGAATGTCATCCTCAAGCTTCCAGCTGGTCACATGGTACCAACGATCTGGTTCTTTCTACCCTCAGCTCAGCTGCCCCTCCCCAAACTCCCACCCAGGCTCTACTGCCCTCCTACTCTTGCTTCTGGTGAGCCTCTTCTTTCATGGGATAGGTGCTACCCACTAGGAATATTTGCTTATGTGGAAAGGGAGAGCATTTTGTGTTGATACCTATCTGAGGACACCTCCACAGCATCTCATGAATGGAACCAGGACTCACCAAGTACTTGTCTCATCTGTCACCAAGGATGCACCTCTCCCAGGATCCTGAACACATCCTTAAGTCCAGACCATCTGTCCACACTAACTGTTTCTTCTTAGCCTCGGTGCTTTCTTCTTTTTCTCTCTTCAACACTTACAATATCTTGTTTCACAAAAGTGAATACTGGAAAAGGGTCTGTAATGAGGCCTGCTCAGAGCCCAGCAAAAGCCCAGAGAGGAAAGCAGAACAGCTCACTGTCTGCTGTAGAGAGAATATCTTGTGTATTGTATGGATGCATCACCTGTCAATTAAAAAGCCTATAACTTAGGCAGGAAATAGAAGATGGAACATCCAGGAGGCAGAAGGGATTCTGGGATAGAGCCAGGTCAGGAGACTGACCCAGGAAAATGTGAGGAGACAAACGCATGGTACCTGAGCACGGTAACCAGCCACATGATAGAATGTAGGTTAAAATAAATGGGTTCTCTTAAGTTATGATTCTAGTCAGAGAAGAGCCTAGCTATATGGCCAAGGTATGTATAAATAATTTTAGTCTGAGTCTTATTTCTGGGAGCATGGGGCTGGGAGGAAGAACCAGTACATAACTTCTACAGTTTGTCAGCGGCTAATGCACCCTCCTTGGCCCTGGAGTCTTGTCCACTTACTACAGAGCTGTGCCGTTTAAGACCTTGGGAATAGGGAAGGACAATCCCAGTCATCTCCATTCCAGAGAGAACGTAAACCATTCAGTCAATAGCACTGGTGGGACACTGGTCTGCTTCCCATGCATCCGCTACTGGGTAGTTTCTCCATGGTATCTGCAGGTGCAAATGGCCTGCTCACATGATGAGCTAATAAGCCAAGTGTAGAAAGATGGGTGCTCTGTGTATCTAGCTTCCTCAAGTCTTTGGGTCACCAGCCACATTCCTTGACCCTCAGTCTAACAGTTGACCAATTAGTCAATCCGTCATGGAGGATAGACTTAATCTATGCCTTGTAGGTGCTTTGGACTAGACGTTATAGTGACCCAGTTAGCATCAAACTGTCATCCAGTACTTAAGCCACTTGTGGACCAAATCAAGGGAGCAGTTCAAAGAAAGCCCTGTGCTGAGGTAGGGGCCATCAGGGCTGAGATGCCCAGAGCAGCCACAGGGGGATTCCTAGAGCTGCAGGACCAGACTGGGTGGTGTGATAGACAGCTGGAGGGCCAGTTTGGGTGAGGTGGACAGGGTGGTGTGACAGCTGGTATATGAGGTAGGCTGGTCAGAGCTCTCCAGGTGACCACTAAGACTCTTTGATTCTTGCCAAGATTGTCTCCCTTGCTGATGTCATCCAACTCTTTGGCTTCAGACTTAACTTTCTGCTGCCTATGGATTCTACCCTTTGTCAAATCCACCTGATCTTCAAAAATGAGTGCTAGCCCTGTCTGGTGAACCTCTGAAGTCCCTGCCCTGGCACACCATAGATAGTTTCCATAATACCGTACCAAGTCTCTTCTTGACTTGGTCCTAGGGCAGTGCTTTTGCCCCTGTGGACTGCCCTGACTTCTCAGCCTTATGTCCCCTCTCTGTGTTCCCTGCCACTTTCACACCTGAACAAAGTCTGCCTTTTCCAGGCAGCATCTGGGAGAACCTAGGGGCACTGTGCTAGGTTACACCCAGCACTCTGCATTTGCCTTAATATTGTGGAAGGGCTCATTCTGTGAAACAGTGTTTGTGTACATACAGTTATATTGTTCCTTGAGTGTAATGACTACATTGTTCTAACTCAAGCGCCTTTGCTGCAAGGGAAACTGGAAACTCAGCCCTGTGGCTGGCATAGAAGAAGCTCCTGGGATGGATAGGAAGTACCTGGCCGATGGTGGTGGCTGTCCATGCCCTGTCCAGGTTAGATGTGTGTGCTGAGGTCTGAGGAAGTGATGAAAGACACTGGTGAAGTTCAGGGAGCCCAGCTTTATCTAGGGGAGACCCTCAGAGAGCTGGCCATAAGCAGGAACGGCCAGCCTCAGCTTGGAACTGGAACACAAGTCTCACTGTGAGCTGAGCTGCCTACCCCCTAAGGACAGAGTAGGGAGGCTCACAGACTCACACCTTAGTCAGAAGGACCCAGATGCTATGCTGAGGAAAGAAGCTTTTGTTCCCAGGAAGAGCCATGGCCCCATCCCTCTCAGCCCCACTTCATTCAAAGTAGTACACCCAAATTTGTTTCCACTTCAAATCACTCCTTAGATAGCACAACATACATACATACATACATACATACATACATACATACATACATACATACATATCATACATACTCACTTCCAGGGTGGAGCTGGAGAGATGGTTCAGTGGTTAAGAGCACTTACTGCTCTTGCAGAGGACCCAGGTTCAGTTCTCAGCATCCACATGGTGGCTCGCAATGACCTATAAGTCCCAGGAGATCCAATGCCTATCTTTTGCACTCTTCAGGCATCAGGCATGCACGTGGTACACATATTTACATGGACTTATAGTACACACAAAATAAAAATAATTAAATTGGGGCTGGAGAGACAGCCCGGCAATTTAGAGTGCCTGCTGCGCTTACAGAAGACCTGGGTTCAATTCTCAGCACCTACATGGTGGCTCACAATCTTCTACCATCAAAAACCCCAGTTCCAGGATATCTGATACCCTCTCCTGGGCTCTGTGGGCATCAGGCATACAGATGGTACATGTGTAAGCAAAACACTCATACCCATAAAATAAAAATCTAAAAATAAAATTAATGTAAAGAAAAAAACCCAACTCCCAGAGCGGTTGCCTCTGGCTCAGGTTCTCTCCCCTTCCCTTCCTACCCAGTTCTATTTCAGGTGGCCTGGGGCCTCTCCTACCTTGGCAGCCGCTTTATCAAGGTCAACAGTGACCTGCACTTTGCAGAGGTCAAGGGTCACTCACTTCCAATCTTTTGTGACCTTCAGCAGTGGGCACAGCTGTCCCCTATCTTCTCCTTGCTGTGGGCTAGGGAGCGAGGTAGCTGGCCTCTCACAGAGGACATGCCAGCTTTATCCTATTTTTTCTTGATGTCTTCAAATCTGATCATTCTGCCTCCACTGGGGAATGGGACATGAATTTTAGAGGAAACCAGTGGTTACCAAGGCAATGAAGACCATGGGATGCTGAGAGTCCAAAAGAGCCTTTATGTTAGGTCATTGCTACCTTAGCCATTATGAGATAATGTTAAGCTTGCCAGCTGGGAGGTCGATGGCAAGGACAGTGGGAACCCTGGGACTCCTGACAAGGGGACAGGGAGGCTGAAATGAAGTGTAGCCACATTGAGCACGGCCCCAATCACTGCTGGGCACATGCAGAACAGAGATCAACACAAGAACCACGTTGGGAGAGTGGGTGACTGACCCTCGGGCAGTGTGGAGCATGTTAATTTGAGAGCCCAGTCCTTGCTCCACATGAGGATATTCAGGGAGGCATGGACAGTTGGTACTTGAGCCTCTCCAAGGCCAGCCCTGAGCTGGAGCAAGTTTGTGACTCTGACTAGATGGGGTCACCTGGGGAGATGGAGAAGAGAGAAACAGAAAGAACACCCAGAGTGGGGGCTGGGTTCCGCATTAGAGGGAGATTCAGGGATGATGGGAGGCAGGATACCCAGAGCCAAGTGGAGTCCAAAGAGCCAAGAGTCGAGGGCTCAGCTAAGCAGCACCCTGCCTAGAGGCCAGGGAGTGGGCACAGGGAACTGTCCGCCGCACAGCCCTGTGGGAAGCGCTAGTTGTTTCCAAGGTGATGGACTCCCTGTGGTCCAGGCTGAAATGTGGAATGGAGGCAGGGCATTAAAGCCCTGCCTTACAAGGACAAACAGGGAAGGAGGCAACCAAGGCGGGGATGGAAGCTGGAGGGCTGTGGGGGATGAGCAGGACCTTCTTATTTGTTTGAACCTGTGTGTGTGTGTGTGTGTGTGTGTGTGTGTGTGTGTGTGTGTGTGTGTGTGTGTGTGTGTGTTTGCACAGCTAGCATGGTTGATAGAAAGGAACAGATGATACTGGGGAGAGAGGAGAGTGAAGAAACAGCTAAGAAAGGACGGAGGGGAAGAGGACACTTCTCTGAGGGCGACAGGCAGAGGGGAGGGTGGTCCTCTGTCCTCTCTTCATGAGATTTAATTTAGGTTCTATACTGTCCCTCCTGGTGACTTAGGGAGCCATGTTTTTGGGCTGGCCAAGTCTTCTTCATCCATTCATTTCTTGACAACTCCCAGAATTGTATTACCAGCTTTCTCTCTCATTCTGCTGATGAAATCATAGGATTGGTATGCTGATAAAAAAAAAAAAAAAAAAAAAAAGTGGGGTGGGGGAGAGAGGGAGGGAAGAAGGGGCAGGAGGGTAAGTTCTCCCACCGTGATGTCCATGCTCAATAGCCCTTCACTGGGCTTGGAATCACCTAGGAAACATGCTTCTGGGTGTGTTGCCGAGGGTGTCCCAGGGGCGTTTAAGGAGGGAAGGCCCACATAAACACAGGGTGGTACCGACCCATGGACCAGGAGCTCTGACTGGAAAGGGGTGAGGGCAGGGTTGAGGGATACCAGTGTTCACTTCTCTCTGCTCTGACCGCACAGACATGAGCAACCCCTCCGTGATGGACTGTTTCCCTTCTCCTCCCTCTTTATGTTGCTTCTTGTCAGGTACTTGGTCACAGGAACAACAAAAATCACTAATATATCCCTCATCTTTAGTAAATGACAGCCAATGGGTCAAAAAAAAAAAAAAAAAAAAAAAACTAGCCATGCCACTTCCTTCCAAAGAACTCTTTGGTGACTGCCATGGCTTCACCTTGCCCCAGGTTTGTGTAGAGACACCTTCTAACATTCCAAGGCTCTGAGGGACAAATGGGAGGGTGCCACAGTTTACAGGCTTTGGAAGCAGCCAGAGTCTTGTGTAGACAAACCTATCAAAGGGAGGGGAGACTCAGCTTGTTCTGTAGCTGTGTAAGCCACAGACAACAGGAACAAGTCAACCAAGGACATGTGGCTCTGGAGACAGATGGAGGGTCTGGCAAAATGGGTACCTGAATCTTCTTAGTTGTGACCCTCTTACCCTTCCTGTCTTTGGGCTCTTCAGAAACAAGAGCAGGAAGTCTCAGCCTGTGGGTCCCGGAGCTGGAGACTCACAGGATGGTATTCTTTCTGCAAGGGTCACTTTCCCAGATTGTAATTGAAAGAGAAGGGATAAGGCTCAGGCTTGGAGTGTGGGGACCTGCCGTGAGTTCATACTCTGCCATTGTTAGCTCTGTGGGCCTCTGCAATGCTGGGCTCTTTGTGAGCCTGTTTCTCATTGTACAGTGATGATGGTCTGGCATGTTGGATGAGCCATGTGCTAGTCATGATGGGACACGTGGGGCCTCTCCAGCCCCTGTTGCCAATGAGCTGCCTGAGCTCTGAGAACCACAGAGCTCAATGCTGGAGACAGGCTCAGAGGAAGCCTGCAGGAAAAGACATTTGAACCCCGGTCACCCTGTGGAGGAGCTAATTTTCTGTGAAGATCCAAGAACCACATAAGCCTTTCAATAGGGCACTCCTTCCCGAGTAAGAGTCTCTGGAGGGTGCCACACCCTGAAATGAGTTGTCTTGGAAAGGGGGCTCTAAGAATGGGGTCTAGATTGCTTGAAAACATACAACTGGGGAGACAAAGTGATATCAAGCCTCTTGGGGAGTGGGATCACAGACACCCAAATCCTCAGAAAACTCACATCTCCATAGCCTCTGGATCTACCTACTGATATGCCTCCATGCTATGCCCACCCAGGGCTCACAGGCAAAAGTCTTGTTGGTTAATCCTACTTAGCTATGTAGACTGTCATGCGTGTCATTCTTGATTGAAAGCACCTGAGACCCATGGCTAACCACCCCTCTGCCAGGTCTGGCCCCTTGGCCATGTCTGCAGCGATAAATCTATCTTTTTATTTTGTGGCCTTGAGGCCAAGACCAGAGTCTGGTGGCCTTTCACCAGCCCCAGGCTCAGGCTAGGACTGTTGGCATGCCACCAAAAGCTAACGTAGGTGTATAGAGTAGAATGCTCTGCTGGCTGGTGGGCTCTGTATCTGTGTAGAAGTTTCAGTCCAGCAGGTCTGGGACTAGATGGCACATTAAACAACCCCCACCTGGCAAAACATCAATACCTGCTGTCATTTCTTCAGAATCCTGATCAGAGAGGAACCAGAGATGTGTCCAGAGCTGATGTAGATACCCTGCTGGCCTCAAAGGTCAGTCACCACTCCCAAACCCCACCATTTACAGTTTTATCTGTGCTGGCAACTGAGCATTTTTAACAGACACATGGCCCAGCAGGCAGTGCCACCTGGCACCTGCTCCTCCTCTACACACATCATTCCTCCTTTGAGCTTCCCTGGGGTTAACCAATTCACTGTGGCTGGATCTCCCCAAGCATGCCAACCGACTGCTGAGCACTGGGCCTGAACTTCACAGACAAAGGCTCCTCTTAGTTCCCGAGACACCCAGTGTGAACATTTCCAGTCACATCTTCTTGCTTGGCGTGATTGTACCCAAGTTACCAGAGTTGTCAAAAGATCATAATACAATCAGGAAGTTGAAAGCCTTGATATATCCAAAGGAGGAGAAGCAAGGGTTTTACAGTTAAACCTGAATGGTCTGTGGAACCATCAACAACACACGTACAAAGTAGCCTCTGTAGCATCTCTGCCTCAGAGGATCACCTAGCGGTCATGGCTGCCACCCCCTTATTCGAGAGAATGACATAGCTCTATAGAGAGAAAAGTCGTGAACTTGAAAACTTAGATGTGCCTGCAAGTACTCAGCTGCGTGGCCTCAGGGAAATTACCTTGAGCTAACTTAGTTTTAGGTTGGGTCTCTGTCTCCTTGAATTCTATTTGACTCACACAGTTTTGGTTGGTTTGGTTTTAGAGCATAATTACACAGCCTTTAAGATCCTGACTGTAGGCAGGTGACCTGGGTTCAAGTTCTGGCTCCATTAACTGGGAGTGTGAACTTGGGCAGGGTACTTGATGCTCTACGACTGTCCCCTCAGCGTGAGTGGGATAGGCAGGGCCCATAGCTCATCCACTGACATGTGATCTGAATGAGGTAACATATGAGCTTTCCAAAATAGCAGTTGGCACCCAGTAAAAGCTCTGAGTTCACTGATATTTTTAGTTGGTTGGTTTTTTTTTTTTTTTTTTCTCTTCTGAATTTGTGGTTTTTCTCAGGAAACCTGCAAAATACAGCAATTTCATGCCACCTTTCACTTGATGGGAGCAGCCTCTGACCCTTCAGAGAGGCTGTGTGCCCCGCCTTCCGTTTCTCATAGTCCTCCATACACATCCCCATAGGGACGCCTCTGCCTCGCCAGCACTTGGGCATTGGCACAGCCCACCCTCCGTTTGATCTTAGGAACGAATGTAAGAAAATACACATCCATTTGACAGTCCTGTGATGGTTTGGGCAAGTTTATCCACCAGCAGCCCATTAGGTTCACAGTCATGGGTCTTTCCCTATCTGTCTACCTGGCTTGTGCAATGGGGAGCATGGGTTTGTGACGGGGAGCTCACTGCCTTACAGTGGCTTCTGATGCCTGCATCTTTGTCATACACAGAGCCTGATGTCACCTCATCCTCTCTGCCATCTCACCCCCACTGCACCCCTCTTCTGGAACCTGCAGAAGGAAGATCTATACCTCCTCCAGTGTCATCTATGCCAAACACCTGTCAACTTAGCCCAAGTATCGGGTCTTATTAACAACTCCAGAGAGTCTAGAGCTACAAACCAAGGTGTCACACGCACTGACTGTTCAGACAAGTTCAGTGTTATCAGTCGAATGCAGGAGGGGAACTCACCTCGGTCTAAGACCTAGTGTGTCATATGCCATAGCACCAAAGTCAGAGCTGGCTCCCTATTGGACATCTCCATTCACAGCCACCTAGTAGCTCTGAGAATGATGCCAGCCTCATTTTCTCTCTTCCCTCTTTGACTGGAAGAGTGAAGTCCTCCTGACTAGGGCCAGCCTGCCTGGGAGGCTTTCTTCGCTTTGTAGTCTCAGAGCTACAGTGGAACTCAAAAATAGCTGCCCAAGGCATGCTCGGCAGCTGTGCGTGTAAACACACAGCGAGAGAGAGAGAGAGAGAGAGAGAGAGAGAGAGAGAGAGAGAGAGAGAACCCATTATTCCCAGACCAAAGGACAAAGAGCTACTTCCTGTCCCCATGGGACTTGGGAGCTCCAGAGCTGGGGCTGCTTTGCTGAACCCCAACTGCCTGGCTCTAAATCTCATAGTCAGGGTGTCTGATCTTAAGATTCCTTGCAGCTAATACATGGAAAATTCCTAGAGTTGTCTTTTTTTTTAATAGAAACTTCAGACTAGCTGACATTCTGGCTAGTTGGAACTGCAGTGGACAGGTGAACATTAGGGTTTTGACATGGGTCCCCAGAGTCATGAGTCACCTACACCAAGCCTGCCAACAGTAGACTGTCTTGGAGTCACCTTGGAGTGGACAGAGAGAGTCAGCCACTCCTCCCCCTTTGTAAAGGGAAGCCTGTGTGTCAGGCCTCCAAGAGAAAGCATCCAGCAGTGAGGAGATGGCCAGCTCCAAGCAAGGCTACTCTTGCTTCTCCTGCTTTCCAGCCCTGGCTGCAGCTGCCAACACCCGGATGTCTCATCCCAGGCTACAGTTTCAGGAAAAGCTGGGTGGACAACAATGCTATTCTTCCCTGTCTACAGCACAGCAGATCCCGGCTAGGGTTTTACTGCTGTGAACAGACACCATGACCAAAGCAACTCTTATAAGGACAACATTCACTGGGGCTGGCTTACAGGTTCAGATGTTTAGTCCATTATCATCAGGGCTGGAACATAGCAGCATCCAGGCAGACATGGCACAGAAGGAGCTGAGAGTTCAACATCTTGTTCTGAAGGCAAACAGGAGAAGACTAGTTTCCAGGCAGCTAGGTGGAGGGTCTTAAAGCCCATGCCCATGGTGACACACTTCCTCCAACAAGGCCACACCTACTCCAACAAGGCCACACCTCCTAATAGTGCCACTCCCTGGGCCAAGCATATTCAGACCACCTCACAAGGTCCCTGGGAAACTACATTCAGCACCATCTAAGAGTGGGCAGCAGCCTTGACCATGTCAGTTAAGCTCTTTGGGCCTTGGCTCTCTTTTCTGTACAGGGGCAAAAGGACTGGGGGCTGGGCAGGAAGGTGGATAATGTTTAGTCTATAAAGTGCTTTGTATTCGAAAGGATTGAAGATGGACTGATCCTAAGAGAGAGTGGTCACATAGCAGGTTCTAGTAAAATCCAGAGGTCACACTCAAGTCCTTCTGGCCTCTACTCTGTGCTTACATTCATTCTCATTAGAAAGTTATATGTCCTATAATGTAGACAGTTAAGACTAAAAGTTTGAGGCTTGCTTGGGCTGTATAGTAAGACTACATAAGGCAGAAAACAGAAAGGGGAACTGTTTGTTGAGGGGAACTGGCCAGAGCAGGTACAAGGGGACAGGGTATATGGGGTCGGGGAAACAAAGTCTGAAGAAACAGAAATGTGCCATGCTGAAGCTCATTACATTGTATGCTAACTTAAATTTTAATTTAAAAAAACTGGAAGGATCCTCTCTTCTGGGCTGGAGAAAAGGCTCAGAGGTTAAGAGCACTGTCTGCTCTTTCAGAGGTCCTAAGTTTAATTCCCAGCAACCACGTGGTGGCTCACAACCATCTGTAATGGGATCTGGTGCCCTCTTCTGGCCTGCAGGCGTACATGCAGGTAGAATGCTATAGACATAATAAATAAATACATCTGTTTTAAAACTGGAAGGAAAGAAGGAAAGGTATGTTCATTCACGCTTGTGTATGTTGGAGGAGCCCTCAACATTAGATGAAATTTGTTTAAGGGCTCATGGGGTGGGAAAATCAGTGCAGAGCCTGATCCTAGCATACTTGAACCCAAGCCCTGGCTATTGTTCTGACCTGTACTAGTGAGTGTTTTCTGAGCTCTTGCTGGGGACCAGGTACCATGATGGACTCTGGGGAGGCTCCAGTGAACATGGTTGACGGTTAGGAGGGGCCTGACTTAAACAAGGTGGGTGCTGGGCTCAGGCAGAGGAAGGACCAGCCCACACTGACAGAAAAGTGTTCCACAAAGCTACAGTCTCAGCCTTCAAAGAGTTGAAGCAAGTTGTAGGGTTGAACCCTATGTTCAACCAAAGTTGTCTCTTCAAAATCCCTGAGCCTTCAGCGACCATCCTCAGGCCCTCCATGACCTGTGACTCTGCTGCCCTGCCCCTTTCTAAGCCATCTCTGCTGGGCTTTCAAAGCCCAGCCCTGTCCTTGGTCCTTGTTGCTCTGGCCTTGCTGTGTGTGAGGCAGGTGAGTGGGCGTTTTTTTCTGCACACCTCTCCCCTGGGTCTCCCAGGCCTCTGCCTGCCACAGTATCCCTGAGTAGCCTTCTATTCTCTCGCCCAGCCACCCGACTCTTCACAAACCTACAAAATTCTACATCCATGGGTTCCAGCTGTGTGCTAGATGTTTCTGTGTATCTATCTTATACATAGCTTACACACAGTTGTTAAATGAGGCCCTCATTGCCTCATTCCCATTCTGTGAATGGTCTTGAGAACAAGGCCAGTGGAAACTTAAGATGCTTGTTTCTCCCTCACCCTGACCCCTCCTGTATACACACAGCTGCCAGGGACTGTAGAGTTTATTCCCAGAATACCTCCTGTTTCCTGCCCTAGTACTTCCCCAGTCCCACAGCAAGTGACTGGTGGCCTCTTGGTGAGATTTTGTTATCCGCAATGTAACTTCAAGCAAGTCTGGAGTCTTTAAGATGCCCAGCGACGCCTGCATGACCCATATGGTCTCCTTCCTTCTCCTTGAAAACCCCTCACACCGTTTAACACACCTCTTCCTTTGTCCTTGCTGAGAATCCTCCCTTCTGCTTACCACCCTCCCTACCATGACTAGCCACATACTGGCCAGTAGATGGCGCCCAGCTTCTACAGTACATGACCGGGTGGTATAGGATGACAGCCTCTCTGCAAAAACCCTCTGTCCTTAATGGGATGTGAAGGAAGAAGTGAGGAGGTCAGTGAGTAGTCAAGATGGACTGATTTAGTGCCCCTTGCAGGTTACCATGGTCCTTTTCAAACCCATGTAGGCGGAGGCCAGAATGGCTGTGGGGCTGGGTGAGGAGCAGCAGTGTGACACGGAAGAGTGGTTAGGGAGTGAGTCTCATGGACCCACTGAAAAGAACCGCCACAGCCTACTGGAGGTTTGTGGCAAGTGACAGAGAGCCTACAGCACAAAGCCATCCTCACCACTGGGAAAGAGTGCCTGTCTCAACTTGTTTTCCTTGACGACTGCATCCCAGGGGCACAAGGAAAACATGAGAATGAAGGCGAACTTCTCACCCCCTGAGTTTGTACATAGGATACTCTGAGAGTGCCCCTTCGCTGCCCCCCAAGGCCTGCAGTTCTTTCTTTTGAACAGGAGATAGATAGATGCATAGATACATTTATACAGAGATAGATAGATAGATAGATAGATAGATACATTTATACAGAGATAGATACATAGATAGATACAGATACATTTATAGATAGATACATTGATAGATAGATGCATAGACAGATGGATGGATAGTTGGTGTGGAGTGTGATTGTAGGGTGGGAGTGTGATAGTGGACGTGTGTACCTGAAGAATGGGTGACTAGTTATGAGAGGGTGAGGGTGACAAGGTGGGCGGTGTGTGACTGTTGGTGCGAGGGTGTGACTGAGGGTAAGTGGTGTGTGACTGGGTGAGTGTGAGGGCGGCTATGGGTATTTGGGGTGTATGGTTGTTGGTGTGAAGGTATAAATTGTGATTGATGGTAAGAGGTGTGTGATGCTGGCTATAACAGCGTGAAGGTGCCTATGGGAGTTTGGGGTGGGGGTTGCAGACGTTAGGGTGACTATGGGTGTTTGGGCTATATGACTGTGGGCATGAGGAGTGTATGATTGCTTGTGTGAGGTGTGAGTGTATAGGCACTGTATGTGGGGAGTGTGTGCTTGTGGGTGTGCAGGCATGACATATGAGATAAACCTCCTACTGCTACCTGTAGCTCCCTATCTGAGAGCCCCTCTTCCCAGCCCATCCTGGTCCCATCTCTCAGTCTGAGCAGTGTGGAGTCCTAGGTGCTGTCATCTCTCTGCCATCCTTCCACCTGCCCCCTCCAGTGAGAGCACATGACCAGCTCTTGCTGAGAGCACTGGGGAGACGTGTCCCCTTCTGTCTTGTAGTGGTCCATGGCTTCTGAGGTAGAAAGCTGCCTCCTGGATCTTCCAGAACTGTTTCTCCTACTGTACATCATGCTTCCAATGTGAGATAAGGAAGAGAGCTCAGGGATCCAGATTTAGTCTGTACCCAGGAAAGCAATGGTGGCCCCTGTTCCTCCCCCTTACACGTGTCTGGGTGACTTGCTGATCAGCCACCTTCTCCTTCTGTTGACCCTTGGGGGAGATGACTACATCAAGACTTTCTGGACCCACCAGCCGTTAAATAATGACACAGAGACTTATTTATATTATTAGTTTAGACCATTAGCTTGGGCTACCCCACAGCTAGTTCATCTAACTTAATCCTATAATCCTAGCCCACCCCACCCTAGTTCTTTACCTCTCCTTCAGTCCAGGTACACTAACCAACCACCTCCGTGTCCTGCTGGCAAATCCCCCACTACTAATTTCATCTCCAAGAGACTCTTTCTTAGTCCAGAATTCTGCCTTTCCCTTTTCTGCCTACCTATTGGCCATCTGATCTTTATTAAGCCAATCAACAGGTGAGGGAGGAAGAGTGATTGCAAAATTCTGAGGCAGGTGATGATCCATAAGAATAACAGTACCCAAATCTAGCCAACACTCACCTCCAAGGGCACAGCAATCAACAATTGAATATACAGAGACAGCCTTCTCACAGTGCACCCCAAGATGACAGCTTGGCGTGGGAAGGTGCTGGCTCTGGTCCAGCCCTTCTGACTAGGTGCTCTTCGGTGAGTGTCTCACCCTCTCTGAACCTGTTAGCTCTTCCTTGTGAGACGATGGTGACTCACTTCAGGTGAAGGGTTTGATGAATGGCAGCGGCTATTACTCTATGAATTTTTCTTTCTCCGTGGCTCTGATGGCCTGTGGCTGTTCTCTGTGGCAGAGCCATGGCAGCAGCTGGCTGTGGGAAGGCAGCCAGCAGCCAGCAGCCAGCAGGGAATTTGCCACTTTCATGCCCTTTCCTTTCCTGCTGTGAAAACTCAGCTTCTGTGGCTCTGGGGAAAGGGAAGATACCATCCCACCTATCTGACATGGGGCTGCAGGAGTCTGTGGTGGCTTCTCAGGGCAACTGAGTCCCTTTCTGTAGCACATCGTTCTCTCCAGTGTCCACACCTGGCTGGATGCAGCTAGTCTTCTGAGGTAGGACTCTGCCTGCCTCTTCGCCTTTTTTTTTTTTTTCCTTTACATGACACCTGTTGCTCACAGGTACAAATCAAACGAAGAGTATGTATATGTGAGAGGCCGCGGCCGAGGGAAATATGTTTGTGAGGAATGTGGAATTCGCTGCAAGAAGCCCAGCATGCTGAAGAAACACATCCGCACCCACACTGACGTCCGGCCCTATGTGTGCAAGCACTGTCACTTTGCTTTTAAAACCAAAGGTAAGAGATAGTCAGCTGGGGCACCGCCCTGCCCATGGCAGGGATCCCCCCTGGGGGAGCCCCAGCACAGAGCCCTCTCTCTGCCTGAGGGCTGGAGTACCCCCACATCCTGAACTCCCACCCACTTGGTACCCATGGCAGAGCATTGGCTTCAGACTGGTCAGTGGTTCCACAGCTGCCACAGTCACACAAACTCCCGCCCATACTCCACAGGCTCCAAGTCCACACTCTGGTTCTCTGTAGACGTCATCACCCCTTCCTCTGCATGTCTTCCATGGATCTGATGACCTCTGGCATGAACACTTGTCACACTCATTCTCGGACTAGGGATCCATTCTACTTGGAGCCAGGTGACACACTTGCATGCTCACGTTTCTCTATTCCTCTTCACCCACTCAGCGTTCTCTGGTCTACCCCTCTTCTCTGCAGCATTCAGCACAGGGGCTAGCTGCAACCTACCCCAACCCCCATCCTGAGAGCCTATCACTTCTGCTTCCAGCCATATGCTACAACAGAGTCAGGGCAGGGTCTGGCAGTCATTTGGGAGAGGAAGGGCTGACTGTTGAGAACATGCATCTCAGAGAGCAATGATGACCGATGGTGGCCTGGGCCTGCTATAGTCTCGAGGCCCTGGTGGGACGGACAAGCAAAGTTCTTGCTGGGGGGGGGGGGGTCCTGTAGCTTGCTTGCAGAGAAAGATGGTGGGCCTTGCAAGGAAGCTGTAGGTGAGCACCCCACATGGTTTTTGCCTCTCACACTTTGTAGATGCCTGTGTTTGGACATGAGGGTCCTGTCTTCACTTCTGAGTTAATTAAAGGAGGAGCCACAGGGGGCTCCAGAGACAGAACTCAAGGCAGACTTTGACTTTCCTCTTGTCCTTTCTTCTGACTCACAAGGGGCAGGGCAGCCTGAGGACAGGAGGGAGCTGAGCCCTCTGGCCTCCTGTTGCCTTCTGCTCTCCCCACACTAGGTCAGGAGTTGCCATATTCCCAGGCCCAGTGGCCTCTTTTCTGGCATGTTCCATGGCTCATTTCTTACTTAGCAGACCCTGCACTCCTCGGTTCTCGCCATCATCTTCCAGCTGAGCACGGAGTTTCCCACCAGCATCTGGAACTGGATGGAGGCACTCACCTGTCCACTTCCTTTTCCTGATCCTCTTTCTTAGTATCTCAAAAGGAGCAGTGTCTCAAAAGGTGCTGAGGGCAGTTAGGCAGAAGCCCTGCCTGACCCAAAGCAGCCCAGCTTAGCACACGTGGGTCCTCTGTCCCATGTCCTCATCTCTAGTCTCTCTTCTTCTGGGCTTTTGTGGAAGAGAGATGGGAATCACTGACTGACAAGTTAACCAAGGAAGCCCTTAACTTTGAAAGTGGAGAATCTCTTGATTGGGCCAGAAGAGATCCCAAAAGCCCAGGCTCTGTCCCAAGGACACAATGCCCTCCTCTTCCTCCCTCCACTGGCTGAGGCAACCTCTAGATGGCCACAGTGCTCTTCCAGGTATGCTGAGGGATTGCACTGTTCTGCCCTCAGCATGAAGAGCCCTGAGGAAGCCTCTCCTTTGGACTACCCACAGTGCACATGCATCTGGCCTCAGTCCCCTGAGAAACTCCCATTTAGCACCTTGGCCTCACTCATTCTGGAAGGTCTGTTTGAGGTGGCAGTTTATCCTCTGTGAACTTTCCCTGGGTCTCTCTGTCTCTGAACTTCTGAGCCACCCCAGAGATCCAGAGGGTCCTGAGAGTACATCCTGGGGACAGTGGCCTTCACATTTCCAGAGGTACATGGGGTACCTTCAGGAGACTGGATTTTGTTCTTGGCCAATGACCAGGAGCAAGCTAAGTTCTTCCTCCCCTGGGCCTCTGATCTAGGGACAGGAAAAGCACGTCTGAAACATGGAACTCATACTTCATGCTCAGCACAGAGCGGGCAGTGGTGATAATAGACAAGCACAAAAATTCCCCTTAGGCATGAGGGAGGGCAGGCCAGAGCCCCTGGCTTTCCTTGGAGCCACATCTCTGAAGCCCTGTCATCCATCAGTTCTGTTAAGATGAGCACCTCCTCTCCTCTCAGGATCTGTCTGTCTGCCTCCTAGCCAGGTCTTACCCTTGAGTTGTGGTTCCAGCCAGGATGTGTGGGTACTAAGACTGGGCCTGGCAGGCCTCGATCTCTGTCTGAACTATCTGGCAATGCCTGTACCAGGAGACTCTTCTTGTCTGTCTCTGTCTGCCTGTTTGTGTCTTGTCTTTGTGTCTGTCACACACTGAGGTGGCAGTTTGGCCTCTGGGAACTCTTTAAAGAAGGTCTCAGTGCGTGGGGCAGGAGAAGATAGCAGGCTAGCCCTGGGAAGGTCCCTTTCCTCTTTTTAGATTCTTCCTAGAGGCCGCAGGGTGACTAAGCCATGGATAAGCTCTTATACTGATTGCCTAGGGGACAGAAATGGTAGCTGTGGGCAGGCCCTTGTTCAGCCCAGGGGATGTCTGGTGCTCTTGATAGAGCCAGCTCCCCATCCAGACAACTTGGTCTTCCAGCCACCCACCCATCCTCCACTTCCAGATGTCAGGCTGGGTTGTCCATGGGAGCTGGGTTGTCCATGGGAGCTGGGTTGACTGAGCAAACCTTGTTTGGGCAAGCCTCCTCCCTGTAGCTTCTACAGAATGTTGACAGGGGCAGGACAGGCCTTTGGGGGTTGGGCTCCCTCCTGCCTCTTCAGAGAGCCTCTGAGGTTCCTACTCCAGGATGAGAGCATCCCGTGATCACCAGCCCCCTCCCCATCCAGTACAGTGTCTGGCAGAGGCAGAGTCAGAGACATAGCTCACTGGTAGAGTGATTGCCCACCATTCACAAGGCCCTGGGTTGCATCCCAGGCACAATATTAAATAAAGGATATTGTCGTGGGGGTGGGATCTGCTCTGGGCCAGCCGTAGTCCACTCCCACATGCTTTGTCTTAAGATCTTCCCAGTGTTCTCACGAGGTGGGTATTTAAAGAAACAGAAACTGGGACCCCACAGAGTAAGGAACATTGAAAAGCTTGCTCAAAAGAATATAGCTAGCAGTACAGAGCCCAGACCCACCCCACCCCACCCTCTTCACTAGGCCATCTCTCTACAAAACCACTGCAAGGCCAGCGGCATCAGAGGATCCCAAGACCTGAGTCTAGCCAGAGCTTAACACTAGCCAGCACTGTGGTTCTGGGCCAGTTGCTTCACTGTACTGGTTTACAGGAGTCCTGCCAGCACCCAGGACAGCCATGAATCTTACCCAATGATGTCAAACATTAGGTCAGAAACAGAGGGACTGAGTAGTGGATTTAATGACATTGTCTGTGAAGTCTCACCCATCACGT
This sequence comes from Uromys caudimaculatus, assembly GCA_028551405.1. Lineage (NCBI taxonomy): Eukaryota > Metazoa > Chordata > Mammalia > Rodentia > Muridae > Uromys > Uromys caudimaculatus. Next base: position 109,923,243 of record CM052702.1, read on the forward strand.
TGCCTCTGGGGTGCATTTCTTGGGAGACTACAAACACTGCTCTCTGTGTCTAGCACGGTTGAATAGAAATCTAAATCTCCAGGTATAATGTATATGGCAAATGACACCTGTGTGAGCAGTGCTCATGTCCTCTGTGACCAAGGGTACTCAGAGAAGGGACCCAAGGACTGGAGCCTCAGGACAGTTGGGATCTCTGGTCCACAGCTCTCTTGTCTTACCTCCTGCCTACTCCACTCAATGAACATGAAGGACATGCGACTGACTTGGGAACTCTCCGTCCAGATGCAGGAGGGAGACCCAAGCTGAGCAGGGTAGAGTCGGATGATGAGTGAGGAAGGAGTTAGCTCCTCTCTGGTTTCGGCCACTTGTGATTCCCCAGCAGCCTCAGTGAAACCTGACATTTCTGAGTGGCGACGACCTTGGTTAGGCTATGTTCATCTGTCTGTCCATCTCTCTTCCCATCAGCCCCCGTCTCTTGTCCACTCATCTATCAGTGACCCCTTCATGCCCCCCACCACAGGTTTTCTTGTCCCTGTCTCTGTCTGCCCATTCTCCTTTTCCCCTCTGGTCTGGCCTCCCATACATTCCCACGCGTGGGCATCAGTTCCTCCGTTCATGTAGCCGCCTATCCTCCCATCTGCTTACACACCAACTTCCACCCGTTCCTCCATTTATTTTTCTCCGTGGTCTCGCCTCCTCCACCTGCCTGCTATCAGCTTCTCCTCCAGTGCCCCATCCATCCGTCATCACACTCCTATCTTTCCATGTTCCTCCGTTCATCCATCCCCTCGTCCCCCTGTGCACTCGTTTCCAGACTTCATCTTTCCATTTTACCCCCTTCCATCTGTCCATTCAAACTCGGCAATTTAAGGCTCATGAGATAATGTACCTGGTCAGCTGCATGGAAATACAGGAATCCTCAGAGCACAACCCAAAGGAACCTCATGTGGTATCTGTCTATGTCCTCTGGGGACAGGACAGGGAGCTTGGCCTCTCATCCCAGAACCTGCTGTCCACAAAGCTCAGCACCCTGCAGCCTGTCACTGTTACAGGCGTGCCCCATGGGGAACCTGACACTGTTGCTGTTGTTGTTACCCTGGCCCCAGGAGCTATAGCTCCAGTTCCCCAGCCTGTGGGCCAGGTCTACAACGTGGGGCAGCACCTCAGGGCTTCATAGAGCTTTGGACAACCCATTCCCAAAGCACTCCAGTCCTCTGTCTGCACTGTGCCCTGGCCCCAGAAAGGAGACTTCCCTAAGAAAATCCCAGCCTGGATCCCAGAGCCTGTGGGACTCATGTCCCCTTGCCTGCATACCTCACTGCTCCTGCAAGAAACCATGCCCTGGTTTCCCTACCTAGACCCTAAGGTTTGGCCTTACGGGTGACCTAGTAGTATTCTCGATCAGGACTTCTCAACCCCCAGCTACTATTAGTCAGGAGAACCCCATGTCATTCCAGCATTTAAGATGGCAAATCATCTTATCTGAGTGTGCTACCAGCTCCCAGGCCCAAACAGAAAAAAAACCTGCACTTGAGTGGTCTTTCAATGTCTCTGTGTTTTAATCAGTATCTCGGGTTCTCATTGCACCCTGCCCCTTCCAGCCACATGCCCTCCCCACCCCAGCTCCTGTGTGTTGAGTTCCATGGCAGTTATGGTTGCGTAGTCTGGCTGGACACTGGGGCACAGGATGCTTCGGCCCCTGTCCAGCCCTTGGCACTTGTCTAAAGAGCTGTGGCCTGGCACTGTGTGTTGCCCCTATGTGCCCCAGCCTCTCTGCCCTCTCCCTGCCACCAGGCCATGAGTCCGTTCTCATTTCTTTCCAGGGAATCTGACTAAGCACATGAAGTCGAAAGCCCACAGCAAAAAGTGCCAAGAGACGGGGGTGCTGGAGGAGCTGGAAGCCGAAGAAGGTACTGTGCCAACCTCCTCTCTCCATCTCCCTCTCCACTTTCCATCTCTCCCTTACCCCTGGCCCTCCCCCCTTTCCAGCCACCCTCATCTCTACTACTGTTCCCCTTCCTCTCCCTCCTTCCTTCCCTCTCTTCCATGCCCTCCCCTCTAGTTTGCTGAACGACTGGGAAGCGGCAAATGTTAAATTCATAAAATGCTCCCCAGTGCCACACGGCCAGTTACTGTGCAATTCGGTATAACCTAGCATTCAATGGAATGCCAGCACCAATGGGAGCTCAGGCAATGCTTGCTGAACATGAGCCCATGAGTACCTACAGGCAACACAGAGCACCCAGTGTGTGCCAGGCACATTCTTAACACGTGCCCTGAGCTGTCTTAGTGGTACCTGGATAGATCTTCAGGCACTTAGCTGGAAGCCTCTTCTAGGAACCTACCACGTGGTCTGTGGGGCTGCAAGTGTCACTGGGAAAGGCAAAGCTAGATCAGGTAGGCCTAGCCCTTCCCAGCCCTGACACACCACTGCAGCCTGGCTGTGACCCTCCAGCATCAGAGGCAAGCTAGAGGAAGGCTGATAGCAGACAGGGCAGGAGGCACGGATAAGGAGGGAGGCCAGGCAGGAGGCCAGAGCGGCTCTGGCAGATGGATGGGCAGGTCCTCCAGAAGTGACAGACCTTAGCTGCAGATTCTCTGAAGTCAGGATCAGGACTTAGTGTGACAAGTCGAGGAGGGGGAAGGAAGAGAAGAAAGGAGAAAGTTGGGTTTTTTATTTTCTGTTTGTGATGCAATCTAACAAGAGTTAGATCGGGTTTCTTTTAACATTGAATAAACCAATGTTTACAACAACTCACTCAAAGCACTGTCTTCACAAACTATAATGTGAGGTCCACATGTTGTCAAAATGCACACCAGGCCAGTATAGATGGTGTCCCGTCAAGGTCCCTGTAACATGCAGTAGGTACTTGTATTGCCCCATTTCAAGTCAAGGAAAAGTAAAGCCCAGAGCTGGGGCCATAAAGGACCATGAAAGGCAGGGGGCCAACTTGGCTGTTGGCCATCTGTCCTCTCTCCTTGAGTGTAGTGGGGGTGATGCATATGTCCTCTGAACACCAGGACTCTGCCTGTGTAGGGAGAACCCCAGCAGGGCTGTAGGGATGTGATCCAGGCCAGACACATGAACACAGTTCAGGTGAGAAGTGGTCTGATTCCAGAAGCATTCAGAGGCAGAGCCCGTAGATGCTCCTGCTGCACCATAGAGGGCAGAGGAGGGGAGGGGAAAGGGGCCGGGGAGGGCTGCAAGCTTTGTAACCTAAGAGACTGGAAGGATGGAGTTGTTACTTCATGCACCAGGCAGACCCAGGGACGGGCATTAGGAACTGGTGCATCCTAAACATACAGTTGGTAGCAGGAACTGCCATGAAAAGCACCAAGCCAGGATGCCAGCAGCTCCAGCCCACTGCTGTGGAGTAGGTTGTCAGCCACCGCCACCATGTGGCCAGTCTTAGAAACTGCACCAGAAGGTTCTGTCCAGTGCCTTCTACTGGCTTTAATGGCAATAAAGGCAGAAAGGCCCCATGTGGAATATCAGGAAGGGGAGGTGCTGAGCAGGCAAGGGAATCCTTTAGATACCTGCAGGGACCAGACGTGGCGTGCCTGGAGTGGTGTGGTCTGGCCTTCCGTCATTCCCACACTGGGAACTCATACCCGGAGCCTTCACTTTCTCTTCAGTAAAGAAAGGCTTTGGGGCCCGTCCTGATGGATGTCAGATGCTGGCCCTGACTCCTTCCCTAGTCAGGACCCGGCTTCAGCCTTCATCTGCAAATGCTAACAATGCCATCCCAGCCACCTGCCTACCGGAGGGGAGAAGCAGATGGAGAAGATGGTAGCAAACACAAAAGGACATAAACTAGCCATCATCACCCAGCAAGAAGATGGCAGGGTGGGGATTCGGGGCTACATCTGCTTCTCAGAGCATAATGTCATTTTGAACTGTAGTGTAACAACACGTGGACTGTGGACCTTAGTTCTGACTGAGCCAGGAGATAGCTGGATGATTGTGGGGCATGCTGTGGCCTTCTCTGTGCTTGCTGGGTTTTACTGTGTGAGGGAGGGGCAGGGCTGAGTAAAACCTGAGTGCTGCAGTCAAAGTCCTAGGTCAGCAAAATTAGTGCCTTGAGCTGATGCAAGGCTTCGCCCCTCCCCCACCCCATTCCCATCACCCCTTCCCCTCAAGGCTTCATCATTTTTGCTCCCATCTGTCCAAACCCTGCCCTTGGCCTCATGACCCTCACTCTGCCTGACAGCTCCTTCTCTACCCACAATTCTCTGTCTCTGTCCTAATGAATGCCCACATTGTCCATCATCACTTATCACTGTCTCTGGCCTTCCTGTGCATGGTGGAGAGCCACAGCCAGTACCCCAGGGTCTGGGCCTACCTTTCCTGACCAGGAGAAAATAGAATATTGGTATATGGGTGAGCGATAGGGCTAGTGGACACATTAGGCCACCTGGAACCAGCGCAAACTGGTCATGTCACAGCAGTCTAGCAAGGGGCCAACAGAGCACAGACTCTCCAAGTAATTCCCCAGAGTGCAGAAGGCTGCCCATTTCAGAGATGCCTCGTTCTGCTTTGCTAGTGGTGGCACAGCCTCAACCCAGCTGATGGGAACCTCCACCCCATAAGAAGCCAGACCTGGAAGCTGACGTTCAGAGTACTCCACTGGGCAGGAATGGCAGGGGTGAGGCCTGCCCTGCAGATTGAGGCCAGCCTAACCCTCAGAGAGGCTAAGCTCTGCCATCTGCCCAAAGCTGCTATGTTGTAGGCCAGCCTGGTCATGTTGGCATCTGGTTTGCATTTTAACTGACTGGGACTGTCTGCTGGGCCAGCCAGCATGCCCTATCCCAGAGTGATAGATGCCATCAGTAATGAGGTCATAGAGGCTGTAATTATTTGGGCCCTCACTGTGCACCAGGCCTGCATTATTTTTTCCTCTCAGAAAAGGCCATGCAGTGAGACATCCACTTAACAAAATGAGAGACTGAGGCCCAGCATTATAACTGGCTCATGGTAGAACCCACACTGAGAAACCAGAAAGCAGATGGTCTTGTTTGCCCCAGTGAAGCCCCAGGCCTGCTCCTGCCTTACTTGGGCAGGTCACTTAATCCCCCTTACCTTGGTTCCCTTACCCACACCATGGAGGTAAGAATAGAACCACCCGTTTCCCAGTGATGCCAGGATTCTTTGAGGGCTACATGAATTCACGTACCTAAAGCTCTCAGAGCTGAACCTGTACACCAAGGTGTGAGGTCATTGTGCGCTATTATTTACAGAGTATTCTTCTATCTGCTATGTCACTTGGTCGTCTGCCATGTGGCATTATGCCTAGTTGGCAGGCAGTGAGACTGGGCTTAACCTGAAGTGGCTGTAATCTTGAGTGCCCTATGTTCTCCCCTCAGGAACCAGTGATAACCTGCTCCAGGACTCAGAGGGGCGAGAGGGCTCCGAGGCTGTGGAGGAGCACCAGTTTTCAGACCTGGAGGACTCTGACTCAGACTCAGACCTGGATGAAGATGATGATGATGAGGAAGAGGAGGAGGAAGAAGAAGAAGAGAGCCAGGATGAGCTGTCCAGGCCATCCTCAGAGGCAGCTCCACTCTGTCTGCCAGCCACACTACAGGAGGACTCCTCATCCATTCAGGGCCCTCAGCCTCCAGCTACCACTTCTGAAGAGGTCCCACAAGGCAGCTCTGTCTCAGAAGCCACGCATTTGACAGCCAGCAGTTGTTCTACACCTAGCCGGGATACCCAAGGCCTTCCCCGGCTGGGCCTGGCCCCACTGGAGAAGAGCGTGGGCTCAGCCCTGAGTCCCAAGGCCACGTCCCCTAGGAGGCTGTGGTCCCCAAGCAAAGAAGCAGGCAGCCGCCCCTCACTCACTCACAAACATTCACTCACCAAAAATGATGCGTCTCCCCAGCGATGTCCCCTGGCCCGGGAAGCGCGGGCCTCAGTCACGAGCACACCTGGTCCACAGGTGGGCCCAGGAAGGGACCTGGGTCCTCACCTTTGTGGGTCTCCAAGACCAGAGCTATCCCGTCTCACTCCCTACCCCATAGGAAGAGAAGTGCCCGCTGGACTCGAGAGTGCCACCGACACAGGCACCCCCAGATATTCACCCACCAGGAGATGGTCTCTGGGTCAGGCCGTGTCACCGCCACAGACAGTGCTGCCAGGGAAGTGGGCCCTGACTGGGCCCTGTAGCCCCTTAGCAGACAAGTGTGGCCTGGGCTTGGGGCCGGTTCCAAGGGCTCTCCTCCGGCCCGTGCCTCTACCTCACACACTTCTCAGCAGAAGCCCTGAAACGTGCACCTCTGCATGGGTGAGTCCCTGCTTGGCCCATTCACACCCTCTGCACCTCACATCCAGAGCCAGGCCTGTGTTCCTGACCATGTAGCGAGCATTTCTTGGGTCCCCGCTGTGCCAGCCAGTTTACTGCACTTGGAGGCACCCTCAGAAGCCCCAAACATGGCTCTGGTGCTCATGGGCTCTGGGTTCTAGCTAGTGGGTAGTGGATGTAAACACTTGTTTAGTCCTTCAGTCATCCCTTCCCTGTCTATGTGTGTCCTTGTAGCAGGTGACAGCCTTACCAAAATCATCAGTCCCCATCTCCTCCATGAACAGCACCATCTACACCATGCCTGTGGGACCATGAGCGTGGTGGCTGAAAGCAGCCTTGCCTCTGTCACCACCGTGCCCTACCACACCACCGCTACTGCTGATCACCCTCCTTCACACTGTTCCATCATCTGCACTGTCCCCATCCTGGTGCCTTGCAGAGTCTGTACCACGACTACACTGCCCCCCATGGCTGTCACTGCCCAAGGCTGCCACTGTCCCTGTTGACATTTCTTGTACTGTGTTGTCATGAGCCCACAGCCTCTCTCCTGAGGAACACTGACTAAAGTATCTTTCTTGCCCCATTGATGAATTTCTGTAGTGGAAGGTTGAGATCCTCGGGTGGGAATTCAGATGCAAGGGTGAAGTTAGGCCATGACCATTTTAAGAAGGGAAGAGGCAGAAGAGCCTAGGTAGACCAAGGTGATCACAGAGCCCCCACACCCAGTTGGAAGCTCGCTGCGCACAGCAGTAGGACCCGATGCTGGCCATCCTCGCCAGCCTGACTCAGTGATCTCAGGCCTCCCCACCCTCTAGAGCTCTAGCCAGGTCTGCAGGTGGCTAGCATGTAACCCTCGCCTTCTCCCATTTTGTTTTCCGACTCCAGCAGAAGACTGAGTCCCGAAGTCCATCCGCTGGCCCTGCTCCTCTCTTCTCCCGACCATTCTCTGCCCCCCATGACTTCCATGGCCACCTCCCTAGCCGAAGTGAGGAGAACCTCTTCAGCCACCTGCCTCTGCACTCCCAGCACCTGGACCGTGCCCCCTGCCCCCTCATTCCCATCGGTGGGATCCAGATGGTACAGGCCCGGCCAGGAGCCCACCCCACCCTGCTGCCAGGACCCTGTGCGGCCTGGGTCAGTGGCTTCTCAGGGGGCGGCAGTGACCTAACTGGGGCCCGAGAGGCCCAGGAGCGCAGCCGCTGGGGTCCCACAGAGAGCCCTTCAGCATCAGTGTCCCCTGTGGCCAAGGTCTCCAAGTTTACACTCTCTTCAGAGCTGGAAGAGGAAAGGACCGGCAGAGGCCCAGGAAGACCTCCTGACTGGGAACCTCATAGGGCTGAAGCCCCTGCAGAACTCATGGGCACACACAGCCCCTGCTCCCCACAGCTGCCCCAAGACCACCAGGTGGCACCATCCTGGAGGGGCCTCTTGGAATCACCACACACACTGGCCAACCTAAAGGCCTCAAGCTTCCCACCACTGGACCGCAGCAGCTCCACGGACTGCCTGGCAGAGACCTCCACTTACTTTCCACCCCGGAGCAGGAACCTCTCTGGAGAACCCAGGACCTGTCAAGGCTCCCCTGAGCTCTTAGGTAGAGGGGAGCTTAGGACACCTCTATTCCTGCCCAAGGATAGTGGCCCCCCAAACATTTAGCCTCTATAGCTACTTCAGCGCCTGGCCTCCAGTAGTCGGCGGCAGACATTTCCAGCCAACCGCCTGGAGTCATCTTGCTCCCATGGGCATCCTCTCCTATCTGTCCGTCTGTCCATCTGTCCATGCGGCTTCTGCTCAGCCCCATCTGTTCTGTTTTTCCACATATGCAGTTACCTGTGCCTTTTTCTAGACCTTTTGTTGCTTGAAAAAAGAAAAAAGAAACAAAACAAATCACACACATCCAGAAACAAAACAAACCCAACATGTCCATGAGGAGGCTGGAGGCTGAGTAGTCTGTGCTCTGGGGACAAGACTGGAGGAGGGACTCTTCCCCTCTGCCACCGCATGCCACACTGGCAGCCGTCCCCACCCCAAGGTCCATGAGAGGGTCTGAAAGAGAAGAAAAAATGGAAGGAAAAATATAACTAAATTTGAAGGCAAGCACTCCTATAGACAGTTGCCCAAGATCCCCACGTGTAACACACACAGCACATAGCTGCCCCTCTCTGCCATCAGAGGGACCAGAACCCCAAAGCAGAAGGACACAAATACAGGCAGGAACCAACTCACCACTCACCACCCTACCTGGCCAAAAACATTATCTTTTATCTTATTTTTTGCAAGAATAGGAACCAAAAAAAAAAAAAAAAAAAGTTACTTTTACTGTCATCCCAGCAGCAGAGAGCACTGCAGTGTGAACTGAGGCTCTCACCTTCTCCCTTCCATATCCCACCGCCCCCCAGAGCCAATAAAGGAGCCCAGGCTGCCCATCTCCTTTCTCCTACACATTGTAGGTCTCTGCCTCCTGGGCCTGGCCATAGGCTGGCTCCTTTGTGTTTAGAAATACCTGCAGGATGAAGGGACCAAGGTGGGACTAGGGATGGTCCTAGTCTGAGCCTGTTCTGAGCCTGGGGTTTAAATTCTGTTTCACTCTGTCCCTGAGGAATGATATGTCACACTTCCTTCATGGCTGGATTAATGTATGTATGTATACACACAGAGAGAAACCAAAGATGGTATTTGGTACTTTCTCCAGTCTCCTCAGATTCTCCTCTGTTAACTTAGAGGATTTGTAAATTGTCCCAAGTCCTTTGAATTTTTCTGCAGTTCCCAAGGCAAAAACCCTGCTTTAAAAAAAAGTAATATGACCAAAAATTTAATCCCAAGTTGAAATATGGAACGTGACCTGTTGCATGCTTTAAAAAAAAAAAAAAAAAAAAAAAAAAAAAAAGTAAAACAAGCTCCCTGCAGTACAGGCTACCATTTCTAAAACCTCCCAGAAATAATTTTTTTTTACCTTCACCAAGGAAGAGAGAAATGGACCATCATGACAGCCTTGTCCCCAAATCACAAAGCCTGTTCCAGCCATGATGGAACTGCTGTCACACTATACAAAGCAAGGGTCAGTCCCTGGGCATCAGGCTGTGTGTGTGGCTGAAGGCTCACAGATGGGCTGCGCTGCAAGGCCATGGGCTCTCTGCTCGGCCACCCCTAGCTCATACCATGTCTGGTCCTTGCTGGATCAGCCACTGGCCCAACACCCAGCCCCATCACCTGGTTTCTCTTTTGCCTGAGTCCATGCTTAAGATGCAAGAGTCAGTAGGACTGGGGCCTCCTGGGCTGTATACTGTGGTGGCGTGGGTATTGACTTGCTGCAAGTCTCCTGCCCACCTGGGAGCAGCTGTCCAGAGCTGGCTGGGGTACGGGAAGGAAGAGGGTAAAAACCTGTGTGCTGACCAGCCCAAGCTGGTGCCACAGCTTTTCTTCCTTCTGCCTCTCAGCCCTAACCCACAGGCCCCACTGATGCTAAGGTCTGAGTTGGACAAAAACATTGCCTCAAACTGGGCTTGATGGCTTTCTACGCAAGAGCTTCCAGCCACAGATGGAAGGCTAGCTAGCTCCTGACCTTGGGGTACCCACACTCTCCACCTGAATTTTCTCTCTTTCTCTCTCTCCCTCCCTCCCTCCCCTTCCCTCCCTCCCTCCCTCCCTCCCTCCTTCCCTCCCTTCCTCCCTCCTTCCCTCCCCCATGTCCCCTTCAGCAACCTAGTGACAGACAAATGTGACTGCAGAATAGCCCCCACAGTTCCTGGGCACCCCTGAGTCAGGGAAATGGGATGTAACAAAGGCTATTGGAGACTTACCTGTGGAAACAGGGACAGAACACACAGAGTCTAGCTGGGGCTGGTGCCCCACACATGCCCAGAGGGTTGCAATGGATGCCACTACCAGGCACAGATCTAAGCTCCTCTTCCAAGCCCTCCCTCCCCCCCACCCCAAGCACATGGCCCCAGCCTGCACACACCTTCTCTACCTGAAAAACCTCTCACTCCAGGAATGTGCTCTGGGCTCCTCGCCCACAACTGGCCACTTCTGACTTTGCAGTCTGCCTAGGACACTACTGTCAATGATGACAGTCTAGTTCAGACATCTGTGTGGGGTCTGCTGACACACACCGGAACAAGATGGCCTTGCCACAGACTGTCTCTGCTCCTCCTTACCTGTGATAGTTGGGGAGGTCTCAAATCAGTCCTCTGTGGGTGGTCATCCCTGAGGCCTGACCCCTAGATGCCCTGTCCTGGGCCTCACATCATTCTGAGTACTAACTTAACCCCTTCTACGCCAAGGGCAGGCCCACTTCTTTCCACCACTCCCCCATCATAGCTGTCACTCTGGTCCCAGCCACCAAGACCTTCCAGGGGTTCTGACAGGGCCAGCTATCTATTTTTCCAGACACAAAGTCTCTGCCTGCCTCAGCGGGGAAACCTCTTAAGAGAAATAACTCCCAGGTCCCTCTGGGTGTTGTCTGCCCCCACCTGGCCCAGGAAGAAGGAATATGTCTGAGCTGAAATTTCCTCCTAGTCCTTGCTCCAGCTGACTCTTCCAGGTGAAGTTCTGGGAGACAGATCTGCTCTGCAATGTCTTCTGAGGAAGTTCCCAAAGTCAGTGCCGCCAAATTCGCTTCCGTGTTGTGGTTCCTGTCTGCTTGGCATTTGAAAACCGCTTGGGCACTACTGATCACTTTACAGAATGGTGATCAAGAAGAAAGGGAACCGTGCAGGCAAATGTAAGATACTTGCACACTGTAAGATAAATCTCTGCCTCTTTTTTTTTAAAGGTGTACCCATTCTGTCCGTGAAATCGTCTGTAGAGAGTTTCCACGTTCTTAAATGGCAATACATTCCAAACCTCGTACTGTAGATATGTACAGCAGCCGCACTGGAAGGGGGTAGTTTTGCCTGTGGTTTTATTTAAACTCCAGTTTCTACACTTGTATCTTGCAGTTGTCGGTATGGTATTCATCAGTGCAAAAGAAAAACAAAACAAAACAAAAAAACTCAAACAAAAGAAAAAAAAATCTACACGGTCTAAAGCACAGAGTCTATTATACAAAAGGAAAGAATCGCTCAGTATTGGTGTGTGTGACCCTTGTTGTAAATCCCATCTGTACTGTGAATGAGACGTTTTTACAAGTATAATAATTGCCTTTATTACAGCTTGGGCTGAGTGTTCAGCCTGAAGATATTTTTAAAAAAAAAAAAAATAGCACGTTGGAATAAATTTGAAAATTCCCAACAGAGCCCTGTTGGCCTGGCTCATGGCTTTTCTTCCTTAATTTTAAATTTAGTTTTATGTATGTCTGTGTGAGTGTATGCTGAATGTAGGGGATGCCCACAGAAATCTAATGAGGACATCATATCCTTGAAGCAGGGGTTAAAGACGTTAGTGAGCTGTCCAATGTGGGTGCTGGGAATTGAACCTGGGTCCTCTGGAGGAGCAGCAAATGCCCATAACCGCTGAGCCAGCCTCAGCATGGCCTTTCTTGAGGACTACAGAATATTAGGATTAGGGGAATGCTGGGTGTCCTAAGCATTCATTTCATTGCACAGCGACCAGCACATGAAAGGGAAATGATTAGGTCGCAGTCGCACAGCCTGGGACTCCCTTTCCCTCACATCCAGGCCTGGGAGAGCACCATGGGAGAGAAGCCTGACTTCATCCCTAGGATTGCCGCAGCAATGTTTTCCATGACTTTAGACAACAGGAATGGACTCCCCAACAGTTCTGGAACTCGGGAGTCTGAAATCTTCTTCTGTGGCCATGCCCCCTTGAACATGCCCATTCTCAGTGGTCTTTGAAGCTGAGTAGAATGGAGTCTGCTCAGTATTTGGGAGATACCTGAGGTCTGGATGTTGCTGAGTTGGTCCTTCTGCTTCGAGGAGACATCCTTGGTTTATGGTGTTCCTGGCTTTTAGACACACCCAGTCTCTTGACTCCTCCATACTTCTGTGCCCCCGTCTCAACATGCCCACCACTAGACCGAAGGCCCTACCTTAATCCAGGATGCTCTCATCCCAAGACCCTTAATTACAGCTGCTAAGACCCCTTTTCTAAACAAGGGAACTCAGAAATTCAGGAATTATGACATGACCTCCATTGAGAGCCACTGTTGAACCAGCTATAGGGTGGAACCTGAATCCAGATCCTGACACAGTCACCCATTGCCTGTGTGAGCTTGGGAAGGTCATCTAATCTCTCTGTGCCTGTTTGCTCATCTGTAAAGTAAGAGGTGACGCTCCAACTCTGGGGTCATTATGAAGATTTAAAAAGATGGTGCATGCAGGGAGGCCACAGACACCTTGAACACAACTGCTCCTCTGCAGTTTATTCACAGATACTGGGATAGCCAGGATGGCAATAAAGTGGTTTCCCATCATCTGAACTCAACACAGTGCCAGCAAAGGCTGCCATTGGGTGTGGTGATGAGCAAGAGAGAGGGCCCACCTTCAGAGAGCATCTGTCTGAGCTGGCTGTGGGCAGTCACTTTGTCACAGATTCACCTTCAGCCATGGCAGGGAGCAAAGGCTACAAGGCATTTGAGTATCATGAAAGCTCTCCTAGAAAAGACCCAGTGAGACAGGCCAGTGAGCCAAGTGGACAACCCTTGGGTCAGGCCAGTGAGCCAAATGGAGGGTCCTTGGGACAGGCCAGTGAGCCAAATGGAGGGCCCTTGAGACAGGCCAGTGAGCCAAGTGGACGACCCTTGGGAAGGCCAGTGAGCCAAGTGGATGACCCTTGGGTCAGGCCAGTGAGCCAAATGGAGGGCCCTTGAGACAGGCCAGTGAGCCAAGTGGAGGGCCCTTGGGACAGGCCAGTGAGCCAAGTGGAGGGCCTTTGGGTCAGGCCAGTGAGCCAAGTGGACGACCCTTGGGTCAGGCCAGTGAGCCAAGTGGACGACCCTTGGGAAGGCCAGTGAGCCAAGTGGAGGTCCCTTGAGACAGGCACTTACCAGAAGTTCAGCTTTAAGGACCTAAAAGGTGAGTTTATTTGAGCAAAGAGGATCAATGCCAACTTACAGAAAAGATGTACCAGCACCATCCCTGGCATATGGTGGGCCCTTTGCAGACATAATGAGAGCTGGCTGGCAGAGGATGGGGGTGAGGGTGGGTACTGTAGAACCTTGGAGGCAAAGATGGAAAAGGATGCTTTGTCCTAGACCTGGGCACAGGCATCTGGGCAGTAGCAGGAAAGCGGTGGGAATGGTCTGTTCCTTAAGGAGAGCAAATGTGAACATTGTGGTTGGTGGGATAAGAGAAGCTGGGGGCAGGGGAGGAGGCTTGGGAGTCCAGGAAAAGTGGGAGAAGTCAGCATGTCTTAGTGACAGGCCGCAGAGAGTGTTCTGTGAGGGGCTTTCTCAGGCAACTGAGTAGAATCACCTGAGGAAGCCGCAGACGAAGCCAGAGACCTGGGAAGATGTGAGGGAGCACTGAGGGCAGTAAGGGAAAGCAGGAAAGAAGGAAGGTGCTTTACAAGACCAGAGGGCTGTGGTCACTGTTTGCTGCTGCTTTCTGTAATGGCAGGCAGCAGCCAGACCATGCTCTCCCAAGCATGGCTTCTGCCAGCCCACAGCAGAGAGTCACAGTGAGTGGGTAAGAGAAGAGGTGAAGGTGTGGGCCATCAGGTGAGGGTGGAGTCAGCCTAGTGGGTGGTGGGAGGGAGGATGTATTAGTTAGCTCTCTAGTGCTGTGACAAACAGCACCATGGCCAGAGGCAACCTGGCAAGGAAAGGGTTTATTTCATCTTACAGGTTATAGTCCACCTTGAAGGGAAGTCAGAGCAGAAACCCTGAGGCAAGAACTGAAGCTGCTGCTTAATGCCTTGTTTCCCCACAGCTGGCTCAGTTTGCTCGCTTATACCTCCTGCCCAAGGCTCATACCAACGCAGTGGGATAGGCCCTCCCAAATCAGTACCTCATAGGCTTGCCTGCAGGGCAATCTAATGTAGGCATTTTCTTAATTGAGAGTCCCTCTGCCCACATGAGTAGCTTGTGTTGAGTTGAAAAAAAAAAACAAAAAACAAAAAACAAAACAAAACAAAAAACCTTACCAGGCAAAAGCCATGGTCACACAATAGTTGTTTGAATGCAGAAAAGATGGGCTGTGATCTGCCTTTAGCTGTTATTTCAGGATTAGACCTCAGTGAATGGAGCCTGTGGACTGCAGATGCTGAAGAGGCAAAGGCCAGGATGTGAGTGTCAGGGGGTGGTAGTGCAGGTAGCAAGTGAGGATCTTCTCTAATGATGGCAGGGCTGGGGGTGGCGATCAGGTGTGGGAGCCATGGTATACCAGTCAGGACAGGCTCAGTAGTGCTGCTGGAACAAGCATGCCTGACACCTGTGACTGAAGGCAGCAAACACCTCTTCCTTCCCTCACTGTACATTCAGTGGACATTAGCAGCGGAGTTCTGTTTACCCCAGCAACTTGGCCGACCCAGACTGATGGCAGCTCCATTCCTGTGTTCCCATGATCCTCAGAAGCAGAGGAAAAGATAGTGTTGGCATTAGCAACAAATATCCTGTCAGGGTCAGCCTTCTTATCAACTTGCCTGAATTTAGAATCACCTCGAAGATTGGTGTGGTACAGGCGGGGTGTGTCTATGAAGTGTTTCCAAAGAACAGTCACTGAGCAGGGACCCACGCTAAATATGAGAGCCATTCCATCGCCCAGACAGAATCAAGGCGGGGGAAGTTGAAGCTGGGTGAAGATTGGCTTCCCCTTTGATACTGCCTTCTGGTCCATGATGTGAAGCATACTGTCCAACTAAGCCTTTCCTGCCATAGTGGACTGAGGCCACTGACACCGGGAGCCAAAATAAACCTTTCCTCCCTTGACTGATGACAGACGTTCCATCACATGGACACAGAAGTAACTCGAACACATCCTTACTAGTCTCACTGCAGGTAAGAACCAGCCACACGGCCAGGTCTCAGGGAGGAGAACAGGAGTGCTGGGAAACAGCCTCTAGGTCATACGAGGTTAGGGCTTCCCAGAGTCAACTGAGCAGAGGTACATGACGGGATGGGGAGGGGACAGGGACAGTGGTGTCACCTTCAGAGGGGATGCATTTTCACAGGAAGCTGGGGTGGGGTGACCCCGAGGGAATCATGGAATCAGAGAGTGTATCCCACGCTGAAATGAAGGTGTGCAGGGATGAGGAATAGCTAATGGAGCCGGGGCAAATGCCCTTGGGGAAGGACAGAAAATGGGGGCAAATAGAGTCAGGGACACTCATCCAAGGCAGCAGGGACAAGAAGCCCTGCCCAGAAGAGGATGCAATGGGCTCTGGGTCCAGAGTTTTGCAAACTCAGCCTGTAGTGCTGACAACTGCCCAGCATGGTGAGTTCAGGTGCCATTCTTAGACAACAGCCAAAGGTGGCGACAGTAAGACCAACGCTTACCCGAGTGGCACGTGCCTGTAATCCCAACCCTCATGAGGCCTAGGCAAGAAGATCTCAAGTCAGAAGCCAGCCTGGGCTGCATAGTGGGTGCCTCTTGCTATGGCTGGCTTTGGTGCAGCCTTTCAAGGAGCCCGAGTTCCTCCCCTTATCCTCCAGCCCCTCTGGCTCCGGGGTAGTGCTGGGTGTCAGGCTACACAGCTGACACTGTTTGGAGTCCAGTCGCAGCTCTCTCCAGGAGCCTCTATGAATTTCACATCAGTTGCTGCCATCGCCTGCCTCCACTAGCTCAGTGCCAAGCCAGACAGACACTGTCATGCTGTTGGCTTCCAGGTCTTTGCATGGGTCAAGAGCCTGACCCCTTTGAGAAGTGAATAAGGCAGATGCATATTTATTACTGTTGAAGACAGCCTAAGATCATACTCTCACAAGTGGTAGGGCCACATTCCTGTCACATCTGTTTCAGCATCCCAGGAGAGCAATAGCTAATATCTTGCACAAGCTCTGCTGGGTCTCCCTCCAGAGGTGGTGAAGTCCACAGGACTGGGAGATCTTACTGTCTTTCCTAAGACTATATATTCCCTTTCTGGGCTCAGGCCTAAAGTCTTTGGGAGACAGGCCATTGCATGCAGGTTAGCCTCAGGGGGGATGGTAGTCCACAGGCACAAGAGCCTGAAGGTGCTACAGCCTGGGGCTTTGTTATGCAGAGCTCAGCATGAGTGATGTTCTGAATCTCTGGGGAAAGGACATTTATGACACTTATCTTTTACGTGATGGGAAGCCTGGACTCTGATACATGATCTCCATGTTTGATTAGCTGCCCATAAAGAGTCTGGGCCTCTATAGCCCTGGGATTTCTGTTGGGGCTGGGGTACCCCAGCTCAAATACCCTGTACTCTGGTCACGTCCTCATCCACTTTAGGAAAATACAAGTGCCGATTGCCCTCTTCCTGAAGACAAAATGGAGGTCAAGAGCCAGGAAGAGCTTGGCCTGAGGTCAGGACTAGGATTCCCATATTCTCCACAGATCCGAATGTACCACCCCACCTTACCCCAGTCCCAAGTGCTACTACCCAGCTCTTCTGCCCAGCTCTGCCTTTTTAGGAAAGGAAAAGAGCAGCCTTGGTGGCAGGCAGGCGGGCAGGCAGGCAGGCTAATCCACTAGCTCCTTGCAGCTCTGGTTACCCGTGGTTTGGGGCCCAGGCAGCCCTGGCTGGGAGTGCCAGCTCAGCCAATGGGTGCCGCCGCCAAACTACTCTGGCAGAGCCATACAAGGCCTGGTTGCAGCCCAGTCCTGATCAGGCACAGGGCAGCTCCAGTGTGCCAGCACCCACCCCACCCCTGAGTCTGCCAGCCCGGCACGTCCTCCAATTCTACCTAATCCATCCTGGGAGCCAGCAGAGCTTCAGTGCACGTGCACCCAGCCTAGGTCTCTCCTAGGTCAGAGATGTGGCACCATCAGAGCAGAGGCCAGAGTCAGGGAAGAAGCTTAATCGGTCACGGGGACACCCCTCAATCCTGAATGAGGTCAGAGTGATGCGAGCCAAGACCTGGTTCGGGCTGCATCGTCTCTGACGAGAGCGTCTGCTATCACCCCTTTGACCTCACTACTGCCTGGTTCCCTCTGCTTTTGGAATGGACCTTTGCAAAGTCTGTGGCCTTTATACCTTGTAGTATGTTCCCAGAATTTCATTCACCCTAAGACTACATGTTTCTCTAAGAATCAGGGATACCATAAATGCCTATATGTTGTGAAACATGCATCCATAATATATACAGATCCTTCC
Source organism: Uromys caudimaculatus (assembly GCA_028551405.1). Classification (NCBI taxonomy): domain Eukaryota; kingdom Metazoa; phylum Chordata; class Mammalia; order Rodentia; family Muridae; genus Uromys; species Uromys caudimaculatus. The sequence continues at coordinate 109,940,723 of CM052702.1, forward strand.
CCTTGGAGACCTGTGTGCATCCATTGTCACTGTTGTGAATCTGAGGCTAGCAAGGTGTAAGCAGATAAAACTGACAAGTCCCTTCTCTGCAGATCCCCTCCCACCAGTCCATTCCGGATGCCTCTAATTCGGCGTTTACAAGCTGTGTGGAAGAGGGCTTGAGATGGCTCAGCTGGTAAAGTTCCTGCCACACAAGCATGGGTACCTGAGTCTGGATCCTCAGCATCCATGTAAGAAGCCAGGCATGGCACAGTACGCTTGTAATGCCAGCACCAGGAAGACAGAAGGATCCCGGGCCTCTCTAGCCCACTGTTCTCTAGCTAGGATGATGGAATCTAAGACCTTATCTCAAAAAATAAAGTGAACAGTGATAGAGGAAGAAATGTGATGTCAGCCTCTGGCCTCCATGTGCATGTGTGTGCACATGTGCATACATATATGTGCACACATACAGAGACATACACACATAAACCATACATACATGTCATACACATATGTGCACACATACAGAGACATACACACATAAACCATACATACATGTGCATACACATATGTGCACACATACAGAGACATACACACATAAACCATACATACATGTCATACACATATGTGCACACATACAGAGACATACACACATAAACCATACATACATGTCATACACATATGTGCACATATACGGAGAAATATATACACAAAAACTATGCATGTGCATGCACACACACACACACACACACACACACACACACACACACACACACAAAGGGAAGATTATTTATGGAAGCTGGAAAATACAACATTGACAATCAGGGAAAGTAAGTCACAGAGCAGAGTAGCTCTTTACCGAAGACCAGAGTGTAGCATTCAGCCTTATAGCATGTACCTCTGAACCCTCAAACCTACTCTGAATTCAGGTCCTAGAGGGAAGTCTGCCATGTAGACCAGTGTGGAGGCAGGATTGAAAGCTATCACCCAGTTCCTGAGTGGGGTAGGACCCCTGCACCAACATTACCTAGGCCATTGTCACGGCCACAACCACGACCATTTCAGAGCATCCCTGACCAAGGCAGACAGTGAGATTTATCACAGAAGGCACATAAGCATCCTTATAAGTCCTACATGGCAAAGCTGTGCTCAGGGCCAAAACTGTGGTACTGTGAAGGGCCACTGACAGGTGAGAAAAACATGCTGGCACGGGGTGGGGGTGGCAGGCCTGCCTGGCATCAGGCTATGTTTGCTCACCCAAGGAAAGAGGAGATAAATATAGACACAGGATTACTCAGACATAGCCTGGGAAAACCGGCTCCTGAGCCTTGACTTAGGCCCTGTCCCAGCCTCACCCTCAGCTGCCTGCCTACTCTGTGCCAACTGCCAGGCCTGCCCCGCCTCCTTCTAGGACTCCCTATCTGGCAACTTGGGGACAGTCCTTCCTATCTGCTCTCTCTGGGTATGGAACAGGAATTATAGTCTGGAGAGGTTTGAGTCTTTCTAGCTGGAAGCAGCAAAGCTCTGTGTGGGGCTAAGCCACAGGCCCAGGGTTCCATTCTAGCACAGACTGTTTCCCCTTCTGTGGAGTAGGTGACCAGTGCAACCACCCCTTGGCTTTCCTCGGCCCGAGTGTAGGGTGGGATGGGAGACCTCTTTGACCAATCTGTGCCTCAGTATCCTCACATCTAAAATGAGAAGAGGCTATTAATAATAATTACATATTATTACATAATATAATAAATATTGCATAGTAGAATAATAACTTAATAATCACGTGGGCTATTAGAGGTTAGATATTACTACATGCAAAGAATACCTTACTACAAGGCCCAGCACATGCAAACTGTTACAAGCAAACCGTTACGTGTTTATTTCCCAGTCAGGGCAGGTAGGCCTCTGAGATCCTTCCCTTCTCTAGTCGCTGCATGAGCTTGGCTGCACAGTACATAAGTCCTACTGTCTAGACCCGTGCAGTCCCTCCTCTCCATCCTCACTGACAGCATCTAGATCAGGCAGATAGAGATTTGAACCCAAACTCTACCACTTACAGGCCAGGTGAGCATAGGCAAGTAACTTGCCCTCTCTGGGCCTTGAATAAAAGGAACTTTTCTCCACTTTCCCATGTTCTAGGACTGGTGTGACGGTTAAAGTCAGGAAGGGGACATGTAGACAGGGTCTAGACCAACTGAGCAAATTATTTGTCCATGTTTGACCTTATGCTGACCTGCTTCTCTCAGTGCTCTAGCTTCCTCCAGTGGCTATTCCTCCAGAGAGGCCATCGCTGGGCACACAATCCCCCACATGCAAGGGCCCTTTGGTGCAGGAGGCATGCATGCACCCTGGTGCACAAAGATTCCACAGGCCGGTGGGATGCTGCATAGTAGACCCACCAACTACCTCCAAGAAGTGAACCGAACTCATGAATATCCACACATTTTCCATGTCTGTTGTGTGATTTTCCACCAGTGTGTACTCACAGACACATAGGAGCAGAGCCATACATGGGCACAGAGACACAGGTGCCTGCAGGTGTGTCCCCACACAGCTTAGCCAGCACTAACGGGTGTCCTAGCCAGGCCCAGCCCCAAGGTGGCCGTCTTCATGTCAGAGGAATGCAGACATCTGGAGATGCTCTGCCAGCGGACGTGAGGGAGAGGCCGAGGGGAAACCACATGGGCAGGAATCCAGGCAGGAGTGCCAGGGTAAGGCGGGGCTCTCAAGTGCTAAGAATTGTGCAGGGGGTGGGGCACGTGCAGACACTTGCTCTAGTCTTACCTGTCACCCCGTGTCCTTAGAGCTTCTAGGTCTTGGAGTTCATAGGGTCTCAGAGATCATCAGCCCCCACTTGTAGCAGACTACAGATTTCCTTCCACTGGGTGTGCCTGCCATGTGGCAAGGCCCTAGCTCCATCTCTGGGTTGCAGTGACTGGGTCTGAGCAGAAACAGGATATGCCATGTCCTTACCAGGGAACAAAATGAGCTGTGAGCACAGGGGTCTGTAGGAGGATTGTCATTAACACAACATTGCATGTTGGGGGTGACGGTGGTATGGGGGTCACTGGAATTCTGGTGTAGACTAAGGCCAGAGGCTAGTACTGAGCCAGCAGCTACTTGGTACTAAGACTTTTGTGCCTGCAAATTCCCACAGTGCTCACAAAAGGGAGCACCCTACTCCCCATAAATGGACACATTATTTGAGGGGCAGAGATGCATGGGTCAGTAAAGCTGCAGAGGTCCCAGAACAGCTTATCTTGGGTACCCCACATTAAGCCATCACGCTGGCGAGCTCTGCCTCTGTACACAGCTCACACCCTGAGAGATTTGCAAGTGAAGCCTCAGTCTGGTTGACAGGAGAAAGACGCTGTCCTAAATGCAGGGACCTCAGGCTACAAGGAGAACAGGGGCCTCCTCCAACTTCTATGGCACCACCCTTCCCAGGATGTACCTTTGTGCAAGACCATCCATGAGGAGAAGCTAGAGTGAGGGACAGCCAGGGCTTCAGCTTCTTTGGCCAGTAGTCATCGCTGGAAGTTTATCTGAGGATAGATGGGGGCCAAAGAAGTACCAAAGAAGGAGGAGGGCTATGAGGAGGGAGATAAGAAGATAACAAGCAAGGCTAGGGATGTAGCTCAGTTGGTAGAGTACTTGCCTGCCATGCACAAAGCCCTGGGTTCAATTCCTAACACCGCACTAATCAGGAGTGGTGGGTGGCACGTGCCTATAATCCCAGCACCCAGGAGGTGGAAATAGGGGGCTCAGAAGTTCTAGGTTATCTCTGACTATATAGCAAGCTTGAGACTAGCTTGAGGTACATGCAACAATGTCTATAAATTAATTAACTCAATGCACTTAAAAAAAAAAACAGGACTCTAAAACTGAATACACACACACACACACACACACACACACACACACACACACACACACACACCTCACAATAGGCTAGGCAGTAAGGTGAACAAGATTACCTCTGTTTCCCCCTACAGAACTTAGTCTCAGAAGAACAGAAACTAAAGAATTTCAGAGTACTTGCCAGGATGTTGGGACAGCCCCCAAGTAGAGCCTTGGGGTTCCTAGCTGGTGAGGTCCCCATGAAGACCCCGCTCAACCTCAGAGTCCCTGATGCAGCACCTACAAAGACGACCTCCTGCAAAAGCCCCTAGGCCAACTGAGGCCCTGGGGCTCCAGCCAGTTTTAGGGAAGTATGTCATGGTGTAAGAGAAACATCCCACCCAGAAAGCCTTCCCCGCAGCCCAGCACCATGCCCCCTGCCCCCTGCAATGCTTGCAACCCCCACACTAGACCATCTGGTTTCTGGATGCAGGGGTAGGCAAGGCAAAAATTCTCTATGTTAAGACTAAGGCAAGTGATGATGCACTCAGGGCTGCAGGAACACTGACCCAGGCATCACTGCTCCATCTCGGGAACACACCCCACCCCCACCCCCGATCCTCAGAACTCCTGCTCCAGTTGCCAGAGGTGAAATGTGAGCAGTATGCATCAGCCTGGAGGGTCCCTGGGTCATTCCAGCCCAAAGAAAGGTCCGAATCCAACTGAAAGGAGCCCAGATTGCCCTGGGTTGCTGTTAAACCAGAACTGGTGAGGTCTAGGCTTCCTATCTCTGAGCCTTGATATCCACAGACCACAGCATCTGCCACTCAGAGTTGATCTGTCATCAGAGGACACTGCGTTTAGAAAGACCCAGTCATCACCTAGTACACCAAAGACCTTCTGTGTTGCCATCAGTCATTTGCAAACTCCTCATGGCCCTGCACCCCTTACCTAATACAGGAACTGGGGCAGGGCAAAATAGCCAGGTCACACCATTTGCCTGCAAGACAAGACCAGGCCCAGGGAAGGAAAACACCAGCCTAGCTGGAGGCAGGGCTAGGGAAAGTCTCATCCCTGCTTCCTTCTCCTTCACCAGCCTCCATATGTGTTCCATAGGCCCCAGATCACCTCCACTGGGCCACTGGAGGGCTCAGTCCATCTGACTGTCCCATGAGGCAGGGATGGAGGTCAGGGAGAAACGGCTTCTAGATGATTCATACATAGACTTGCGTTGTCTGCACCATTTAGGGACTAGGTACCACAAGGCCTCCCGGGGGCTGGGCCTGAGGGGCCTTCAGAGGCTCCAGCTCCAGGCGGCGGCCCTAATCCGGGCGCACGTGGCTGCGGTGCAGCCGCGCAGTGATGTCAGGCCCACCGCGCCCGGGCCCCGGCACGTTCGTCGGCTGGCAAGCCGGGAACAAAGCGTCCTCCGCATTCCTGCGCGCTGACTCACGGCCGTCACGTAGCGTGCCGCCGCGCGGCTTTGCCCAAAATTGGTGGCAAGGCGAGGGCGGGCCAAGCACCACAGCAGCCACCTACTCGCAAAGCCATGCTCGCTGGACCGCTTCGCGCCCCCGGCAGGAGGTTTCCCAATGCGCACATCGGAGGGAAACGACAGCGTGGGCCCTGTGGCCCGGGATGCGAGGGTGGCAGCAGGTGAGCCTCTGCGGGAGGCCCTGCTTCTCATGCAGCCTTGGTTTCTCCATGTGACCAATGGAGATAAGCCCCTGAACAAGGTTGCAAGGAGCTGGCTTTTCTCCCTAAGATAATACCGTCAAGAGGAAACTGAGGCTGGGATTGGAGCTCTGGCTGTAAGGTTTCAAGCTTAGCCTATGTTCCCTGGAGCATGAAGCGGGCTCTCTCTCTCCTATAGGGGTTAAAGCAAGTTGGAGGAGACCAAGGAGATTCCACCTGTTCTGTTCCCTGGCTTCATAGCTGCCAGCCTCAGGGCGCCCTCCAGAGGCTATGGGAGAAGTTGCAAGCAAAAATACAGCACTAGGGGAAGACACAAACCTCCTTCGTCCCCTGAGCTACAGGGTCCTACACTGAGCCACAGAAAGAAACTGAGTTAAGTTCGCTTCACTTTCCAGGCAAGGGGCAGGAGGATGGTACTTGGAGCAGTCGGGACAGTAAGAGATGGAAAATGAGGCCATAGGATTTTGAGTTTGGAGCCAGCTTGGGCTATCTTTCAAAAGATAGAGAGGAGACCAGGCATATAGTTCTGCAAGCAAAAGATCTAACCATACAAGTTTCAGAACACAAGTTTGACCCCAGAACCCACATAAAAAGGCAGATGTGGTGGCATGCAACTATGATCCAGCCACCGCTGCTTCGAGATCGAAGGCAAAAAACGGGAAATTGACAGGAAGCTAGAGGGCCAACTAGTCTGCGTACACAAAACAGGAGGAGCAAGCAGACCCTGCTTCAACAAGGATCAAGAAGAGAGCTGACCACAGAAAATTTTAACCTGACTTCCATAAAAAGGCAGATGTGGTGGCATGCAACTATGATCCAGCCACCGCTGCTTCGAGATCGAAGGCAAAAAAACGGGAAATTGACAAGAAGCTAGAGGGCCAACTAGTCTGCGTACACAAAACAGGAGGAGCAAGCAGACCCTGCTTCAACAAGGATCAAGAAGAGAGCTGACCACAGAAAATTTTAACCTGACTTCCACACACATGCTGTAGTACATATATACCCAAACTCAGAGGGGGGAGGGGGAGGAGAAGAGAGAGAGATTCCCCTGCCCTGAGCTTGAGACTGAGACCATCATAGGAGGTAGCCTGGGCTATTTTTCTCAGACTCTGTGGTCATCCACCCAGAAGGAAGTGTCTCACCTCCTCAGAGCTAGACTGGATTGGAAGTCCCTGGCCTGCATCCCTGCTAGCCACAGACACATGTCCCCTGTCCTCCTTTCTACGGCCTTTTTCTCCAACTCGATTGCAGGAAAGTTCTGGGCTTGATGTTCAAGCCCCTGGTAGCCTGCTTTCTCTCCATGAGCTGTCCAGGATGCCCCAGATGCCCTCTGCTCAGACTTTGTGGCCCTGTTCAACTGTCTCCCCTAAATAAAAGAAAGTTCCAAGAGTTCTCAGATGGAGGAGGCTCTGCCCAGCCCTCTGAGTCTCTGGCTCCTGATGCACTTTCTTTTGGCCAACACAGACACATCACCCAGCTCCTTGTCACAGGCAAGTACTAATGTCCTGGGGTCTCTTTCCCCAAATCCCAAAGACACAGATCAAGCACACAGTGGGCTCTGTTTGTTTACTGCACTACAGACAGGATCTCAACCACAGGGCCAGAGACCCTTCACTGCTGTTTCTGGCTGTGTTGACCATAGCCACTGACGGCCTCTGTGAACCTCATTCCCAGGCCCCACCCTATCCACTTCCTGAGGCTATTTAGAAGATCAAATGAATGAAGACAAGGAGAGTGCTCAGCACATGGGCACAGCTCCCCACACAGCTGTCATTATCACCAAGTCATTATCCTGGACCTCCTTTGTGCCCTAGGCCTGGGTTTCAAGGCTGGGCAGTGGGTGATGAACTCAGAAGCAGTCTCAGCCCCTGGTTGACTCAGGCTAAGGACGTCCCAGAAAAAGTGGTTGCTTTATGGTCAGCATGAGACCAACAGGCCCTCCCCAGCCCACTCCACCTCCAGGGTCTCTTCAGTGCCTCTTATCTGCGGAGATAAAGGTCATTTCCCCTTGGAGACGGCTCTTTTCAGCTGTCTGCCTGGCCTTGACAACACTGTTTCTCTGACCCAAACCTGGGGAAGACTGGCCAGGGAAGTCAGAGACCTCTGGAGGATACAAGGCATAATTTTCAGGTAGATTGATGGGCATACTCACTGCATCAGTCCCTGGAGGAATGAATGTCTCCTCTCTGTCTCCGTTATTTATTCCACTTTGAGGCAGATCAGTTTAAGGTGTGGCTAGTCATCTCACCTAGGAACCTGGAGTCTGGGCTGCCGTAGTCAGGGTGCTCAAGGCTGCTATGCTCCAGCCCTCTATTCTGTGGTGGCTCCTGGTAGGTGGTGGTGGTCCCTCTCACCCATTCAATTCACCTCAACTCTGACTAAGTACCAGGGTATGGATTAGAGTCATTGGGCTTTTAGTTCCTCGGGTGAACCCATTGGACTGCGGATGTCCAAAACTCAGAAAGCTTAGGGGTGGGGAGATGGATCAGTTGGTAAGATGCTTGCTGAGCAAGCACAAGAACATGAGTTCCATGTAAAAAGAAAAGTTTGGCCAATTAGTCTAGCCTAATCAGCAAGCATCAGATCTCAATAAAATACCCTGTATCAAAAAAATAAATAAAATAAAGCACATATTCACATATTCTCACATATCACACAGAGAGAGAGAGAGAGAGAGAGAGAGAGAGAGAGAGAGAGAGAGGAAAGAAGAAAAAAGCCTCATAGTCCCATGTCCCATAAAGATATCTTGATATTTTATCACTATATACCACCTGGTCCTATATCAATGCCTCCCAAGTCAGGCAGGATTTGAGAATTCCAGGAACACAAGACTTTAGTGGACCTGAAAGGAAGCTCTCTGGTCCCATTGACAACCAACCTCTGGTTATGGCAGCCAGGGAAAGAGTGTGCTTGTCCTGTTAGGTCAGGCCCATTAGGCCTGCCTGGGCCTAAAACTCCTTGCCAGACCCAGATGAGTGTGAGGTCATTGGGCCATCCAGCTCCCTGTCTGATCTCGCTGCCATGACTCAGCTTTGCCTTACTCAAACCTCCTCCTCCTCCTCCTGGGGGACCCCAACAATGGCCTGGCCTGGTCTGTGTCACACACCGCCTACCATCCTCCAGTCAGGGCCTCCTCCCTGAGTCACTGCTCAGCTCACCATCCATCATAGTATGTAAACAGTCTCTTTCTCCTCCCCGGCAAGCTCCCAGGATTCCTAAAGGTTTGGGGGTCAAGTTGAAGGATAGTGGAATCTTCTCTTGCTGCCCCCAACCTCAAGACCCAATGATGTCATCCTGGACATGCTCTTGGGGACTTTGTGGAACTATCAGAAAGATCTAAATTGAATTTGAGAGTTCCGGTCAAGAGTGCCCACTGAATTGGGTTCAAGTTTCACTTCTTTCTTGGCGATGAATCACCTTGGACCAGAGACTTATTCCTCATCTGGAAATAAGGCTGACTAAGCTGCATCCAGGAGGATTCTGTTATACGTATGATGGCACTTGCTGGGATGGTTTCTAAAAACGCAGGTTGTGAAGCAGGTAGACCTAGAGCCCATAAGCCACCTTCGATGTCTGAGTCTCGGGCTTCTCGTCTGTTAGGCAAGAGTAACAAGGACCTTTCTTGTGGGACAGGACAAAATGGAACAGTTCAAGCAAAGCACTTGGTGCAGTGTCTGGCACGTGGGATGTGCTCAGAAGCAGGAGCTTTGGGAATAGAGTGCTGGCCACTCTCTGGATGCTATAGAGAGGACGGTGGGTGATTGATGACAGTGTCTTATGATAAGGGGATCCTGAAAGCAGGAGTTCTGTAGCGCCCTCTACAGGCCAAGTTCTGCACTTCCCTCCAGGGGAGGGGAATATAGAGGGCTCTCTGTAGAGATCTTTCTGCACTGCATCCAACCTTATGATTTATGGTCCCCAAGGCACCCACAGAGCCCTCTCTTTGTAGCAGACAGAGCTGACTCTCAGACAAGAGAAGGGGCTTGCCTACAGCTCCTACAACTGGAAGCTTAACCCACACCACAGATTCATATTATCCTGAACGTAGCCCCTTGAGTCTCCTGGGGACTCATTGGGTAGCTTGCAAATCTCACCTGCCTCAGGAAGGGTCATCCATCCCCAGTGGGCACTGATCAGAGCTGTCCTTGGAACACTGAACCAGAATGTCAGACTGTACAGCCAACAGGCCCCAAACTGGTATGTGATACTCAATAGGCCCAGGGGACATAGACAAGGACTGTTAAGGCAATCCTCACTGACTCCATTTCTAGTTCAGTTCTTACTAGCTAAACATCTAATCTGGAATTGGGAGAGCAGTTGCCATCATGTACATGGCAAAGGGCAGAAAGACTGGAGGAATTATTTGAGCCTTATACATCCCTGGGGAAGCACCTAGACCTCTTACCCTAAAAAATAGAAAAGTTGACGTACCTCAGAGGGTTATGCATGCCATCAGCACTGTCATCAGATTTGGTCAGCAGTGTCCATTGCTATCAGTAACTGACTCTTTCCTGTAGAATCCTTACCCCAGCCACGGATCCATGACTGTCTGTTTATATAGAAGGAAACTAGGACCCAAAGAAAGAGGAAAGCCATTTGAGACAAGATGTAGGTCTTGGATTCAAACCTAGCTGGGCCTGACACTGGGAGCAGAGTCCTTAGCCACTAGCTTGTCCCCAGTGAGTAGTAAGAGAAGGCCTGGCCAGAGATGGCTGTAACCTGCAAGTATTCAGAGAAGAGTTCAAAGCCGTGTATTGAATGGAGCTGAGGGTGTTTTTTAGAGGAGATAACATGCGTGGTGAAGCCTAGCTTGATGGCACATGTCTATAATCCCAGCACTTCAAGGGGAATAAGCAAGAAGATCAGGGGTTCAAGGTTAGCCTTGGCCACCCTTGGTCACATGAGACACTATCTCAGAAATAAAAATAAAAACAAAACACAAGCTCCACCTCTCCACTTCTCTACTTTCTCCCTCTCTCTGCCTTTCTCTGCCTCTACTATCCTCTTAGCTCCCCTCCCCATGCCCTGAATAAACTCTATTTCTATACTATAAAAAAAACCCACAAAATTATAGTGAGCCTTGAAGAATGGACAGAATAAAGCAAGTAGAAATCAGGAAAGGATGTGTGCTGTGGCCCTTTAGAGCACTGAAAGAAACAAGTTGGCTGTGGTCTGTTGGGTGTGGAGCACCCAGACCAGAACTGAAGAGCCGTAGGTCAGGATCATACTCACACAGACCCGATGCCAGCACAGGTATTTGCTGAGATTCTTTCCCCTGATATCACACTAGGTCCCATGTTCCACCTTCCAGCTGAAGCTATCATCATCCAGACACCTCATTCTCAGCACACCTCTTATCTGGTGTGTCACTGAATACCATGTTGACGCAAATGTGAGTGACTAGGCCCAACCAGGGTATAGATAGCTTGCTTTGGAGAGACCAGGTAGTGCAGAACAGCAGAGGAGACATTTGTAGGAATTGGTCCATGGCCTGAGGATGACCCAACTCCAATAATAGCTTACATATTATTACACACACACACACACACACACACACACACACACACACACACACACACACACACCTCTCCACAAGAAAGCATCCACTCCATGGGCTCCATATACTCTGCAACTTACCTTGAGTGACAGAAGTTGACCAGAGGGCCTTCTCACTTTGGCTCTATCTCAGCCTCCCAGCTATGTCAGGCAAGATCTTTCTTTGTCAGATGCCTTTGATAGACATCACCTCTAACACTCAGTGTGCCCTTTGTCATCTGGCTTGTGAAAAACAAAACAAAAGCAGACTGTCCAAGCCTGGCCTGCACTACCTCTAAGTGGGTCCAGTGCCAGGCGCTTGTCCATAGATTAGGGGGAAAGGAGGAAGGAGAACATGAACCTGACTCACAGAGCTTTGAAGCTAGTACCCAGATCCGCCAAGCCCAGGTACCTGGGTGGGCTGGCCCCCTGATTCATCCTCACACCCTGGACCTGCCCTGGGCAGTAATTCAGCTCCTGCTTGCCCTAGCTTCCAGAGCCCAGCTGCGCCCCTCCCGGGTCACTCATGGCTTGGAATCCCCAGAGTCACTGGAAAAGCCTTGGCCTTCGGGCAAGGAGGTGGTACCCCAGGCACACCTCTTCCCAGGAATGTCAACTAAAATCCCAGTGGGAACTCCAGGTCTGCCTGCCTTCTGAGCCCCAAGGTGCCCCAATGATACAAGTCTCAAATATTCATTCACTTGGGGCTGACATCAAATTTTAGAATGAAGTACTGTACTTCTGGCAGGCCCGGCCTCCTGGTGGCTCACCCCTTCCCAGAGGGGAAAGGCGGCCTCCTGGTGGGGCTCTGGGTGCGCCTTGGAAAACATGGGTTCCAGGCAACAGGGTGGGTGTGGCTCTGAAAATACCAACTGCATGTCTTGGCTGCTGGTGGTGGTGGTGGTGGTGGGACAGAGGGAAAAATGGGGTTCCAAGCCCTCCAGTGCAGGGGCCTGGGCTTCAGAGACAGAATCGGAATATTCGGAGTTCCTAGGTTTGGGGACTGGCAGCTACTCTCCTTCTGCAACCTCAGTTTTGTCCTCTGGGTTCATGACCAAGGGAATTTCCATTTCTGGATGCCTGTCTGAATTTTCTTCTTAAAGATTGCCTCATGTCTGTCATTCGAGCATTATAAAGATGATATCAGACAGGAAAAGGGGCTTGACTCCACTCCTTAGAAGCATCATCTATGCAAAGATGTGAGTTCAGCCTGGCATCCTGTCTTGTTGTGTTCAGTTTCATCCTAGCCTCTGGTCTATACCATGTACCCAAGCCTGGACTGGAGCCTAAAATTAGAATTCAAGAGAAAATGGTGTGTCAGTAGTTCATTATCTGATGGGGACAGAAATCTCTTCCTAGGAAACATTTAGACTTTTGTCTCAGCAAAAGTACAACCTTCTATTCAGAGCTCAAGCCCTGGCCCTCATCATGAAGAAGGATAACTGAATGGGAGAGTAAAATAGGTGAATGTATGGGGATAGGCTGGATAAAGGGCTCAATAGGGATGGAGGGAGGGAGAGATGGATGGGTGGAGGGAGGGATGGAAGAAGGGAGGGAGGGATGGATGGAGGGAGGGATGGATGGAGGGAGGGATGGATGGAGGGAGGGATGGATGGAGGGAGGGAAGGGTGGAAGGAGGGATGGAGGAAGGGAGGGAGGGAGGGATGGGTGGAGGGAGGGATGGATGGGTGGAGGGAGGGAGGGATGGAGGGAGGAATGGAGGGATGGGTGGAGGGAGGGAGGAATGGAGGGAGGGATGGGTAGATGGAGGGAGGTATGGAGGGAGGGATGGGTATAT
>CM052702.1:109954066-109995068 GCA_028551405.1 Uromys caudimaculatus
CACAAGGAACCACTCAGGACACCTGCTGTGTGCCCATGGAGTATCTTCCTAGAAAGGGCTCTGAAGTGTCTTCTCTATCTCACGGGGGGGGGGGGGGGGGGATTGAGTCAAACAGGGTAAAGAGCCCCCTGTTTTGGTCTTGGAAACTGAGGCCCAAGAGGCTATCCCTTTCCAGAAAGGTCTAGAATTCCTACTACAGGATGGGGCAGGGGAGGGGAGAAGAATTTCCTGGGTAAAATGAGGATGAGGCAGCCTCAGGTGGTCAAAGGTCAGGCACGAGCTGTGCCATTCCTGAGGCCAGTGGTCCCAAAGGGGGCTCTGACTCGCCCAAGGCCATGAAGCCTTGAGTGGGCCTTTCACCTCCCACGCAACACGATGAAGGGCTATCTCAGCTTGCTTCACAGCGGCAGGGAGGAGGGTGGCAGATTCCCTGTCAAGAGGGAGGGCTTTGTTTTTAGATGAGACCTCCACTCCAAACTTCCAGTTCAGGAGTGCTAGTCAGAGGTAGGGAGGGGACAGGGAGCATTTGGGACTCACTTCAGAACTCAGGGGGGCCTTGGGCCTGCAGGGAGCCTGGAGACTGGGAAGGTGTTCTAGCGCAGCTCAGAGGGTGGAGCCCAGCCTTCCACCTCCCTCCCCCTCCCCTCACCGGGAGGCCAGGGCGGGCCAGGCACCCAGGGAGGAGGCGGTGTCCCTGGCTCTCTGCCCAAGGTGCAGCAGCTAGGCGAGGCGGGGCTGCACCAGTAGGGGCGGGCGGGCACCCTGCCTGGTATTATAAGAGGCGGTGAGGGCACCTCAGCAATGAGCTCCCAGCTCGGCTTAGCAGCAGGACACTGGCGACCTGCGCTCCCTGCTTCCTTGGCCCAGATAAGCACTCTGCCGCTGCTATGGTCTCTGCCTGGTGTTCCATCGCTCTGGCTCTGCTTTTGGCCCTGCATGAAGGTGAGCTGCCCTCCCTCTCGTGTTGTGAGATCGCAGGGTCTATTCACTGGTGTCTCCTCCAGGAGCATGGTGCTTCCTTCCCAAAACCAACTGGGAGCATAGAGCAGGGAGCCCGCAGTAGGAGCTGCCTCTGCAGCGTACAGGCACAGTGCTGGAAGCTGGGGCTTCCCCAGGTTCGCCAGTGGTTCCTGAGCACTAAGGGTGCCAACTTCCTTATTGTGCAAGAGGAGGAGCCCTGCGGGTCCCCTAACCCAGGCAGCCCAGGTGTCCTGACCTCCTCTCCACCTCTCTCTCTCCCTCCTGTGTGCAGGCAAGGGCCAGGCAGCTGCCACTATGGAGCAGCCAACCTCAGCACCCAAGGGCCGAGGCCCCCACCTGCGTTTTCGTCGTTGCTCCTGCAACTCCTGGCTTGACAAGGAATGTGTGTACTTCTGCCACCTGGACATCATCTGGGTGAACACTGCAGGGTGAGCATCCACCAGGACCGTGGGAGAGGGTCGAGGTGAAGACTTTTGACTAGCTAGCAACCTCTGCAACTACCTGGGTCACCATGATTCTCAGATAGGATACTGGGAGAGGACCTAGAGTAACTAGTTATGTATCAATTCCCACGTGGGAGGCACTGGAGTCAGGCAGAGGGCTCTGTACCCTTCCAGCCCTCACAACAGCCTGTTGTAAAGTGCTAGCTCTATTTTCCAGATCAGAGTATAGAGGCTCAGAGATATGAGGTGGCCTCTTCAGGATAACACAGGAGAGAAAAAGTTGTAGATTCCTTTCCAAGTCTAGGGATGCTGGAGCTCAACCACACTTCCCCTGCAGAGAATAACCCCAGGCATGACAGCATCCATGCCCAGACCACGCTCTGTGCAGAGCACTCCAAGTGCAGTTTCATCCACTGAGCTGCCAGTCTCCCTACAAGTCAGGCACTGCTTGCAGCCTCCCCCTCCCCCCCCCCCAGGACAGACAAGACGTTTGTCAACCTGGGATACCCAGGCAGGAGCCATGGCTGGGTTCTGCCTACCTCATGCTGCCTCCAGGCCCCTGCATACCTCAGGCTGAAGTTTCTGTGTATGTTTGTATTTTTTTTTCCCTTCTCCAAATTGCATAAGGCAAGAGACGCTGAGCACATAAGTGTGCGTAGAGCTAATCCACATCCAAACGCTGGCTCAGGGCGGGAACCCTGCCAGTCCCTGCGTGTTGGGTCCACCCAGAATCACTGTAGCTCCAACTGCCAGGCTACCTAAAATTAGCTGTTGACCAAAGGTGTTGGGTGGACTAGTCTCAGAGCCCCTACTCTTTCTACCTTGGCCAAACTGAATCAAAAATCAATCCCATTACCCATTCGCATGTGCGCGCACACATACACAACTCAAAGGCATATTTGTCACACTTCTTTCAACATGTAGGGGACCAACTGTGAGCTGGATGCTTCGCTCTGGAAGCTGAACAGGCCTCCCTTCCCCTTGGCCTAGTTAGGGGGTCCACTGAGCTCAGAGGACCAGCCCAGCCCAGGTTTCACTGGGACTGCAGACTCTGCTCCGTGCATTTCCCTGCAGGAGCTCCCAGCAGAGCAGGGTGCAAGAGCCATTAATGGGAAGGAGTGGGGTGCTCACCTTCCTGGAGTGTGGACAGTCTCTGCTGGCAAGTGATGTGTTTACTAATCCTGTGTCTCTCCTCTCTTTTTTTCCTCTCTGCACCCCCCCCCACACACACACACTACCTTGCTGGCTTCCCGCCCACAGACAGACAGCTCCCTACGGCCTGGGAAACCCGCCAAGGCGCCGGCGCCGCTCCCTGCCAAAACGCTGCGAGTGCTCTACTGCAGGGGACTCTGCCTGTGCCACCTTCTGCCATCGAAGATCCTGGTACGTGGACTCCTAGTCTGCAGGGCTTGGGTGCCTGCTGGCTAGGACCAGGCCTGGAAACAGGGTATCTGGGAGACTAGTAGAAGAGCAGAGGCTCAGAGAAGACAAGCAATGTCAGAGAGCCCATAAGTACACTGGGTCCATGGTGGAGTCCCTTCCCACAGGAATACCCTCAGTCCCTCCCTCTGCTCAATGCTAAGGCTTCTGGGAGCATACATCTCCACTTCTGGGGAGGAGAGGCACAGCCCAGGTGATAGCCCAGCCTCAGAGAGTAGCAGGCCTTGTATCAGGCCCACAAGGAACCAGGCCTCCCAGGGCTTCAGGTTCTAACCTAAGGCTCTGGTACTTCATAGTTTGTTCAGAAGAAAAATAAGATCTAGAGGTGGCAGTCTGTGACAGGTACTAGAGTTATCAGAGCAGTCAGTTATGTAACCATGGCCAGGGATAGCCTCTTGGGCCTCAGTTTCCCTGCTTGACAAACAAGACCAAAACAGGGGGCTCCTTAGCCTGTTTGGCTCAAATCCCTCCTTGAGATAGAGAAGACACTTCAGAGCCCTTTCTAGGAAAGTACTCCATGGGCACACAGCAGGTGTGGTTTCCTAGTGTGGACAGAACAGAATATTTTGTCTTACCCAGGGAACCAGGGTATGGATGGCGAGTCTCCTTGATTCCCCATCTGTGAAGGGGGAGGCTTCCTTCCTCCCCTCCTCCTCCTGGACCCTTGAGAAAGCAAGGACTGAGCGCTCCAGTTCCAAAGAGAGTTTACGAGAAACTCCTCCTCTGGAGCTTGAGCTTGGGTTCCACCCCTGCCTCAGTTTCCCCTGTAACTGCAGGTGGCCAGATTCTGGGAAGGCCAGCCACCCATCTGCCTCTTTCTGAGCCTCAGAACACATTCCCAGTAGCTCAGTTTTCCTTGGTACCCACCCCGCCCGGGAGGGAAAGGTGCCAGGTGCTCAGGGTGGAAATGGATCTGTTCCTGAGGCAGAGGTGGGGGCTGGGCTGGGCCTGCAGCCAGGGAGCTTCAGGGTTCTGGCCGGCCCCTCACTTGTTGTCACTTCATTCATTCAGGCCCAAAGTTATGATCACCCCAAGCAGTCAGACCCCTGCAGCTGTGTTGAAGACTGGCAAGACGTGGGCTGCTGAAGGAGACCTCCTCCGAAAGCTGAGGTAAGAGTAACTGCATGGTTGATCACTTTCTGCGTGCTTTACATGTTTGCCTTCTCTTCTGTTGAGGCAGCATGGGGACTTCATTGTCTCTCCTAGAAAACAAAGGTTCAGAGAGGTCACCCCACTTGTTTAGTGTCACACAGCATCCATCACACCTGGCTATATCAAGAGGTTATGTTCTAGTTTTGAAAGTTAAATAAAAAGGTTTTAGATTTATTTTTACGTGTATAAGTGTTTTGCCTGTGTGCATGTCTGTGCACCACGTGCATGGCACCCTTAGAAGTTAGAAGAGGGTTTCATCTGTATGCAACTTATGTGCTCTAAGAGGAGGTCATTGGATCCTCTGGAACTGGAATTATGGATTGTTGTGAGCTGCCATGTGGGTTCTGGGAACAGAACCCCAAGCCCCAAGCCTATGTTCTTAGCTACTATGTTCAGTGTCCAGCAGGTGTGAACTGGGCCTTGAGGGCACTGACTGGGAAAAACTAGTTATTCATTCAAGCATCTTCACTGGACTAGGGCTTGGAGTGAATGACCCCTGTGGTGCTTGCTCCTTAGCTACTCCCAATGGGATCACCTCCCTTGGTGGCCACAGGTAGCTCAGCACAAGGCCCACAAATATTTGTTCAAACAAGTTGGCTTGAGGAGAGAAACATCTCCTTGGACCATTCAGTGGAGTGACCCAGGGGTAGTTGGTGGGGCAGAGACTACTGGCTGAGAACCCCACCTCAACCCCAAGCAGGCTTTCTGAGCCCTGGCTAGTGGTCAGGCTTCTCTGGGATTCAGATTTTGACTTTTGAAGCAAGGAGGTAGCAATGTTCGTCCTGCAGGGTTTTCCTGAGGTTGGATGCATTAATGTGTAGGAAATGTGTCTCTGTGGAGCTCTGGAGGCCTTGGTCATACCTGCCTCTGCCACGGAGGGATCCTTAGGGCTAGACAGTGCCTGCTGGGGCTCCTTGGAAGTTCTCATCTTTGGAGAAAGGTAGAAAACTGGAGCAGAGGTGTTAGAAAAAGCAAACGGGCATCATGTACTCAAGAGCTGAGTGGTAATAAGGAAGGCTTTGCAAATACACAGCACTTCACAGTTTACAGAGAGTGTGCTTCACTCCCCAAGTATTCGTCCTACTGGCAAGTCAGTTTTTGCTGTTTGTGTTGTTTGGTTTGTTGTTGTTTCTTGGTTTGGTATGGTTTGGTTTTGAGACAGGATCTCATTCAGTATGTAGCCCAGGCTGGCCCTGAGCTCAGGGCTGCCCAATAGTCTCAGCTCCTCAAGTGCTGGGCCTAGTTGATGTTTTAAAATCAGTAAAAGGGTCTCAGAGAGGGTTAACCCTGCCCAGGTTCCTAACCTGGCTCTGAGGCCCACCTTCTCACCCCCAGGTAGATGTCTTAGGGTAAGGAAGTAGACAGTGGCCAGCTCCCAGAGCTGTGGCCATGAGCTCAGCCAAGCTCATAGGGCCTCTAGGACCATGCTGTATAGACAAGCCCACCTCGCAGCAGATGGTAAATAGAGGTGATACAGTTTAGGATAAAAGAAGATGGACAGTCGGAAGGGAGGACATTCCCAAGGTGTGGGACAAGGGAAGCACATGATAGGCAAGGCCCAGGCTGTCCTTGGCAGGCCCCTCATCCCAGCAGCGTCTGTTGCTGAGTGTAAGCTCTGTCAGTGACTCCACGAGCAGAGAAGCTCCTGGGACTGGTCTGAGCCCTATGAGCAGACCTTGTGTGGGGCTGCAAGCCCACTCTGACCAGCTGTCCCCTGAGATCTAGGCAGAGAGAGGGCCTAGATCCAACCACCTCTCTCCTAAAGGAATCCAGGACATCCTCCATCTCCTGAGATGCTAACTGATCTTCTTCCATTTCCAGGGATATCTCAGCCACCAAGCTCCACTTTGCTAGGCTATGGCCGGAAGTGACAAGAGAGGCCATCCCTGCACACTCTAGATGGAGGAAGAGATAACACCCTGAGCTGCAGGACCGTTGAGAAAGAAGCCCACGTGGAGACGGGAGAAAATGGGCAGTTGGTGGGAGATTCTACGCCTGTCTCCTGGGCCAAGGCCCCAGATCCTGGCTAGCCAGACCTGTCTGATGGGTTCAGCACCAGCTCTGGCCTCTCTTACAGCAGCTCTGTGACTTTATACTGCCAGGGCCATCCTCAGCACCTGGACAGCAGTGCAGCCTTCCAGTGCTGGCTGCTGGCTACAGTCCTGCTTGGAGGGGCTATGTAAGAACAAATGAACATGCTGTGTCCTACGGAGTGTCTGGTTTTCTGGACTGCAATCCAGGAGCCATCCCACAGCAGGACACAATTACCTAAGCCACACCTGGAGACTGGACAGTCATCCTAATGACTGACATTATGGCTGGCCCCGATGGTCCTCTCTGGTTCCCCTTCCCTAAGAGGTCTTGCAACCTGTTCTCTTGGGACACTATTGGGGATGCAGAGCCTGCTACACCTCGCTCATCTGTATATAACTTATTTACTCTGAGAACTTTGAGATTCTTATTATTTATTTTAATGTATTTTTTTAGAGCCTCAATTGTTTACTTATGAATTCATGTTTGTTATAAAGGATGCAACGGTGTTCTAGGAGTTTGTCTTGGCTATAAGAGGTGGGTGTCTCATCCCAGGAGGGGCCTTTGGGAGTTAAAAGGAGACAGGAAGAAGAGGAACATTCCACACTTAGGTAGCTGGAGCCCAGGTTCTGCTGGTCTCTTGCTGGGCTTCTCTGGCTACTAAGATGTCCTCTCTAGGGTTTTGCCTTCCATGACTTGAACGGCCATCTGCAGCTGTGACTTTGGTACTCTGGGTCATATATTCACATCAGACCAGAATACAATGGCCAGGCCTTCTTCAAAAGCATGTTTGGAAGAAACTAAGTCTATGAGGGTACAGTCTATGAGGGTACAGAGATAATCTTCAGCTCCAGAAATCTTGTCCAGCCAGGGCCTGATTGGGAGGCCATAGCATATCTGTCCTGTGCCAAGTGTACAACCCTGGAGGTTGTCAATGGGGGCTGAGACTCAGCCTCAGCCTGGCCCTGCCTCTCCCTTGGCTCCTCAGGAAATCCAGGAATAAAATTGGACACTTCTCTGACTGATGGAACCTAGGGACAACCTGTGGTCTAGAACATTCCTGCCAGCAGCTGCCTGGACTCTTGGCCAGCTGAATGTCCCACAGAGTAAGCTGTGTCCTATTCCCATGGCTGGGAATGGCTGGTTCATACTGGGAGTGGCAGGCTGGGACCTGAGCCAGCTGTCAGGAAATATTGACAGAGCAGGCAATAATCATTTACATACTGCTATAACCCCGCCGTCTTTACAAAGCTAACCCAACCTCCTTCTGTAAGAACAGTGCTAGTGTGTTTTGGGCTCCCACCGCACACTGGCACGATTCATACTTTACTTATAGTAATCCATTCTATCTTCCCAGCAACACCGGGGAGCAGAGACTTCAGAACTCATGCTCTCCAGATGAGGAAAAGTGACTAACAGAGATGAGCGGAAACTTCCCTTGGGTCACACTGCATGTAAATAAAATCATCAAGATTGGGATCCAGAATCTATAACATATATGTATGTAATAAATATGTGTTGATTAAATTTATGGGTCTGTACTGCAGTTTGACCTTGAACTTTCTGAGCCTCTGCAGTCTTCTCTGGAGAATGGGAAATGATGATTCCCAATCATAGATCTGACAGAGCAGGAATAGCAAGTTCTGGCCCCATCCAGGGAAACAGAGCATGCTTGTCAGATGGCACATGGGATGGGGACAGAGCCAAGGGTCTATGTGGACTGGCTGGGATAGAGGTGGGGTCAGAGAAAGGATTCCACATGAGGGCAGTGCTCCTTCGGCTGCCTTCAAGGGTGAGCAACAGGCCAGTGAGGTGGCTCAGTGGGTAAAGATACCTGCTGCCAAAACTCAACCTGAGTTTGATCCCTGGGACCCACATGGTGAAAGGAAGGAGAGAACTGACTCCTGAAAGTTGCCTACTCACCTCTACATGTACACTATACCCCTAAACACACGCACACGAATACTACACACACACACATACACATTCACACACACGTACTTGTACATGAGCACACACACATGCACACTTACACACACACACACATGCACACTCACATGCACACACACATACATACACATACATACACATACATACACATACATATGCATGCTCACACACATACACACACGTGCACATGCACACACATACACCATTTGAAAATTAAAAATATAAACTAAAACAACTTTCTAAAGAAGGAAAAGATAAGACTGGAATAGAAGGTAGCCAGAGTCAGGATAGACATGAGCAGGGTGGTAAGACAAGATTTAAGTGTGAAGTGACAAGAGAGACCGACACAGATAAGGGGAAACAGCTGCAGATGAAGCCACAGGGGTCACAAAGGGTAAGTCAGAAGGAGAGGCTTTCTCCTGTGGGCCTCAGTGAGCTGGGAGCAGTCTGCTAATGATGAGGAAAAATGTCAGAGGTAAGCTCTAGAACAAGCCCTCCAGAGGGCTAGTCAGGGCCGGGACTGAATGTGGAGGAGGTGGCCAAGGAATAAGGTAACAGCCCGCCCCTGGGGAGCCCTGAGACCTCCAGCGTACCAGGCCATGGGGACAGTCCTGCCACTTGGTGCCCAGCATGCCACAAGAGAGCACTCTGTCATACTCCAGCTGGGCTGGCACAGGAAGCTACCATCCCTAGGACAGCACCCTTCCATTCAGATGGGTCCTGCCCCCTCAGAAGCCCCAAATCCACAGCCAGTGGCCAGGCCTGACAGCTCCAGGACCACGCTGGAAAGAGATGGGAAAGTCCTGGTGAGGGGTGCCGGAGGTCATAGAAGGGGGTACTCAGTGCTGTCACTGGGACCCTGGTCAGTCTAGAGATTGACAGAATGGCAAATACCAACTAAGGTGACACCCCTTCTCTTAGCTCCAAAGTCACAGAAATCGATATTTGGCTTGGGTACTTATCTAAGGAGACCCAGCCCTGCCTGTCAACCAATCCTACCTCTCTCTACATTGGACAAGCAGAGGCCGGAGTCAAAGGGCCATATGGGCCCAGAGTATTTCCCACCAGCCTCCAGGTAGCTGAGACCCAGCAGTAGGGAGCATAGGCTGCAGTTTGGGAAGAACAGAAACGCTGTGAGCCAAATGTAGCCCTAGGAAGAACCACGTTAGGAAGTTTGGATTTGGGGAACAAAAGTCTCCCACTTTTTCTACCTTTTTAGTAAATACTTAATAAATTTTTTCCAAGTTGTAATTTCTTTTTACATTTATTTGGAAGAAAGGGCATGTGTATGGGGTGGGGGACGTGCACTCGTGTGCATGCATGCAGGTGCTCGCGTGTGTACATGTGCATGTGTGTCTGTGTGTGTTGGAATCAAAGTACAACTTGAGAATCAGTTCTCTTCTCCCTCCATGTGGGATCCTGGGATCAAACTCAGGTATCATCAAGCTTTGTAGGAAGCACCTTTATTTGCTAAGCCACCTCACTAACCCGTTTCCCAAGACTTTTTGAAGTAAAATTCTGGTCTGTTAGCTGGAATCCTAGGCAGAGAGAAGCTAGAAATGAGAATGACCCCAGTTTCCCAGAGGCACATGTGTAAGGGGAAGTTAGTTGGGGAACAGGCAGGGGGCTACACAGGGACTGTAGATGGGTCAGGTACAGACCAGGCCAGGGAGGCTGCTGACTGAACTGTGGCTACTTTCAGAAATGCCTCTTCCACGAGGTAACTCATCACATACACAAACACACACCCAGACACACCCAATAGCCACCACCTCCAATAGTCCAGGGTCAGTTCAGATAAGCCATTTGCCTCAGGGCAATAAACTTCTGGACTGTGGCCATCCATTCATTATGTGTTGATAAATAACCATCTTGGTGTAGACACTGGTGTGCTGCATAGACAGAGGTGGCCCCTGCCTTGAGGGCCAAGAAAGCTGCTGGACACAAAGACAGACACAGGGTCCATTTCCTGAAGCTTCCTGAACGCTAATGAGCTCCTCACAGTAGCCTTACACAGCAGATTCTAGACTTGCTCTCTTGTGAGTGAGGTAAACTGGGTGTGGTGGCCTCCACCTTGGAGGATGAGGCAGGAGATCACTTAGTCTAGTTAACTGGGCTAGCTGAGCAAGATAGTGAGATCTTATCTTTTTTTTAAAAAGGAAGAGGAAAAAGAGGAGGGAAGAGATGGAAGAAGAAAGGAGGGCAGGATACACTGGCACACGCCTTAAATCCCAGCATAGGGAGGCATAGGCAGCTGGATCTCTGAGAGTTCCAGGGCAGCCAGGGCTACAGGAAGACCCTGTCTTGGAAAAAAAAGAAGAAGAAGCCGGGTAGGAGGCAGATAAGGAGACCCCATTGCTTCCTTCATTTTGTTGTTTGTGTTTGTTTTGAGTCAGGATCTCATGTAGCACCAGTTAGCCTAAATTTAATGCTTCCAACAAAGACCTAGGCTCTTAAGTCTCATGCTCTACTGACACTGA
This sequence comes from Uromys caudimaculatus, assembly GCA_028551405.1. Lineage (NCBI taxonomy): Eukaryota > Metazoa > Chordata > Mammalia > Rodentia > Muridae > Uromys > Uromys caudimaculatus. Next base: position 109,964,544 of record CM052702.1, read on the forward strand.
CAGGAAAAACAGCCACACTGAGATGGAATCCTGGGGAGAGAAGCCCAAGATGACTTCCTGGAGGAGGTGACCTGAAGGAACAGACATCAGTTGAGTGAAGGAATAGGGTGAAGAAGAGGGTCCTAAGATAAAAAGTACACCATAGAGGAAGGCTCCCTTCTTCATGGATGGAAGCTGTGTTTGGCCTCTCTCAGGGTATCAAAAAAGGGAGGGGCCGGGAAAGGCTGGTAGGGCCTATAGGAATGAGCCATGATATCTGAGTGTCATATCCAGTCATGACATGGGATAGGGAAGTAGGCAGAAAACTCTGGCAACAACTGTAACACAGATGCACATATGCAGAGAGAGAGAGAGAGAGAGAGAGAGAGAGAGAGAGAGAGAGAGACTCAGAAAAGGAGGTAACTGCTATCTGCTGCCCTGGAAGTCTCTGCTCTTGGCGCTTCACACCTCTGGACACTACATGCTACCATGAAGGTCTCCCGGGCTGGGAAGAGAAAGAGATGGGAAGAGGAAAACACTGATGTTTAGCTGTCCAGCTGCCGCAGGCTTTGCTCACACTGGCATGACGACCAAGGCACCACAGCCAGGGGAGCAGGAACAGGAATGTCTGGCTGCAGCAAGGAAGAGTCCAGATACGGAGAGGCAGCTGGCCTGAGAGGCAGAAGCCAGGGTAGAAGAACATCCGATGGCCAGAGTTTGAACCTGAGCAATGGGGAGCTGGTAAAGGGGGCTAAGCAAAAAAGCCAGTACAGGAGCTGGCCTTGGGCTGCTGGATAATCAGCAGCCCTTTGCGGCCAGCACTTCTAGCCTACAGAGGCCCTCCCAGCACTTCTCAGTGTGAGCAGAGAGTAGGTCTCGCCTTGGCCTGCCAGGGATCAGTGCCAAGAGTCCTCGGCAGCTCAGGAGGGGGCCACCGGGAGCCCTGGAGGAGGAATGCAGCCTAATTAATTCTCTGAAGCTCCCAGGCCTCGCCTTGTGGGAGCAGCTGCCAGGACAGGCCTGTCAGGGCCCACCCCCCGCCCGGCTGTCGATCACTCAGAGGTAAAGCTGGGGGGTTGGGGGCAATGCTGCAGGCTGGAATCTGGGGGACAGGGACTGGGGCCAGCCTTTTGCCTTCAGGCGCACATGCCCTCAGCCCCTTCCCAGAGAGCATGACAGCGGCAGCCAAGGTACCTTAGGGTACCACTGACGCCCTGGTGCCATTTCTCATTTAATGTTTACAAGAGCCAGGAGCAGAGTACTGTTAATGTCTCCATTGTGCCAGGAAGGAGAATAGGCCAGGAGAGAGGAACTTTTTTCCTGGTGTCATGTGATCAGAAAGCTAACTGGGCCCAAACATTCTGGGTTCTTCGAATGTGTGTATCAGAACAATTGTGCTGGGAACACTTAGGGAAACTGAGGCCTTCTGAAGTATGATGCCTTTCCCAGGGAAGTCAGCTAAAAAAAGAGCCTGGGACAAAGAGGAACAAGAATTGTCAGAGAAAAGGCCTTGCTCCTGAGGGTTCTCCTGGCCTTGTGGCTCACTGTTTCTGGACCAGTTGGGCTGTAGGAAATAATCTTGTATTTGATGGCTTTTTGTTGCTATAACAAAATACTTAGATAATCAACTTATTGTATTTGGGGCCATTGTTGCTTGGCTCCATTGCTTTAAGGCCTATGGCAAGACAGCTTAAGAGAGTAGGGACATGTGGCAAAGGAAGCTCTTACCTTGTGGGTATCCAGAAGTCAAAACGACAAAGTGGAGGGAGGGGCTGAAGTCCAAAATCTCCTGCAAGGCTCTGTCTCCAATGGCCTAACTTCTTCCCACTGGGCCCTACATCTTAAGGTTCCCCTATCCGAGGGGCTGGAGAGATGGCTCATCGGTTAAGAGCACTGACTGCTCTTCCAGAGGTCCTGAGTTCAATTCTCAGCAACCACGTGGTGGCTCACAACCATCTGTAATGGGATCCGATGCCCCTTTCTGGTGTGTCTGAAGACAGCGACAGTGTACTCATATACATAAAATAAAAGAAATCTTAAAAACAAAAGGTTCCCCACCCCCAGCCTGTGGCTCCCCCACCCCCAGCCTGTGGCAATGAGTCTTTGGGAGACACTTACCTAAGCCCCCATACTCTGGGGCCCCCACTTACCCGGTTCCAGCTGCCTCAGTCTATTCCAAAAGCACAGTAACAGCTGCACTAGCTGGCTCTGCTGCTGGCTGTACATGTCCAGGGCATCCTTTGGTCATGTGCCCATATGGGGGACACAGACCGTGACTCAGAGGTGCTGGTCCCACAGCAAAAAAACCTTGCAAAGAGGAAATGAGAACTAAGAAGGGCAGCCCCCCCGGTCTGACACCAAGAATCTGTCATGGCCAGACATCAGGCTGGGATAGGAGAGCATAAATAACCAGGTCACATCCCTGAGCCTTGGATTCTGCAGCTTGAATAAGAAACCCACCCTTGCCGAGCTGCCCTGGTGCTCATCAACAGCAGTCATTATCTAAAATGGTACTTAATATATGTCAGACAGGACCTGAATGTTTTATTTAAGGAAAAATAATTTGCAAACAAGAGTCTATTCACTGCTGCATAATATACCATTATAAATTTGTTCCATAATGTATTCCTGCCCAACAGGTACACATTTACAATTACACAGTTTCTCACCAGTGGGAATTAGAAGGTACCACTGCCCCAAACACCCCTGTCATAGCGAGAGTGTTTCAGGTTTAAGGCAATGGGGGACGGGAAAGAGGAGGAGGAAAGGAAGGGGGGTAAAAGAGGGGAAGAGGAAGGAAAGGGGGAAAAGAAGGGGGGATGGGGAGAGGAATGAAGAGAGAGGGAAGAGGGAGTAAATAGAGGAGGGGTGAGGAGGAGAGGTGGGATGGAGGGGAGGAGGACAGGAAGAGGAAGCAGCAGTCTCAGTTATGGTTTCTACTGTAAAACACCAGGACCAAAAGCGACTTGGGAAGGAAAGGGTTTGCTTCAGCTTATACTCTGAGTAACCATTCAGCACTGAGGGAAGTCAGTGCAGAAACTTACGGCAAGAACTGAACCAGAGGCCGTGGAGGGTGCTGCTTACTAACTTACTCCTCATGGCTTCCTCAGCCTGCTTTCTTGTAGCACCCAGGACCACCAGCCCAGGGACAGCCCCACTCATAGTGAGATGGGCCCTCCCACATCAATCATCAACGGAGACAATGTACCGTAGGTTTGCCCACAAGCCAATCTGGTGGGAACATTTTCTCCATTGAGGTTCCCTCTTCCCAAATGACTCTAGCTTGTGTGGAGTTGACATAAAACTAGCCAGCACACAGCTCTTGTAGGAAGAACTCTTCCCTCATCCATCTGCTTTAAAAGCAAGACCTACATCTCCCATTGTGGTGGTGATTTTTCTGCAGTGCTGAGCAGCTCAAGCCTTTATATCCATCACTGTAGGAGACAGAAGCTATCTGTGAGTTCACAGTCAACTTGATCTACATAGCAAGTTCCAGGCCAACCACAGTTACATAATGAGACTGTGTCAAACAAAACAGTAAGACAGACATAGGCTCTTCACACATAGCTTCCTTAAATGGCTCCATTAAGTCCCCACATGGTCACCTTCTCCCAGTTTCTCTAGAAACCAAAACCCTTTTGTCTCTTAGCACTTCTCCAGGGATTCACCCTCCTGGTGGCAGGAAGCCACTGGGTCTTCTCTTCTTCCTATGAAGGACTCGGTGCACATAAAAACTAAAGCACTAACAGTAGATCAAACGTGTGTTTCTTTCACATGTGAACTGGCTTTTGTCAGTTTCATTTGTGGGCCTGAGCTAAGAAGATAAGGAGCCTCCTCAGCCCCACATCCCGGTTCAGGAACACTATAGTATGGCAGAGTGTGAGCTTTTATATTCATTCAGCATATTCTTGCTCTGTTTGTTTTTCTTGAGTTATAATTCATACACTGGACACACATACTCTTTTAAAGTGTATAGGGAAAGTGACATTAGTAGGTTCTCAGGTTGGGGGCCATGGCCTCAGGTGTGACTTCTCTCCTGATAAGCAGGTCTTACATCCAATTAGACAGCTATTGGTTACCCCCAAGATATAAGTGCCACTAATGCATCCTGGGAATATCTTGCTGGGCTAGTCATTGTTTTAGTTCATGGGCTTAGCAGTTGGAGACGACAGTTGGTTGCTTTTCTCCCCTGGTGGCTTGCATAGCACCTACAGATGCTGGTCCTCAGAGAAGAGGCTTCCAGGTAAGAACCGGCTCGATTCTTCTGGTCTTGCTTTACCAGGTACCAGGAGGCAACCAAAGGCAGTGGCAATCACCTATATTATTGGAGACCAACTAAACTGCATTCTAAATGCTTATCCTTATAACCACAGATAATTGTAGCTCATCCCTCATCAAAGAATCTTCTTTTTACAGCAGAGAACATGATAGATATCTACAACTAGCCAAAATGCATGGCCACACACATACATACTCCAGTTAGTGTCCTGATACCCAATGCCCAAGAAACATCAAAAAAGAGGACCAGAAAGATAAAAGCCAGGACATCTGCTGTCAGATATATATGACAGGGATGCTGTACCCATAAAATCTCAACAGTATGGTTGCCTAACAAGACCTGAAAAATGGTCACAGAAGTTGACTTGCTAGTGCAGATGGGGGCAATCTCACAAGGCTGGACCCCTAGATAAAAAGCTATGAGCAACTAATGGCTGCTGAGATGGGGACGTTTTCTCCAGGGACAAGCCCCCTGATATGTTAAACAATCCCAAGAGCTCAGCCTTAAGAACAGATAAATATAAGCAACACTAAATGGGCTCAGGGTGTGTGTGTGTGTGTGTGTGTGTGTGTGTGTGTGTGTGTGTGTATGTGTGTGTATGTGTCTCTGTGTGTGGTGTAACCATAATTAAAGAAAAGGTCACAGTCATAAATTTGAAAGGAAGTGGGGAAGGACAGAGAATGAACTGACTGGTGGAAATGGAGGGCTGGAAATGATGTAAATAAGTAATCATGTATGAAATTCTCAAAAAAAAATTTCTAAGTAAATAAAACAGGATTTATTTATTTATTTTAGATTTGCAAAGTTTTATAGTCTTTGGTGCTAGAATTCTAGGATTTTCTCAATACTTCAAGAGAAAAATCCTACCTGTTGGTAGCCACTAACAACCCAACTCTTTAAGATTCTTTATCTACTTTGGACTTTCCTTTAAGGATGGAATGAGATACTTTGTACTGTTTGTCTGCCTTCACTTAATACATTGTATCACTTACTTGCCTTGTTGCCTTGATAAAAAGTTCCTCCACAGCAATTTAAGGAACGGAGGGAGGGAGGGAGAGAGGGAGGGAGGGAGGGAGGGAGGGAGGGTTTATTTGGCTCACTGTTCTGGAATGTTGTTCCAAACCTGGGGTGAGTACAAAGTATCCAGTTGCAGTTGGAGATTTAAGAGGTGGGAGGGGAAATGGCGCTGTCCACTTTTAGGGTGGATCTTTCCATGTCAGTGAACTCAGTCAAGATGCTCTCTCACAAGCCTCCTCCAAGGCTAACCTAATCTACGCAATCTCCCACAGGTGTGCCTGAGGGCATTTCTCTATTTAGATCCTGTCAGGCTGGCAATTGATATTAACCTCTGAGTGTGTTCAAGCTTCCTTCATGCTGCGACATCCCAGGACTTCATTTCTTTTCACAGCTGGATGACTTTCCTCTGTGGGGCCTCACTAGAGTTTGCATTCACCCGTTGACGGATTTGCCCGGCTCACACTGGTACTTTATTTAAACCATTGGTGCTCCTTAATGTAGTATTGGTGTTAGCAGCAACATCCAGACAAAGAAGCTGAGGTCCAGGGAGGTTAGGTAAGCTATCCAAGATCACACAACTAGTGACCAGCAGTAGCAGGCTTCACCCTAGTAGAAGGCAATAGCCCTAAGCATTGTGATTTCCACCCCCTCAGCCAAATCAAATGATAGAGGCTAGCTCACCTGGCAAACTGTCCCAAAGGAGCACACAGAGGGCTTAGCAAAAAGAGGCCTTTCTGGGCAGCAGCTTGTTCGTTTTGAGACAGAATAACACTCTATAGTCCAGTCTATCCAAGAACACACTATGGTCACTCAGCCTGGCTGCAGAATCAGGCTTCAGGGTCACAGTAATCCTCCTGCCTCTGCCTTCCAATCCTGGATCACAGGTTTGAGCCATCAAGCCCAGCTCTTAGCAGTGTTTCTGAAAGGGACAGAGGCAGGGGCTATAAGGCAGGGCTGAAGCCAGGGCTGGATGTCAGAACACATTCAGCACTGAGGTACAGACTTCTTAGAACATGGGCATCTCCCAGCAAGGGACTATAGCTTCAACCCAAGGCAGGGCTACTCCCTCTATAGAGGACGGTCTTGCAGCCTATAAAGCATGGCTATCACCTGCTGTCCACACCTGAGGAGCCATCACTGGGCAGCAGAGAATGGAAGTTCAAATAGAGTAAACACACGTGTGGGAGTCTGCATATGTGTAAGAGCATGTGTTTGGAATAGTCCTTATCAGGAGCCTTTCCTATAGTTGGGATTTTTTTCCCCTTACTTAAATCTCTGGTCAAAAAAAAGAACACATGCACGAAGTGAATGCAGACACAGTTTGGAGTATGCACACTGACAGGGAGAGCAACATATGGGTGAGAATACATGCGTGAAATTACTGGAGTTACAGACTGAGGTAAGTATACCTGTGGCAGCCTACATATGTCTGAGAACACATGAATGAGGTGACGGGTGCACACACTTGCATGTGAACCTCTGAGCACCAGTGTGACTGCAGGTATGATCTCACAAGTACGCATTTGCAGGTGAGTGTGAGACAGCCCTGGACACACAGCCCTAGTTCTGAGGGGACATTTCCTCCTGGCCCCTCCTGTGCCTGCCCTGGCCTTCTGGTCTCTACTCGACTAAACTTTTGGGGGCTAAATGGCCCTTTCATAGGGGTCACATTTCAGATATCTTGCATATTAGATATTCGCATTACAATTCATCACAGTCACAAAATTGTAGTGACGAAGCGGCAAAACCAATAATCTTATGGTTGGGGGTCACATGAGGGGCCGTGTTAAAGGGTGTCAGCGCCGGGAAGGCTGAGAGCCTCTCACCACACTAAGGGGTGGTGCCATACGAACCTATGAACAGCTTGTTTTATTTACATGTAGATTAATTATTTCAGTAATTAGCTAGTCATTATAAACCTCATTTAGTTTAAAAACAGACATGATTATATCACAGATGCAGAATTCAGATGGAACCGAATAGAGCAGGAAAGAGAAGAGGCTTCTGCCCCCCAGCCAACAAGAATCAGGAAGGGACAGAGAGACAGAAGCCAAAGCTGAGGGCTCTTCTGCCTCCGTTTCCCAGGCTATCAGCCCTGGCTCCATCCTCCCTGTGGTGGAGGTGGAATGGGTCAGGCACAGCTATCCCCTGCTGGAGGTCCCAGCTGCAGGCCAGCTCCACCTCTGGCAGCATCAGTGGAGATATCTGCTATTGGCTGCCATTGCCCTGTGGACAGTAGATGCTGCTTTTGTGGGGAGGAGACTCCCAGCTAGAGCTCTGACCCCTGCTCTGTGTGTGTGTGTGTGTGTGTGTGTGTGTGTGTGCGCGCGCGCGCGCGCACTTCTTCCTGTCCTGAACAATCTCTACCCCACTTCCCTGCCAAGGCTACCTCTGTGCCTCCCAGCAGCCTTCCCAGCTGAACTTTGGCCTCCCTCTGGCGAAGAACCAGCTCACAGCTGTCTCAGGTCTCCACAACTCACCCTGGCCTAGTGAGATGTAATATCAGTCAACATTTGGTGTTAAAAATTACAGATAAAGGGGCTGGAGAGATGGCTCAGCGGCTAAGAGCACTGACTGCTCTTCCAGAGGTCCTGAATTCAATTCTCAGCAACTACATGGTGGCTCACGACCATCTGTAATGGGATCTGATGCCCCTTTCTGGCATGTCTGAAGACAGTTACAGTGTACTCATATACATACATAAATAATTCTATTTTAAAAAGATGCCGGCAGTGGTAGAACATACTTTAAAAAATAGATAAAGAAAGAAGAAAGCCATGTGAACAGCAATGTTTGGTCCAAACAGCATGTCACCTGCAGATCAGATGAGTCAGCCTGCCCCTTGCCCAGAGGCAGGACGAAAAAGCCTCCACCCCAGACAATTTGAGCCTTATCACCTCAGAGCCTCATCAGGCACCTGCAGGTAAGCTTCACCTACCGTAACAAGAAGAGACGGCGCAAAGCTGGGCTGGGCCAGCCTGCAGGCCACCGGCAGGTTTCCCGATTCTCCATCTCCTTGCCTTCCCCCCTCGGCACTCAGCCAGGTTCCAAGAGTCAGTCTCAGGACTTCTGAACTGTCAGGTTCAGAATTCAGAGTCCATGCCTTCAGGAGCAGCCCTAGGTAATGGGTGGATCCATCTAGGCTGGTGGGCTGGCATCCCCATACACTTCAGGATTGGGACACACTCCAGGATTGGCCTTTGCCTTCTCCTAGGCCCCAGTTGCCCACTGACTGCTCACTAGCTTGTTTCTGTTGGCTTCTGAGTACCCCTCTCACAGCCTGGACCAGGTCACAGTGTACATTCACCTTACTCTCAAATCCTTTTGTTGGTCTCTTTCTGGGAGCACCCACAAAGTATCATGTGTAGAGGCTACATGTCAAACTTTACCCCCAAAGGGTCCCTGCAGGCTCAAAAGCAGCTACATGGAGCCTGGGAGAACTGGAGGAGCCATTGGGGTGGGCAAGGTAGGGGGTGAGGCTGCAAGTACTGGGAGGTGCCAGGGCAGCAACCACAGAGGCACTCAGACCAGAGCCACACCCACACCTCCTTCCCTTCTTCAAAAGTGCTTCCTAGATAACCTCTGCTCCTGACCCAGGGGAGCTAGAGGCTATGCTACTGGCTCTGGTCAGGAGCCTGAGAACCTTGGGGCTCTTCTCCCAGTTCCTGTTTCTGATGTGGAAGAGACCCTGGATGGAGGAAAGAAGTCTCAGCACCCAGCAGGACTCCTCTCTAGCTTTGCCTGTCAAGGCTTGCCCCAAGAGCCTCAGTAGTGATCTTACCCCTGGCTCTATATGATTCTGAAGAATCAGAGGATATTCCACCCAGAAGAAAAGATTCAAGTAGAAGGACCTGGCTGAACCCTGTGGGCTGCCTTTCTCTCCTCTAAAGCTGAACCATGACAGCCCCAAGGCAGGCAGGAACAAGAAGCCAGAAAAGCATCATCTTCAAAGTCAATGGTCTTGGTTTCAAATGCTCTATGTCCTGAAGAAGCTCCTTCATCTCATCTGGCTTAGCTTCAGCTTTGGTGCTGAGATGGGTAGACAGCACTGCATGTCCCCACAAACTTCTGAAATGTTCTGTAGTTTTCAATCAGGAAGAAAAGCAGCTGATTCCTCAGGGCGGAGGAGGCAATGGAACCCCAGGAAAATCAGGCAGGTGCCGCAGAAGCCAGCTCACTCAGGTGGGCAGAGCTGGGGGGAGGAACCCTGACCCTCAGCTTAGCCACTGCCACCCTGCCTGTGTGGTGCCTTGCCCTGTCTTACCTATCCAGTGCTGGTCTGGCCCTGACCTGAGGCTCACCCACTGGCCCTCTTTCTGCATCTGGCCTTGGGGCAGCTGAGAACAGGGCTGGGTGCTTGCCCTGCCTGGGATACCTTTGGCCTCAGGCAGGTGGAGTCCTGAGCCAGGCTTTTAAAGGAACCACACCACACACAGACCCTACTCCCTTCACCAACCCCTACAGCCTCACAGCACTCAGGGTAAGCATGCAGTCCAGCCCTGGGGCAAGTAGGCCTGCTGATTTCATTTGGAGGGGAACTAGAGGTCTCTTGGGTAATGCTGGGGGGGAGGGAATCAGAGGAGCAAGATCTGGAAGACAATAATTGTAATTAAAGCCAACAAGGACCAGGTGTTTATCCACCTAAGAAATACCTAAGTTTGCGCTTTGAGAGAATGGAGGAAGGAATGTTTACCTGAGCAACATTTATGACACCCCCAAAGTGGAAGTCTCCCAGAAACACAGGAATTATAACAAGACCCTGAGCAACAACTACACAAAAACACACGATGACCTGATACACTCAAAGCACACAGCCAGATGGTAGTGACCATTACATGCCGTTCCTTCCTTTACCACAAGGCACCACTAAGCCACAGTGTATGAAGCTGGGTATACCCTGCCAATTCATGCATCTATCAGCTGCATGCGTCAGCTTTGTGTCTTCGTCAGCACTGATGTGGACAGTTTTCCATCTGCCATTCAGGTGGGTGTGACACGGTACTGCCCTGTGGCTTTCATTTCCGTCTTCTTGATGCTCGATGCACCTGTCTTATTTGTGTTTCCTAGAGACAGACCTGAGATGACAAGGTCAAAAAGGAGCAGTTTGGAGTCGGCAAGTGGTTTAGTGTGTGTGGGTGCTTGCTGCCAGCATCAGCTTGATAACTCGAGTTTGATTCCCAGAACCCACACGGTGAGAGGAAGATCAGACTCCCATAGGGTGCTTTTCTGATCACCACATGTTCACTGTGGCACACGTGCATGGATGCATACACATGCAGGTACGTATAAATAAATGAATAAATAAATAAATAAATATTAAAAAAAAAAAAGAAGCAGTTTGTTGGGTATGTCAGAGTGCCATGACTCCTATAAGAAAATGCCACAGGTTGGGTAGTTTTAAAGCCAGAAAGGCATTTTCTCACACCTAGAGGTGGAGTTGTAAATCCAAGACCAAGGTCTGCCAGGCAGGGCTCTGTTTACGTGAGGACCCCTGCCTGGTTTATGTCCAACCCTCTCCACACTATCTTCATAAATAAACACAAAGATTCCCAGTGTCTCTCCTCCTCCTCCTCTTTTTCTAATGTGTATTTATTTTAATGATATACATGTGTGGGTATGTGCCCATCCCGTGGATGCCTTTGGAGGCCAGAAGAGGGTGCCAGGTGCCCTGCAGCTGAACTTACAGGCAATTTTGAGCTGTGCAAAGTGTGTTCTGGGAGTGGGGCTTCAGTGGTCTGCAAGAGCAGCACGTATTGCTGGTCACTGAGCCATTTTTCCAGCCTTCTCTTCTTCCTTTTATGAGACAAGATCCTAGGCTCCAACTCAGCACATAGCTAAGAATAACCTTGACCGGAATCACAGGTCTATGCTGTCATGCCAGATCTATGTGGCGCTTGGGGTTAAACCCAGGACTTCATGACTGCTAGGCAAGGGCTCTACCAACTGAGCTTAAGTCCACCCTCATCCCCGTTTTTGGATTTTGGTTTTGTTTTGTTTTTGAGACCTAGACTAGTCAGATACACACACACACACACACACACACACACACACACACACACACACACACACACCCCGGGCTAAACCCAAGTTCTCAGCAATCCTTTTGCTTCAGCCTCCTGAGTGCTGAGATTACAGATGTGAGCCACCATGTAGGACTCATCCTCTTATAAGAACACTAGTCCTGTTAGAACAGGATCCCTATGGCCTCCATCAACCTAAACTACCTCCCAAACAGTAACCATCTCCACCCACAATTGCACCAGAGGGCTGGCTTCAGCATGGGAAAGGGGCAGAGTGAGTCCTGGTAGCAGGTGATCTCAGAGAAGCCTGGAGGTGACTGAGGTAGGAAGGGAGGAGACTGTGTTTACAGGCAAGTAACTACTTTGGACTTCTAGAGCAAAATCTCAGGTGTCTATAGGGAGAACACATAAATATAAAGAACATATCCAAGGAGAAACAGGACTGGGTTGAATTTTGATTGCTTGTTTATGAGATAGAGTCTAGCTATCTACTCCAAGCTGGCCTTGAACTCTCCACCTTCCTGCCCCAAACCTCCCTAGTACTGGAATCACAGGCACACACCACCATACCTGGCCTGGATTCTTATATAATAATTCTTGTAGGCCATGGGTTGAGGGTATCTTGGGGTATGTGTGCATGTGTGTTTTATGTGCTGGAATTGTGTTAATACTCTGTCCATCAACACTGTGGCCTTTCCAGGGACCAGCAACACCATGACACTGGTCTCTGGATGGAGCCATTGATAAAGTGGGTGCCATTGCTTGCCATGGACTCAGGCTATCATGAAGTGGTACCTGTCTATGAGCTTAGTGCTCAGAAGCTGAACTGGGCATTGTCTGTCCCTAAAGCCACCCTAGAATGTTGTCTTTCAAGGTATCCCAGTTACTTCCCTTAGCCAGCTCCTGCCACAGCAAGGACCTTGAAACCCAAAAACACTCCCTATAACCAGGAAACCTGGTTATACCCAAGAAGGGATGCTCTTACACTGAACTTGAGCCTGGGTGGGAAGCAAAGATCCAGAGAATAGGATTCCTAGGGGTAGGGCATGTATACTTTCTGCTTAGATGCCAGGCTCCTGTGAGATGGGGAAGGAAAGTCCAGGCCTGACCCCCAAAGGCTGGACCTGAACAAAAGACATCCAGCTAAGGGGTAGCCTAACACACTAAAAAAGGGCCACTTTGGATACTAGCCTCCACCTGAAGTCAGATGGTGCCTCTCCTCCATTCAGTTCAGAAAATGAAAGTTTATTTTTCCTGGCCACAGAGCCTGCAGCATGAAGGCTGAGTGAGGGTCAGAGAAAGGCTGGCCGGTGTGTGGGCCTCCACGAGCACCCGCCCCCTCTCCCAGCATTGTTGTAGCCTGCAGATGAGAAGCCGGAACTCAGGACAGGTCTGTGCAGGGTCTGGCTGCCTGGGATGTCTGGAACCTAGCCATCATGCCTCCCTAGCCAAATATCCAGAAGCTTCTTCCCAAACAGGGAAAGCTAAACAGGGCCTGACAGCGACAGGCAGAACGGGCATCTGTGTAACATCCTTCCCTCCCTTTGCAGGCTAGAGTGGCTCAGGTGAGGTGAGCTCCCTACACAGGAGTCCAAGGCCAGTTGCTACTCAAGAGTAAGTGTGCCAAGCCAGGCCAATAGGAATCTAGATGGGGTCTTCAGGAGTCTCTGATGAGACTCAAGTGTGGAATAAATTATAGAGGCTCGAAGACAACTCACACCAAATTAAAGCAAAACCTTTCCAGAAAGAAAATCAAGAACGGTGGGTCCATCTGATAATGGAGGAAGATGTAGCTGCCGAGATCACTAAATATCTGGAAACAGCCATGTCTGAAACTGCTCAAGCTTCATGTTTACACGAGCCACTGGCAGCAGGGAATAGAGGACGGAGGGGAAGAGGGTGGGAGAGAGAGAGAGAGAGAGAGAGAGAGAGAGAGAGAGAGAGAGGTGGAAAGTGGATGGAGAGAAAGGAGAGATGGACAGAGAGAAGAGAAAGAAACCAAGAAAAGAGAGAAAAGAGGGAAGAAAAGAGAGAGAAAGAGAGGGAGAGAGAAAAGAGAGGCAGAGAACACGAGCGAGCATGTTTCCAGAGACCTCAATTTTATAGCAACTCAATACCATGGCAACCAGCCCATCCCCCATAGCAATGACACTGACCCATTAATGAGGGTGGAACCTTCACGACCTAATCATTTAATTACCTCTCCTGACAATCCTAGTGGCAACTGACCTCCAGCCTTGGCGGGTCCTTTCAACTCTGTGGCAGGTTTCCTCACAGCTTCCCAGAAGAGCCTCCCAGGCTTTGTCACCACTGTCCAAGCAAGCAGTTCCTCCTGCAGCTGTCCACATGCTGGCACAGCCTGCGTGGCAGGTAGAAGCGGGACTCTTTCCTGATTTGGGGAATAGGTTAGGAAGCACTCCACAGGAGCTGGAGAGAAGGGTAAATCCCCTGAGGTCGTCCAGGAGTCTCCGAGCCCTTGCACCCCTGTCCAGGGTCCTGATTGGCAAGCATATGGTGGCTCTCAGGGGTCTTAGTCCTTTTGTCTAGGCCCTGGGGGGCATCCTCCTGCCCCAGCAAGGAGACAAACATTTCCAGGACTATGTCCTTGGCTCTCTCCTCTGAAATTGTTGAATATGGTCCTTCCCAAAATGCACATCGTGAATCTTGAAACCTAGAAATGCAACTTGGAAAAAGAGTTTTCAGATGCATTTAAGCTTCAGTCTCAAGATGCGGTCATCTTGGATGTTCCCAGTGGGTTCTGAATCTGGTGACAGGTGCTCCTGTCACACTGCCAGGGGAGCCTGGACCTATTGCTATAGATGAGTCAGCAAGGGAGGAGAAGGACATGGGAAGTTAGGCAGGGACTAGCATGAGGTGGCCAGAGGCCATTTCCAAAGCCACCAGATGTGGAAGAAGCAAGGGGAAGACCACTCTGCATTTTGGACCAAAGAAGCAGTGGTTGTTGCAGCCCCAGGACACTCACCCATAGCACCCTACAAACTCCCTCTGCTGGACAGAGGAACAGGCCTGAGACCCTAGCCAGTATGCAAGGTGGGAGAGGAACTTTGCTGGGAGCTTGGGGGAGAGCATTTTCTTCTGGGTGTGTAGCCTCATTATTCAGAGGGAAGCCAGCTCAAGGATGAAGTCTCAAACAGTGGGGACAAGGTTTGTGTGTGCAGGTGCACACCTATAATACACTTGAGAGGCTGGGGGAAGACGTTCTAGGTCAACCCAGGCTGCATAGCAACTTCATGGACAGCTAACATAAGGTTGCACGCACACACACACACACACACACACACACACACACACACCCCAACATGCACGCACACGCGCACAGGTGTGACCTGTCACCAGATTTTGCCATTTTCATTCATTTGTTTGGGGATACATTGTGTGCTGTGGTACAGGTGTGGAAGTTAGAACACAACTTGCAGGAGAAGGGTCTGTCCTTCTGCTATGTGGGTTCGGGGATCGAGCGCAGGGTGTCAGATTCAGTGGCAAGCACCTTTATCGCCAAGTCATTGTGCTGACCCCTGTTGTTTTGAGGCAGGATCTTGCTATGTTGCCCTGGCTGGCCTTGAATTTATAGCAAATGCTGGGATGACAGATGTTGGACACCCTGGATGGCTGTCGCTGTTTAAGCCAGCGTGTGTTGGCCTTACTTCTTACTGCAGTGTTTCCTGCCCAACATGTTACTCAGAAAAGTCAGGTTTCCAGACTGTTCTTAGGTTTTGAAACCATTTTAAACTCAGAGTCATTCTCTGTTCATCTTTCTACCACTGCCTTATTTATCTGCATCCTCTCTGGGGCCAGTGGTGAGACTTTAACCAGGACAATCCCTTACAAGAACTGGGAAGGAAACAGGCATTTCCATGTTTCAGAGAGTTTTTGGTAGTAGCCGACATCTGTACAGAAACCCAAAGAAGACCTTCAAACACTGTCAACAGGAGCCATCTCCAGGGAATGGAATTTGGGGGAAAGGGTCTCCTCTCTGGGTTATTTATCATGATATCATTTGAATTTTTAGCATAGAGTACATTTGTTATTTACAATCCTCTGAATTAAAAGTAATACAAGAAAGAGTCCCCTAGGTGCTTATTCTACAGGCAGTTTATCTGATAGACAAAGAAATAGCCCAAAGCCAGGCATAGTGGCAAACTGTAAATTCAGCACTGAGAAGGCTGAGGCAGGAAGATTGATGTTCAAAACCAGCCTGGTCTACATAAGCTTCAGACTGACCAGGGCTACTTAGTGATATTTTACCTTAAAAATAAAAGAAAAAGGGAAAAGCTAGGTGGGGTGACACATATCTGCAGTTCCAGTTCCTGAGACACAAAGACAAGATCAAGAGTTCAAGGCCATCCTAGGCTACAGAGCAAGTTTGAAGCCAACCTGGGCTGCTAGAGACCCTGTTTTAACAACAAAGATGATGATAAAAGCAAAGAGAAGAAAGAAAGGAAAAAAGAAAGAAAAGTGAGGTACAGATGGATAGAATTTAAAAGTAACAATATTTCTTTAAAATTTGAACATCGAATTTTTCAAGAACTCTTTAAATGACCTTTAAATGACCTAATCTTTGTTGGTCCAAAAGAACAAAAGGATGAATGCTCCCTGCCACAGAGAAACCTAAGGCTGACTTGTAGCTCAGTGGTAGACCATTTGTATAGTGTGGCAAGGCCCTGGGTTCACCAACTAGCATTTTAAAACACCAAAAACAAAACAAAAAATTTTAGCCAAAGCTTTAAAGAATAGCAGTTGGCACCAAAGCTGTGGTGACACCTGGGGGTCAAGAGAGGAGCTGCAGCTTGCCGTCCCAAATCCTGCCCCTCCCTCATCCTTCAAATCCCAGTCTGGGCAGAAGACACTCTGGAATGCAGATGTAGTCCTCCCAAGATCCAACTTCTGCTCACAGCCCTGCAGGGGCTGGGATACCCATTCTGGAGCCCTCCACTCTCTTAGACAGAGCTGAAGACCCTTGGGATCTCCAGAGGGGTTCACAGTGTCTAAGTCCACAGCTCAAGACACCAGGGCTTTGAACACCAGTGGTGCCAGTATCCATTCTGGCTTTGGGTTTAAGTTCTGGGTCCTTCTCAGCTTAGCCCAGGGTGTTTTATGAGGGCTGATTCTGACATCTCATAAGGGACATCATAGAGCTTTGTACCCCACACACATTGGCCTGGAGAGATTCTCAGCTCAGAGCTGGAACCAGAGGAGCAGAGCCTCAGTCCTCATTGCTGCAGAGGCTGGGCTGGACTGGGCTGGACTGGGCTGGACTGGGCTGGGTTGGATGGATGGGCCTAAAGGGCCAGCTTGCTATATTACCTGGTCCTCCTACTTCTCCCCTACTGACAGACTTGTTTCTCATGAGCATCTAGAACCCTCTGTACCCCCTGAACCTCCTCATCCACATACCTGCTTAAATTGGGGCTCAACTGCTAGAAGTCTACACTACTATGGAGTCCTACGTTGCTTCTGAGCCTTGTACTGGCCACAGGTCCCAAGCTTGTGTTGGGCACAGAGATGGAGAGGCTATCCCAGGTCTAGGTCCTAGGTAGCCTCGCAGGACAGACAGACAGACAGACATTCAGACAAGAACACAGCTACTGGCCAACATGGACTGCATAGTAGCACATGTACAGTGTTCAGCACTGGCTGAGTTGCATCAGCCCTTATCCCCAACAAGAGACGTTCCCAGTGCTCAGACACTTTCATGAGCTATAGCATTCCTCAGTGGTGTCTGCTGGAGGAAGCCTTCTAGGGGCAAGCTATTCAACCCCAGTTCCCAGGCTCTGTAAAGCACTTAAAGCCATCTTGCATTGCAGAGATACTTGTGTTCCCAGTTGCCTGTCAACCAGGCTCGGATCCCCAGCCATGAGAGCACTGTAAAGCATAGAATAAATGTTTGGATTCAGTATCTCTCAGTGGATGGTGGCAGTTCCTGCCCCTCCTACCCTTTCAGCATCCAGCCAAGCAGCCTCCAAGTGATAGAGACATTGCCTCTGACCCAGATCAGACATTAGTCTTTCTGTCTGTCCCTATGAAGCCCTTGATTGATGTCTCCTAGTCTCTCGTGCCCTTTTCACCCAACCTCAAGAGCCCATTCCTCTGTGAGGCCCACTCACATCCCTCTGTGGTCACATGATCTACTTCCATCACAGCCCCAACAATTTGGCTGCAGTTATTTGCTGGTACGTCTATGCCCCTCCTCCCTCTCCAGCTCACTCCTCCTCGACCCTTAAAGTGAAGCCTTTAAAGATGGCCAGGAACAGTTTTTCCCTAAGTCCTGAAGATTCCCACAGAGGGTGAGACTAACCACAAGGTCGAAGCTTAAAATTATCATAATGAACAGATGTTCACAGTGGCACGGTGAAGAAATGAGGGAGGGAGGGAATGAATGAATGAGCCTGTTATTGAATGGGGGTAAAGTAGCATACACATGTATGAATGAACAAGAAGTTGCTGGGTGAATGAGTCATTGCCCACCAGAGGAGGGAGGAGGAGCAAAGGAGGCTTCCCAGCCTTCTGCAGCAGCCCTGGCATCAACCAGCCCGCCACCCGCAGCCCTAAGCCTGAGCTGTGTGCCAACCAGCCTGTGATGCCTCCTGCCTGAGCCAGCACCCATCACTGCTGCTCAGCACACACTCTCTGATGCTGGCCAGATCCTGAGCAGGGCAATGAATCAGACAGGCCCTTGCCCTGGGGCTCCTGGGATCGAGGGCAGACAGTCAGCCTCATAAATAAACTGAATGCCATGCCGGGCAGACATGTGCTCCAGCAGGGTGGTGAGCTCAGGGTTGGTCCAGAGCCTGCAGCAGGGCAGAGCTGGTGCAGGGAGCTGGGAGCATTACAGGAGGGGGAGGGGAAAGAAGGGCACTGGGGCAGCTGGAACCAAAGCCTAGCTGCTGCACACAGCAGGCTGCTCTAGGGCATCATGGGATGCATGGGACATGTGCATCATGGGGTTGGCAGCAGGTGCTGGGTGCAGGAGTTGTGACTTGCACAGGGACCATAGCGGTGAGCAGGACAGAACGGATGCAAGGATAGTGGCTGTGGTCCTGCGTGTGGGAGGAAGATGGAGGCTCCAAGGAGATGTTAGAGGGAGCAGTTCAAAGAGCTGCTAGCTTCTGTCCTTGAAGAAACCACCACCCTCCTTGTCCTGATGCTTATTGCTAGCTGCCCAAGTTACTTGGGGCTCCCAGGCTGGAGCAGTTGTTTAGGGGCACTTAGAGATAGGATGCTTCTAGTGTAGTCTGACCGTGGGGAATCTAGGGTTCCTAGAGGAAATCAGATACCAAGAACTTGACAAGAAACCTGCAGATTAGAGAGGGTGCCACCAGGAAGGATGACAAGCACTCTGTAACAAAGATGGCCCGCTCCTGTGCCAAGGGTCTGTGGCACTGTGCTGAGCAGCCCTGACTAGAGATGACTGGATTAGGGGTCCCAGATCAAAAAGGGGTCCCCAAACAATACAGATGTGCTGCAATGGGTCAGGAGCTGAGCCAAGTGCTTTCTGCCCATGTGCTCATGGGATCTGTAGCTGCTCTACAGATGAGAATGATGAGGAGACTTGTCCAGCAAAAGTCACACAGCTGGGGAGGGGGAGAGGCTCCAACCCAGGCAGGCCGGCTTTTGGCTGTATCAGCCATAGTCTTTTATAGCACCTATAGTTTGGACAGACCTGAAACATGGACCAGGGACTCTACCCTGTAGGGCAAAGACTCTTTCCTTCCCTGGGCTCTGCATGCTCCATCTATGTAGAGATTTTGGGTTCCTCGGATGCAAAACAGGGACTTGGCAGCCAGGGAGCTCAGTTTGTAAGCGATGTGGTGGGCAGGCAGGAAGCAGATCCCAGGGACAGAGGGCCTTTGTCTGCCTGCAGATGGGCAGGCAGGTCTGGGCTGTGTGGCCAAGCCCAGGGCCAGCCGGGTGCAAACTCATTAGCCAGCTACTGAAGCTGCCAAGAAGACAGAGCAATTAGAGAGCCCAGGCTGAGCCAGGAAGTGAAGCCACCCTGCAAGGGCTGCTGGGCTATCCTGCCTCCACTGCAGGGTGTTGGGGGAGGGGTGAGCAGCTCTCTCCTGGTTGACTGGTCCTACTGTGTGCTGGGAGACACAGCCCATGACTCATTCAATGTGCAGCATTCTTTGGAGAGGAATCATGAGCTCTGTTGCTTTTATGTAGTCACCCACCCTTCCATTAACTGCACAGGTATTTATTATAAGTACCTACACTGAGTGCTGAGCTAGATCTTGGGGATATTGGAGGAAGAAAAGCAGATAAATCCCTGCTCAGGAAGCATTTGGGAAGGAAACAGAGAACAGAACAGACACAAACAAGACCAGTGGCGCTGGAGAAGGAGGGAGCAGGAAGTGAGCATAAAGACCCATTCACAGTTCACATAGAAGGAATTGAGGGTCAGAGTAGGGGATCAACTCATCCAAGGATGCACAGCAGGTAACTGAAGGAGCTGAACTTTGGTCTGGGATCTACTGAACTTCAGACATCACCCCAGCTAGTCTCCTGGAGACCCCTCTGAGCTTATTGTACCTGTTGATGGTGTCGCTAGCTCCTACTTGTAGGATCCTCGAGATGTAGGTAGGTTTGACATTTCCATTTCCTAAGTGGAGGAACTGAAGCCAAGAAAAAAAAAAGTCATAATAAGTCTGTGGTCCCAGAAAGGAGGGCTAGCTTGGACTTGAACCCGAGTTTGGTTTGGGGGTTGTTTCTGTTGTTGTTGTTATTTTGTTTTTTTCCATTTCCAAGTCTATTTCTTCTGCCAGGCCTGGACCTTGCCAGCATAGCACTTGAGTCATGAGGTGATCTTGGCCGACATTTATGAGAGGATTACTGATCAATCATATCTCCTTGGGCAAGGTTCCTTTCCTTTGGGTTTTCCCCTTCCCATTAGGAAAAAATATAACTATCGGGCCAGGTCTGAAATCCCCCAAGTTCCTTCTACTTAATCAGTGTTCCCTAAGGCAAGCTCTGACCTCGGGAGACAGATGAAGGAGGCTCCAACATCTCGGCTCAGCGAGTAAGAAGGTCATTTAATTCAAGGCCGATTGGTTAGGGAGATCGTTACTGTGCACATGGCAGAAGCAAACACATGGAGGCAGAGAAGGTGAGGGCCTGCTGGGCATGTCAGGGTGCAGAGCCCCAGGGGACTTTCAGTTATTCTGAGATAGGGTCTCATTTGGTTTTGGTTTTTGTTTTGAAATGGGCTCTTAAGTAGCCAAGGCTGGCCTCAAACATCTGTATAGCCAAAGAATGCCTTGACTCCTGATCCTCCTGCCTCTACCTACAAATGATGGATTAGAGGCACGTGTCACAAGACCCATGTCTGTCTGTCTGTCTCCCAGTGTGTCTCTTGCTCTCTTTCTCCGTCTCCCTCCCCCCTCTCTCCCTCTCTTTCTTTTATGTAATGTAGGCTGGCCTTGAACTTTATACACAGCTCATGAACTTTATACACAGCTCAGGCTGGAATCAAACTCACATCCTCCTGCTTCTCCAAGAGCCGAGATGGCAGGTACATGCCACAAGGTCATCCTAGGATCCCGAATCTCTCCACTTACTCTCAACTTCTGGGACCTGGAGACCTTGTACCACAGTAGCTTCTAACCCCCGCAGCTCCAGCCCTAAGTGGGCCTCCCAGAGGAGAGGCTGGAGCAGGTTCTATCTGGGCCAGCAATAAAGGCTGTGTGACCTTGCTGTCCAGCTCCTCCCTCACTCAGCCTGGATTTCCCTATTGATTAACTGGGGAAGTTGGATCAGAGCGAGCCGGAGCCATAATAAAAAGCAAGGTTTATGAGCACTTTCTTCAGATCGGCAGCAATCCCTTGAGACAGGTAATGGTGTTATCCTTGATGGACAGATAAGCGCCGTAAGCATACAGGGGTGGAGTCACCCACCCAAGGTCACATACTAGTATTGCCCCGTAAGGGCCACACCTAGGACTGCTTGACTGAGCTCCAAAAAAAAAGCTGCTGACTTGCATATACAGTCAAGCCCTTTGACCTGCACAGTAATCACTGTGGGACTTTATCTGTAGGAAATAATCCAGATGTTCATAGCAGCCGTATTTACAACATGATAGATAACTGTGGGCTGGGGTACAGGGCCCTCCTTGTTTTCTTTAGAAGTTAGGCAGCTTCAGATAAATTGCGGTTTATTGAATACCAGCTTGGCTAGTACGCATCGGCAACCCCCAGCTATCCCTGTGAATCAAGAGCCATTTCCCCCATTCCTAAACCAAACTCAAGCTTCCAGGTTCAGAGAGGTTGAGGGAGTTGCTGAGGACACACAGCTTATGACAGGTAAGGCCTCGTTCCCTGCTATCTAAGATAGGAATGGAGGATCCGTTTCACTGGACAAGAGATGTTTCTGCTCATCACTCCAACCTCAGGCTGACAAATCAGAGAGCGGGGGCTTGGCCTCAGGTCCCTCTCCCCAAAACACTGCTTCTGACTGAGAAACGCTCCTGGCCTTGGTTTCACATCTATGAAATGGAGTTGCTATTGTCTGCTCTGCATGGTGGTTAAAGGTAATGAGTGCTTGGGTGCTGTGATTTAAATGTTGGTCCCCCAGTGTAGGTAGGTGGGTGCCAGCCAGGGGGTGTGGCCTGGGCAGAAGTCTTCTGAATGAGGCAATGCTTATCTCTCTGAAATGAATTTGTTATTGTGGGACCTTGGCCTTTCTCTCTCTCTCTCTCTCTCTCTCTCTCTCTCTCTCTCTCTCTCTCTCTCTTCTGCACCCCAGGCATGCTGTTATGGTAGTGAAAAACAGATAAAGACATTGCCCAGTGCCACCAAGTAAGCAGAAAACACTCAGCCAGCCTAACACGTGGAAAGAGACTTGAGACAAAATGGGCTGAGAAAGAACTAGGGAAGAGAGAAAGCAGACAGGCAACCTCCAAAGCACAGGTTGGCCGGCGATGCCGTTGGCTATCTTCTGGCCTTCTGGGTGCTGTCTCTGTGACTACACATTGACTGGACCCTCCCCTGACCTGTGGACCATCCCTTCCTCCAGTTAAACTGGCCACAGTACCTACACACACACACACACACACACACACACACACACACACACACACACACACACACACACACACACACGTCAATTGCCCAGGAAGGATCAGGGGTATTGGCCGCATAAGGATCCAGTCTTTCAGAAGCTGAACTGAGAAACTGTGACTATCACGGAGCCTCCCAAACCTTCCTAGCAGGCTGATGGACCTGTCAGGGTCACACAGAGTGACATCAGGAACCAAACTGGAACCCAGGAGGCCTGCCATCTCTCAGACACAGAACATAGTCAACAAGGAGACCTGGGGCTCATGACACATGCTGACCTCATGGCACAAGGCTAACCTCACAAGGCTGAAGATCATTAACTTAATAGGTGTAACCCTGCTTGGGAATAACCCAGTGTGGGGCTGGAGAGATGGCTCAGCCTTAAAGAGCACTGACTGCTCTTGCAGAGGACCTGGGTTCAGTTCCCAGTACCCATACCAGGTGGCTGGCAAACAACCTAACTCCATCGCCAGAAGATCTGATGCCTTCTTCTGGGTTCCTTGTGAACTTCATGCACTCTGTGCACTCTGTGTGTGTGTGTGTGTGTGTGTGTGTGTGTGTGTGTGTGTGTGTGTGTGTGTGTGTGTGTGTGTGTATCTACTCAGTCACCTACATCTACACATTTTTATTTTTAAGTGAATATTTAAAAATTAACAGAAATAAAAAGAACCCACTATAAATGTGGGATGCAAGCCCAAGGTAAGCTTCCACTGGGCTCCAAGTAGCCCTGAGTTTGAAGAGCAAGTGTCAGGGTAACAAGCAGGTCCTTGGAGCAGAGGTGGGGCAACCACTGACCTACCCTAGCAGAGAAAGATGGAACCCCAGGTCCAGAGAAGCCAAGACAGCTGCAGGCTTTCACAAGCTCCCAGCTGCAGCCAAGACAGATTGGTTAGTGAACAGACAGCAAAATCACAGAGACAGACACCCCAGACATGTTCCAGCCCATCACTCTGACGGGTGCAGAGCTGAGTCTGCCTGCTCTCCTGCCCCTTCCCGAGCCTTGGACTTGGAGAGGCTGGTGGCTCCCTCAGGCCAGTCCTCATCCTTCCACATGCAAACCTGCCAACAGACTTTCTCATTCTCCTTCCTTGCTGGACTCCAGTCTTACCCGGCATGCCTGGTATAGATCCTGCTATCTGACTGCTGACCCTTCCTCTCAAACCTTCCACGGCTCCCCATGTCCACAGGGTCCAAGCCAGACCCCTTGACTTGGCATCAAGCGCCTCCATGATTTAGTCTTGGACATTCCAGCCCCACCCCGCCCACTGTGTCCCAGAGTTGACCCTCTGTCTCAGGACACCCGCCTTTAGCATTGTCGCCTCCATCTGGGTTTGGTGTAATAGATCTAATTTGGCCTTTGCCCATGGACAACTTTGTGGTCTGAGGCAGTGGCCTCTTCAAAGGACAGAAGGTCTGTCTGTCCACCAGTGGAAGCTTAGTGGCCCTGCTACCTCGAAGTGCAAGTTTAGTGGAGTATGCATTCCTTGCTTGTAAAAGTGGGGGTGATGCCCTTTCTCAGATGTCAGTGCTTGGGCGCCCTTTACCTTTGCGCCCTCACCTATGCCTCTGTCTCTCTGTACTCGCCACTGCTGGCAGCATGGAAGCCAAGCCACAGCTTCCCAGGACAAGACAGAGTTGGAATGTTTACAACCCAGCTTCCTATGGCAAACAGAGATCCAGGCTCCAGAGCCTGTTTACCACCCCCAAGCTAGATGGGTCAGAGGTCAGGACTCCTGTCAGTTATGCTTGACTCCCCACCTCCGGGCTGATGACCCCCAGATGCCTATGGAGAGCATTTCTCTCTCATGCTGGCCAGAGCTCTTCCCCAACTCTTCCTCCCTGCCTCCAGCCCCCCCAGCCCCGAGAGGCCTTGCTCCTGCCTTCCCTAGGAGAGCCGAAGGGCAGTTGCTGGCTTGCCTTATAATCACCCAGCTAAAAAGCCCAATTCCTTTCCTCTAGGCATGCTACAGTGTCTTGTTCTTGGCCTCAAGGGCTGAGTCCGTGAAGGCAAGGTGGACCCTCTCCTCGGCCAGCCTCTCCCCATCCCTCCACTGCCTGTCCTCTTGTGGTGGCTGAGCCTTCTGCACTCTGGGTGCTCTCTGTCTCTCTCTGTCTCTGTCTGTCTGTCTGTCTGTCTGTCTCCCCCCCCCCCGTGTGTGTGTGTGTGTGTGTGTGTGTGTGTGTGTGTGTGTGTGTGTGTGTACTCTGTCTCCATGAACATCAGATCCCATTACAGATGGTTGTGAGCCACCATGTGATTGCTGGGAATTGAACTCAGGACCTCTGGAAGAGCAGTCAGTGCTCTTAACTGATGAGCCATCTCTCCAGCCCCCTCATTGTGGCATTTTTATACATATATGTTAGTTCACTTCATTCTCATTCAGAGACCCCCCTGCATGGCCCTCTTCTCTTTAACTAGGCAACTAGGCCCCTCCTTCTCCGCATCATCCTCATATCCAGGGTGTTCCATTTGCAGGGCCAGGCTGTATCTTCAGCCTACCTGGCTCACCCTCAGCACTGCCCCCACAGACCACTTCCATGGCTCCCACTGTTTTGCCTGCAGCTCCTGCGGTATTGAGTGTCCTCTGTTCCCACCCCTACCACCATGGCCTGTATTTCCAATTCCAGCCAGTGATTCCTAGATCCTTAGGTCTACACAGACATGCCTTCTGATCCCCAGTGCTGGGAACTGGGAACCTATGGGCTCCCACCTGAATAAATGTCTCTCAGGCTTACTCCTGCCAGGTAAGTCTACTCTCTGCAAACCTGCTCCCCATCCACCAGCTCAGCTCTGTAAACAATTCCACCCAAAATCCTGGTGTTACCTGAAAGCCATTTTATTGGATTTTGGGAGACAAACAGCAGGTCAGGCCAATTAAATCTCAGCAGCTACTAGGAAAAGTAAGACTGGTGAGAGGAAGTAGGAAAGCCAGGCTTTTTGAGTTAAAGATCAAGAAAGTAAGAAGGCTTAGCAATGCAAGTCTTCCAGAAGCTACAAGGGAAGTGGTATAGGGACAGGCATTCAGAGAGAAGGACAGTAAGGATGCCCAGAGTAGCAGGTCAGTAGTGGTACACACCTTTAATCTGAACATTCAGGAGGCAGAGGCAGGTGGATCTCTGAAGTTTGAGGCCAGCCTGGTCTACAGAGTGAGTTCCAGGACAGACAGGGCTACACAGAGAAACCCGGTCTCAAGCAAGCAAACAAACAAACACTCCCAGAGTGTGACAGTGAGCAGGCTGGGGATTTGGGCAGGTATCTAAAAAACAAGAGCAGGAAGGGAAAAGGAAAAAAAAAAAAACCTATGCTTTCTGAAATAGTTTTCTGAGTTCTAACTCAGAAAGCATTCAGGCTTAGCAGTGAGGTCTGTAAGCAGCTGCATCATGGGAGGGACTTGCAGGGTCAACAAGAGATGAATCTCATTAAGGGGTAATTATTCCTCCCGTCTTCTTAACCTTAACCTGTTTCTTAAAGTTACAGCTTTTAAAAAATGATTTATTTTATGTATATGAGTGCTCTATCTGCATATACACCTGCACGCCAGAAGAGGGCATCAAATCTCCTTAGAGATGGTTGTGAGCCAACTGTGGTTGCTGGGAATTGAACTCAGGAACAACAGCCAGTGAGTGCTCTTACCCGCTTAGCCATCTCTCCAGACCTAAGTTACAGCTTGTTTGAAGGAAGGATTTTTCTGTCCATATGACTGACAGGGTCATTTGGATTAACTCTTGAGGGAGGGGATAGTATGTTTTTCTTCTCATATTATCTTTGGAGCAGTTTAGAATGTTATGTTTCTGCCCAAGGTTAGGGTTAGAACTCAGACCTCATTATTTTGACCAAAAATCAAGTAACAACGTAGATCCAAAAGAATTAGAGAATAATAAGGGCTGGAGAGATGGCTCAGTGATTAAAAGTGTTTGCTGTACAATCATGAGAGATGGGAGCTCAGCACCTATATAACCAGCAGGGTGCACACATATGCCTGCAATTCCAGCTCCGTGGAATCCTGACACACACACACACACACACACACACACACACACACACACACACACACAGTAAGCAGGCTCAGCAATGCATACATATACATACATATATAAATCCTTTTAAAGCAGAATTAAAGAAAAAATTTTTAAAAACTATGAAGTTACCACACCTTGCCAGGACATAGCTGTCTCATAATGCGCCTCAGCGAAGTCCGGTGCTCTCCAGCTTCCTCCTCACCACACAGTGTTCCAAACGCAGCGAGGGGACAATTGTGGAGTTTTTCTACCTTTTATATGGAATTTCAAAACCTAAAGAGGGCCAATTATGGTCTTTCCTTTCTTCAAACTTAGTGTGTTGTCAGGGATGCAGAGAGTGGGCCAAAGCGGGCTATGGATCTTCAGTGACCTACAAGGCCGCTAAGGTCCATCTGACCAGCCCCCGCCCCTTGGTGACCTAGTCAGTCACCAAGTCATCATCTGTGCAGTCTCAGTGCACTTGATTGACAGGCTGGGCTCACCCTCCCCTCCCTTCCCCACCCCCACACAATCCCTGCTTCAGAACAGCTTCTCCACACATCTCTCCAGGACATGCTTACCCTTCATTCCACTCTCCGTACAATAGTCCGGTGGATCTTTCTAGAACACAAGTCTTTTTATATCACCAGTTTGCCCTGGATTTCTCACCATTCAAAACCCTTACAACTTGGGCACCAACCCCAACACTACTGACCTTCCCCACACAGTGAGCATCGGGTGGCTAGGACTTAGTTACTGGCCTTTGGCTCCGCCTTCTTGCAGCTTCAGACTGTGCTCTTCCTGGTCCCTCTGTCTGGACTGTTTCTCCTTCACCCTCAGAGACCAGGCCCAGGGCTGCACCCCTCATTTCCTACTCGCCCACGGTTCCCTGGGGAACCTGTGTTTTCCCTCCACTGCCAGGTTGTTTGCAGTCTCTATGGGTGCCTGCGGTTACTTAATTCATGTCTCCTGGCTCCTGAACTGCAGATTCCACAAAGGCCATGGCCATGTCTGACTTGTTCACTCTCCAGCAACACTGTGGCCCCAGGCACACGTGCTGTAGTTGGAACCCAGGACTCCATGACTGGGCCACACCCACTTTCCCTATGGCTATGTTAACTTTCTCCGTGGCCCTTCCTCCACCCAGCCTCAGGAAGCTCCCATCTGCTCCTACTACATCTCTGATCTTTCTGGAGCACTCCTCATCCAACAGAAGCCATCCCTTGGGACTGCTCTTCATGATGACTGCTCCCTAACCTTACTGTGGCCATCTTCCAACTGGACAGAGCACCTGCTGATGAAAGAAGAGTCATACTTTCAGTCACATTTAGCTGCACTCTCCCCTTGCAGTGCCCAGCTGCTACCCACACAACCCCTCTGACAAGATTCTAATCCCCACACCTGCGACCCCTTTCCCAGTAGTCCTAAGTCCCCCAGCCCTGGAGCAGGGACCACCCTGAACTTTTGATTTCCTCAAGCCCCTCTCAGCCCTGGCTGAGGTCCACCACCTGGAGTTTGCACAGGAGGGCTCAGCCAGGAATTGTGTCTTGGGTCAGTCTCAGATATGCTGCAGGATCTTAGGCAAGTCAGGAGCCTCTTCCTGGCCTTGGTTTCCTCACACAAAAGACCAGAGCAGCAATGGCTGGTACTGCTAGGATTTGGGGACAATTAAATCAGGAAACCCACAGGAAGCATGAAGACCAGCACTTGGTGCCTGCTGTGTACCACCCAACTTCTGAGCATCTGTTTCCTGGTATGCCCCTCCGACCTTGTGTTTAGATGGAAGCTCGTGCCCTGCATCTGTGTTCCTTTGCCTAGCCCCAAGTCTGGTTCCCAGAAAGCTCAGTAAATGCTTATTAATGAGTTAATAGACCACACACTTGGCACCTCCCATACCATTGTTCCCTTACTTGCAGGGCAAACCTTATCTCTCCTAACAGGATCTGGGCTCCTGGGGCTGGGGGTGGGACCAGGGAAGTAGAGCAGGAGGTGTCTTCATGTCAGGGCATTCAGACCTGGAAAGGAGCTGATACTTCCCTCCACCCCTCTACCCCCCACGGTGCCCAGCTCAAGAAAGAGTCAGAAGGACTTGCTGACAGATGGCCTGCCATCTTCCCCCCATGAAGGAGACAAGTCCCCCTATGAGCTACTGCCCTAATTACGTCTGTCCCTCCCTCCACACACATCTGCCTTCCCAGGCAAGAATATGCTTGACATTCTTGCACAGAGTTCTCTTGGCTGGTGGTTCCCAGCCAGCTTGGTCAGTTTCTTCGGAAAATTGCAGCAGAGAGAGAAAGTTTTCTTAAAGCCACAGAGACCAAACCCAGAAACAAGTCTACCCATGCTCTTTGGCACATCCATGTGAGGGGCAATGTCAAAAGTAGACATTAGAAGACGGAGCAGCAATGTCCAGGGGTGGACTCTACTTAAACAATCTGGGATCTATAACCAACCAGCAGGGATCTTGGGCAATTATCTTTTCTGAGTTAGAGTCTTTAAAAAAAGAAATCACAGCTGTGCTAGGTTCAGAGGACTGGATTTGATGAATGCTCACAAGGTGAGCTGTTACTATGGTACCACGGAAGGTTGGAGCCCAAAAGAACCCCTAAGGAAGATTTAGCAACAATGTTGCAGCCAGCAGAGGAGGCCCAAAGTCATTACACCATACAGCAAGGCCCGTACACTACATTTTCCTAACACTTGTTAATGTTGGTTTCCAGGTGTGTTCTCTCAGCTCCTGATCTCAGGGAGGATCATTCACCTCAACTGAAAGAGCTCAGATCTGAAAGCCAACATGGGACGTCATCCAGTGGTCACTTGCTCATGAGTGGGCCCTTTCCAGCTGAGGGTGGCACCACCTGTTAAAAAGTGATCTTACTGAAGGCTAGCCCACCGCTTGTGGACTAGGAAGGCAGAGACTGTGATGTAGCTCACTATGTTCAGAGCCAGACCTTGCAGAGATGAAGACTTTGTGCCAGGAAGGCGAGATGTGACCCAGTGCCCTTTTCCAGCTGGGCTCCGCTCTCTGGCTTCCTTTCTCCTGGCCCAGAGGCTCTGCCTACCCACCTGCCTGACAGATGGATGACTGTTTCTCCTGCTTCCCTCTCTCCCACCCCAGGTGTTGCCTGCTGCCTTTCCTCTCCCCAGGACCGGTGGGTCCATCTGGAGAGTCTAGAGCCAGCACTGGAGACAGAGGGCTAAAGGGTAGGGGACTGGGCTTCTGATTCACGGCTCTGAGAGACAGTAAGGAGCTTGCGCATCTCTCAGCCTGGGCAAGGAGCTGGGTTGAGTCAGGAAAGCAGGGCACAGACGATTTCTCAGACCTGAAAGGTCTTTTCCATGTGGGAGGAGAAGCTAACCTGGGCTAGGCTAATAAGCATGGCAGTACCTGTCATTCACTGAGCAGCTGGGTCATCTGAATACAAGTCACACCCATGCCATCCCCTCACCCCTCCTCCTTGCAGCAGCTCCTTTTTCCCCAGAATGGCTTATGAGGAAGAAATAGAAAGGACATAGAGGAGGACATCCACTCAGGTCACATTGTCAAGGCTGCCCCGCATCTCTGCAGAAGTGCCCATGGGGGAGCTGCTTGGAGGAGACCCTTCTCATCAGGGAAGTGTCATTTGGCCCTAGGGTGAAGAGAGCATGTTCTCCTTAGCTCTATAAGCACTGACCTAAGAGGCTCCTGTGGTCCTGGGGAAGGATGTGACAGAACCTGCTGTGGCCCTGTGAAGGCCACTCCCTTCTCTGAGTCTGCAAAGTCAGTCTCAAGATGGATGAACAAATCTGTCCAGGTCTCCAAGAAGCCCGGATGCTCTGTGTCATTCCCGTAATTAATCAGTCTTGTGTCCATGTAACAAAATACCCAGGCAGTCACCTCAGAGGGAGAAGATCTTAGCTTATGGTGTTGAATATTTCAGTCCTTGGTTGGCCGGGCTTGTTGCTTTACCACTGTGTGGTAAGGAAGAGCATCCTGTGAGCTAGTGTGGTCTTCTCATGGCAGCTGAGGAGCAGAGAGGGAGGAGTTAGAGTCCCTCAATCCTCTTTGAAAATATGTCCCCCAAACCCCTACTAGTCTCCCAACTTTTTTTTTTTTTGATACTTTATTTACATTTCCGATGATTCCCCTTTTCTTTGGAAACCCCGTGTCCCCTCCCCC
>CM052702.1:110002964-110037412 GCA_028551405.1 Uromys caudimaculatus
AAAATCAAACTCCAACCGTCCAATGTCTGGGATCCACTCACGATCTTCTGGATTCCTCCAAGTGCTTGAGTCACTTCTCCAGCTCTGCCCTTTGTAGCACACACCTTGTCTTCTAGGCTCCAGATGCCTGTACTCCACTGCTGCTGCTGTTCTTGGTGGTCATCTCATGGTACTGGCATCTCCAAAACACTGCTGTCTTCTGCTGCTTCTAGGCTTTACCAACAGCCTCTCATAGGCTCTCTTCATGGTGCCAAGCCTCACCTCCTTTGCCTGACCCCTTCAGTCCTGGGCCATCAATTGCAACTGAGGCTGTACCTTCACCAATGGCCTTCCACGGCTGCTCACAGTGCCCAGGCCTCAGCTGCTCTTCACGACTCCTTCATGCCTTCAAAACCAGTACCACCTGGGTGACTCTTCACATTACCAAGTCCAGCCACAGCACAAGGTACAACCCTGGCTATCTCTGGAATGCAGCCTCTGTGCTCTCAGAAAACACTTCTCAGAAGATTTCACCCCAGTGATGCTGGTCTCTTCTTAATCACCACTAATATCTTAGCTCCAGCTAACCCAGCAATGCAATGGTTTTGCTTTAGTAGTACTGGTATCTTGTTAATCACAGCTGATTTCTTCAGCCCCAGCTAACCAAAACCACATTATCTTAAATTAAACTAACAATGACCCTGATAAGAGTCTTTAATCTTCCCTCTGAAATTTCACAATCCAGGCCTCCATCTTCTGCACTGCTCTCAACATTATCTTCCAGGCTCCTTCAGAACACCCCACAGAGCTCTTAACATCCCAATGGCTCTTCTAGCTCAAAGTTCCAAAGTCCTTCCACAGTCCTCCCCAAAACATGGTCAGGTTGTCACAGGAATACCCCACTATGCTGGTACCAATTTGTCTTAGGGTTTCTATTCCTGCACAAACATCATGACCAAGATGCAAGTTGGGGAGGAAAGGGTTTATTGAGTGTACACTTCCATGCTGCTGTTTATCACCAAAGGAAGTCAGGACTGGAACTCAAGCAGGTCAGGAGCTGATGCAGAGGCCATGGAGGGATGTAACTTACTGGCTTGCTTCTTCTCCTGGCTTGCTCAGCTGGCTTTCTTATAGAGCCCAAGACTACCAGCCCACAGATGGTACCACCCACAAGGGGCCCTCTGCCCTTGATCACTAATTGAGACAATGCCTTACCACTGGATCTCATGGAGGCATTTTCTCAACTGAAACTCCTTTCTCTGTGATAACTCCAGCTTGTGTCAAGTTGACACACAAAACTTGCCAGTACAGCCAGCAAAGGCCTCCTCTTGAAACTCTCAAAAATCCAAGATAAAATTAAATATTCTAAGTTAAAAATAATCACAAACAAATAAATAATAATTTTGACATATGTGATGACCCACAGCAGCTGTGCCTTGGCCTGTAGTGCTCCAAGAGCCAGAAACCTCTGGGGTAAATCTTCCAGTCAGTACTGAGCCTGTTCTTGATCTATACTTGAAGCTGAGAAATACCTGGGATACTATGGCTGTGTGCTATGGAGTAGTGGAGACCAGGCCTCTGGCAGTGATCAGGGTTTCTGGGAACCAGGATTTGTTTGGGGCTAATTCAGTAATCCTTCAAAGATCTGAGATCACCTGTGCTCACTCACATGCACTTTAAATCCCAGGTGTATCTGCCTGAATTCAAGGACAACCTGGACTACAGTGAGATATGAAGCAAATACTTTAGGAGAGGAGAATTTCTTTTGGCTCCTGGTTTCAGGATATGGTCTGCTGACTCTATTGCTTCAGGCCTGGAGCTGATGGCACGTGATAGGGACTGCTCAAGTCTTGGTGGTCAGGAAGCAGAGAGGGGAACAGGAAGAGGTTAGGGAAAGGGTTAGAGGTTAGAGGTTGTTTTTTAGAGGGGTGGGATTGTTGTTTTTAACATTTATGTGTGCATGTGTTTGTGTGGTGTGTATGTATGTGTGTGGTATGTGTATGTATATGTGTGGTTTGTGTATGTATGTGGTGTGTGTGTGCATGCATGTGGGGGGGTCAGAGGACAACTTATGGGAGTTGATTCTCTTCTTCCCTCATTTGGGTCCAAGGGACTAAACTCCAGCTGTCAGGGTTGGTGGTGCATGCCTTTACCCACTGAGCAATCTAACCAGCCCTGGTTTTTGGTTTTCAGCATCTCTGGTACCCTAGGCTGAGCTGGAACTCTCTGTGGAGTCCAGGTTGATCTTGAACTTCTGACCCCCCCAGGTTGAACTTGACAGATACCAGACTTCCAGGTGTGTGTGCTGCCACAGGCGACTTGACAGGGACCTACTTCCAGGGCCTATCACTTCAGTTAGACTCTACCTCCTGTTTTGTATCACCTCCTAATCATCATTAAGGCTTTGATTAAGTCAGAACCCAATTTCCCCAAATCTCACCACCTGGTAAACTCCGCACAGGAGTCCGTGGGGGGATATTTCATTTGCCAGTCATAACGGTGCCCATGCATATTAGCTTTCTGTTGTTATAATAAAATCCACAAGGATGGGAAACCTGTTTGTTTATTTCTTTATTTTTATTATTTTTATGTGTGTGTGTGGGTGTTTTGACTACATGTATGTCTGTGCACTGCATGCATGCCTGGTGCCTGTAGAGTCCAAAAGAGGGAATCAGGTCCCCCAGAACTAGAGTTATGGACAGTTATGAGTTTACATTTGGGTGCTGGGAATCAAACCTGAGTCCTCTGGAAGAGCAGCCAGTGCTCCTAACTGCTGAGCCATTTTTCCATATACCTCCACATTTAAAACTCTGTTTAACTCACAGTATTGAGTCTTGAGACAGTTCCCAGGAGACATACAGCATCATTCTCTCCTGGTAACTAACTGGAATTAAATCAGATGTGCACCACCACACCAATGCCCAGCCCATTTTGTTTTGAGGGGGACAGGGCCTCATTTATCCCAATCTGGTCTTGAACTTGCTATGTAGCTGTGGAAGACCTTAAACTTCTGATCCTCCTACCTCTAATTTCAGAGCTATAGGTGTGCTCTGCCCTGCCTGGCTCCTCTGAAATTCATCTTCATTTTCTTTCTTCCTTTGAGACAGAGTCTCTCTATGCCTCCCTGCCTGTCCTGGAACTTGCTGTGTAGATCAGGATAGCCTTGAACTCACAGAGATCCTCACCTGAATGCCTGGGTTAAAGGCATGCACCACCATGCCCAGCCTCTCCTGAGTCCCTTATACCAACAAATCCCTATGGGCTCCTCAAACCAGAGCATTGACTCTGAAGCCCAGAGGAGCCAGATCTAAAGGGCCGTCTCTCCTGAGACTCTATACATGGATGTAGACTCTAGATTTGCACCAAGATAAGTCAGCTTATAATCCTGTCACTGAGCTAGCTGCTCCTCTAAGGAGTGACTTCATAATTGGTCCCAGGGTACATGTTAGAATCGGATCCTCCAGCAGCTCAGGGAGACAGAGGAGAGCTGGCTTCCCTGGTGAATATGAATACTCCTGAAGAGGCTACAGGCTCTGGTCCTGTGCTGTGGGGAGCAGTCTGGCCAGTGGGAGGGGCCGCACAGGGTGTATGAATCTGGATCCTCGATTCTATCATGTCCTGCCTGCCCTTGCTCTGATTCTCAATTCTCCCCATTTCTTACATTTTTTACAGAAGAACCCAGCAAAGGCCATGAGTTCAACACCTACCAGATCAAACCAGGTACCTGGGTCCTGCTCACTTGGTTCTGGCCTCCATATAAGATGACAACCTTTTCCCAAATTATCAGAAGTCCCTGAGTCTTGTCTTGGCCTAAGAAGAGAGAGATGTTTGCTTTCTGTTTTCTCTCTGTAAGATGCCAGGTGCCATCAAAAGCAGACATCCCAACCCTCGGCCCCAAGGCACCCAGCCCTGACCTCTAAAGTCTCCCTTAGATGACTTTCCTCCACTGCCCTGGAACTGCCGTTAGCTGAGCACAGGGGACACTGAAGTAGCTGCTTCATCCTTGAAGTATCCTGAGCTGCCAGGTCACATCCCCAAACACAAGCTATCATTCCTGCCCCCAGCCCTCACTGGGGAGTGACCAGTCCGGTCCACAAGGTCTTCATTCATCAGTGTCCTAACCATGCCACCAGTTTCTGCCACAGTCAGTGTTCTTATTTCCAAACACCAGAGACAGGTGAGTTTTATTATCCTGGAAGCTACATATCATCTGGTGTCAGAGTTGACAGTCTGTGCAAGCTGAATTCTGGAGGGGCCAGGGAGACCCAGACAGCACTTCAGTTTGGGAAGGATGGACTAGGGCCACAGCCTCTCTGCTGGCCTTCCAAATTACCAAGGATAGCCCTTTCTGACCCTGGGCCTTGGGTTTCTCTTCCTGTCATACAGGGTGTGCACGTGTGTGTGTGTGTGTGCGTGTGCGTGTATAAGAGAAAGAGACAGAGACAGAGAGAGACAGAGACTGAGACTGAGACAGAGAAAGACAAAAAGAAAGAGAAACAGACAGAAACAGAGAGGAGAAATGGTAAGGGTGTGTGTGTGTGTGTGTGTGTGTGTGTGTGTGTGCGTGTGTAAGAGAAAGAGACAGAGACAGAGAGAGACAGAGACTGAGACTGAGACAGAGAAAGACAAAAAGAAAGAGAGACAGACAGAAACAGAGAGGAGAAAGGGTAAGGGTGGGTGTGTGTGTGTGCGTGCGCATGTGTGTATGCTGTTCACTACAGGCTTTGTAGGTATCTAGACATAGCACAGCTCTCACCTCAAAGCAAAAGGAGTCACATAGGGGTGACTGTGTCCTGGGAACATGGATTCAGGGTACCTCAAATACCATGTTCTGGCACGGAAATGGTTTTATAACATTATCATAGCTGCAGGATAAAAGAAAGCCATAAATCAAGGTGGTTTTCAAATATAGTTGTGGGGACCTTGGGTAAGAGGGTCACTGCAATGTAAAGGAACCTCTGCTCGGGGCCTCTGTGCTCCCTGTGGTCTGGTGGAAGCTAGAAGTCTGTTCATTTATTTCAGGACTTACAGGATGGTCACAAAGATGTTCTGTCAGACATAGAAAGGGGAATGGGAGTTACAGAAATGTCTCAATATTTAGAGCACTGGCTGCCCTTTCAGAGGACTGGGTTAAATTCCCAGCACCTACATGGTGGCTCACAACCATCTGTAACTTTAGTTTCAGGAGATCCACTGCCCTCTCCTGACCTCCTTAGGCACCAGGCAAATGTATAGTACACAGACATTCAAACAGCCAAAACACTTGTATACATAAACATAAATCAATCTCTTTTAAAAATGTAATTTTAAAAAATGTTTAAAGAAGTGGGCAATCAGAGGCTAGGTGAACTGAAGACAGTCCAAGATAATGTGTCTCTGAATTTGTAAAATTCCAACCCTCCACAATCACAAACTTTTAACCCACCCTAAAATCTAACACAGATATGGCTCCTCCCACCCCCAGGAGCTTCAGTTCACATGGGGTAAAAGACCTAACAGTAAGTTAGAAGTGAGTGACCAAGCCGTGGTCACAGAGCTACCAGTCTCTGGGACTCAGTTTCAACATCTGGAGAGGGAGGACAATGTTTTCTCCAGCTCTACTGAGGTACTGTGTCTACAACACTCATTCCTAGGCAGTCCTTAGCTCAGCGTGTAATGAGCCCAGTGTCTGTCTCTGTCTCTATCTCTGTCTCCCCAGAGCAGGAGGATATGCCATTGGCTCAGTAAATATTTGTCCAATGTGAAACTTACTGAGATCATTTAGTAACTGGAGCCCTGGATAGGCTGGCCCTTCTTTGAACAGACCATAGTCCTGACTTAAGGACAAAACTTTGCTGGGGCAGGGGACAGGGTGCAAGGGTCACTGGGTGTAGACTATGGGCATGAGGAGGCACCACAAGCCTGTGGCACACAGTCCTTGCCCTTGGGGAACACATAGCCTGGAGCAGGAGGCAGGCAAGAAAGAGACAGTTGAGGACCGGGTGAGCATGCTGTGAGAAAATAAAACCAAGCGATTCCTGCTGGGGCAGCCAGGAACAGACTCTGAGGAAGGGATGTTCGAGGAGGGGCTGAGGGGTGGAGACAGGGGCAGGGAAAGAAGTCTGCAGCCAGAACAACCCATTCCACAAAGGCCCCGAGGCAGAATCATATTTGAAATTGTGGAAGAACAGAACAGTCCAAGTTCGGAAGCGTGGCAGGAGGGAGAAAGAGTGAGGAGGTGAGAGACCAGACACCCTCACTCCACAGCGCAGAGTATCCCTCTGCATTCAGGCTTGGGCTTGGCTGCTATCACTGACCCTTTCTTTCTCTGTTTGGATGCTGGGATCCTGGGCAAGCTGACAGCTAAGGCAGAGAAGTCCCACTTCCTGTTCCCCAGGAGCCACCTTTTCAGGGGCCCTCTGGTTCCTGCCTTCCGCAGTCTAAACCCTATAATCCAAACCTGTAGCACTGTGCATGGCCCTAGCTCCAGCCATCCCTGCCATGATCCATCCCCCATACTAACTTCCTCTCAAGAACAAGCTTCCAGCAGGACTAAGAGGAACTCTAAATGATCCTTGTATTGTTCTAACCCCAAACCAGCTGTCAGCCCCAAGCCTCCCAGGGATTCAGCTATGTGGGACAGTGTATGGGGCACTGAGCAGCACAAGGCAGGAGATAGCAGAGCCAGACATTGAGATTCCAGACTAGATAAGCTGCTGGGGACCAGGAGGGGGCCCAGCGCGTTCCTGGGTGGTGATGCTATCCCCTCTCCCACCAAGGTGGCAAGCAGGAACCTCTGACTCCCCCAGAGGGTGAGGGAGCTGTCAGCTGTGGGAAGACAGGACTCTTACAGGATGGCTCCAAGGAGCAGGAAATTGGTCCACCACACCAGAGGCAGGAGGGGCTGGGCATGATGGTAATTAGGGGCCCTGTAATTAAGGCATTTTGGGATTGGTTCAGCCATTCCCAGGAATAGAGTAGGTACAGCCTACAGACCAGGCTGGGAGGAGTTTGGTCTCTGTTCCCCACCCATCCTTCCTTTACCATGTCCTGTGCCCACCATTTGCCCTCCTAAGCTGTATTTGCAGAGTAGACTCACAGCCACCTTGGCTCATGGGGTACCACACCCGACAATGCTTTCTTTCACTCTACTTTATTCTACCCTGCTCAGCCCCCAAGACCCTGGCAAGCCCTGTCTTATACACAAGGCTTTCTTGAATTAACCCTACCAGAATGACCACACCTTCATGCTATGTAAGAACAGAGGAGAGGACTAGCAACCTGCTGGGCACACAGCAGAACCAGAACCAAGACCCAAGACTTCTGACTTTCCCACTAGAGTTCTTTCCCCAGTCCTGTGGTCCACAAACCATGAGCCTGAGCATTGTGTGGGAAATCCAGGACACAGACCAAAGCCCACCAAAGAGTCAAGGAGGGCAGGCTCTCATTAAGCCAGCATCTCCTTCATTCTGGTTCTGAAGCAGGGAATGGGTGTGACAATGAGCACAGGGGACAGAATGCAGGGCAGAGAACTGAGAGGTGACCTTCCCAGCCATGATCCCACCTCTGTTCCGGCCTCCTCTCAACAATGGGCTTCTGCATTCTTGAGAAGGCTTCCAGGGCTTATGGAAAAGTGAGCCAAGAAAGACCCGAAGCCTAGGCTGGCACTGTGTGTGCCGGTCATCTCTCAATCACTGTGACAAAGCACCTGAGACGTCAATTTAAAAGGAGAAAAGGTTTGTTTGAGCCCATGGTGTCAGTCTGTGATGGTTTGTATATGCTTGGCCCAGGGAGTGGCACCATTAGAAGGTGTGGCCCTGTTGGAGTAGGTGTGGCCCTGTTGGAGTAGGTGTGTCACTGTGGGCGTGGGCTTTAAGACCCTCATCCCAGCTGCCTGGAAGTGAGTATTGTGCTAGCAGCCTTCAGATGAAGATGTAGAACTCTCAGCTCCTCCTGCACCATGCCTGCCTGGATGCTGCCATCCTTCCTGCCTTGATGATAATGGACTGACTCTCTGAACCTGTAAGCCAGCCCCAATTAAATGTTGTCCTTATAAGAGTTGCCTTGGTCATGGTGTCTGTTCACAGTGATAAAACCCTAACTAAGACATAGTCCATGTGACCTAATCTCCTTTCACTAAATCCTCCTTCCTTGCTTCCTTCCCTCCCTCCCTCCCTCCTTCCCTCTCTCCTTCCCTCTCTGCCTGTGTCCCTCCCTCCTCCTCCCCACTCCTTCTTTTCTTCTTTCTCCCTATCTTTCCAGGGAGGAGGTTTGTGAGCAGGGTCTTACCATGAAGCCCAGGCTGGTCCTGAAGTCATGACAATCCTCCTGCCTCAGCCTCTCAAGTGTTGGGATTTCAAGTGAGTCACCACACCCAACTAGGCCTCAGTCTTAAAATTCCTCCTCCTAGTAACACCAAGGCTAGTAACCAGGACTTTCAGGTCCAAACACTTCCAAACCACAGCTCTGTAGAGCGGGCAGGCAGCAACAGGTGATATGGTAGGTGAAGAACATTGCCGAGAGTAAAACCAGCCAAGTAAGCCCAGGAGTCGGGGCTCTGATTAGGGGGGGGAGACTTAATTCGGACAAGGGAGGGGGTCCTAGGGCCCAGAGGATGCAGGCTTCCAGCACAAGTATTAAGTCTTATCCTGAAAGTCTGGAGAAAGTGCTACAAGATTTGAGCGTGGGAAACTGTGTGGGTATGTGTGTGCACAGGTATGTGCCCTGTGAAGATCTGTGGCTGCCATTCCAGGAGAGGGCTGGAAGAGAAGCAGATGTCTCATGATCTGCTTAGAGGCTCTCCTCTCTCACAGCCCTCTCCTCGGCCCAGCGAGCAGTCAGGGAAGGAGAAGGAAATGGCTGGGGTGTGTAGATTCTGTAGAGCCTTTGGGGGCTGGGTCAGCACCTCGGAAGAGTCAGGCAAGGGCTGTGGTTCCTCTGCCGTGTAGACTGGATGCGTCTTCTCAGGTGGTGTTTGATGGGTGGGTGACTGCGGTAGGTGGCTGGCTGCTGAGATGGGTGTGGGGTGAGTGGGTGGCTGGGAAGGGTGAGCAGGTAGCTGCTGAGATGTGGTGCGCAAGTAGCGAATGGCTACAGGATGCTGGAGACAGAGGGGGGGCAGGATCAGGACCTGAAGAGCCAGATGCAGAGGGAGGGAGCTTTACGGGTGCAAGCACAATGCAGATGTCTCAGCCAGCAGGGGGCACTGGTGCTGCAGAAATCCCACCCAGTGGCCACCAGGGAGTTTGATGCCATGAAGTCTCAAGACCTGGAGCAGGGATGAACCTGGCAGTATAGGGAATAGATGAACTGGGCAGACCGCAAGACACCCTTTGGCTTGGATGCTGGCTGCTGCTTTCTGTGACTTTGGATAAGCCAGTGTTTGCTAGTGTGTGTGGCATATGATGGCAAGAAGGTGTGGTGGCAGGAGTGGCTTGAGGCTGGGGTAGCAGAGTGACTGCAGATTAATTCCATCACAGTGGCAGTCAGAGAGCAGAGACTCCACCCACCCCCACCCCGTAACTAGCTAGATATAACCAGCTAGCTCCACCCAACAGTCTACATCTGCCAAGTAGTCCCCAATGCCCAAAGGGCCCACAACCTCCCCAAACAAGGCTAACAGCTGGGGGCCACATAGTCAGACATTTGTGAGGGATTTTTCATTTTCAGATCACAACACCACTTTACCTTCTGAAGAGCCCATCTCCATTTGTACTGTAGTCTCAGTTGTATGCTGTCACCCGATGGACTCACACACAACAACTCCTTCACCTCTAGTTCCAGTTCCCACCTCACAGTACCACCCCCATGAGGTGTGGTGAGGCCCTGTGCCCATCGCATAATGAGCAGCCATGAGAAGGGTGCTGGCTTTCACAAGAACAAAACGTAAGGCTAGACATAGGGACTAGCTCAGAGGACATCCACATCCCAGTCACTGGCCCAGGGTCTCCTACCTTCCCACACAGGCCAGGGCAGGTACACTGCTCAGGGCAGAGCCAAGCCTTCAGTGCAGGATGAGGCTGCCCACTGTGGGAAGGTGGAACCGCAGCCATCTGCCATTTTTGCTTACAGGCTCTCAGTCTCAGCCTGCATCAGGGAGACTCTTACTCTATCGTCTAGAAGCCAGCATGGGTGCTTCCTGCAGGCCA
This sequence comes from Uromys caudimaculatus, assembly GCA_028551405.1. Classification (NCBI taxonomy): domain Eukaryota; kingdom Metazoa; phylum Chordata; class Mammalia; order Rodentia; family Muridae; genus Uromys; species Uromys caudimaculatus. The sequence goes on from CM052702.1 coordinate 110,013,071, forward strand.
CACACACAGGTGGGATGAATACCGCCTGTTTATAGTTATTGCTTGCTAAAGGAACCCCTAGGTCCAGTACTTGACCTCACAGAGCCCCAAAATCACCATCTAGAAGATTATCAGATCAGGCTCAGCAGGGTGAAGGCCAAGGTCATGGTGTGGGCAGGTGGCAAGGCCAGACTGGCTCCCAGTGCCTTGCTCCCCCTACCACGGCTCTCTCTGGGGGGTTCTGAAGCTATCAAGATGTTAATGTTCAGTGCCTGGTGAACCTGGGCAAGGCCTTCCCTCTTAGCCTCAGGCTCCTTTGTTATGAGCACACAAAGAACAACTTTATTAAAAGCCAGCAGTGGTGGTGCATGCCTTCAATCACAGCAATAGAGAGTTCAAGGCCAGCTGGTCTACATAGTGAGTTTCAGGACAGTTAGGGCTACACATGGAAACCCTGTCTCTAAAAAAAAAAAAAAAAATCACACGCACGCGCGCACACGCGCGCGCGCGCGTGCACACACACACACACACACACATACACACACATCCCTATTTATTTTTCTTACAGATTTTTTTAAAAATTATCTTTATTTTATAAGTATGAGTGTTTTGCTTGCATATGTCTGTGCACCACGTGCTGGCCCGGGGCTCACAGAGGCCAGAAGAGGGCATCAGACTCCCTGAAACTGAAATTACAAATGGTTGTGAGATACCATGTGGTGCTGGGACTAGAACCCAGGTCCTCTAGAGGTGCTATTGAACCATCTCTCTAGCCCCTTTATTTTTAAAAAATTGTTCTCTTATGAGTGTGTGTGTGTGCATGTGTGTTCACACCCAGCATGGAGAATACAGGAGTGCCAGGACACAAATCTGGAGGTCAGAGGACAACTCTCAGGAGCCGCTTCGCTTCTTCCACTATGTGGATCCTGGGACAGAACCCAAGTCATTAGCTCAGATGGCAAGCACTCCTAAGCGGTTGAGTTATTCTGCTGGCCCGATTAAAAAAGTTTTTAATGTATTTATTTATTATTATGGTGGAAGGTTGTGTGCATGCCACACACACATGAGAAGTCCAAAGATAACTATAGAGTCAGGTCTCTCCTTCCACCTATACACAGGTTCTGGGGATTGAATTTAGGTTGTCAAGTTTGTGCAAATGCTTCTATTGGCTGAACCTTCTCACTGGCACACAAAGCATAATTTTTAAAATGGCTGTATATTAATTCGCAGAATATCAGATCTGCAGCCTGGATTTTTCCTCCGTGGGGGTATGACAGAGTGTCAAGGTTCTGCTGAGTGTGTTTCCTTTCAAAGCGGCTCTCTGCTCTCTCAAGTGCTCGCCCCGGGTTCTCCCGTCAGACAACGGTCCTTGGAAGCCAACGTCTTCATTTTCATCCATGTTTATATACATTTCATCTCCACTCTGAGATACTTAATATTTTTCTAGTGGTTTTGTTTTAATCAACATATCACATAAAGAAGAATCTTGATGTTAAAAACTGAATCCTGATGGTTTTTATTTAACTGTTTATGGATAAAAGGATAGCTGCACGGCACTATAAGACTAACTCACAACTTCCAGAAAATATTTGACTTTTAAGATACATCCAAGACAGAGCTGTAGCTGTGAATAGTGAAGCCAGACCAGGGAGTGAACACACTGCAGTTTCCATAAATGGCATTCATAATTTGTGTTAGAGACCTGGAAGTAACTGTTGGCTTTGGGTTTCACATGTTCTGATCAGCTTGATTCTTTTTCAACTTTTTTCATTATTCTTTTTTAGATTCGTCAATATCACTTTGAATGAATGACATACATGACTAAAATGAATCTAAAATTTTTTCTGGTTTGAAGAAGGTGACAGTGGACATGGTGCGAATTTCCAAATCTTCTTTAAAGGCATGCACCATGAGAGTTCCCACGGACTTTTTCATACTCTATTTAAAAATGACCTTTATTATTGCTCTCTCTGTGTGAGTGTGGCCCTGTGCCATGCATGGCACACATATGGAGGTCAGAGGGCAACCTGATGGTGCTGGGTCTCTCCTTCCACCTCTTTGTAGGTTCTAGGGATCAAACTCATGCCACCAGGATTGAGTGGCAAATGCTTTTACCTGCTGAGCCATCATGCTAGCGCAATCTTTCCATATTCTTGAAATAAGGGTCCCATCCTATGCTCTCCACCAGCTGGCGGATTTCTGGCACTGAGCCAAACATAAGTGCCAGGGAGACACATCAGCTGGACAGCTGTCTCCTACTTGTTCAGGGAGAATTGTTGTGAGGCCCAGAATCTTATACCACTTGTTTCCTGGAGAAGTATAGCCGAACACAGACTGTGGCCAGCCAATGCCTCCAGAGGAATCACTTTGGGGGTGGTGCTCAAACCCCCCAAACAGCCAGGAGACACAGGCAAAAGTTCTCCCAGCCAGCACGGATGACATTCCACAGTGAGCAGCTCAAGCTGCTGACCCGACAGCAGCCACCAGATGACTCAAGAGGTGTCTCTACAACAAACAATTTTAGTGAGCTAGCATTTGATACATCTTCCTCCTTCTGCTTCTTAATCCTGTGACATCAGCACTGGCGCCAAGCTACAGAAACAGCTCAGAGAGGTTGAGGGAACATCCCAAATTGCAGAGCAGCAATCAGACCCATCGTACCAGCAGCCCCACACTGCACCAGAGACCTGAGGGCTTCCCTTCTCCTTCAGGAGCTCTCCTGAAGCTGGATCCTTGCTGCACTGCAAAAATAACATTGGCCTGGGCCAGGCTAAAGTGAGGTTGCGAACTTGTTAAGCCTTGAAGCAGAGAGTTGTACAGGAAGAGGATAGTACATAACCCCCAAGATTGTGAGTGTGGGCTTCTCAAGAGAGAATGGCACTTCGATGTCTTTACAGTGGCTGTATATGTGATCCTGTAATTTACAAGATTTAAAGATTAAGCAAGGCTTAAATTTTATACTTGTAAAAATAAAATATGTCCCCCTTTTCTTATTTAAAGTCTAAAAGTTATAAATATATAAGCAAGGAGCTGGCCGCGGCTCAGAGGTTAAGAGCATTGATATCTCTTGCAGAGGACTTGGGTTTTATTCCTAGGACCCCACATGGCAGTTCACAAGCATCTGAAACTCCAGTTACAGTCTGGGGAACTGACACATGCTCTGGCATTGTCAGGCACCAGGCAGTCATATGGTGCACATACACACATGCAGACAAAACACCCATACACAAAACAACAAAAAATACATGAGCAAAATTGGGCATGGTTGGTGTATGTATGTAATCTGAGCACTCAAGAGGTTGAAACAGAGGATCAAAAGTTCAAGTTCATCCTCAGCTACTTAATGAGCTCAGAGAGACTACCTAGCATGTGGTGTGTGTGTGTGTGCATGCGCTGGCCTGCTTGTGTCTTTATCTTTCCAGAATTTCCTTCTGTAGATGAAACTGTCAGGTAGCTTTATGAAGCGTGAGTTTTAGATTTAGATTCGGAGTGATAAGGAGTGCTAATACTGTGAGACCCAGGATTACAAACATTCTGGCTCCAGATAAGCATAGTTCACTGATATTTTCAGCAGCCTTTCCTGAGGTGTCTGCAGGAAAGCACACAGTGTCTCTCTGTAGGCAATTCCAGCTTTGTCAGTTGTATGGAAGTTTCTCTGTCAGCAGGAAAGGCGCACCGATGTCCTAGGAGGGGCTTTTGCTTCCCACGTTGCAGATCTCCTACCTTTAATTCTTGTGCCTCCCTTTATCCCCCTTAATGTCACCCCATGTGGCCCTGGCTGGCCTGGAACTTACTACATAGATCACAGATTAGTCTAACCTTGAACTTTCCACAGTTGTCCTGTCTCTGCCTCTCAGGTGCTAGGACTACAGGCCTGCACCACCATGCTGATCTATCTTTATAGCACCCTAGTTTTAGTCCGGAACCTTTCTTCATTCTCTTCACTTACACTCGAAAGGCAGGCTGACTGTTCTTTCTCCACTGAGCTACAGGGACCTCTGAAAAGCCACCCTTCCGTGGGGTCTCCCAGTGGTAAGGGCCCTTCCCGAGGGTTTTGCCTCCTCCCTGGGCTCCTTAATGTCTGGTTTGGATGGTCTTCCAGATGTCTCTTATACCAAGCAGGAATAAGCTAACCCTAGATGTGCTGAACAGAGTCAGGGGCATAGGGACCTGGGTACAGGGCCTGCAGGGGCAATGGGCAGGGTTGTCCTGGCCTGTTCTGGGTCCATCCTTGATCTCTGACACTTCTGGGTTTCCTCTGGCCTTGGGGAGTGTTGGAGGCCCAGCCAGACATGGAAATGTCCCTGCCCTGAGTCCCAAATGTTCATTCAAGTCCCTGAACACAGCCATTGAAGATGCTAAAATACTGCAGTGTGAGTGTAAGCATTAGCTAACACTCCATGTCCTCAGCCCGCCTTCTCCAGTTGCACCAAAGTTCCCGAGGGAGCGACACACTCTATGGAAGAGGAGTCTGCACTGTGGAGAGAACTCTGAGAGCAACTGCCAAGCAGGGTGGCCAGGCTCGCAAGAACCCAAGAGTTCTGCAAAGAATTGCTGACAAGCCTGGTTGCATTTATTTGTTCCTGTGGTCCTGAGGATAATAGCCCAAGGCCTTGTGCATGCTAGGCAAGCTCTCTGGCACAGAGCCATGTGCCCTCTTTTTACTGTGAGACAGGGATTCGTGAAGTTGTTCATGTTTACCTTGAACTCACTCTGAAGCCTAAGCAGGCCTGGACTGAACTTTCACTTCTCCTGCCTCAGTCTCCCTACTAGCTGAGATTACAGTTGTGAGCCACCATGCCTAGCAAGGTGTACCAGTGTGTGTTCATGAGAGAAGGGGAGGGGAGAGAAGGGAGGGGAGGGGAGAGGAGAGGAAGGGAGGGAACAGTAGGAAAGAGGAGAGACTCACTAGGTCTGGGTGGAAAGTGCTTTTACCCACGGAGCCATCTCACTGGCCCTTGTTTTTGTTTTGAGACAGGGTCTCAATACATAGCCCAGGCTAGCCTGTAATTCACATTCCTTCTACTTCAGCCTCCTGAGTGATGGGATTATAGGTGTGTGCCAACACAGTCAACCAGGGTTGGATGTCGGTTGAGATGAGATGGAATTCACCAGTTGTCCCAGAATAAGAGTTGGATTTTCAACATTCCCGGGTATTTTTACCATCAATCAAAGCTCCAATCCAGAGTTCCAGCTCACCCAGATGAGGTCCTTCCAGTGTGGTGGCCAGGTGAGCTCCCCACCCTACTACCTTGGGGCCATAGAGCAACTCTGGGTACAGTGCAAGTTGGCAGGTGTGTGAGAAGCCATATACTCCAGGAACAAGCTTGCTGGGCTACCCCATTTGTTTTAGTCAGGGTTTCTATTCCTGCACAAACATCATGACCAAGATGCAAGTTGGGGAGGAAAGGGTTTATTCGGCTTACACTTCCATGCTGCTGTTCATCACGAAAGGAAGTCAGGACTGGAACTCAAGCAGGGCAAGGAGCAGAAGCTGATGCAGAGGCCATCGAGCAATGCTGCTTACTGGCTTGCTTGCTTCTCCTGCCTTGCTCAGCCTGCTTTCTTATAGAGCCCAAGACTACCAGCCCACAGATGGTACCACTCACAAGGGGCCCTCCCCCCTTGATCACTAATTGAGAAAATGACTTAGCGCTGAATCTCATGGAGGCATTTTCTCAACTGAAACTCCTTTCTCTGTGATAACTTCAGCTTGTGTCAAGTTGACACACAAAACTAGCCAGTACAATTGACCCCTTGTCAGCTTGACACACAAACACATCACCAATAAGCCTCAAGCCTTACTTCCTTATTCATCCCCAAGATCTAAATAACTTTACAAGTCTCACAGTCTTTACAAATTCTTACATATTAACATTTCAGTCCCTTTTAAACATCCAATCTCTTAAAATTCAAAGTCTTTTAAAAATTCAAAGTCTCTTAACTGTGGGCTCCACTAAAATACCTTCTTTCTTCAGGAGGGACTATATATCAGGGCAAAGTCACAATCAAAAGTGAAATCAAATTCCAACCGTCCAATGTCTGGGATTTACTCACGATCTTCTGAATTTATCCAAGGGCTTAAGTCACTTCTCCAGCTCTGCCCTTTGTAGCACACAGAGCTTCAGATGCCTGTACTCCACTGCTGCTGCTGTTCTTGGTGGTCATCTCATGGTACTGGCATCTCCAAAACACTGCTGTCTTCTGCTGCAACTAGGCTTTACAAACAGCTTCTCATAGGCTCTCTTCATGGTGCCAAGCCTCACCTCCTTTGCATGACCCCTTCAATCCTGGGCTGTCAATGCAACTGAGGTTGCACCTTCACCAATGGCCTTCCACGGCCTCTCACAGTGCCCAGGCCTCAGCTGCTCTTCACAACTCCTTTATGCTTTCAAAACCAGTACCACCTGGGTGACTCTTTCACATTACCAAGTCCTGCCACAGCACAAGGTACAGCCTTGGCTATCTCTGGAACACAGCCTCTTTGTGCTCTCAAAAAACACTTCCCAGAAGGTGTCACCTCAATGATGTTGGTCTCTTCTTAATCACCACTAATTTCTCAGCTCCAGCTAACCAACATCAATAGTCCCAGCAATGCAATGGTTCTGCTTTAGTAGTTCTGGTATCTTGTTAATCACAGCTGATTTCTTCAGCCCCAGCTAACCAAAACCACAGAATCTTAAATCAAACTAGCAATGGCCCTGATAAGAGTCTTGAATCTTCCCTCTGAAATTTCACAAGCCAGGCCTCCATCTTCTGCACTGTTCTCAACATTATCTTCCAAGCTCCTACACAACATCCCACAGAGCTTTTAACACTGAATGGCTCTTCTAGCCCAAAGTTCCAAAGTCCTTCCACAGTCCTCCCCAAAACATGGTCAGGTTGTCACAGGAATACCCCACTATGCTAGTACCAATTTGTCTTAGTCAGGGTTTCTACTCCTGCACAAACATCATGACCAAGAAGCAAGTTGGGGAGGAAAGGGTTTATTCAGCTTACTCTTCAATGCTGCTGTTCATCACGAAAGGAAGTCAGGACTGGAACTCAAGCAGGGCAAGGAGCAGAAGCTGATGCAAAGGCCATCGAGCAATGCTGCTTACTGGCTTGCTTGCTTCTCCTGGCTTGCTCAGCTGGCTTTCTTATAGAGCCCAAGACTACCAGCCCACAGATGGTACCACCCACAAGGGGGCCTCCCCCCTTGATCACTAATTGAGACAATGCCTTACCACTGGATCTCATGGAGGCATTTTCTCAACTGAAACTCCTTTCTCTGTGATAACTTCAGCTTGTGTCAAGTTGACACACAAAACTAGCCAGTACACCATTCATGGGGTTCTTCCTGGCAGTGCTATATTCTCAACCTCACCAGAGTCTTCCAGCATGGGAGCTACTTGTACCCATTTACAGCAGGGGAAACTGAGGCCAAGGGTAGGAGGTGACAGAGCCAGGCTTTCAATTTCACACTGCTTGTCCCTCCTGTTCACTGACATGAGCTAAACACAGAGGATTTAATGGTGATTGGCCACAGGGACTGGCCAGCAGGGGTGATGTACAGATGGGTTCCTGGACCCTCTCTTATGTGACTTTGGCTTCCAGTCTCCAAATCTGTTGGTACCCCAGTTTTTCACCCATCTAAGAACACAGTTGACTGCAGGGAACACTGGCTCAGAGCTTTTACTGCTGGTAAAAATTCCTGGGGATCCAGACAATCCAACTCAGATATTCTGTCTCCCAGATCAGAGGGCAGAAGGGAAGCTGGAGGGACCTGGGGTCATCTTTGACTTGATAAGAGAGACTATCACCCCACTCCCACCCCATCAGACCCAAGAGGTCTGTGGAGTAGGCTCTAGGATGTGAGAGAGGTGCAATATGGTTATCACCCAGTGTGCAGCAGATGTCCAGTCCCGGGGGCCTGTATTCAGTGGCATTTCCGGAGCTGCTGGGCACCGGGTGGGGGCTGGGGACTGGCACCGATTGTGGCTTTGCAGCCAAGTGCCACTAATCCACCCTGCACATCTGCTTGAAAATAACTTAATTAGCCTGGAAGAGCAGCTGGCAGCCTGCCAATGAGGGGCCCTGAAGGAGGGACCCACAAAGCCTCTGACAGGAGACCCCATACCACAGATGAACCCTGACAGGAGGAGAGAAGGCCTTCACCTTCAGAGGAGTGTACCCATTGGCCACGATAGGGACTGACCCATCCCAGATCTGCCATGTGGGGGTTGTGTAGCCCCACTAGACCTGTAAGGAAACTGGGACTCCAGGGGGCCTGGATAAGTCATGCAGTCAGACAGGAGGGGTTAGGAATGTTTATGATGTGGTGTTTTCTTCACAGACTTAGTGGACAAGATATCAGCTGGGCGTCAGAGCCCTCAGTTCTCTAAAAGACAGACAGGATCCACTTGACTTTCTCTTCAGCAGTGAGGAAGGACCAAGAAGAGAGCTGTCAGGCTCTGGGCAGTGCAAGCCCAATGCTGGAAGGAGAAAGTGGGTGTTTAAAGGTCACTGTTAGGAGGGGCATCGTGCCTGGTGTTCATCTGGTATTCCCCAGGGAGCCCGGATAGAGACGGGTCTCTGATGGAATGGAACCCAGCATGACTCCCATGTCTTTGAGACACCAAGAGCCCAGGCTTGAAGGTGGCCCAGGGCTTGTGACTTAGGGCTTAGGTGGGGCTCGGGTGGGGTTTGGGCGAGGCAGTGTGCAGCCACTGCATGCCAGGCCTTTACTGAGCCTTCTCTGTCAGCTGCTGGGCTGGGCGCTAGCCAGGCACCCTGGGGGAAGTTGGGTGTGTACTTCTGGGCGTGTGCGTCACTCTGAGTGAGCGACATGGAACACCCAGTGTGTAGCAGCCGTGCCTGGGCCAGTCCAAGGCTAAACTCCCTGGCCTCCCCGGCAGCTCTTCTCTCCCATCTTGGAGACAATGTCCTACACCAGGTCCACCAGATGATACCTCCCATTCACCTGTACTCACTCTGCACCTCCAGCCCATGACCTGACCAAACTCTGAATCCATTACCTCTCAACTAACAGCCCCCGAGGCCAGAATACCGCCACCATCTCTCAGGACCACTGCTAAGTCCTCATTACCAGTCTCCCTAGCTGGGGTATCCCCTGCCTCTACCAGTGACACCACAAACACACAAATACACACACACACACACACACACACACACACACACACACACACACACACACACACACATACACCAGACGTTCACATAGATATGTACATACAAATGCATGTGCCACTAAATACGTGAAGTAACACACATACACACACCATATGCTACCTACACGGGCACACATATGAGAACACATGTAAACATAAACACATGCCTTAACAATGGTCAAGGGGAACTTTCCAGAACCCCATGCTGACCAGATTGAACCACTTCTTGCCTTATGTAAGTTTGCCTCAAAGCTATAGAGTCTTGGCCTACTCACTTCACCAAGACCAAGGAACAGAGCTATTTAAAATGAGGACATCAGGCCTGGGTCTAAATGACCCTACAAGGTTATTTAGTTACTGTGTAGCTATGGCTGAGTTACATACCTCTCTGGGCTCTTCCTCTGTTAGTGGCTAGTGACCCTCAGGAAGCTGATAGGCAGCTCAGAGCCTACACCATTTGCTACTTGCTCGGCCTGACAGCTTCTGTATACAGTTCAACAGCCATGTGAATGCCACAAGCCTCTGATAACTACTTCTGGCTCTTGAGGGCTCCAGTAATACCCTCGGCACTCATACTACATCTTTCTATGTTCTGGTGCTCTTCTGGTGACCATCTCATTAATAAGAAGGATGCTAATTATGTTTAATTAATGAATGGATGAAGATGGAACCCCTGAAGAAGAGTAAAATGTGGTCACATGATGTACACACACACATACACACATACACACACACACACACACACACACACACACACACACACACACACACACACACACACACACACGGCCCTCTGTGGCCAGACAGACTAAATCACAACCAGGGTCCCAGCAGTCAGGGATAACCTTCACAGAGACATTCCTCTGCAGTACCTTGGCATACAGTCTTTGCTTATATCTAAGAAGACATGGGAGGACCCAGTTCCCGGGTCTCCATGAGGGAGGGTGTGTAGGTCCCAGAAGCCCAGGCATGGAGGCTGCAGGAGGCAACCTCTAGACCTGACACGGGCCACCTGGGTGGCAGCCCAGCAGAATCTGAGCCTGGCAGTGCTGCCAAACGCCTACTCACACCAGCCACTCATTTCCTGGGCCTACCCACAAGCTAGTGGGCAAGCTGGGTCCAAGGTGGCCCTGAGGTGCCTTGCCAGGAAGAGAAGCCTCAGGGAGGAGAACCCGAGGAGAGGGGAGAGGAAGGAATAAACAGAGAGCCTCCACCTCTTATCTCCCCAGGCATGGCCTGGGCAAGCCAAAGGCCTGTCTAACTTTTGATGTCTCTTCTGCACCATTAAGGATCAGGAATGGGCAAGAGTTGAGTGTTCCCTGTTCCCTCTGTACCAGGGAACTGTACTCACCCCCAAGGAAGCGTGTGAGGACAGGTGTGGCCACAAGAGGGCGAACAAGCTTCACCCCACAAGGAGCAGAGCGATGAGGCTTGCCCCTGGTACTGGGCCTGAGGACAAAGGAGGCAAGGCCAGAGTTGGATCTTGAGAGTGGGCACAATCTGCCTGTGCCTGTCCCCAGCCAGAGCCCTTACCCACACTGTCCTATAACACTGTGGCTTCAGCAACTGAAGCATCTGAACCAAGGAGCTATTCCTATTAGGTACTTTACAAGTAAAGAGAGTAACTCAGAAAGGTCAAGGGGTTTGCCCTGGTCACACAGCAAATAGGAATTCAGTGAGTTAGACCTCCATTCTGGTATTAGTGAGGAAACCAAGCCTGGGGCCTTACCAGCACTCACAAGCTCAGAGAAGGAACAACAACAACAACAACAAATCAAAGCACAAAAACAAACAACAACAACAACAACAACAACCCCTTGATTCTGGCTCTTTCAGGTCCCTTTCTGGGCAGTGTAGGGTAGGAATAATCATGAGAAGTAGCCACAGGCTCTTTGAATATTTGGTCTCTGTGGACTCTGTCCATGCCTATCCTCCACAGACCCCTCCTCACCCTTCCATCACACCTCAGCCCCCAGTCTGCCTCACTCCAGAGCAGCGCTTCTCAGCTTTCCTAATGCTGCAAACCTTCAACACCCTCATGCTGTGTTGACCCTCCAGCCATAAAGTTATAGTTGTTCCTACTTCATACCTGTATACTTGTCACTATATGAGTTATAATGTAAATATCTGAGTTTTCAACTCCCCCCCAGGGGGTCATCATCCTTAGGTTGAGAACTGCTGTCCCGGAAGTCTCCACAGCACCTGTGGTCCTCAGCCTCTGCACTCTACCTAGCCATGCCTTCTCAACACCATCCCCCCTCGCCTTTGACTACTGACTTCCATTCTGCCCTCTGGGAGCTGGCCTTCAACTATGACACATTTCAAGCAGGGTGCTTCCTTCCTGTCCAGTCAGGAGGTCAAGGAGTCTCTATATAGCCAGAGTCTTGGGCACCCACCCTGGCTCCCCAAAGTTTTCTACCCACTTCGAAGACCCAAGTATGGAACAGACGAGCCAGCCCACTTCTGTGGAACCCACGTGACCCCCAGCCCTGAGATCCATGCTTTTCTCTCCACTTCCTCCTTCTGTCTCCTCACTCTATCAGTAACCCCAAAATCCTCCCTCAGAGACTCCAGCTCCAGCCAGCTCCAGCCAGCTCCAGCCAGCTCCATCCTCTACCCTCTCAGACTCTTCTCCACCTGTCTTGTGCCTGGATATTCTACCTTGAATTTGCTGTGACAAAATTGGGCCTCCCCGTTCTGCCCAAACTTATTCCAAAGTACCCAAGATACACCTATGCGAACTCAGGGTTAAGTGACACTAAGGTCCACGGGCTATTTGTCAACCTTTCCGGGTCTCTAAGGTCTGAGTGTCAGGGAACCTTCTTGCACATTACCAGAGAAGTGCTGATTGTCACCCTGAGTGTGGCATACAAACACTTCCAGGAGCTGAAGGCACATGCATCTGTAAGATGCCTGCAGGTCAGCTGTGGTAGATTAGTGCCACCCAGACACATGGCAAGCAGTGACGGCTCCTCCTCCCAAGGCTAAGGAAGACCTCAGCTAGTAGTGAGGACAATCTTGGCTCTCCCTGGCCCATGGGGGAGGGGACAGGACCCCCAGCCAGGTCTGCAGTGTTATTCAAGCAAGCTCCAACCCCAGCTCTGCTCTGATTGCCTCTGGTGTGAGGTTACTCAAACAAGTAAATTCAGGCCTCTGTGTGGACTATCTTTGACATCTTGTGGGCATGAGCCACTGCAGGAGGAAGTAGGGACTGACACAGGCTGTGTGGACCATCTCTGTAAGTCCTTCATGCTCTGTGTCAACCACACAGCCCCATCCTTTTGTCTTCGTGTGTGTGTGTGTGTGTGTGTGTGTGTGTGTGTGTGTGTTGGGTGGTGTGGGTGGTGGTGAGACTGTATGCCCTGTCTGCCATTGTGCCTTTAACAAATCCCTACCTCTCACCTGCTTGGCTGATTCCAAGATCTTGGATCATCACTTCTGTCCACACATGTGGCCCACAGAGCCTTGGTCCCCTCCCTGCTCAAGGGAGGTGCTCTCCTGCCCATGGCCCTGGCTGCTTCCTCAGTGCTCCAGACTTGGCAGAGAACAGTGATCATACAGGCAGCAAGCCCAGCTCTGCTATTTCTCAGCCTCAGTTTCCCTACCCTTACTGTAAGGATGAGGTAGTTTGGGGCCCCGGCAGATAACACAACCCCTCACAGTAGACACAGGCTTAAAACAGGGCTTCATCGAGTCTGGATCATTCAGAAGGTGTATTCTAATAGGGTGTATTAGCCCTATTTTGCAGTGAGTAAAATGAAACCCAGATACCCAGTAACTAAGGTTGAAGAGGTTTCAGGTCACAGAGCTAGGGTAGATTGGAAAGACACAGGAGCTGGAGATACAGCCCAGACTAGCTCTGCAGACCCCAACAGGATCCAGGGAGAAGTGGGATATGTCAGGTTAGAGCTATGGGGCATGAAAGGAAGAAGGGAAGGGAAGGAAGGAAGGAAGAAAGGTAAGAAAGAAAAGAAGAAAGGAAACAGCTGCAGGCGGGGAAGGGCGGGGTAGAGGTGAGGACAGGCAGGGGGCAGGCCCATGGTGCTGGGGTCAGCAGAATAGCGTGGGCTGCTTGTTAGTGTGGGTGCCCTGACTTTTCTGTTGCTCTGGGTGACTTTGCCAGTCAGCCTGCACAGCCACTGGCATCCTAATGAGACACTGCTGGCAAGGGTTTGGATGGCGCTGAGCAGAGCTTCTGGCTACTAGGGCCAGAGCCATGTTCTGCCACTTCCCCTACAGGTCAGTAGACCCTGCATGGACTCATCTTGGGATCACAGAGGCAGAAGATAGCACCCCATCACCTTAAATGGCCTCCCTGGACACCAGCATAGTGGGTGGGACCCACACATGACCAGGCTTCCTGCAGTGCCTGCACGCCTTACCCAGCACTCCCAGGGTCCAGCAGCTGGGAATTCCTTGGGCGTGACAATGTCATCCAGTGAGGGACTGGAAACCAGGCTCTGTTCTTCTGGTAACAGTTCTGGCTGCAAGCTAAGCTGTAAGGCCAAGGTATACCATTTCCCTTCTCTGGACTCAGTCCTCCCTCCCTCAGGGTCGGAAAGCTGTGAAAACTTCCCCACCCAGAGACTCTCAGTTTGGAAGAGCTTTGGACTAAAGGTTTCTAAGAGGTCTGCAGCAAACTAGTCAGTCTCTCAGAAAATACAAGGTGACAAAGTAGTGTCATTCTGGGGACCTGGGGACCTGGGCACCAGCATATTGAATGAGTGAATGTATCCTCAAGGGCTTCCTGCCACCACTCCTGTCCATGAGAGATGCTCAGGGCTCCCAAGTCTTCCAGATCTCTGAAGCTTTATCCACCCTGATTTCCCTCAGGCTCCTTCCTAGTCCTAACCTTGGCTCCCATCAGCAAATCCTCCATAGAACTCTCTAGTGACCACTTTAAGTCCTCCCCACCTCTTGGACATCCCAGTTTTGCTCCCTTCCTGCCTCAGTCTTAGGAGTGTAGCTTAGTTGCCATCTTTCAGATGGCAGTGAAATTTGCATTCAGCAAAATGCAGGTATCAGATGTGAGCCTACCTGGACATCCTGTCCACACCTCCCACCCAAAATGAGCTCTAGGACATTCCCTTCACCACAACCTGTTGCCAGGGGACACTTCCTGCCCCCACTCTCTACTGTTCTGGTCTTTGTTATCCTAGAATGTGAGAGGCTGATTTCTGGAGCGAGGGGTTGGGGATTTAGCTCAGTGGTAGAGCGCTTGCCTAGCAAGCGCAAGGCCCTGGGTTCGGTCCTCAGCTCCGGAAAAAAAAAGACAAAATAATTTCTGGAGCGTTTTTATGTTTTGCAGCCTCCATGGGGATGGCAGATCGGCTGTCCTGTCTCCTGGCATGGCCTGGCACACACTGGCACTGGAAATCCCGTGGAAGATACAAGGCTAGAGGGTGTGCCTCTGAGACATGAGCTTTACTCCCACAAGGCCCAGGGTCCCCCCCTTCTCTATCTAGAGACAACACACTACCTGTTCTAATCAGGCACAACCAGGGTCATGTCATCGCCTCCCATGTCTCTACACACTGTGCACTTCCACAGGTGGTTGTTGCTGGCTTCTGGAAATCTGGGCTCCCATAGATGAGCTCAAAAATCACAAAGCAGCCTCCCTGGTCTTAAATGTGGCACTGACTCTGTACTCTCTCATAACTCTGCCTAGACAGTGTCTCCCAGATACAAGACTCTTCAACGGTCCACAGAATGACTGAGTCACCTTACTGAGCTAAGCAGCGAGCCGGAGGATCAACTGTACCACACACCCACACAAATGACATGGGGTGACCTTGACTGTCCCTCCTCCCCTAGCCTTTGCTTCCACACCTGTAAAATGACAGCCAGGCTCTCCTTGCTCTGACATTGCCTGCAGGAGTCAACAGATACTTGTTGGACATTTAGCCCTATGATGAGTGGCCATTTGTGGTGGGCTCACACACATCTGCTGTTGTGCAGAACAGCAGCTGCCCTTGTAGCCTGAGGGAAGACCCCTCACAGACACGGGCTCTGACTTGGGACCTCTGAGGTGCATAATTATCACAATGCTAAGGAGCAGTGAAGGTGTGCTTAGTAACTCCGGGACTCAAGAGTGTAGCTCCTTTCTGGTGCCTGTTGTGGCTCACCAAAGCCCAGCAAGTGGAGCTAAGAGGGGGCAGCTGTGTCTACTGCTCACCACTAAATGGCGCAATGCTGCAGCTAAGGCTGGTCAGGTGCACCTATTGACTCCTTGACCCAGCCTGACAGAGAAGACTGTCTTGAGAGGAGGGTTGTGGCAGCTGGAAGTCAGCCAAGGTAAGTGAGAACAGAGATCCTGCTACCTGAAAGGGACTGCCATCTTGGCCTTACCCCAGGAGACTAACACCCAGATATTCCCACAAAAGCTCTTTAGACCACGTAACAGGGAAACTAAAGCAGAAGAGAAGTTGGTTGTGAATTTTGGACTCCCAAAGCCAACAGATGTCTTTGAACATGGCACAAAACCTCTGTGCTGCATTCAAGGAAAGCTGGGTATCAGCCCCTAAAGCCCCTGGGCTTCAGAGAGACAGGAAAAGCAGCAAGCCTGATGGTGGAGGCTCGGGGTGGAGAATGGATGAGGCCCTGGGCACAGAGAGAGACAAAGAGACACAGGGAACACCCACAGAGGGGTGGAAAAGGGTTAAAAGAGTCATAAAAGAGGCAATGAGGGTAGAAGACAGACGGATAGAGTGTGTGAAGCCAGGCCCAAGAGAGAAGGAGTCCTGAGAGGCAGAGGAAGAAGAGTAGAGATGGAGAAGAGAGCAGAACACAGTCATCAGAAGAGAGGTGGAGACAGGGAGACTCAGAAAGAGCCAGGCAGGAAGACAGGGAGAGGCGCTTCAGCTTCCTCAGGACCCTTGCCTCTGCCTCTCTGCTACTCCGCTCCAAAGACTGGGTAGGGGGGCAGATACCACCTCATGGGGATGACGGTTGAGCAAGGCTCCCTGAGGCACTGAAGGCAGACAGGCAGGTTCCCCAGGGTCACGTTGCCAGGAGATGAGGGCCTCAAAGCCCCAATCTGTCTCTGGAGTCTCCTCTAAGATGGGGCTTGAAGCTCAGCTGGGGCTCTCGGCCCTGTGGCTCCCACCTCTTACCCTCTTGCATGGCACACTGTACAGAGAGGAGGCTTTGGAGACAGGAATTCATATCTAGCAAGTACCCGCTGTGTGCCCCAGCGCCTGTTAACCCTGATCAGTCTCGGGTCATAGATACTTAGGTACATTTCTTGACAGAAACTGAAGTCATAGGGGTGGGTTCAAGTGCAGAGAGCCCTGGTTCACTTTTCTGCTTGCCAGTTACCAGCTATGTGTCGTCTTGCCCACACTGTTCTCCCTCTCTGTCTCACAGCAGCCTCCTCTTAAACAGCAGACTTTTGCAGACTGGTCTAGGGGAGGAAAGATAGAACAAGTGGGAGAGGGGCAGGGAACCTGGTTTTAAACCTGCAAGGATTAACTACAGCCACCTCCAGGGGCAAGGCCTGTCATCCCCGAAGCACTTGAATAGACATAATAAGACAGAAGTCTAGGGTACAGACAAAGCCATACCCAAGTTCTTATGTCCCTTTGTGATGCTTTGGGGTCATTTATGAGGGCAACTTGCCTCTGGGGCCTGTGTTTTAAGTCCTTCAGCAAACCTACTGAACCCTCTCCCAGAAGGCTCTGGGTCCCAATTACAGATGAAGAAATGGACTTATCAATATGCCTTTACCTCAGTTCTCATGTCAGTAAAGGGTGAGCATGTGCACTGGTCCAGTCAAACCAAGGAGGACACAGGATATAGCTAGGAACCCTCCTTGAGGCCCCCACCAGCTGCTGGCCTGGCCTGGCAGGCCAGTAAGAAACCTTGAAGGCAGCAGAGGGAGATCTAAGGCTAGGCCACAGCTTGATTTATGTTCTGTGTCGCCTGTGGCCTGGGTGATCTTCACAAACCATAAATCTCTGCTGCAGGCTGGCCTCTCCCTGGTCGGTGGCAGACAGCAGCTTCAGAGAACTACAGAGTGTGCTACAGAGAAGAGCCCCCCATTGCTTGGCCACCTCCACGAAGGCCTGGTGTCCTCCAGGATCCTCTGGGGTTCAGAGACCTTCGCTAGACATAGGGCATCCAGCTTAATGCACCCGTATCATACCTGCTGGTCCTTCAGGCCTCAGGAGGGATCGCAAAGAATGTGTAGGGTGTGGGTTGCTATTGGCAGCTGTGCTAACATGGGCCCTCCAAGTCAGCCCACAGAGGCATGGACACAGACGCCTGAAGTCAAGGAACTGCATCCCAGGAATCCCACCACCGTCCTGGCCTTTTATCTAACATGCACTGAAATGACAGTGACCAACATGAGATGGAGTGCCCAGAAGCAGCCCCTTCTTATAGGCACACCCAACAAAATGTCATGTTCTGGCACAGGCTCTTTCTAAGCTTGCTCACAACACTGTGCGATTCACAGGGCTGTGTGTGGCTATGGGAGAGACAGGCAGAGTGGGACTGGGCCAGTTGTGTGTGCACGCATGCGTGTATACTGTATGCTCGTGAGGCGTGTGTGTGTATGTGTGTATGTGTGTGTGTGTGTGTGTGTGCTCGTGCTCGCCTGTACATGTGGCACACATCTGTGCATGTCTTTATTCATGCACAAGTACATGTGTGTGTGTGCTTTTGCATAGTTGAATATGCCTGTGCATAGGTGTGCATGGGTACACATGTGAGGGATACAGATCTTCCCTGGCTTCTCCAAGCCCCTTCTCTCCTGACTCATTTCCGTCTCCCTCCATCCCTCCTCCTTAGCCTTTGGCTGTTCCTCTCCACTTCCTTCCATAGCCTGGGCTGGTCAGATGGGTAAGTGGGAGCTGATCACCTGCCTCTCACAAGACCCTGCTAATCCTCTTAGCACCCACCTTGCCTGTTCTCAGCAGGTCTAGAAACCACAGCCATGACAAACAAGCACCCAATCCAAACCCCATCAGGGTTCAGTCAACAAACCCCAAATCCTCAAGGGCCTGAAGGGACACTGCTCAGTCACTCAGGGCCTGGCCTGTCCATTAGCCCTTTGGACTTAAGTTCCCTGTGACTCAGAGTGCTAATGCACATTTGACAGTTAAGGGCACTGAGGCTTAGGGAGCACACACAGGATAGGTCCAGGGCACAGCCAGTTTAGTGGTGGCTTTCCTCGGCCCTGAAGCCACAGGAACAGGAAGTACACTGGCTGCTCCCTGGATCTCAGAATCCTAGGATTCTGCTGTCCAAGTCTCTCTTTCTGGGGTCCCCAAGACTCCAGGGTCTTTTTCAGACTCCTTTTCTTGCCCGCTGCTTCCATCTATAGCGCAAGACTCCAACAGCAGCCTATGGCCTTGTCTGTGTCCATCTCAGCCTCTGCCTGCCCATCTTTTGGGCCAAGGGTCCTGCTTGAAGTCACTCAGGTAGCTGGGCAGCCTGCTTGCAGGTTCCAGCACATTGCTCTGCCAAAGCCAGAAGAACCTGTCTGTTATGTCCTGGTTGTTGGGTGAGCTGGCCCACGGGGTCATCTGGTTCCTGAGATCCTCACCACTGTACTCCCTCCATCCCATGGTACCACATGCTCTCCTCTCTAAGGATACAGCTCAACCAGGAGGCTTGCCCAGCTTCATTCCTGTAACTCCAGATCCCACAGACTGGCCCTTCCCCGACTGGAGCACCACACCCAGCACATTACTCTCAACACACTTTGACCCCAAAGTCCTAGACCTAAGTTCCACTGTGTCAGAGAATCTTCTCACAACCTGACAAGCAAAGTGTCCCTGTCAATCTCTAGGGCATGTCTCACATTCATGGGTCTCCATCTGCATCTTGTTGTCCCCTATTGCTCTGGCTAGGAGAGGCCACCCCTCAGGCAAGAAGTCAAGGGACACAGGTATGTCCCAATGGTTGGTGGAGATGTCAGATACATAGGAAGGTTTTGCTAAAATCTTGTTGATGGCGAGAATGAATGTGGGGTGGAGAAACAAACAAGCAGGTTCCTTCCATAGTCCTGTGTGGGTGAGTGACCCCTTGGGTAAGGAGAGGTCAGGAGGCTCTGCCCACAGTTGGCAGCTGCAGCCTGGTGTGCAGTTCTGCTGAGCAGGAAGGCAGTGCATTCCACCGACAGCCTGAGAGGGCTACCAGTACCTTAAGCCTGTGTAGGCTTCATTGTGCATCCCTGGTTCAAACTTGCTGTGCAGCCCAGAGAAAATCATTGCTGTCTCTGAGTATCATCTTCCTCATCTAAAAACAAGAGAGTCGAAGAGGTGGCCCCTGTTCTTCTAGGAGGTCTTTGGTGCTTGTCGCCTTCTGGGAGTCATGCCCCTGTCTGGTCCTAGATTAGAGATGAGAGTGTAAGAATGAGAAGAGGCAGAGTATGGCTTCTGAGAAGACACCACAAAAGGGCAGGAGGCTTCTGCCTTGCTTGTTATTTCTCTGAGGGAAGCCAGCTGCCATGTTGTGACATAACCAGCCACTTCACACTTCTACTGCCTCAGCTGCTAGCCACTCCCACTGGCAGGCTCTGCCTCCATGGACTGACCTCTCTCTAAACCACACACCAAAATAAACCTTCCTCCCTTAAGTTGCCTCTTTAAGTAG
Source organism: Uromys caudimaculatus (assembly GCA_028551405.1). Taxonomy (NCBI): domain Eukaryota; kingdom Metazoa; phylum Chordata; class Mammalia; order Rodentia; family Muridae; genus Uromys; species Uromys caudimaculatus. Next base: position 110,032,819 of record CM052702.1, read on the forward strand.
CAAGTGTAGCCCCTCCCCATGGCTATGATAGACTCCACACCTCTTAGAAACCATGTGTGGACATGACCCAGTCTTGCTTGGGCACAGATGTGTGTTGATTCACAGGAAGGGCTTTTCTTAGAGATCACTGGGTGACAGAAGGGCTTCGGGCCCACAGAGGCTAAGTGATAAATTTTAATGGCTGGCAAGGCTGATTCTCACTGCCTTCCAGTGGGGAGTGGTGGGGAAGTCCTAGCCTTGCCCAAAGTATAAACACTAAGTGACTCCGAAGTCCGTGTTGCTTGGGTTTTTGCGTGTTTTTTATAATTCTACTGTGATTATAAAAGTGTGATGCTGGCTGGTGGTCTCCATGCATCACAGGAGGGCGGTTCAAAGAAGGTTTATGCAAATGACTATAGATTCTGACTGAACTGAGAGAATCTATGTTACAAGGGCAGGGAAGATTTGAGTGCCAGATTTGTAATGCCCCTGATCCTCAGCTGTACTCTATCAGGAGAGTCAGGAAGACCAAACACAAAGGCTGATGGCTCTAGCTGCCCTCCATGTCTGCATCACATGCCCTACAGATAAGCATCTCCAGTCGGGGATGGATAGTTCTAGTTGGAAGAGGGGGCAGACCTAGAGCTGTGGATCCACTTTTCTCCCTGATCCTCTATCAGAGGCAAGATGCAGCCTGAGGATACAGTGGAGGAAATACCACAGCAGATGTGTCCATGAGCAAATGGATGAGGCAGGAAGAGAACAGAGAGCTCAGAGACACGGATTCCAGTCCCAGCCCCGCTAGGAACCTCCGGGTCCGTTCTAGAATCTGGGAAAAAGACAGATGTCCTGTAACCACAGCCAGAGGTTTGGTGCCCCTCTCCACAGAGATCAAATGAGTACAGAGACAACAGAGTAAGAAGGCAGGGCTTTAACAGATATACCAGGAGGAGGGGGGGAGCAGCCCAGCTGCCTTCCAGCTCTGACATGAGCTTTAAGGCTGAGCTGGAAGGGACAGTTGGGATGGATGGGGCAGAAGTAGGTACCTCAAAGTAGACTACAGTCTGCCTGATCATTACCATACCCTGGTTCTGTAAGGACACTCACTTGAGGGGACCGACCAATTTCTAGGAGGCAGCTACTCCTGTGTATTGTGCAGCCTCCGCTCCCACCTCAGGGCAATTGCTTCTATTGAAAGGTGATTTTAGAGGGTGATCTGTTCACATGGCTCCCACTTTCCTGACTCTCAGGTGACTGCAGCTTCAGGATGATAACTAGAGAACTTCAGGGGCCCTTTTAGGGGCCTGAAGCAAGACACCGTAAGGTTACTGTCCCATAGCTCGGTTACTCTTGCCTCTGTGTCTTCGGCCTTCAAGAGGGATGAGAGAGGTTCCTCTCACCAGCTCTTAGTCTGGGGCTCCTTGAGTGATTCACACACTTATGTGCAGAGGTCAGAAGGAAGCCCAGAGTAAAGAAGACAGCTACAAGATGAAGGCAGTCGGCCGAGCTTCACCTTGCTCCATACCTGTCTGGCATCTGTCGCCTGAGTGAGCCTGCTTTTTAGGACAGGAACTTGTGGTCACTTCTGTGATGGGGTGTCATGCAGCCCAGGCTGGCCTTAAACTCACTATACAGCCAAGGATGACCATGAATCTCTAATCCCCCTGCCTGCATTTTCCAAGTACTGGAATCACAGGCGGGCACCACCACGCACAGCTTAGGAAAGAACTCTGTAAATGTCTGTTATACCACTGTGCACATAATCCCTCAAAGTCCCACACCAGGGCACATGGTCTCCATTCGTTCGACATTCTGTGATCATCTCCAAGTGCCAGTCATAGAGACAGGACAGTGGGAATACAGCCCTACTCTCCCAGAGCCATGCTCTAGGGAGGAAGACCCAGTAAGAGTGATGTTTAGGGCATGTATGAAACCACAAAGAATTCTTTCTCATACTATATTTCTTCAGGAGGATTCCTGAGGGGGACTCTGCTGCATGTTGCCCTCTCATGGGGACCCAGGCTTAAAGGGACTCCATGTTCAGTTTCCACAACGAGGCACGTAGGGTGCCATTGCGTAGAAGCATCATCTTCCAGCTGCAGTTCTGGAAGTGACAAGTGGTCCTTGGCCCTTGGTCGCACCTCCCTACCCCCTACAAACTTCCTGGTCTCACACACCCCCTCCCTCCAAGGGTAGGAAAGGGCGGTAGCACCTCAGGGTCTCTCTGGTGGAAGGCACTACTGCCTACAGTAGGCAGATCCATGGGTAAGTCCTAGGGAGAAAACAGTGTGAAGGAGAGGCAGAGGTGACATTTATTAGGTGACATTTATTTAGGTGTAGAGTAAGCCCTCTAAGAAGGTGATGTTGAAGCAAAGGGTCCATGGAGTCAGAGAGAAACCCCCTAGGGAGGGTAAAAAGGATAGAGATCTTGAGACAGGTAGCAGGCCAGGAGTCCAGTGAGTGGGAGCAGTCATCCCATAGCAAGAAGCCATCATGTGGAAATGGCTGGTCTCAACAGGATTAGACTTCTTGTGTTTGTTTGCTTGTTTTCTTATTTTGATTTCTGTGTGAGTGTGTCACAGAGCATGCATGGAGGTTAGAGAACAGCACCACGGGGCCAATCCTCTTTCCATCTTAACGTAGGTTCCAGGGATTAAACCAGGTTGTCAGGCTGGTGTGGCAAGTACCTTTGCCCACTGAGCTATCTCACTGGCCCCTGGTTTTGTTTTTTTGAGACAGGGTCTTGATACATAGCCCAGGCTAGCCTGGAATTCACATTCTTCCTACCTCAGCCTACTGAGTATTGAGATTACAGGTATGTACCACCATGCTTAGCCAGGTTTGGATGTCATTTGGGATGAGATGGGACTCATCACTTGTCCCAGGGTGGCCATTGAAAAGCAGCATTGACCATGGATAGACAACTGTGTGAGGCAAGGACCTAGTTCTGCCCCCCAGTAGCTGTCTGACTTTGAACAAGACACTTGGCCCTTCTGAACCTTAGCTTACTCTTCTGTAAATGAGGGTGAGGTGGAGATTATCTCCTAGGGTTACTGAGTCAGTGAAGTGCTCTGACATCCCAGCTCTGCCATTTGCTAGTTTTCCAGCCACTCTTGCTTCTCCCTAAGAAGTCATACCTCCTTTCTCCTCCCTGGTTACCATTACCCCCATCATCAAGATGTCAACCCAGGTCTTTCCTACCCTCTGTGAGTCCTGAGACTCCAAGGTCCCCTCCACTTCTGGGTCTGCATGTGCACCTGCTGAGTAGGGCCAAGCCTGGCCAGCTGTCTAGGTTGAGGGCAGAGTTTGAGGGAGTGCCAGAACCAATAGCAGGTGGTACTCCCTGAGCACCACCAGGTGGACTCCCAGCTGCCCATGAGCTCCTTCCCCTAGGGGGTTGGGAAACATGGGGGTCCCACCCTGAACTCCTCAGCCCAGCCTGGGTCTGGCAGCCAAGCTCTTGGGTTGGCATGAGCTGGTGGCTCACCCAGGAGGGGAGAGCAGCTGTAGAGAGGGTGGGAGAATTCTTCCCGCTGCTGGATTTGTAAAACAATTGATTAAAGACAATGCAATTAATTATTCTTTGATGAAATAGTGGAAATTACCAGGAAAATGAAGATTTCAGCAGCCGAACATTAAACCCCTCTAATTATGTCATTTCTAAAAGGGGGGGGAGGGAGGGAAAGGGTGGAAGTGGCAAGATGGAGGGAAGGAATGAAGTTTAAAAATAGATGGGGTGACCCTGGAGCTTCTTGCAGGCTGGGTAGAAGAGGCATGGGTGAGAAGCCACCACATGGCTCGAAGAAGGGAACAGAGATTTCCAGAGCTCTCGGTGGGGTCTATAAACAGCCTGGGGGGCAGACACTGGGATGCATGCCTTGAGTCCCTAAAACGCATGTCCAGCCTTTTCTCTTTATAAATAGGAAAGAATGAGGCTCAGAGAGGTATCATAGCTTGCTCAAGGATGCATAGCAACCACCAGACATAAAACTTGAACTCAGGTCTAACCTGAATTGTTTCAGCCCTGCCTGGCTGGAGTCTACTGGAGTTGACACTGCAGATGGCTTTGGCACACCTCACTCTAACAACTGTCCCCCACAGTCCCCAGTTCAGGCTTGGCTTGAGAGCTGAGTAGCTGCCAGGTGTCAACCTCAGCTGATCTGAATTGGGCCAGGCATCCAATGATAGCTGGTGAGATGGGGTCTCCTACCTTCCCATGTCCTCTGATTCCTGATGTGCTTCTGCAGGCCAGGGAGGGGTGGCAGGTAGGTCCTGCTCATGCCTGTCCCAACTACCTCTCCCAAGAAACCAAGACTTAAGTGCTGCCAGCCTGGCTCTGCTGGGTGCTGCTCTTAGGGGCTGCTGGGTGGCCTTGTTTCCCAGCCCCAATTCCCCTTTCTGCCAGAGGATACATCTGTCAGTCCTTGAGAGGCTTCTGGGCACAGTCTGTTTCAGTTCAAATAGTAAACTCAGTCCCAAGAAGCCCCAGTAAGCTCCAGGAGGGCAGGGGGAGAAGAGGGATGAAGGAATTCGGAACTAGAAGAGAGGCTTTGTGCACTGGACTGGAGGGAACAGAGAGGCCTGCAGGGTTGTCAGCGGGGGGGGGGGGGGGGGG
>CM052702.1:110037912-110067937 GCA_028551405.1 Uromys caudimaculatus
GAGTTTTTGATCTTGGCCATTCTGACTGGTGTGAGGTGGAATCTCAGACTTGTTTTGATTTGCATTTCCCTGATGACTAGGGATGTTGAACATTTCTTTAGGTGCTTCTCAGCCCTGCGAATTTCCTCAGTTGAGAATTCTGACAGTGCTACTTAATCCCACTGGCTGCTGGCTTTCTGTAGGCTTTATCCTAAGTAAGGAAAACTAGCCTATATATGTACATGAGCATGGACATGTATATCACACACACACATACACACACACATACACACACACACACACACACACACACACACACACACACACACACCCTTACTCTGCCCCAAATATGCTTAGTAGTTTTGCCAGTAAAATCCCCCAGAAGGTTTATCTCAGCCGCTGCAGTGAGCAGGTTGTTGAGTCAATTACCTATCTTCTCACTTCTTTGTTCTGCAATCGTGGCTTACATCACTCCTTCCCTGTCATTGTGTGTGGAGGGGAAGGGGGTGACTTGCTTCTAACTGGTAGATCAGCATATGTGATACAGGATGGAGGGGTAACAAAGTCATCTCACCCGAAAGCATGGTACCTGTCTTACAGAGTCTTAACGCCTTTGTTGGCTTTGAAGAAGCCAGCTGCCGTGTGCTGGGCTGCCTATGATGGAAGACCTCCTAGGCAAGGAACAGAGCTGAAGGTGGCCAGCCTGGCAGCCAACAGGAAGTCTGACCTGTCAATCCCGCCATTGGAGGAACTGAATTCTGCCCAAACCACAAGCGCCATGGAAGCAGATCTCTTCCTAGCCACGCTCAGAGGAGACTCCAGCCCTGGAAAATGCCTCCGTCAATTCCTGACCCACAAAACCCAGGTCACAGGCTTGTGGGTTAAGTCTCTGAACTTGTGGTAGTTTGCTGTAGAAGCGCATTCAATTCCTGACCAGTAGCCTAATGATTTGTTTATAACTCCATGCTGCCTCCTGTGGCGATCTCCAGTCAGTAGCTGTGTGTATCTCTGGGTGTGCTTTTAGGTTTTTGTTTTGTTTTGTTTTTTCTTTGTGTGGCTCATACCTACTTAGGACAGCTGATGATATGTGTTAACCCCATGGCCTATGGGATGCCCACATACCTGACTGAGTACTATTCCAGAGTGTGTCTATAATGGTGTTTCCAGAAGAAACCAATATTTGGATTGACTGAAGCAGAGCCACCCACACCCTCTCCCCTGCCCCACCCTGAGTGTCTGGTGTTGAGGGTCAGAAGAGAACAGAGAGGCAGAGGAAGACTTTGGCTCTCTGAGCTGGGACACTGATGTTCTCCTGCCTTTGGTGCTCTTGTTCCTTAGACTTTAAGATCTGGACTGAAATCTCCACCTCTGGTTTCAGTTTTACAAGACTGTGAGCTACACGAGTAGGAGTCCTGTGTCTCCAGATATTACACAGTGGAGTGTGGGACTCTTCAGCCTTCAAGACCTTACTGGTCAGCCTGCCTGCCTGTCTGTCTGTCCTGCTATTCATCTACCCATCTTTCCTATTGGTTCTGTTCTCTGGAGAACCCCGACACTTAGGGTTTATAGTCAGTATTCACATTTAAAATTCATGCTCAACAAGAAATATTTAGTAATTTTCAGCACATCCAGAGATAGTTCTCATAACGCTGAGAAGAACCACTAGCAAAAATGAGGTAGCTGGGGGCTGGAGAAGTGGTTCAGCGATTAAGAGCACTGACTGCTCTTCCAGAGGTCTTGAGTTCAATTCCCAGCAACCACATGGTGGCTCAGAACCATCTGTAACAGGGATCCCATGGCCTCTTCTGGTGTGTCTGAAGACAGCAATAGTGTACTCACATACTTGAAATAAATAAATAAATCTTTTTTTAAAAAAGGGCTAGCTGGGGAAAGCACATCTACCCAGCGCTATGTGACCAAGGTGGCTTTCACAGCATTCTGCTTGGCTTTCTCAAACCTCTGCGGCTGGTTCCATAGAGGGGGCAACAGAGCCCTGGGGAGGTTAGGACTTATCTTTTATTACATCTGTCATATTAATTAGTAGATCCAGGCTCTAACTTAGTTCTTCTAACTTCACATTGCTTAACCAAGAATCTCCCATGGATTTCCATGTGTTAATAGATGCTTTCCGAAGATCTAGCAGGCAAACTCACCCCTAAAGGTGATGTGGCTGGGAGTCTGTCTGATTCCAATGTTTGTGCATCACTGGGCTTCTGACATTACCTCAGAGGAATAGAACCAAGATGGAGACCCTGGCTGCCCCCACCTTCAGCTAGCATATGACAGGCATTCAGGAAATAGAGGCAGAATTTTATCTTCTTTGATGGTCTAACTTTGCTGTATGTAGCTGAGGTGTCCCTTGATATGACAGAGAGGATAGAAAAGTTGTGACAACCAAACTCATAAACCAAAGATTCATCTTAGGAGACCTGATAGAAAATGCAGATTCCAGGGTCTCTCTCTATAAGCTCCTGACTCAGAACAGCCCAGCAAACATTTTCAATAAGATCCTCTGATTGTTCTTATATAGTAGTCACAGATCACATGAATGTTAATGGCAAATTCACAGTTTGCCTGTTCTCTGGCATCCCCACTCATATTTACCATCCCTTCTCGTGGAGAGAAGAAGCCAATGGTGTGCTGGCAAATGTTTGAAAATCGAATCTCTTTTCCAACCCAAAGTGAAAAAAGGAAAAAGAAATCCTGTCTGTAGCATTTGCTGACATTTATAGTGGAGAGTCATACACCAAGGCTGATGTGGCTACTGCTAGGCCTTTCCTTAACACCAGACGCTTGTCCTTGCCCTTTGTAAAGTAGAAGGGACTGGCTCCCTTCCCATTGGTGGAAATCCAAATAGAAACAGGGCCTCACCTCCTCTGGGCCCAGGTTCTTTACAAAGTGAGAATTCATGAAGGACAGTGTGCTGTCCTCAGAACGGTGTTACATGTTAGCCTGTGGGTTATGTAGAGGGCTGGGAGAGGCTGCATTGAGGCAGTCGAGCTGCCTGGACGGGGTGGGCCAGCTCTCTCATCCCTTCCTTCTGGGAAAGATGGAGGTGCTTGCAGACTGAGCAGGCAGGGAATGAAGGGGCAGTCCTGCTTGGCAGACACCTCCTCCACACTTAACTCTGTGGACTTAGTTCTTTGTCTCCTAGCTAGGAGACAGATACAGTACTATACCTCCAGGGCAGTCACAGAGGAATAAATGATAAAGACCGGCAGACAGACAGGTTCCTACAAATAGTTCTCTCTCCTTGTCCTTATTCCTTTTCCTGCCCATGGAAGTTATTGCCCGAATTTTGCTAGAGTCTGGTTAGACCAGGGGCTCCGTTTCTCTAATTCCCAGGTTAGTAAGTTATCCGCTCTATATAATTTTTTTTTTTTTTTTTTTTTTTTTTTTTTTTTTTTTTTTTTTTTTTTTTTTTTTTTTAGTTTTTTGAGACAAGGTTTCTCTGTGTAGCCCTGGCTATCCTGGAACTCACTCTGTAGACCAGGCTGGCCTCGAACTCAGAAATCCACCTGCCTCTGCCTCCCAAGTGTTGGGATTAAAGGCATGCGCCACCACTGCCCGGCTCACTCTATATAGTTTAAAGAAAAAAAATCTTGTGACAAAAAAAAGTGTATATGTGTGTGTTTCTATCTATTCTGCCATTATTATATGGTACAGGGCTGAGCATCTACCATTTAAATCTTTTCTAACATCCTACAACAAGGCTTCCTGAAACGCATCCTGTACTCAAAGCTGCATGATCCCACACTGTACAAAGGACATGGCACACCATGGGAGCACTGCTGGCAGAGGGCGGAGGTAACGCTATAGTTAGTGGTCTTTTTAACTTTTATCTAAGAGAGGGAAGACCAGAGCAGGGCTGAAGCTGTAATTGGTAGAGCCCTGGAGACACTCCTTTTGCACGGGGGAGGGAGATGCTTGATCCTTTTAATGATTTTGACCAGTGTTCTGGTCTCTGTCAGTACTCAGGCAGTTACAGGGTAGTATATTTTGTCTCTATGTATTGTAATAACAACGATCTTGTCTGGCATGGTGTTCTGTGAACTCCTGAATATTCTGTAGGAGAGTCCTGCGGCCTGGCTGTGAGTGCTGGGCCAGCAAATCACTGGCAGGGCGGCCTTTTCCTCCACATTCACGCGGATCAGCTGAGGTCCTAGGCACAATTACACACGTCACCACATCTCAGCCCCATGACGACTCTGGGAGGACCTTTGTCTCTGTTTTATGGAGTAGGGTGCTAAAAGATTAGTGGCTTCTCCAATTCACGATGTTCCACAAATGTCAGTGTCCGACCAGGTGTGGCGATGCACACTTTTAGTCCTAGCTCTCTAGAGGCAGGTGGGTCTCTGTTGAGTCTAAGGCCAGGCCAGTTACATAGTAAAACCCTGTTTATGTCAGGGGACATGTCGCTAGAGAGTCCAGGAACGCCTTAAACCTCTGTCTTTGTCTGGGAGTGCTGCTGTTGCTGACTGGTCTGGTGTACCCTGTCCAGGCCTTGACTCCTAGCAGTGAGTCGAGTCTGCCTGCTTGTCAGCACAGTTCCTTGGTGTTTGAGAGGGTGATGGTCTTGAGCTGCAGGCTTGCTAGTGACTCCCCAGTGTGACTGAGAACAGGTGAATCTCCTCCCTCACACCTCGGTTTCTTGCCTTCTATTCTCCCTCTCCCTTCTTATCTCTCATCCTCTGTTTCTTACCCCCCAGTACAGGATGGAATGTTGGGTCTCCAACTTGCTAGAAAAATGCTACACTATGGAGTTATGTCCCCAACCCGAGCCCCTCACTCGGGACACCCGAGAAGTACCTAGGTAGAGGAGGAAGTGAGGTGTGTGGATGAATGGCTGTCTGGTGGAAATGGCTTTCTCAGTACTTTTCCTGTTTTCCCAGCCTTTCCTGGACTAGGACTCTGGGTACCCAGAGCTCTCCTGGCCTGGGTGCCCAGCAGCAGCAGTATCTGACACCCTGCACTTCCCAGTGGTAGAGTTCCATCATCTCGGCCCCATAGCTAGCCATTTGGGTGATGGCCAATTTCAGCCACTGCTCCCAGCAGCCTCCTCCAGTGGCTCCATCTCTGCCTGTCCCTCAAAGCCATGCCCCAAGAGGAGCTCGAGGCTTACCTTAGAAATGATCTGGTCTAGGCTGGAGAGATAGCTCAGCCATTAAAGGCTAGGCTCACAACCAAAAATTTAAGAAATGATCTGGTCCAACTGTCTCAGGCCCAAAGAGGGGGTACAGTTTCCCCACAGTTACAGAGCAGCTTAACCTGAGACACAAGCAGGAACAAGGCATCCTAGCAGCCAGGCCTTCCTCTCTCTTCTGCCAAGCCGAGATTTGTGTAAAGCCTGTGGTCCATTTGATGGGTTAATTCTCTACACATTTATTGAGCAGCGCTTTTTTGTGCTTGATTCTGGAGGCAGGAAGAAGAAAGCCCTGTCTGTGTTTAGAGGATACTTATCAAGTGGGAGTGAAAAATAGATACGAATGACATCGCATTTGTATTTAAGTAAACCTAGCTAAGTAGACAAAACACTGCCAGAAGATGGTTTGGGAGAAAGGACCTGCTAAGGGTGGGGGAGCAGGGATCAAGATGTCTGAAGTATGAGTTCACCACGCAATCTCTGACGTCATGACCATGTAAGTATGGGTCAGAAGAACACTATAGTCCTGTCACCTATTAAGCAAAGAAAATTTTAGAGTAGAGCCAAAATCTCCAAGTATGTAATGGCGATGTTGGGAGGGAGGGCAGTCATGAAGATGATTACAAACAAGCCAAGTATTATTTATCACATATCAGGTATCTTCTGGTTTCTGTAAGAAGATGGCCATCTACCTTATGGCTCCAATGCTGCTGTGTGCAGCTCAGTGACCATCAGGGATAAGGGACTATTCAAATAGCCTGAAACTCTGAGGAAAGAGGCTGTGTCCCTACACAAGGCAAGGTGTCCACCACTCCCTCTGCATTCACAAAAAGACCTCAAAGAATAGGGTGGAGAGGGTCAGCACTCCTCAGCATTGGCACCAGCCATGTGTGTGAACACATTCGTGTGTGCAGAGGCCAGAGGGCAGCCTGAGGTATTTCTCTTCAGGCACTAGCTGTCTTTTTTCATTTTTCATTTTGTATTATCAGTGGTAGTGGTGATTTGAGACAGGAACTCCCAGTGGCCTGAGCTTGCCAAATAGGCTAGGCTAGCTGGCTGGCAGCTCCAGAGTTCCACCCACCTATCTCCAGCTCCCTAAATCAGGGATTACAAAAACATGCCATCACACTGGCTCTTATTTATTTGGGTTTTGGGGGTGAAGCTTAGGTCTTTGTGGTTTCAAGACAGGTAATCTGCCTATTAAATTATCTCCCTAGCCTGATACCTGTCATTTGTGACCCAAGAGGGGCCAGTATCTTGTCCCTTTGCCAATTCACACTGTATTTTGACTTAGCTATGTGAAAACCTACTTGGGACCTGGCACACAATAAGGGTCTTTGTGAGTACTGGCTAGTCTAGTCCCCAGCTTCACAAACTGGACCCCACAATAGCCCGGTTTAGGATTTGGGTCTCCACATAGTGAAGGTATCATAAACGATGCAACTTAGGATAGAACAATGCTCTTTGGGGATCACTTTGTCTTAAGAATGTCAAATTTTATTGACATTGTAAATCCTGGTGAGCTTATGAGGAATGTGCGTGTCAAACAAATGACTTCACCAGCTGCCCTGTCTGCAGCTCTGTATGTCAGAGCGCTGCAGAATTACCGTGCAGGAATTAACACAGTCCTGCCTGCAGTGTGCTGAGCTTCCACATGGTCAGTCTTGGTGGCTTAACAAAAGGAATTAGGTAGCATGCAGACTCAACATATTTTTTTTTAGTGAACACAAATTACTACCTATTAAGAACCAAACAGTTAGCCGGGCAGTGGTGGCACATGCCTTTAATCCCAGCACTTGGGAGGCAGAGGCAGGCGGATTTCTGAGTTTGAGGCCAGCCTGGTGTACACAGAGAAACCCTGTCTCGGGAAAAAAAAAAAAAGAACCAAACAGTTTGCAGCAGTTCTTATAGATGAAGACATTCATATTCTTATTTTGAAGAGAGGAAAATGTGTGCCAAGATGAATAACTTGCCCATGGTGGCACATCTATGAAATAACAAAGACTGGCTCGTCCTGCCAGTGGCTTTGGAGGTCACAAGTGTTTGTGGTAACCTTTGAGATCATCCAATACAATCCTTTTTTCCTGGTGATGCTGAATCCTACAGAGGGTCACTAAGATTACTCAGCCAGTTCTAATGAGAGACCGTGACCATGGGTGTGGGTCTCCTGGCCCTGCTCAGTAACCTCAGTGCTTCCTTATTTTAAAAGAGCCTAACACATAGAACGACCCACTGACCATCTCAATGCCTACTTTGTGATAGATGCAATTGTGGGAAAAAATTGTGTGAGCAATCTTGGACTTGAGCCAGAGAGATGGCTCACAGGGTAAAGGGCAAAGGCGCTTGCCAATGAGCCTGGCAATCAAGTTCAATCCCCAGAGCCCACAAGATAGCAGAGAACTGACTTCTGCAAGTTACCCTTTGGCCTCCATATGCGTACTTCACATATGCACATGTGTACACATATACTACAGACACAAATAGATAAATAATAAACAAGCAAGCAAGCAGATCACTTTTTTAGATCCTTGGACTTGTACAAAGAGGTTCTGAAACCAAATCTTACCTCAATTGCTCACCTAGCAACCTCAGTAACCTTAAGTGAATGTCACTTCCTGGTTTCAGCCTCCATTTTTCAGATAAGGAATAAGGGTGCATGCATCTTAAGAACTGAATTAGAATGGGTGCACCAGAAGGGGAGTGGCTGATGAAGACACGGGTCCCTGCACGCTGCACTCTGCCCTCAGGATGCACACCAATGCTGGCACACAGCGGGAGCTGGAGGGCCAACAGGGAGCAGGCTTTGTTGACAGGCCAGACAGTGAATGTTAAGACAGCTAATGTGTCTTTGGCTCCATCTAGCTGAGTCTTCTTAAGGCCATCTCAGGATCAAGCCAGTCTCCCCAGAAAGGCTGACCTGCAGGAACAAATAATGAACAGTAGGTGGCGGTAGAGACCTTCCAGGAAGAGGAGAGACCAGGAACCTGGGGATATCTGTAGCCAGAGGTTTCACTCTTGTTACTTCTAAGAAGGGAGGGGCTCTGGACACTGTGGCTCAGGTCATCCTGATTCTGGGAAGGGGGAGACACACTTTTGGCAGACTTAGTATTTACAGCCACCCTCTCAGGCCTAGCTCTGTACCACACTGAGTGGAAGAAGTTAAATCATTTCCCAAAGGGATGTAGTTGAGAGTTGGCTCCAACTAAGCTCACTGCTTCCAAATCCCACACTCATCCCAGAGAGTTCGTGCCTTCCAGCCAGTGACTCATTCTTGCAACACAGCCTCGTGCACTTGGAAGTGGGGAGCTCTGTAGTGTTTGAGGATGATGCGTGTTCTCTCTCTGTGGTAGCTGAATTTCAAGCTTCTGTAGGACATCACTGAGCTGAGTTGAGAAGTCAGCGGTCATTGCTCAAGAGTCTGAGGGGCTCAGCACAGGGGGTCCACATGACGAATGAAGAAGTGTGGCCCTGAACTGCTTCTTCAGGCAAAGTGTAGATTTACTTTTCTTTTTCTCGTTCATCCTTGAGTATGCATTTCAAATCCGCCTTTAATCCTGGAAAAGTCTTAGTCTTTACTGCTTTAACTTTGCTTCTCTGGCAATCCCTCCATTCTGGAACCCCTCCACAGCACCTGCCAACCTACATCTCTGAGCTGCTAGGGCCATATAATGCTGCTTGCTTCTCAGTACCTCACTTTCCTTAGCAAATAAAATCTATCCTTTAATTAGGCACATGCTCTCTTAGAAGAAAGCCACACTTTCAATAGTTCTAGACTGAATGCAACCAGGAGCCTTGGGGAAACATCTTTAATGTAAAGAAGTGTGCTGGCCCTTGGCTTGTTTCTATTTGTAAGATGCATGAGCTGGCTGGAGTTGGGCCAGCACTGGGTGACTTTATGCAGATGTCTCAGGAAGAAAGTTGTGTCTTGGTGAAGCAATGGTTCTTTTTTTTATTCATCTCCATTTCAGTTTCCAAAAGAAAACTCTGGAACAAGGATTTGCATGCGAGTAGTTTACTCAAGGAATGAACCCAGGAAACACAGCTAAAAAGTCCCATGAATCGGGGAGGAAAGACTAACAAAAGATTGGGCCATGAGCAAGTTATTGCTGGATACAGCTGACTCTTATCCTGACAAGACAAGGATATGAACTGTCTTAGGGTTTCTATGAAGTTGTGAAGAGACACCATGAGCACAGCAACTCTTATAAAGAAAAACATTTAATTGGGGCTGGCTTACAGGTTCAGAGAGATAGTCCATTATCGTCACGGCAGGAAGCACGGCAGCGTTCGGGCAGACATGGTGCTGGAGAGGTAGCTGCGAGTTCTACAGTTGGATCAGCAGGCAACAGGTGGACAGTGTGACCACTGAGTCTGGCTTGAGCACTTGAAACCTGAAAGCCACCCCCAGTGACACACTTCCTCCTCCCCAGTGACACACTTCCTCCCACAATGCCACACCTCCTAATCTTTTCAAATAATGTCAATCCCTATGAGCCTTTGGGGCCATTTTCATTCAAACCATTAAAAGGACCCAGTGCTAAATGGGTTCCCTAACTCTCCCACCAGTTCAAAGGAAGCCAAACATTTAGCCAAGAACTGATGGCTTCTGCTGGCCAACAGCTTTTCTGGGACAACCTGCTTTAGCACTCTGCCTTCCCCTTTATAAACTGAGCATGGCTTTGTGGTCAGAGATGCTGTCCTAAATGACTGCTTAGATTACTCAGGGGAATGTAGGCTCTTCACTGACAATATGTACAAACCAACCTTCCCCAGAACATTCTTAATTTCCTGTGTCCTATAATTTGACTCTTGCATCCTAAGTAAAATCTTCAATTCTTGCATCCAAATGCTTAATTCTACCGCTTACCATATTCAATTGGATTTATTCTGTCTTCTGAGGTTATCTAAGTAGTATACACATATGTCTTATTTATCAGTCAGTGTTTTAAAATAGTTTATGCTTGCTGTTTACACATCTTTAATTTATAATCTACTATCATTATGAATGGCTGCTACTACTATTACTGACTTTTTGAGAGAGAGAGAGAGAGAGAGAGAGAGAGAGAGAGAGAGAGAGAGAGAGAGAGAGAACCACAGCATACTTGTGGAGGTCAGAGGATAGTTTGTAGGAACTGACTCTCTCCTTCCACCATATGAGCTTGGGGATCAAACTCAGGTCATCAGGCTTGGCAGCAAGGCTACCGACAGTGTCCCTGAGCCATCTCGCAATCCCTATTGCTGGCTTTATTTTGAAGTTGTTTTCATTTAACCCCACGACTTGACTGCAATGGAGTCATTCCCAAGCCACTGGTTTTGTTTTCCTCCTTTGTTCTGGAACTTTCTTTTGCAGCTTTTTTGAGGTAGGATTAATGTTTTGTGGACTTCAGGTCCTTTCTGCACTCCTGGGTCTCTTCCAGAATCAGGTTTTAGACAGACAACTCAATACTCTTGTCTTGGGCGAAGAGTGAGGATCTCACACACCCACTCCTGAACAGGTGTGAGCTTTGCCCAGCCTTATGTGTGGCTTATGTAGCCTCCCTGGCCCTAAGGGAGCAGAGGCTAGAGGGTCCCCTGCTGCTAGAATCCCACCCTGGCTGAGGTTCACTCCCTGGACTCCTGATCCACAGAGATGTTTGTCCTAGCTCTGAGCAGGGTGCTTCCTGCTCTCAGTCTTTCTTTTACCCTGTTGCTCTAAGTTTAGTGCAGGGGGTGGGGAGGATAGGACTGTAAACATGAATTCGCAATGCCATCTTGACCAGAAGCTTATGAACCCCTTAATCTGTACAGGGAAGACGCCTGTGGCCAAGGGCAGGATTGTCCCAGGAGCTGGCATGCAGATTCGGGGAACAAAGAGTCCCCCCTTTTTTTCTAGATATCTCTGTTCTAGTGCCTGAGAAGACAGGTCTGGCATGCATTTGAACCTCCAGACTCCCAGGCTTGCTGTTCATTGTCTCTCAGCTCTTCATCATGCTCCTAGCCTGGGGTTCTTACCTGCACGCCACCTCAGGTCTCCTCTCACTGGAGCTTTAGGCGGTCATTTTCATTTTAAGAAGGGACTCTAGAGTATGTTTCTGTCTTTCTAATGTGCAGGAGTGAAATGTAAACGGCAGGCTGACAGAATGTGTGTGGGGTTGGTTGGCTGGGTCAAAGCCATCACACCTGGCTGGCTGGGAGAGCTTCTTGACAACAGGAGCTGTCCAACACAGGGTGGGCTGCTGTCACTGTGTCACTGGAGGAACTCAAGCGGTGGACAGCTGACCTTCCTCCACAGCCTGGGGCCCCACAGAGGGAGGCTTAGAGTTAGAGTGAGGAGCAAAGGAAACGGCTCCATGAAGGCATGTGGTGCATCGGGACAGGTCATCACAGATGCCACTAATGTTCTCAGAGGCCATGCAGCCCCAGAACTGGCCACACTTCCCAAGCTGATGGATTTCCAAAAGCAAGTCCTGAGAACTCGGGCACAGACTTTTCCTTTGGTGGTCTCATATGTGAGTAAAAGAGCTGTCCTTGAGCTTGGAGGTACACAGAGTCTCCTATTGGAACTTGGAGACCAGGCGCTGCAGGATTTCCCCACTGCCAGAGTCCTCCGCCTACCATGTCCACCCATCTTTGTGGACAGTCTTTACAGGTGGCTCTCCTGCCAGTATTAGTGTGCTTCTAAACAATAACCATAAATATGTTTCTGGAATACTTGTGAGTATTTAGGGAATTTTCCTAAGGGCACTTCAGATATAGCTATTCTGCTTAGCCCCAGCAGGTAACCATAAGGCGCTCTCAGGCCAGGGCGGCTGTCACGACAGATGACTCTCTTGAGCACTGAAGGGACTCAGATCTATTGAGCACAACACACTCCACAAGTGCTGCATCTTCTAATGTGTATAACAATCCATTTTACAGATGAGGACTCTGGACCCAGAGAGGCAGAGTGACCTGCCCAAAGACACACAGCTAAGAGGCAGAGTGCACTTCCTTCTCAGCCACTTTCACTCCAAATCCCCTGACTGGTTTCTGTTCCCACTTCTCTTCTTGAGGTAACTTCTGCCCATGTGAGAATCTCTGTGTGGACTGTAACCCTCAGGTCATGACAAATATATTTCAACTTTCATCTATGTGATAATTAACATCATAGGATAACTTTTCCAATTATAAAATAGGACATGTTCTATTTTGGGTAGCTTTTTAGTTTAAAATAATTATACATTCACAGGAAGTTGTCAAAGGTGTACAAAGAGGGCTCTTGACTCTTCGCTTAGTTCCCCTAAAGGCCCAGATTAAAACCAGGATCCCAACACCAACACACTATGTGTGCCTTATGTCATTTGATCACATGTACAGATGTGTGCAAGCAGTACTGCACTCAGGATGCAGAACTACTAAAGTACTTCCTGGGTTCCCCATGTGCTGTCTTCTCTTTCTCTGCTGTCTTTCTGCACCCCCCTCTCTCTCTCTCACACACACACAGACACAGACACACAGACACAGACACACAGACACACAGACACACAGACACACACACACATACACACACACAGACACACAGACACAGACACAGACACACAGACACAGACACACAGACACAGACACACAGACACACACACACAGACACACACACACAGACACACACAGACACACACACAGACACACACACACACACACACACACACACACACACACACACACACACACACACACACTGTACAGAGCAGTAAAAGAAAATCATTCCAAGCCCACATATTGGAGGAGGAGGTGGTCTGTCGGGTTCCCTTTGGGCAGCTGAGTCAGGACTGGCCCTGGGCTTGCTGTGCTCACCCTCTGAAGACCAGGTCAACAGCAGACACAGGCCAAGCACAAGGCTGCACTACTCACCCCACTACACCCATCATGCTCCTCACAGGCGCCCCTCTCTGTGTCTGCCTCTCCCTGCTTTTTCTTGTTTCTATCTGTATCTATGAGTGAGTCTCCCTTTTTCTCAAGCCACAAAACATGGCAGAATGCAATCTCCATTGAGTACAGCCTTGTGTCTGGGTTGTATTTCCTATTGCACGATTCTCCTTCTTCCTCTTTTTCTCCCCAAGCCTTTCTCCCACATAATATGAACATGTGGGGACCCGCTTTTGACAGGTCTGCTTTTGAATACTTTGGAAAGTAGAGCAAGTGCCTCTTTCAGTCCTGTACCACCAGGGGTGCATGGTTGGCAAGTTCCCTAGGGTTCCTGTTGAGTTTTTTCTTTGAGGCCAGTCCTGGGGCGAGAGGGCCTCCTGCCTGCACTTCCATAGCCAGGGCATTGGTCACAGCATCTACCTTGAAAGGAAATAAGAGCTTTCTGATGGCCAGCGCAGGCCTTCTCCCCCTGCGTCCAGACTCTCTCCTCAGGCTGTTTAGTCTCTCAACGCAGTTCATTCATCCATCCGTTCTTTCATTCCTACAGACTTAGTGGCATGGCTTCTTGCTCCAACAGCTACTGAAGTTTTGAAATGGACATAAGAGAGAACAGTCTAAAGATGAACCAGTCTAGAGCCATACTCCAATGTATGCCAGATTGCATCTAAATATCCAACAAGAAGTGAATGGCTAAATTTCTGTGAGATGTCCTAGAGAATCAGATGTTGCACAGCTGTTAAATCAGGGCTGGAGAGCTTTGGGGGTAAGACAATATTTATCGTATGTTGTTAGATTCCTAATGATGGCGGAAAAGCGTGTAAGTGCAGGAAACTGACTCAGAAAGCCACACCATGCTAACAGTTCTTATTTCTGGATGGTAGGATTATGAATGACTTACTTTAAAAAGTGTTTTTTGAGGCTGGGATAAAGGTTCATTGGGTAAGAATATTTGGTACATAAGCATAAGGACCGGAGTTCAAATCCCAGCATCCATGTAAAAAGCCAGGTGTGGTTTTGTAACCCTGATGCTAAATTGTAGGAAGGGCTGAGAAAGTAGGACTCCAAAGACTTGCTGGTCACTAGCCTCTGTCCATCAGGTTCAGTGAGAGAACCTGTCTGACGTGCACAAGGCAGAGAGTTACAGCATAGGACACTGCCACCCTCTTCTGGTCTCCGCGCACACACATGTGCACACATTATATTTTCTTAAAGCTTAGAATAAGCACCTCTTCTATATAACTGGAAACTAATATGCATCATTAAAGCTAAATGAGATCTGTGAGATATAAGAAGTCGTCTCTGCAGTTTTCTGCTTGAGTGGTGTTACAAAGATCCCACTCCTCTCCTTGGGCAGTAACTCTGGAAGGCAGAGATTTTGGATTCAGCCTCTGCTGTACAGCTGGGCCGATGGAACCGTGCTCTGCTCTGAAGTAGAATGGTTGTTTATATCTGCCCTCTCAGCATGTTTTCAAATGACATTTGTGGAGTAGGCAGGTTCTACTTGATGTCCCTACCCCTCTGTGTGAAGTCAGGTACTGCCTGTGTCATCCCATGTAGCTTTATAGTGGCTCTGATGCTTTCCATGACCCTTGTATGGCTAGGACCAGGCACCACACAAAGCACCTTACACTGGCCCTGCCTGGGGTGAACCCCAACACCGGCCTTCTCTATCTTCTAGTTGGGACACAGAGCTCTCAGCTGCGAGCCATGGAGAGTTCAAGAAGCCTCAGCTCTGCTGTTCACTCCTGTTAGAGGGAGGAGACCAATAGTCCCATTTGCCTGTGGGGAGTTATTGGGGGCACTTTCTGTTTCTTTAGTGCTAGAGGGCAAACTCAAGTCCAGTGCATGATGCTGGCCACTTGCTCTCCCACTCAGCTGCAGCTCTGGGCAATTTTTTTTTTTTTTTTTTTGACAAAGGGATTTTAAAGCCACTTCTGGGTGTCTTTAGGCTATGTCTATGATGGTTTGGCGATAGACAGTCTGTCTTGGCTAGGATTCCACCTCTACTAACCTGAACAATTTTCCTACTTCTTTGTGTCTCAATTTCTCTTGAGAAAGGAGGAGTAATGATAAGATCTGCTCTGTCCTAAAGAAATGTCCAACTTCCCTAGTCATCAGGGAAATGCAAATCAAAACAACCCTGAGATTCCACCTCACACCAGTCAGAATGGCTAAGATCAAAAACTCAGGTGACAGCAGATGCTGGCGAGGATGTGGAGAAAGAGGAACACTCCTCCATTGCTGGTGGAATTGCAAGCTGGTACAACCACTCTGGAAATCAGTTTGGTGGACCCTCAGAAAAATGGACATAATACTACCTGAGGGCCCAGCTATACCTCTCCTGGGCATATACCCAGAAGATGCTCCAACATGTAACAAAGATACATGCTCCACTATGTTCATAGCAGCCATATTTATAATAGCCAGAAGCTGGAAACAACCCAGATGTCCCTCATCAGAGGAATAGATACAGAAAATGTGCTACATTTACACAATGGAGTACTACTCAGTTATTATAAACAATGACTTCATGAAATTCTCAGGCAAATGGATGGAACTTGAAAATATCATCCTGAACGAGGTAACTCAGTTACAAAAGAATGAACACGGTATGTACTCACTGATAAGTGGATATTAGCCCAAAAGTTCGGAATACCCAAGATTCACTTCACAGCAACGGTTGGGCTGAACGTGAGGTCTAGATGGAGGACCTGGAGAAGGGACTGAAGGAGTTGAGGGAGTTTGCAGCCCCATGGAGGGAGCAACAGTGTCAACTGGCCTGATCTCCTGATGCTTCTGGAGACTGGATCACCAACCAAAGAATACACATGGAGGGACCTATGGTGCTGGCCACATATGTGGCAGAGGAGGGTCTTGTTAGCCATCAGGGGGAGGAGAGGCCCTTAGGCCTGAGGGTGTTAGATGCCCCAGTATAGGGGAATGCCAAGGAGGGAAGATGAGAGTGGGTGGGTGGATGGGTGGGGGAATACCCTCATAGAGGCAGGGGGAGGGAATAGGGGAGAAGGGGTTCCAAAGGGGAGATCTGGAAAGGGGGAAACATTTGAAATGTAAATAAAGTATCAAAAAGAAAAAAGAAAAAAAGAAATAAATATAAACCAGATACAAAAAACAAAAAGAAAGAAAGAAAGAAAGAAAGAAAGAAAGAAAGAAAGAAAGAAAGAAAGAAAGAAAGAAAGAAAGAAAAGTGAATAAGAAACAAGATTCAAAAAAAAAGAAGAAGAAGATCTGCTCTGTCAGGTCCTGAGAATCTTCACAAGTCCGTTCATCGAGTCTGGAGAATAGTGTCTGTCCAGGCGTAGCACACAGCACATGCTAGCCATCACACTGATTATTTCGAGCTGTGTTCATGGGAATGAGAATGCAGGGTATCTGACACTGGGGCTCTCCCAGAAAAGCCCAGATGTGATGAATACCAAATGAGGATCACCAATTAAAAGCCCTGCATTGAGTCTGTTTCTTAGTGAGACCAGGTATAAAGAAATGCATGCTGCTCTGTAAGGAGGCCTGGAAAGAAGAAAGTGGCCAGGGGCACTCCTCAGGAGTCCCCCACCCCCACACCCCACTGCCTGGGCTTCGCCATGAAAGAGGACAGGAGGCAGATGAAGGGGTCTGGCAGGAAGCATGAGCACCCCTGGGAACAGAGGGAGCTGTGTTATAGCAAGCGTCTTCAGTAAATGTGAAATCTCAGCTGGGGTTGGGAGGGGTCCGTGGATGAGACTGGAGCAAGAGATAATTTTGAATCCATCCCTGCAATTCCCACTCCTTCTCACATGCTGTTTTCTTTACTACCTACAGGGTAGGCCTACATACAACAAAGCAGCGCAGGCTCGGCTTGGGCAGTGGCTCGCTCAGGACTGCACCTGGGATGGGTGAGTGGGTCTGGGATTTGAACCCAGCACTGTGCATTACAAGTTCCTGCTTTGGCAGGACAATAGATCTCTTCTCTGCAGAGGTGGGGCTGGGAAGGCCAGGGGCCTCAGAGGGGACATTATGGCTTCAGGGAACAAGGAGAGGTGGACGGAGACCTGGTCCCAGGTGTGTGAGAGACCCAGAGCTGCTGGGCAGGCACATGGGAAAGAGTAGAAAGTAGGTCAGTCACACAGGAGACAGAGCATGAAATTAATGAGCACATGGGAGCTGGAGTAGTCACCTTCCAGGAGGGCAGTGAAGGAGGTGGAAAGTCCCTCTGGGAGATCGTGGGACCTGAGGGGCTCGAGCAGGTGGGAAGAGGTTGGCCCGTGGGGGGGTTCCTTTCTTGTCCTGGGCACTGGGGTGTGTGTGTGTGTGTGTGTGTGTGTGTGTGTGTGTGTGTGTGTGTGTGTGTGTGTGAATCAGTCTGGCAGGAGAAGAGAATGATAGTGTCCTGAGGGGCACCAACTGGGGTGTCAGACATGAGCTCTGTGGGGGCAGAGGCTCGCTCTTCAAATGCTGACATTCCTGCTGCCTAGGACAATGCATGGCACAGGATGGACATGCTGAGGGGATACATGAGGAGAAGCCACTATGCCTCATACACTGTGTATAGCTTAGGGTAGAGGCGGGGAGAGCTCTCTGTTTCTTATTTGTGCTCAGAGGCATTGGCTGAGTTCAGTAACATCTGCTGAGTGGCTGCCAGGTACCATCTCTGACCTGGTGTTGAACACATGGGATGTGTAAGAGAGGGGCTTTCCTGTGACACTCACCATCTAGTGGAAAAGCAGGCTGCCAATGACTTTAACAACATGTGCTAAGTACAGAAGTAGATGGCTCATGGGGACCAAAAGAAGGGTAGTTCTGTAACACTGCTCTAGGTAAGGGATTACTAGGGATGTGGAGGCTGTCAAAGCTTAAGTGCATAAACCAACATGTACACACACACTCACACACACACTCATACACACACACACACACTCATACACACTCATACACACACACACTCATACACACTCACACACATACTCATACACACACACACACTCATACACACTCATACACACTCACACACATACTCATACACACACACACACACACACACACACACACTCACATACACAACACACACACTTAAAATATATGTCCAGGTGTAGTAGCACACCCCTGTAGCCTTGGTCTTGGGTGGTAGGAAAATAACAATTTCAAGTTCAGCCTTGGCTACACAGAGTTCAAGGCCCGCTTAGGCTATATAATAACACCCTATCTAAAAACAAAACCAACTAAATACTATGTTTATCGACTCTGCTGTGTCTTGCATATTGAATGTCTCCCAAAAGGCCGTGCGTCAGAGCTTTGCTTTCTTACGCAGTGGGTAGTATTAGGAGATGTGATGGATCCCTGAGGAGGGGGGAGCCTAATGGGTGTTTCTTAGAGTGTGGAAAGGCTGACTCCAAAGGGAATCGTGGGGCGCTGACCCTTTTCTCTCCTCTGCTTGGGTTTCCTGGGTAGTGAGGTGAGTGATTTGACCCTGGCACATA
Source organism: Uromys caudimaculatus (assembly GCA_028551405.1). Classification (NCBI taxonomy): domain Eukaryota; kingdom Metazoa; phylum Chordata; class Mammalia; order Rodentia; family Muridae; genus Uromys; species Uromys caudimaculatus. The sequence goes on from CM052702.1 coordinate 110,056,387, forward strand.
CTCCTATCATGCTGTACTTCCTGGCAGCCACGCCTAAAGCAGTGGGGCTGACGGATCATGGATCAGAACTTCCAAAACAGTGAGCTGAAATAACCTTTTTCTTTTCATAAGTTAATCACCTCAGATTGTAGCTTCAGCAAGTTGTCTACTTGGCTCCCTTCTTCCCTCCTACAGGGTGACATGAAGCTCATTTGGGTATCAGGGTCTTGAACTCTTGGAGGAGGGGGAGGCTTCAATCCTGTGATGCATTACCTTGGTGCCCCTTAGGCCCTTTAGGAATGTATCTCCTCCAAGAGGGGCTGTTACAAGTGTCAAGTGGGACTGTGAGGACATCAGGACAGGATGCAAAACTGGTTGGGCTCCACTAGGAACAGCAGTGGATATGACACCCAGTAGATATGACATGTGCCACAACAGGGAGATGAGCAAGCAAACATGCCAAGCGCTGCCCTGCTCAGAGGCCCCACTTGGAGATCTGGACCATCTGCCTGGGTCTCAGATCAGGGTTACCTGCTGCTGACTTGGGTTGGGCCCTGTGACTGCAGTACCTTTGGTGGTTGACCAAAGCCATCCAGATAAGCTGTGCCCTCTAGCCGCAATCAGAACTCTCCAACCTGAAGCACCCAACTTGTCCTGCTTAGTATAAAGACTTGTCCATAACAATTCATCCCTCAGTGTGTGGGCTCACAGGCTTTTGGGGTAGGTCAGATCATGGTGCCAGTTTACAGATGAGAAGGGAGAATAAAGTCACTCACTAAAAGAAGGTGTGTATGGAGAACTAAGCTCACCATTATTTCAGGCCAATCCCGAGGCATCTGAGAGGGGGTGTATAAAGGCATAGCAGGGGCTAGAAACTTCAGGGAGAAATGGAAACACATACAAGCAGGACATGAGTCCTTCTTTCCTGAGGACACGTCTGACCTCCAACCCTAGATCTGTCAGCCTGTCAATGAGAAGATTCTGTGAGCTCTGATGGGTCAAGCCAGAGGGTTTTAAATCACAGGTCCAGAGCAAGGCAGACCCTGAGGCTTTCTGGTTTGGTCCACATCCATCAGTAAGCACTCAAGGGTATAATTACAGGCAACACACTGGGCACTGTGTGTGTAAAGGACTCCAGCATGTGCACACGTCCTGTTTCTCTAGGACTTGGTCTGGCGGGTTTTTCTACCTTGTCACAACTGACATTTCAGTCGAGGTAATCCTTGAGGGATGCTGTGCAGCACAGGAGATGTTGTAGCATCTCTGGCATCTGCTATCTCTGGATAGTAACATCCTCCAGAGGTGGCAACCAAAGCTGTCTCCAGACATTGCCAAATGTCCCCTGGAAGCAAAACTTCCCTGGGGCACACAAGCTAACGCAGTTTGCTGAGAGCTACATCAGAGATGAGCCCATAGGAGACAGTGGGTAAGAGGGGTAAAATTGGTCCCTCAAAATTGGTCAGTGGAGATAGAGTTCACATGCCTGAGAAACTGGGATTCAGTCCTAGACTCTCTATACCTGGCCCAAGTGCTCCCCTGCCCACACCTCCCTACTTCTCTCCAAGTCCCCACTGCCCTCAGCTCCCCCAGGAGGACAGATTCTGCTCTGGGAAGACAGCCCTGGTGCTTTGAGCAGCTGGTCTTCTCAGCCCTGGACTGGTCTCTTAGCCTGCCATAGAGTTGGTGCCTAATAAGCTTTCACGCATGTTAGGAAAGGCTCTGTCTGTCCCCTGAGATGGCCCTCTGAAAGCCGACTGGGTGGCCACTTAAGTGCTGTGCTTATGCGAAGAACAATACTTCAGCAGAGTGCTTTGTCGTAAGTGCTTCCAGGTCCCCCACTCCACAGAAGCTGCAGCGTGGGAAGGAGATGGCTCTGCAGCGGCTGAGCCTACAGACTGGGCTCTCAGCAATACCCGGACCAGCTGTGGGCCCCACTCCAGCCCTTGAGCCTGCGATGCTTCACTTCATTATCTACAGGGGTGAGGGGCACTGCCATGCCTTCCCTTGTCTCCTAGTGCCCAGGGGACCAGTGAACGCTCAAAGGCAGGAGTTTCACGAACGAAGCATTTGCATGTTAACTGTTTTCTGAGTTTCCAAGGGTCGTCTGTGGGGTGGGTCAGCATTCTGTTTTTACTTTCCTTTTAGAAATACTACTTGAATAGTCATCCACACACTTAATGAGTGTTACTCTGTGCTCAGAACTCAGCAATGCCATGCTGAATGAAGGCAGGACATAAACAAAAGTACATTCAGAACAATGCTAAGGCTGAGAAAGTGGGGCAGGTGCTGAACTTCAGGTAGGGAAGACCTCTCCAGAAGGTGACATCTAATTAAAGCCCTGAAGGCAATCGGAGAGAGGGTTACACAGAAGGCACTGTGGACAGAGGGCAAAGCAAAATCTCCCCCTAGGGTCAGGAGGAGGGGTGAGGCAGCCAGTAGCAGGTGGGGGTATAGATGGGGGACAGTGGGTAGGAAGGGAGGATGGGGGAAGGACAAAGGTCAGGGAGGGGAGGGGATGGGAGAAGAGTGGAGGGGACACTAGGGGAAGGGAGGGAGGCAAGAACTTTGCCTCTTGTCCTAGACTGGTGGGGGAGGGGCAGGTGGCCCCAGTGGTTCCTTAAAAGTGAGTCACATGCTTGCTTTCAATTTTTATTCAGGAAAACACAGAAGGAAGTTGAGTCCTCTTTGCTACTTTCTGGAACTTTCTCCTGGTCAGCAACTGGAATCACACACCCAAGTCCTTGGTGAAGCCAGGCCCTGGTTTGCCCCCTCCAAGCCCTGCAGTTTCCGTGAGGCCATTCCCACCCACAGATTACTCCAGTCCACTCCAAATCTTCATAGAAACAAATAGAAAGCGTTTCCTAGTGATTTAAAATTACTTCTGCACCACCAAAGAGTATTGTTAAGTCTTACTTTTAATGGGTGACTGTCTCTCTACCCAGATGTCCTTGGAACAGGGAGACAAAAAGAAGAGCTTGCTAGATCAGAAGGCCTGAGATCTGGTCTGGATTATGTCGTGTTGTTGCTGTCTGACTTTCCACTTTCTGGTCTTGAATTTGCTTAACTGCCCAGAAGTCAGATGGAGACTCGGAGCCAACCCTGCCTGCTACCTTCCTCCTTCCTTGTCCCTTCATGCTGCGGTAGAAGCCAAGGGCCCCTAGGTGGCGCAGGTTCCTAGGCTCAGTCCCTGTGAGCAACTGCTATAGGAGGCTAGAAGATTTGGGGAAAATGGAGGGGCAAAGATGATCCAGAGAGTGAGCCAAATGGGAGATTGGGGCACAGATACCAAGCCAGAGAGCCTTGTTGCTTCTCCACTGGGCTCCGTGGGAGTTGGTGGCGCAGAGCACCTTGGCCACTACGGGTATCAGGCCCTGCCCGGAGGCTCCAGCCCTTACAGGCATGGTGAATATCTTGGGATGGATATGAATAGTACTCATTCTGTTTCATAGATGAAGATGCTGAAGACAGGAGGGCTTGCCAGTGAGACACAGTGGCCGTCTAGCTGGCCTCTGCTGAGGAAGGGCCCCATAGCAGGCAGGGCCTTGGGCTCAAAGTGTAGGGTAGCATCCCTTGATTTGCCCTTTGCTCTTAGCTGGCGGTCTTCTCTCCACCCTACATCTCTTCTTAGGCTTACTCTCTTTCCTTCACAGCCATGGCTGTTCTCAGGAAATCCTGGGAGAGGAGTTGTTTGCTCCTCTTAGGCAGAGCTGTGTCTCAGGGAAGTTTTAGGACATGGGGTAAGGGTTGGGAGACTTTGGGTGTTGCTTGCTCCCTCTGGCTTTCTTTCTCCTAGATGAGGGAGAGCTCAGAAGGAGGGAGTTGGGCTGGATATTGTCAAGGTCACTGTCTAGTTCGAACCTTCTGAGTTGTCCTTGAAACTCCCCTCTGTCCATCAGCAAGCAGGAGAAGACAGGCAGGGCTCTGCTTCACTCACGTAAGAGGAATGGGGGTGTGGAATAGGTACTCTGTCATCCTGTTTCTGGCATCTGGCTTGGCACAGATGACAGGCAACCACCAAGGCCAGAGTCCCCCTCCCTGAGCTTCCACAATGACCACCCTATTTATGGAGATTCTAACCTCCCTCTCCAGAGGAGGCTATTCAAGGCTTGCATGGGCCACCAAAAAAGAAGCCCTCCCCTCTGTGCCCTGCAGGCATCCTTCTTGGGTTCCATTACTAACACTCTGACCCTCTGACCTTGGGCTTTTTCCAAAATCAAACCCTTAGGAAGGAAACGGGTTGCTACTGAAGAAATTCAGAGAACAATGCTAGAGAAAAAGATGTGAAGGGAAAGGAAAGAGTAACCATGTCTCATCAGTCAGCCATGTGCTCACTACTCTACCGTCTGCTCTGTATAGTAACTCTTAGCTTGCTGTCAACCGCAGATGAACTTCTGTGCTCTCTTGCTCTCTGAAGACGAGTCTCCGAGGACCAGATTGTGCAACTGTGAGTGTTGCATAGACCACTCTTGTCCCTCTGGAATGCAAGAACCAGGGAGGCATAACAGGACGTGGGCCAAAGCAGCTAACAGATTATGGCAACTCACTCTTTACAGTTTCCAAATGATAATCAAATCAATGTCTGATTTCATTCTCAGACCAGTCGATAGTCAAATGAGGAAACCGAGGCTCACACAAACCCAGGGACTTGCCTACCTGTGGTCACATAGTAGCTTGGTTGACTTCGAAGCACGTTTTCTATGCCAAAGTCTAGACAGTCCATAGAGAAAACTACTTCTTTGACAAGCTAGGTTTCTCTTGCATTCATTTCTTCACCTTGTGGCAATGAGGGATTAAGATTAGGTTAGTGGTTCTCCACCTTCCTGATGCTGCACCTCTTTAATTCAGTTCATGTTGTGGTGACCCACAACCACAAAATTATTTCGTTGTTACTTCATAACTGTAATTTTGCTAGTGTTGTGAATAGTAATATATATATTTGATATGTAGAATGTCTGATATGTGACCACTGGGGGTGACGCTGCACTAGTTGAGAGCCCTGGCTTAGCTACATTGGTAACCAGAGGTTCCCAGACTCTCTTACCAAGAAACGGGGAGTGACATGCATTGAAACCAGAGAATTAATAACTTGAGGTTTTTTTTTCTCAAGTTTACTAAAAAGAACATTTTGTGGACTGGGTATGTAGCTCAATTGATGGAGTGCTTGCTTATCCTCTAAGACTTGGGTTCAATCCCCAACTAGGAATGGTGATGCATGTCTATAATCCTAGCACTTTGGAGGTAGGAGTTGAAGAATCAGAAGTTCAAGGACACCTTTGGCTACATAGCAAGTTTGAAGCCAGCCTGGGCTACATGAGATATTGTCTCAAAAGAGAACATTTTACCTTCCAAAATGTCGGAGGATATACTTTTAGCATAAAGTAGAGAGAGAAAACCAATGATATCTAAGAAAGGAATTCCTTTCTTCTAAGCATGTCTAACATACCTTGATGAGCCATTGTGTTTGTAGCAAACACTTGATAGTAGGCCTGGCTGGAGTGAGCAAGAGGCAGACAAAACCAGAATAATTCCTTTGACAGACTTAATTTGTAGTGGGGGACTTGGAAGGACGAGCAGGTAGGTAATTTGGAAACAGAAGTGTTAGAGACCCAAAGACTATCTGCAAAGGTCCCCAGGTGGAAGGCAGAGAATCACCCAAGGATTTTAGGGGAAATAATGGACAGTAACTAGCTTTGATTGGCAGGTGTCTTTTCCAGCACCTGCTGATACAGAGGATGTCTGTGAGCCCTCTCTGGATGCAGCTTTGGCTGTGCAAACTGTCAGATCCCACTTTGAGACCCAGCTCTGTCACTTGGAGGTCATAGGCACTGTGCAAAGTCTGATTTCCTTTTCTGTGAAACGGATCTGATCTTCCTGGTGGGAGGCTGACAGAGGAAGTAGGTGGGATGGAGGACCCAGCACAGCACCTAATGCCCAAACCCTAAGTAAACAGCTACCCAGCACAGCACCTAGTGCTCAAACCCTCAGTAAACAGCTACTCAGCACAGCACCTAGTTAGTGCTCAAACCCTCAGTAAACAGCTACTCAGCACAACACCTAGTTAGTGCTCAAACCCTCACTGAACAGCTACTCAGTACAGCACCTAGTTAGTGCTCAAACCCTCAGTAAACAGCTATTCAGCACAGCACCTAGTTAGTGCTCAAACCCTCAGTAAACAGCTACTCAGCTGCTGCTTACGATTAGGCAGAGTAATTTGGATATTCACTGTGGCAAGCATGTAGGAGGTTTTTGTTTGAGGAGGGGGTAAGTTTTGCCGCTGTTAAATCCAGCACAGGATCTGACAGTATATCATCTGTGGGGGGAGCATTAAGATCTCCAACCTTAGCCCTTCCTCAAAGCTGAATGCTGTCTGTGCCCGATAATCTGCCCTCTTGGAAATGACAGCCTCTCCTTCTAGGACTCCCGACAAGGACAGGCAGAGGACTGAGGGTAGAGACACAGGAGGGTGAGGGAGTAGGAGGAGATAGGAGGAGGGAGAAAGTGCTTTCAGAGACTGACAGTCATTCACAAAGACAGAGGGAGTGTGCTTGTGCCTGTTTGCATGTGAGCATGACTGTGGAATCACATGTGTGCATCAGGTAGCAGGTGCATGCGGCGTGTGTGTGTGTGTGTGTGTGTGTGTGTGTGTGTGTGTGTGTGTGTGTGTGGCTGGGGGTGGGTGTGTCAGTGTATGAATGAGTGTGAAAACTGCCAGTGTTTGAGCATGCCAGTGCATGAGTGCATGTGAGTGTATGGTGTGTGCATGCCTATACATGCAAGGTGTGTGTGTATGTGTGGTGTGTTAGGTTCATAAGCACATGCGTCTTGGGTGGGCTTGTGTGCGAGGCTGTGACTCTGAGTGACAGTGAAAGGAGACCTGTCTTCTAATAGAGTCTGGGTAGCACGTGGAGTACATATATGCCCTGATGCATGGAATATCTAAGAGAAGGGACCTTCTGCAGCTTCTGACTCCCCTGACTCCCCATCCTACCCCCACCGATTTCGTCTCCCCACGTCCCCTGTCTTTACCAGCAGCACTACCACAAACCTGCTGATCTCAGCGGTGGGGTTGAAAAGGAGATGGACAGGGGAGGGAGAGGAGTGACCAGCCCCTCCTACCCCCAACCCTTGGTGCTGCCAGGGAAACGTTCTCCTCCACCCCCCACCCCCCAATCACCGTGATTCCTGCTGTGAGGGAGAGAGGAACCCTCTGTTTCCATGGCAACATAGCAGCCCTGCTTCTCAGCCTGAGCCCAGGCTCCTCTGAGCCATGGAAGGAGTGGGAAGAAAGCCCTTCCTCAGGCTTTTGAGCCCCACCAGGTGTTCTGACCTCTAGACTCCCCACCTCCACCCTGAAGACCCCCCAGTCTCCTTTTATGCTCACAAGTCCTAACATATATGTACCCATTCTGCTGCTGTAGGGTCTGAAGACTTGTCTTGTTCTTATAGGAAGGGCTAGACTTGAGCATGAACCCCAGCCAGTGGCAAGATTTCACCTGGAAAAGGTACCAGTGTCACCACCTCTCTGGTTCCCATGAAGATGACATACAGGGTCAGTGTGCCACTGGCAGGATGTAAATTAGCCCAACAATTTTTGCAGCAGCTTTCTTCCCTGGGACTCCACTTATTTTGTGGTGCTGAGAATAGAATGCACAGCCTTATCAATGCTAGCCAAATTCTTGAGCCTTGAGCTACCTCAGCACCTGGAGTGTCCTATCCTATAGAAGCACGTGTTCATGGGCATGCACACAGGGGCAGTGGTCGTAAAGTTTTCTCTGACAAAGGACATCTGGACTTCACCCCAATGTCCACCAAGAGAGGTAATGGAAGATATGCAGCCACGGTCTCAGAGATCTTAAAGAGGAGTACGTATGCACAATCTCAAAGACGCATTGCCAAGTAAAGGAAGAGCAGGCTGGAGAGATGGGCAACTGGGCACAAGTGGGTTCTCAGAAGTGAGGAGGTGAACTGCAAGAACAGGGTCCTGACAGGCATAGGAGGGTGAGACAACAAGGGGCAGCCGAGGACAGGCGGCTGACTCCCTTCATGAGCACGCCCTGGACACACCATTCATTACGAGTGTCCTATCCAGAGGTGTGTTGATGCATTGCTTACTGGATGGGTGTGGAGACTTATACCAATGTAGAGGGACACAGGGACAAGGAGACAGCAGATTTGGCAATAGTCTTGCTATGTGCCAGCCCTTAGAAAACTAGTCAGCCAGGCCAGGTCAAGTCTCGCATGTGAGGTGGCAGGTGACATCGAGAGAGGAGAGAATTCTGAAACAATCGAAGGAAAGTTAGATAAAAACAAGCAACAAGTTAGCTAAGTAGGCTAGCCTTGGCTACAAGAGATGCTATTGCAAAAAGCAAAACAAGTCAAAAACCTTTCCCTATGATCTATACTATGCCCATGAGTGAGGTGTTTTAATGCGTTTATCTAGTCTTCACAGGTATTTTAAGAGATAGATATGCCTATATTTATGGGGAAGAAACAGAAGTTCAGGGAAACTCATTCACCTGCCTGGCCATCCATTCATTACCTATTCATCTATCCATACATCCATTCACACACTCATTCACCTACGCACCCACCCATCCACTCCATGATCCATCCGTCCATCCATCCATCCATCTGTCCGTCCATCCATCCATCCATCCATCCATCCTTCATTCACCCCTCCATTCATCATTTACTCATCCACCCACCCACCCACCAATTTATCCATCCATATCCTCATCCATCCACCCATCCATCCCCATAGCAAATACTTACTGGGCAGCTTCCACAGTAGACACTATTCTAGTTGCCAGGTGATTGAAAAATCCTGGCCTCATGGAGTACACAGTCTGGAAGAGAGATATGGTCAAAGCCTAATCACGTTGAGTAACGAGTGCTGTGCAGGAAAGAAGCCAGACAAAGAAACCAGGTGCATCAGGGATTGGTGGAACAGGATGCTCGAAAACGTAATAGAGATATGATGGGGCTTCTCCTGAGCAGAGGCAAGCAGGTGGGAGCCTGCCTGCTGTGATCAAGGCTGACAAGAAGATGGCTGCAGTGGTGGGTGAGGAATGGCTGAGGCTGGGCAGGCCTGGAAGGTTTAGAAGCTGTGGAAGTGATTCTGGGTTGTGTTGGCCCAACTGGGACAGGATCTCAGTTCCACAGTTGCAAACATCCCTTTGACCATGAAGCGCGGATGAGGTCATAGGTGGCAAGACTCGAGGTAGAGGGTTAACTGGGAAGCCATTGTACAAGCCCAGTGAGAGGGGAGTGGCAGTGTGGAGCACAGTGGGAGCCTTGGATTGTAAACAGAAGTCAGCCCTGAAGTAAATTTCAAACATAGAGACAACGGTATTTCCTGTGAGACTGAATGTGGTGTAGAGACCAAGAGAGAAGCCAAGGCTGACTCTATGACTCCAGGCCGGAGTGACTGTGTGAATGTGGGTGCTGTTTGCTAAGACGGAGCTGGGAGGAAGGACAGGTTTGGGGACAATGAGGGTTGACTTTAATCTTGAGTTGGCTTTAGACATCTAAGCAGGAATGTCAGCTAGGCAGCAGGATGTATGAGATGGGAGTTCAGGGGAGATGTCAGGACTGAAGATATAAATTGGGGAGCTGTCAGTGTAAAAGTGTTGTTGAAAGCCACCACGGGGTGGGATGATATCACAGAGGGAGGTGCAGGCAGGAGATAGGCTGCACAAGAGCTTCAGCCTTGTAGTGTAGGTGAGAGGAGCCAGAGACTCTGATGACTTGTGGGGTCCTCCCTGGGAGGTCTTCTGCTACCCCAGGAGAGAAACACCAAATACTGTGACAGTGAGCCTCAGAATCATTCAGGCTTGTTAACACAGGTTGGCTGGGCAAGACCCCAGAATTATTCCTCCTCCTCCTCCTCCTCCTCCTCCTCCTCCTCCTCCTCCTCCTCCTCCTCCTCCTCCTCCTCCTCCTTCTCTTCCTCTTCCTCCTGCTCCCTTACTCCTCCTCCACCTGCACCTCTACCTCCTCTTCTTGAGACAGGAAGATACAGATGAAACATCAAGTACCCCAGGTTGGACTCAAATTTGCTATGTAACCAAGAATGGTCTTGAACTGCTGACCTTGCTTCCACCTCCTGAGTGTCATCAAGATTACTGATATGCACCACCACGCTCATTTAGTGTTGTCTAGAGAGCAAACCCAGAGCTTTGCACCCAGGCAAGCACCCCTACGAACCGAGCCACATTCCTAGCATAAGAATTGTATTTCTCTTCTCCCCTTCTCATGCATGTGTGTGTGTGTATGCACGTTCACATATGTGTGGGCCCACATGTATGTGCAAGTACGTGTGTGTGTGTGTGTGTGTGTGTGTGTGTGTGTGTGTGTGTGTGTGTGTACGCCAGAGGCCACGGGTTGCTGTCAGGAATCTTTCTCTCTGTCTTTCACCTTATTCTTTTGAGATAGTATCTCTAAATCACACCTAGAGATTGCTGATGCAGCCAGACTCACTAGCCAGCTTGTTCCAGGGCTCACCTGTTTCTGCCCTCCAAGGCTGGATTATAAGCTGGTCACCATGCCCACCTGACACTTAACTGAATTCTGGGTGTCTGATCTCTGCTCTTCATGTTTACATGGCAAGTGCTTTAACCACCAAGCCCTCTAAGCCAAAAGTTCCACATCTAGCAGGTTGCCTGGTAGTGCCACTGTGAACACAGGGACATTTTGTGATCCCTCTTTCCCCCTTTACAGGGTAAGAATAGAAAGGATCTGCAGAAAGAACCTGGACTTTGGAATCAGCTCAAATTGGTTTTGAGTCTAGGCATTAACATTAACTTGCTGTGTGATCATGGATCAGATAGTGATGGCTTTCGAGCCTCAGTGTCCCTATCTGTGAAATGGGAACAGTCTCTCTGAGTACCTGGGGCTATTATGAAGACAAGCAAGTCACATCTTCGGTCATTCTGGACAAGTTCCCAGACAGGTGAGGTAAGAAAATGTTGCTGGATGCCTGCAGCATTTCTGGGCAGGCGGGGATGGTCCAGGCCTCTTTGGGCTCATGGGGCTCCAGTGTTCAGGTGGAAGAAAAATAGAAGTGGCCTCCATTCGGGAGCCTTGCTTGCTTCAGGATGCCTGGCATCAGGTCCCACAGGAGAGACAGTGTACTCCAGGGTCACCTCATCCTACAATGCCTTCTAAGCTCTTGCTGCCATTGATACCTTTCCTCTAACTCATGTTAGAGGAAACCACTGTAGCTCCTGCTGGTTCTTGTCCCTGGTCTCCTGTCTTCAGTGACAGTGACAGCTTCCCTGTATACTCTGGCCCTGCAGCCCATCTCCTGAGACATAACCACTCAGCCTACTGGAAGGGAGTGTGGCCTGATGGTAAGAACCTGACTTGGCATCACTCGCATGGGGCCAAGCCTTGGGGACAGGGGCGAGGTGTCTTCTCAGCAGCACAGAAGCTGAGCAGCATGGTACAGGTGAGGGGCTCACAGCATGCTCTGCACACTCCTTTCTCTTCCTCATGCCAGGAGCCTTCCTCCCCCTGAGGCCTGGAGTGCTGAGAAGAGCAAGGAGGCTGCCTCCCCTCCCCCCTGTTGCTC
>CM052702.1:110075559-110119534 GCA_028551405.1 Uromys caudimaculatus
TCTCTCTCTCTCTCTCTCTCTCTCTCTCTCTCTCTCTCTCTCTCTCACACACACACACACACACACACACACACACTAGACTGTCTTAGATATCTTGTTATACTAGCAAATCATGGATTAATCAATTTCTCAAAGGTCAGAGTTTGGGATGCGAAGGAGATGCCAATGAAGCAGCTATAACTCTTAGTCCCCAACTTTCAAAATCAGATCTTGATTATGACTTAAGATCTGGGAATTTTACAAATAATTTCATGTAAATTAAAAGCCCCAAGACTCACCTCACTAAAGAAGAGTTACAGATAGAAATATGCTCAACATTAATCACTAGAGAAAAGCAAACACAATCTCAATGAGGTATTATTGCACACCTGCTAGCATGATTAAAATAAGAATGAATTCTAAGGTTGGTGATTTGGCTTAGTGGGTAAAGGCACTTGCCACTAAGCCTAGTGGTTTGATTCCAGAATCCCACAGGCTAGAAGGAGAGTGCTGACACCTGCAGGTTACCCTCTGACTTCCATAGTCACTTAATGGCATATGCATGCATGTACATATATAGAGACTAAACAAACAAACAAACAAGTAAGTACATGCAAAATTAAACTGTTTGAAGATCGAGTTTTTAAACTGACGGCATCAAGTGCCGGTAGGAATAAGAACAGTTGGAATTTGCACACTCCTCCCTGTGGGGTGCAGTATGGCACAGCCGCTTTGGAAGTCAGCAGGGCAGCTTCTGCTACACTTTATATCTGATCCAACAAGTCCACTCTCAGGTATTTACCCAGGGGAAATAAAATGATACAACCATAGGAAGATGGGTCCATAATGTCCCCAGCAGCTTCCATCATAATCCCAAACTGAAAACAGACCAACGAAGAAATCCAACTGTCATTCATTATTTGTGATGCAGAGGGACCAATCTCAGCCAGTGTGCAAGGTCTTAGTTTTTCCTACCTGTGACCAAATACTTGACAAAAGCACCTTAAGGTGGAACAGGTTACAATGGCTTGGGGTAAGCAGAGACAGAGTTCATCATGGTGGAGAAGGCTTACAGCCTGGGCATGAGGTGGCTCATCGCAGTATACCTGGTCAGGAAGAAGAGAGGTGGGTACTGGTGTCGGCTGAACTTTCCTTCCACTCAATCAAGGATGCCAGTTCATGAGGCAATGATGCTCACATTCAGGGTGAGTCTTTCCTTTTCCATTCAGTTTTTTCTAGAAACAACCTCATAGACAGGTCCAGAAATAGTTCCATGATTATTCTACACCTAGTCAAATTTGCCATTAATTACCAAAGATACCAACTGTGGTGTTTTGAAGAATGGCCTCATAGGCTCATAGACTGAATGCTTGGTCACCAGGGAATGAAACTATTTGAAAGGATTAGAAGCCGTGGCCTTGTTGAAGTAGGCATGGCCTTGTTGTAGGAAATGTGTCACTGGGTGTGGGCTTCAAGGTTTTAAGGGCTCAAGCGAGGCCTAGAGGCTCTGTCTCTTCCTGCTGCCTGTGAATCTGGATGTACAGTTCTCAGCTCCTTCTCCAGCACCATGTCTGCCTTCATGCTGCCATGCTTCCCACTATGATAACAATGGACTGACTTCTGAAACTGTAAGCCAGCCCCAACTAAATGCTTCCTTTTATAAGAATTACCTTGATCACAGTGTCTCTTTACAGCAATAGAACACTGGTTACAGCATCAACAGATATATCTGCATGGGTTAATCTCAAAAGCTTTCCTTTTATAGAGTGAGGAAACCATCTTTGGAAGCTATAGATGATATACATTATAGCAACAACAAGCTGATCAGTGGCTGTGAGGGCTGGCACGGCTGGGGATTTGAGGACAAGGAAACATTCTGGGGTCATAGAAATGCCCTATGACTTGACTGTGGTTGTGGTCTCATGACTACACATTTGTTAAATGCATCAAACTGTCTACTTAACAAGGATGGCTTTTCCTGACCAGAAATCATATAGCTCTGGGGCTATCAGAGTTTTAAAATCCAGGCACCTCCTTTCTCCACTTGTCTTCTTACATGTAACCAATCTCTGAGACACTTTCCATTCCTATTTTTCTTTCTAGATAGCCTGTGTACCACACACCTGTCCTACCCACCACAGCCTTCAGGAGCATAGTTCCCTCTTGCTGCCTTTGCTGTACCTGCCACCTTGTTAACCCTTCCTTAGCCTTCACTTTCCATCGGAGGACTTTCCAAACCCTGTCTAAATTAAGCATGCCTCATCAATGCTTGCTTTTATTTTCTTTTTCTTTTTTCTTTTTTGAGACAGGTTCTCTCTATATAATACTAGCTGTTCTGGAGCTCACTCTAGACCAGGTTGGCCTTGAACTCACAAAGATCCTCCTGTCTCTGCCTCCCAAGTACTGGGGTTAAAGGCATGGACCACCACACCTGGCTTGCTTTGTCTTCTTAAATAGAAGGCAAGCTCTATGCGGATGGAGACAGTATTTTGCTCATGTCTGGCCCACATGATCACTCAGCTCATTTCATGAATTAGTAAATGAGGCAAGGATGTGTACAGCTTCTTTGGTCTTATATTGCATGAATTTGTTTACCCACAAGCATGCGATACTTTTTTCATTTTCATGTATTTTTAAACTCCTTGTTAATATTGAAATAATTCAAAAGTTCAAAGAGTAAAAGATAAAAAAAAATCTTTCACATGCAGAGTTTAAAAAAATAAAAAAGCTCTGCTTTTCCCTGTTAGCACATTGAAATCTTCCTTATTATTTTTAATAGGCAGGTGTGATGGTAAGCTTTAATCATTAATTGACACAACCTACAGTTACTGAGAAGAGTTTCAGTGAGGGATTGTCTATATTGGGTTGGCATATGGACATAACTGTAAGGATTATTTTAAGGATTAACTGATGTGGGAAGTCCACTGTGGGCAGCACCATTCCTTAGGCAGGGGGCCCTGAATTTACATGAACACAAGCAAACAAGCACAGAACCATATATGCATTTGTTTCTGTTTTTCATGTGAATATGATATGACCAACTGTTTCAAGTTCCTGGCTTGACTTCCCTATAATGATGGATTGTAACCTGAAATTGTGAGCTAAATAGATATTCTCCCCTAAGTTGCTTTTTATTGGGGTAATTTATCATAGCAACAGAAATGAAACCAGAGCAATAGATGATGGCCCAGAATATATTCATGTCATTTTAAACATAAATCAGTCCTTGATGGAAATTTGGGGAGCCCCCAACATCAATGTTTCAGTGTTGTCTTAATTAAAATGTGGCACTAGACATTGGCATAATTGTGTTACAATTGCTGGACAGAGGCCTAGAAAACTGAGCTGTTAAGAAGGATGTTTATGTATTTTAGACATAAACTATATCTACTATATTCCAAAAAGGCATGACAACACAGGCCTTTAATCCCAGCACTTGAGAGACAGAGGCGGGCAGATCTCTGTGAGTTGGAGGCCAACCTGATCTACATAATGAGTTCTAGGTAAGCCAGGGCTACATAATGAGACCATGTCTCAAAACAACAACAACAACAACAACAACAACAAAGATGCATGTAAATACCTGGTACTACAGGATATAAGAAATTGTGTGTCTACGCCCTCACTAAGGTTTTGGAAAAGCAATCCCTCCCAAGTCTTACCACTCAGATACCAGCTCACGCTGATGTGCCTCCCCCACAGTCACTGGCTGCACACATTATCATAGCATTCGTAGCTTTTTGCACATCTTGAACTGGATTTCCCAGCACTACCTTCTGCCCACTTTTACGTCCTATTTCTTTTCAAAGTCTCACTATGTAACTCTGGCTGTCCTGGAACTCACTCTGTAGATCAGGCTGGTCTTGAACTCACGAGGTGCACTTGCTTCTGCCTCCCAAGTGCTGAGATTAAAAAGGTGCACCACTTCCCCCTCAGTTTTTTCTTTTATGTTCTTGCCTTATTGGTGTGTAGGAGCTCCTTGGGTATGTATGACATGGAAACCATTGCACGGAGAGTTATAAATAACTTTTAGGGGTGATGGAGATGTTAATTTTTGATTGTGGCTGTTTCACAGGTGTGTGCTTATGTCAAAACTCATCAGATTTTGTACTTTAAATATGTATAGTTTATTGTATGTCAATCATACCTCAATAAAGACACATTTCTTTAAAAAAGTTAAAACTTTGCAGTTCATATATTTCCTCTCACATTGTCCATTCTTAAACCTTATTAAAGACATGTAGAAGCTCTATACATACATGGCAATTGACAATTTGTGTTCTAGAGTCAGCTGTGTGACTTTGGTACTTACACCATCATTCTGTGCTCAATTTCCTTATGTAAAATGCAGTGGATTAAGTGGCTACATACATATTAAGTATCTTTTTAAAAGATTTGTTTATTGGGGGCTGAAGAGATGGCTCAGTGGTCCAAAGTACTTACTGCTCTTCAAAAGACCCAGGCTCACTTCCCAGCACCCTAATAATGGTTCATAATCATCTATAACTCCATTTCCAAGGGAGCAGATATCTTCTGTGAGGTGCACATACAGACAAGCAGGCAAACACATATGTGCATAAAAATAAATATTTTTTAATTTAAAAATTTATTTATTTAATTTCTGTGTATGTGCCTGTGTGAATTTTGTGCCCCATGTGTGTGTAGCCCACAGAGAACAGAGAGGGTATTGGGTATCCTGGAACTGGAGTTACAGATGGTTGTGAGCCATCATGTGGCTGGGTGCTAGGAACTGAACCCAAGTCCTAGGAACCAAACTGAAGTCCTTTGGAAGAGAAGAAAGCTCTCTTAACCTCTGAGCCATCTCCTTAGCCCAAATCCATACACATTAAAAGTTCTTAGATTGATAACTAGCGTATGAGCTCACACAATAAATTAACATTGTTCATGATTTCATTTAAAAAAAAACTTTTAAGGTTTATTTATTTGCTTTTTATGTATATGAGTACACTGTAGCTGTCTTCAGGCACACCATAAGAGGGCATCAGGTCCCATTACAGATGGTTGTGAGCCACCATGTGGTTGCTGGGAATTGAACTCAGGACCTCTGGAAGAGCAGCCAGAGCTCTTAACCGCTGAACCATCTCTCCAGCCCTCATGATTTCATTTCTAATTTAGGAAAAAAATTTTCACCCCAATATTATAGAACATTCTAGTTCATTTTCTTTGAGTAACTAATGTTTAGGGTTTTTTTCCCCCAGTTTGTTTGAACGTTAATGTTGGCAGTGTGAGTCAGGGGTCGACTTTTATTGTTTTCCAAATGGGTAGACAGTTGTTCAGGGCTGTTTATGGAACACTCCACCCTCTCTGTTCTAATTTCCTGAATTATCTTTTCTAAATAGTGAATTCATGTAGGGTGCTTCTCCACTTTGGCTAAATCCTTGTAATATTTATTCCTTCCTTTTTTCTTTCCACTGGTAAATGATTATGACTTTTATTAACTCTAATCTGGTCAGAATGCTTGGAGACTTCATGTTCAAATAGATTCTCTTTTGGACACATTGATGGTTTGAGAGCTTGTGTATCTTCTGATGTGTATTGGTGGGGCTGGGGAGCCTCATACTATCCTCACACTAATCTCCAGTGTGAAAGTGTAGGAAGGTGAAGCCTTTAAGAGGTAATAAGATATAGTTAGCAGTGCTGGGGAGTTGGCTCAGTGGTTAAGAGCACTTGTATCTTTTGCAGAGGACCTGGGTTCGATACCCAGCACCCACATGGCAAAGCTCAACAACCTTCTATAACTCCAGACTCAGGGGATTCAGTGACCTCTTCTGGCTGCCAAGCACCGGGCACATATATGGTATACACATATACATTAAGGCAAAACACCCATACATATGAACTAATACAATAAATAAATATAAAAAATTTAAAAGAAGCTACAGTTTACAAGCAAACATAATTAAAGTACTTATCCTTACAAGGTCACTGCATGGACTGACACTTGTTAACATGGACTGGTAGAAGCTAGTGGGCTCTCTGCTGAACTTTTGCCTTTTGCCATGTGATGCTGCAGCAAGACCCTTCCTGAATGCTGGTACTTTGACCTTGGACTTCCCAGCCATCAAGACATAGGCCAATGAATGTCTGGTTTAAGTCCCTCAGTGCTCTGTGCAGACCACAATGGCCTCAGACACTCTGCCCTTTGCTCCTTTGACTTCCTCTCTACTGTAGTCTATGCTTTCAGCCCCTTCCTCCACTTAGAGCTCTCACCAGGCTATAGACCTGGTGAGACCAACATCTCTGCCTTCTTTAAGCAATTCACCTGTTAGGTCACCAGCTTTCATCTTTCCCACCAATTCTTCTTGTTCATCTACTCTGAGACACCCTCAACCCACCAGGACCCACCATCCAGTGACCAACCCACCAGGACCTATCATGCA
This sequence comes from Uromys caudimaculatus, assembly GCA_028551405.1. NCBI lineage: Eukaryota > Metazoa > Chordata > Mammalia > Rodentia > Muridae > Uromys > Uromys caudimaculatus. Next base: position 110,081,940 of record CM052702.1, read on the forward strand.
GTGACTGACCCACCAGGACCTACCAGCCAGTGACCAACCCACCAGGACCTATCATGCAGTGACTGACCCACCAGGACCTACCAGCCAGTGACCCTCTAGATTCACCGTCCTTATCTTCCACCCTGCCCAGTTCACATTCTGTGGTTCACCATCACTGTCCCCTCATGCATGCCAGCTCCTGTGCCCCTCACAGTGTCCTCACACTCACCCATTGACTCTCAGCCTTGGTTCGTTCTGACTGTCCAGAGCCTCCTGTTTTTTTCTATTAGCCTCCTGTGTTTTTCATTAGTTGTGCAGAATCCGGGAGGGAAAAACCGTAACAAGCTGGCCAGTCTCCTATGTAACTCCTTTTCTCCAGGCTCAGGAGGTCCTGTGGTGGGCACAGGGAAAGAGAAAGGTTCTTGACCACTCACTACCCTGCTCTCCCATTCAACACCTTGTCAACACTCCTCAAAAGACCCAAGTCACTTTGTAAAGAGAGCATCCAAATGGCTTCAAGAGTACAAAAAGGTACTGAGCTTTATTCATCATCAAAAGAATGAACATTAAAGCCATGGATGGGATATAGCTCAGTGGTACAGCACTTGCCTAGCATGTATTAGGTTGCAGTTCACTCCCAAGCACCAGGGGGAAGAAAGGAAAGCTGTAGTGGGGTACTGTGACACACCCATCAGAGTGGATAAAATTAAACATGCCTGTGAAGGTGCCAGGTGATCTGGAATGAGTGCGTCTCTCTGCTAGTGGTGGTGCAGACCCAGACCGGCGCAGCACTCTGGAAAACTGCTGGACAATATCTACTAAATATGAAGGCACACTCATCCAAGACCCAGCAGTTCCAGCGCCCTTTCCCCACCAAAGGGAGGCGCATGTGTTCCTATTTCAAAGTCACATCCAGGCATGTTCATAGCAACATTAACTATAAAGGCACCAACAGAAAATCCTCTGACTGTCCATCCATCAGGAGTAGGATGGACATGTAAATTGTGAAGTGGCCAGATAAGAACATTCTAGATGACAGTGGGAAGAAAGAGGCCATCGATACTGTTGGCTCACAGTGTGGAATGAAAGAAATCACAGAGAATGGCTCCACTATCTCATTTGCAGAAATAGACAAAGACAATTTATTGCTTAGGATAGTTTACCTTTGGGGAGGAAAGAGGGGAAACTGAAGGGGATGGGAGGTGGGGCTCTAAGCCCTGGCAATGTTCTCTTTCCTCACCCAGACAGTGGTCTCACTGACAGATAAACACTTCTGAAAACTTGAGCATATATTTAGAATGTGGGAACTCCTCTGAATATATGTTATACTTTAACCAGAAGTTATCTGTGTGTATACATGTATATGTACACATGGGTATGTAATTTTCTCTCGATCTTACTTTCATTTTGAGCTATTATATGGTTTTACATATTTATCTCTTTTACTATACAACCAAAATTGCAAAACATGGTTTAAATTCTTGGTTTCATAGATTTTAGACCCCTATATTCTCCTGAAATTGCTCTTGCCAGAGTCACCAATAGCCACACTGCAAAACCCAACAAGCTAGAAACAGTTTTATGTTGGGTTTTATCTATGAGCAGAATTTGACACACAGGACCTTTCTCTTAGGGGGACTTTCTTCATTTAATGTTTGTTCTTTCCATTCTATTTGTTGGTCAGCTTTCTGTTGCAGTGACAAAATACCTGAGCTGATCAACATAAAGGGAGGAAAGGTTTGCTTTGGCTCATTAGACCGGAAGCCCGTGCTCACTGCATGTTGCTTTGGGGCTGGGGTAGCACTGCATATCATGGCAAGAGAACGTGGCAGAGGGCGAAGACCTTGTGCCAGGCGGAAACGATGACAGAGAAGGTCCAATGATTTAACATCTTCTTTGAGGGCACACAGCCAGAGGCCTCACTTCCTCCCATCAGGTCCTGCTTCCTAAAGCGTCCATTGCCTTGCTACAGCATGTCATTGTCAACACACAGGCCATTGGGAAACATCGCGAGCCAAACTTTCGCTTTCTATCTCTTGGGGGACCTGTTCTCAGACTCCCTCACCAGGCCTTGTACCCCTGGCCTCTAAACATCTGCTCTGCATCTGGAGTTACCCCACTGGCACCCATGGATGTTCACAGAATTTCTATTCATGCATTGATAATTTATATTTGCATATCAAAGCTCTTTCCTGACAGGGACTCTATATCCAACTGCCAACTTGCTATGTTTGAATGTTTAATAAGCACCTCAAACTGAACATGTCCCCAAACAAGCTCCCTGTCCCCTCCTGTTTCCTTAAAGCTGTATGTCTTCGTTGTGTTCCCAGGCTTGGGCCACATACCTTGCAACTGTTTTTTGGCTCCTCTCTGCCCTTCCTCCCCAAATGCGATCAGTAAGCAATTTCTCCTCATGGTCAGTACCACTGCTTTGGAAAATGTTACCTTTGTTTTTCACTTGGGCACCACACCAGTTCCAACACTGGTCCCGTGTCCTTCCTCACTCCCATCTTTCCACTGGGATTAACCCTGGGAAGCAGTATCAGTCTGTGAGGGAAGCATAGGTACTGAGGGAACTGAGGGGCCAGTGGGGAGCAGGCAGCCAGTGCAGCAGTCATCAAGAGCAGGAAGTTACAAGCCCTCTGGGCTGTAGAGGTGACAGACGGCCTTACAGACCCTAGGAGCTGCAACTTCCGGGGAAGAAACCAGCACCCAGACTGGCTTGTTTGCCAGGTACTGGGGCAGCGGGCAGAGAAGTAAAGTGGCTACCTCTTACTACCCTGTCCTGTCATTGGTCAGGTCCTGTCAGAAGGTGACAGGCACAGGCTCACTCCCCTGCCATGGAGAGTGGCCTACAGAAGGATGAGCAATGGATTTCAACAAAGATGCTAAGCACAGCACTTGACCCTTGTTCTCATCCATGTTCTGTTCCCTTCTGGAACTTGTTCTGGTGTTTGTAGGACCTAAAGTATAGACACAAAAGCTTTCATTTAGGACAACATGAAGGGTAAAAAAACAGGAAATTAAGTATGAAAGTGAACATTTAGGATGAGAGATTATAACAAATTATACCATTTTTTAAGCAAATAAATAGATGTGGTGGCTCATACCTGTAACCTCAGCAATTGGGAGTCTGAGGCAGGAGGATTGCTGAAAGTTCAAGGCTAATGTGAGCTACATAGTGAGTTCCAGGACAGCCTATTTCAAAACAAATTAAAAAACGATGACAACAAAGAAAACAAAAACAAAACAAACATCTAAAATAAAATTCAAGAAAACCAGCAGCGAACTCAGGACCTCTGGAAGAGTAGCTGGTGCTCTTAACCACTGAGCCATCCCTCCAGTTCCCTTCCAGCAGTGGTTTTTATTAGTTGCCAACCATGTTACTTCTCCCCTTTGCTTTTGATGAACCAGTAGTTTATTTTGCAGCTTGCCATTCCTTGTCAAAATTAATTTTTTTAAAAAAATTATTAGTTCCTCAATAATTTTATAAATTGATCATATTCCTTTCTCTTCCCCAACTCCTTCAAGGTCCACCTAGCCACTCAATTTTATGCCTTTTTTTAAAAGCCATAAAGACCAATTTGTGCTGCCCAAATATTATTAGCTGCCTGGCCTTCCACTGGGGCATGGTCAGCTTACCAGTTTTAGAGAAAACTGACTCCCACTCTTCTGTCAGCTAACCGTTGTCAATACCTCTGTGGCTAGAGGTGGGACTTCATGCCCACTGCCTCTCTCTGTGCTTGGGTTTGGTCTGGCTTGAGATTGAACAGGTTCTGTGTGTGCTGCCACAGTCCCATGAATCCACAGGTGCATCCGTCCTTGTGTCCAGGAGACACTGTTTCCTTGGAGACATCCATCAACTCTGCTGTCCCACCCCTTCTTCCCCAGTGACTAGTTAAAATGCATTAATATTTCTAACCCTTTAGAAAATTTTCCTTTCTCCTCCCCACTTGTTATTACTAAAGGGGAGTAAACTTTGGGATTGTCTTATTTGCTAAAGATCCATCAAATGTCTTTTATATGGGAGCAGTAAGATGTCTTGAGTTTTTCAAGTTTTCTTAGGCAGTGACTAATTTTAAAAACTTTTGCAAGATGACAACACTCAATTAAATCTCTCACGTCAAGTTCCAGGGTACGGCAGCAAAGTGGGTGGGAGGAAGGTTTCTGGAAACCATTCTTGCTCCAGGAAAGCTGGTGATAACTTTCAATAACATGGAAGGAACATGGACCACACTAATACACCACCCTACAGAACCCAAGCAAACAGTGCCTCACTCAGGGCTCCCTGGATGCCTCTCTGGCATGCACTCACTCCAGGTCACTCCAGCACCAAGGAAACACCCACGCAGAAATCCTTCAGTTATTAGTTCTGGTTAAAATATCTTACTTTTGTAAATTTACCAAGCATGTGCTATGTGAATGCACAGCTCAGATATTTTTTTTTCCATGTAAGGACAGCACGTATAAGTTCTAGACACTAGAACATGGACGCTCTGAGAAGGGGCATTGACTTCCCTAACTACCTCTTTCGGGGGAAATGGACATCTGAAAGACTGGCCATGGTGGTTCATGCTTGTAATACAAACACTTGGAGGCCGAGGCAGAAGGATCAGTACGAGTTTGAGGTCTGCCTGGAGATTCCTACAAGGAATTGGCTTGTGTGATTGTGGAGCTGGTGAGGGCTGTTTAAAACTACAGAGCAACTGTCCTGAGCTGGAAACCAGCATCAACGGTGGCACCTCTGAACAGTCTTGGTTCTGCTCCTAAAGCCAGCGACTGAGCCTGGTCCTCCATTAAAGGGACGTATGGACTCTAATTACAGCCACCAAAAACCTACAGTAACACCTGCAATCACACATGGTGTGTGATTGCGTAACAAGGACCATACATAGCATACACACACACAACCGGTCGGCTCTGGTCCTTTGTCTGGTTAACATAGCCTCTTTCTTTACTTTATTAATTTTTTTAAACATTGCTGGGATTGAGCTCAGGGCCTCGTGCATGCTAGGCAAGCCCTCTAGCCATGGGCCACACCTCCATCCGTTAAGTTAGTTTCTTACAACGCTATTTTCAGTCATCCATAGAGGTGATACATGTTCTTCATTATGTCACTAGTGAACAAAAATCATCATTTAGTTCATGATGTTGGAATGGAGAGTTGGTTGGGATAAACCTATTTGGTTATGATTTATCAGTTGTATAATGTAGAGAAGTTAAGATGGCTGCTGTTTTATTTATAGGCCATCTAGCTGAGTAACTGATTGGGCTGAATGCCCTTGTGTGTGTTGTCTTTGTTTGGCTTTGGCATCTCAGGGTCAGTGGCTTCAGCTGATAATGACAACCTCAGTTGATTTAAAGACTAGCTAAGTAAGCTGAGAGCAGGCGCATTCCAGGCATGGCTGCCTGGGGGCTCTGTAACCAGAGATCATTGCTTTGCTTCCCTGAGTTAGCCCTCCTGTCCAACTCTATGTGACAGGCAAGTGTCTGCTCAGAGTACTGTGGTGGAGGTCAACAGCCACTTCTTTCCAGAAGTCCCTGAAAAATGTCTTTCTTTTTGCTGTCTTTGGTTAAAATCCCACGCTCTTCCTAGAGTCATTCGGTGGGTGCAAGAAAGCCTGGTTGGTGCTGGAACCAGGTGTACACATTCCTGGATGGACGCAGCCACAGAACCGGATGTAGAAACCAAGTTAAGGCATAGCAGATGCCGAGGGCCTTGGGAGGGCTCCCACCTTTAACATTGTAACAGGATTGAATTGAATAGAAATTACTTGTTCCTTGAACGTCTCCTTTAACTCATTCTAGGCCTGATGCCGTTTTCAGAAGCTGATCTTAAATCATCTGAGTGCTTCTGTGTGTATTACCATCTTCACCTCTTCCAGAGCCCTTAAGTGGATGAGTAAACAGAACAATTAGCATTTGGTTTCGCTTTCCATGTCTACATTTGCTTCTTGTCTTACTACTTTCTGTTTTGTCTCTACTCATCTCTTCTTTTTAGACTTTTTACCCTCCAGTTTTCTCCTTCCCAGCTGCTTTCATCCTGTTTTCTCTCTTCCCTTCTAACAAACGTGTTCAAGGCTGTGTATTTTTCTATAAGCACCACACCGACCTTGACAGTTTCATTTCCTGATGCCCTCGGTGCCATTCATTTTTGAAATAATCTGTCATTTCACCCTTGAGTGTTCTATAGACAGTGTTTTAAGTTTCTGAGAGTGGAGTTGTTGTCTCTCTTCTCTCATTGAGACTATTTCTTTTCACATTGTCAGAAAATGTAGTCTGTATGCTTCCTTCTTTTTGGATATTATAAGGTTGTTTTTTCCCCCTTGTAATCAACTTTAAGAATTGGCTATTTTTGTAAGTAAGCCATACATATTTTAAGTGTATAGATATGCGTTCTTGATCATTTTCTGTAGTAGAAGACAGCAGAATGGGTAATTTATAATAAGCAGTTTTATTTGGCTTGTGGTTCTTGAGACTGGGTGGTGGAGGGCTGAGAGGCTGCATCTGTGAGGGCCTTCTTGCCACATCGAAACATGGCAGGGGCTGGAGGAGGTGCTATGGGTAAAGTGCTTACCATACAAATGTGAGGAACAGAGTCTGATCCTTGAAATCCAGGTAAATGCCAGGCAAGCGCAGCAATCACTTATATCCCAGTGTTGGGGAGGAAGCCTTAGGATCCCTGGAACAAGCTGGCTAGCTAGACTGGCCCATTGGAAAGTTTTGTTCAAGTAGGAACCCCTCCCTTGATATCTAAGACAGAGAGTGCCTGGGAAGGATACCTGACATCAACCTCTGCCCTCTGCTTGCACACAGGTACATTCACACACGTGCATGCACCCATGAGTGTGAACAGGAATACACACAGGCATTAAAAAAATATATTAAAGGGGCTGGAGAGATGACTCAGTGGTTAAGAGCACTGACTGCTCTTCCAGAGGTCCTGAGTTCAATTCCCAGCAACCACATGGTGGCTCACAACCATCTGTAATGGGAGCTGATGCCCTCTTCTGGTGTGTCTGAAGAGAGTAACAGTATACTTGCATAAAATGAATAAAATAAATCTTTAAAAACAAACATTAAAAATGGTGCCACAAATTTGTAATCCAGGATTTAGGAGGGAAGAGGATATAGTTGATGGTCAGCCTGGGTTATATGGGGAACCCTGTCTCAAACAAATTTTTAAAAACCACATATATCTGCCTCCCCCAAAAAAACCCCAATCAAATAATAACAATAGAACAAGAGAAAAAGAAAACTTCCCTGGTGGTAGGGCATTGATAAGCTGACCCCAAGGGTGAGAACAAGGGAGAGCTAGCCCTAACACTCGTCTGCCTTGAAGTGTTGAGGGCTTGAGGGTGATGCCCTTCCCCCCTTGCCACCTGGGGCAATCAGGAGAACAGGTGAGCTAGCCCTGCCCCTCACCAGCTGCAGTTCTTAGGATAACTGGCCTGCACATCGACTGAGCAGCACAGTAGAGCTGTCCCTAATGAAGGGGACATGGGTGAGCCAGCCCCAAGGGCAGGAGAGCTGGCCTAGCCCCTCAGAGGCTGCAGCACTTGGGAGAGTAGACCCAGCTCCTTGACTGGGCAGCAGAGTGGAGCTGGCTCTGGAGGCATTGGTGCAGGTGAGCTAGCCCTGAGGGCATGAGAGAAAGAGAGCTGACACTGTCTCCTGCCAGTGGTGGCACTGGGTGTCCTAGCTGGAGCAGTGTTGGAGAACTCGCCCTGATGGTGCAAAGGACGAAGGTGTGGCAGGCTGACCAGCTCAGCTACCACCCAGGTCCAAATCCAGGGCTTTGAGTTGGCCCACCCCAAAATCTACATCATCTGTGAACTGTTAGAATGCATGCAAGGGCCAGTCCTGCTGTTCCAAAGCTGCAGGATCTCCATGACACAGGGCAACAACAGGATAACCGGGAGGAGTCCCCATGAGGATCCAGTGTTGATGGTGTCATAGAAGCCTATTACCTCAGAGCCAGGCCAATGACTCATTGCAATGAACGTGTGCGAGTGAAGACGTGTGGACAGAGGGGTAGAGTGTGTGACACAGTGTGACACACCCCAGCTTCCACAGCGAGACGTTTTCTATGCTTTGTTTTGTTGTGTTTTTGTTAGTGTGTTTTTTATTTTCTTTGGGGGGGCTGCAAGGGCAGACGGTGGATATGAGGGGACAGGGAGTGGGTATGAATGGGACTGGGGTTTATGATGGGAAATTCACAAAGAATCAATAAAAAGTCTTTTTAATGTCCTATAGAAAAACAAAATTCACGTGGCAAGAGGTGTCGTGGCATGGTGGAGCAAAGGGGTCAAACTCATTCTTTTGTCAGGAACCACTCGATTACCAGTCAATCAACAAATAACAGCAGTAATCAAGTCAAGAGAACCCTGCGCTGCTGATTTGTCTCCACTTCCTCCTCTTCTCAGCTCTATTTTTTTTTTAATTGTTGCTGCTGTTGCTTTTAAATTTCTGTATTTTATGTGTATGAATGTTTTGCCTATATGTATATATGGGTACCACACGTATGCCTTGTACCTGAAGAGGTCAGAAGAGGACATCAGACCCCTTGGAACTGGAGTATCAGGTGGTTGTGAGCCACTATTGGGTGCTGGGAATCTAGTTCAGGTCTATTACAAGAGTAACAAGTGCTCCTAACCACTGAGCCATCTCTCCAGCCCCACCTTATCACTTCTTAAAAGTCCCCTCACTCAACATTGAACCCGTAAACTCACGTTTCTTTGAAGGACACAATAGAAAAAAAGTCATAGCAGCATTTCTGCAGGATACTGTGTTTCCATAAATTTTCTTATATAAATCTTAAATTGAACTTTCCAGTTATATCACTCATATTATCCTGTAGCCTTGCTTACTTTTGACCTCCCTACTTATCACTTTCTGGAGCAGTAGGTAAAAATTATGTATGATTGCAAGTTTGAATCCTTGTCTTTGCCATTTTAAAGCTATTTCTTCCTCTATTCTAATAGTCCATTGTTTAATATAAAACATATTTTATTCTCATATCTTCTTTGTGGATTGCAGAAATTTTCTTTGTCCTTTATAAAGTATTCTTTCTGCTCCAGGCAATGCTTTTATTTTCATTTCTATTTAATCTGATACTAATGTGCGTATACTTCATTTTTGTTTTGTTATTGCATGCCGATTTTCCATTGTTTTTTTTTTAATCTTTTCTGTGTTGTGTTGTTTTAAATGAGACTCTATGAGGTGCCTTGTTACCACTGTAAGTAGAGTGTCAATCTCATAATAAGAATAGCTTGAATGTAGAGATGCGTACATGGGTTGTTGATAGTCTCTGTAGTTCAGTAGGATTTCTAATCTATTCATACTTATTATTATTTCTGATATGTTTGGATTTCCCTCTGCCTTTTACTTGTTTGATCAAGTTTTCCTTATTTTTGGTATTTATTGGCAAGTTTTATGTACCATTTGTTAGTTCCTTACATTTTAGATAAATTTATTTAAACATTTTTCCTTTCCAATAATGTCTTAAACCTCCTACTACCTCTCACATTCTGTTAAAACTTTAGCTCCAAGTATTGTGATTTTACTTTGTTTCCATACTTTGAAAAGAAGTCATTTCTTAAGAACCATGTGAACTCTTACAGATGCATTTTTATTTATTATTTAGACTCTTGGGTATGTATTGGCTTCTTAAAATTTTGTGCTCCTGTGACATTCTCTTTCTTGAGTTCCTTTTTTGTTTTTCTGAAGTGCATAATTATTTTTTCAGCAGGAGTGAATGGGTAGTAAATTTTCTTTGTCCTTTATTATCTGAAAATATCTCAGATTTGTTTTTCATGCTTGATAGCTTGGCTGATGTAGAACTGCACGTTCAAAAAAAAATCCAGAAGCGTTGAAATTTTTGTTTTTATTTTGTAACTTAGAAATGTCACAGGATGCGTGTCTTTTTAGTACTTTCTGCTTAGCATTTGGTAGGTCTTTTTATAGTTTGAGAACTCAGATCTTTCTCTCGATTTTGGGAGATACTTTAAAATCATATTTTAAATTATTTCATCACCTCTAGTCTTTGTCATTTTTGTTGCTAACTCCTTTAAGGTAAATATTGGGTCTTCTACCTCCTCTTACTTTGAGTCTTCTGTGCCAACGTCGTACCGCCCAGGAGAGTTCTTTGACTTTATTTTCTCGGGTTTAGTGTTCAAGGATGATCTCCTCTTTGTTCCTTCCCAATAGCAGTCTCTCCTTATTTTGTAAAGCAAATGTCTTTGGATCTCTTCGGGTTCCTTAATGTTCCCCACCCTTCCCTACATTATCTCCATTGACTCTGGGATGAATCATTTTGGGTTTTCATTTTATTCTTTCTCATACTCAAATAAATACCTTGTATGTGTGTGTAGGCGGTGTGTGAACTGTGCATGCACGGGTTCACGTGAGTGAGCTTGGGTGTATATATGCCACTGTGTTTGTGTGGGGTCAGAGGACATCCTCAGGGGTTGGTCTTCACCTCCCACCTCATTTGAAACAGGGTTTCTTCTTTTTTGCCACTGTGCACACAAAGCTACCTGGACTATGAGCTACCCGGGATTTGCCTGTCTCCACTCTCCGTTTCACCGAGGGAGTTCTGGGATTACAGACATACACTAACATTTCCAGCTTTACATGGGCTCAGGTCAGCAGCTCAGTAGGCTGGACTGGAGGCCCAAGATGACGTCCTTACAGTCTGGGGTCTTGGTGGCTAACATTCAGCAGAGACACCTCACTTTCCCACCAGCTGGCCTCTCTCTACATGGTTTTGTTGTTTGTTTGTTAGTTTGTTTTTGTATTGTTTTGATTAATTCTCTAGAGACTCCTCTGGGAGGTGAGGATGGACTCTCTTTTAGAGCTGCAGCTGGCTTCCAAGGGGCAGACAAGCCCCGGTTTAAGTATTTATCTGGTCCCTGCTTGTATTGCCCTTGCAAATGTCCATTGGCAAGTCACATGGTACCACAAGCGTATGAACAGCAAGAGAAGTGACTCACTGCTTCAGTTTACCACATCTCTGAGGTGATCTTTCATCAGTCACTGGCTTCCAACATCAGGGCCAGGAGACTCAGTCAGACATTCTATGTCTGTAGGAGAGGAAGAGGGGGATTACCTTCCTGCTTGTTCGTACCTGATGTCTGCTCTGTGGCCTGCTCTCTGCTCCTGGCACTTGGAGTGTATCCAAGGTTCTGTTGGAAGGACAACATACACCTCTTTAGCCAATTTCTTCTGCACTGATGTCATTACTCTGGTTTTCTCCACAAATCTAATCCTGTTTGCTCTTATCTTCTAGAAAATCCTCAAATTTGTCTGATATCACAATTTCTAGTTTCCTTAGGCTAGTAAGGATGTATTTCCGGGGTGGGAGTGAGGGTCTCTATTATTGCAACGAATTTACTTTGTTAAAAGGAGAAGAAAGCAGAGCGATCCCTGGTGATGCAGGCCTGTATTCACACAGTAGGGGTGCTGAAGGGACAGTGTACTTGGACCAGATGACATTTTTGAATCTTGCCAGTCATACAAGATGCTGTAGATACCAAGCCTTCAGCCCCTTCTCCCTCTGGAGACTAGCCTGATGAGTTAGATACTGATTTTTGTGAGGCAAAATGTCCTTCCGTTTATAGGGTAGAGTGGGAACCTTAGGAGCTGGTGCTTTCAATCACTTTAACAACCTTGCTTTGTTCTTAAGAGATGAGGCTCAGAGGTGGGTACAGGCTGGTTTGGAACATGGGCCCCTGCTTCCTAAGTCCCTCACTCCACACTTTCCCATATCGTGCCCCAGTTTGCACCGCTGGCCACCTTAGTGAAGCCCAGGGTCTAACGTCCTGAACAGGCCCAGGCAATACAAGCTACAATACCCAGGAATGAAGGATTTGGCACAGGAGTTGCTCCCAAAAGAAACAGGCGTCTGTCTGGCCCCTCCCCCTGAAGGCGATTATCTAAGCTGGGATGTGAGTGCCTTTGGATCATAGACTCTCTCTCCCTCCAGCGCCCTCTGTCTCCTACTCCGTTATCTATTTACCTATCTATTTACGTGAGCTTCCCCCCACACAATGAATTACGTCTGCAAGGCAGTAAAATGTTATGTATTTGCAAGGCCCATAATCTTTAAAAGCCCAGTGATGCCAGCTCCAGACAGCAGCGAGCTCCCTCCAGTATGTTAATAGATAGTATTAGGGCAATAATGAAAACACTTGAGACAAGTAAGCTCCTATCAAAAACTGAGTAATAGGGCTTCGCCGAGTGAATCACAATGCAGAAGAGATTAAGACGTCTGCCGTTGTGCAGTGTCTATTCAGACTAACAGCTGCTCCATTTCTGATTAAAACGGGGTTGGGGAGACCTTTCTGAGCAAGTCCCCCTTTTCTCCTGCACTGTCCTCGCCCTTCCCACCTCCACCTCACATACAGAAACCTGCATTTGCACTTAGCCACAGCCATTTGTGTGTGTGTGTGTGTGTGTGTGTGTGTGTGTGTGTGTGTGTGTGTGAGACATACAGTGGAGTCACAAACATTCATTGCATCCTCAAACACAGACAGAGCCACCATTGCATGTACAGACAGTAACAAACAACCACAGAGTCACACCAGCATATCCAAGCATGCACACACACCACAGCCACACACTTAGGCACATGACCATACCTGGAACCAGTTTCTCACACTCTCGTGGCCCCAGCCAGTCTCTCTCACATACACATTAAATTACAATCTGTCATGAGCACAGCTGCATATATTCATTAAGCTGCAATCTGTCTCTCTCTCACACACACACACACTCACAGACACACATACACACACACACAATTTTTACACAGTCACAAACAGAGACAATTGAACAAGAGTCACAACCTACACATATCTAGCTGGTCATATTCACATGCAGCCCTGGGAGGTCCTTTGTATGCAGAAACACACAGGAATACTCACACTCATGCTGTTTGTTAGCAACACACAGACGTTCATTCACAGAAGCTTTTGTGCCCACACCCAGACAATCATCAATACTCATATGCAGCCGTGCACTCGTGCAAGACAACCAGCCGTGTATGGCATGGTACTCTCCTGTACCTGAGACACAGAGGCAGTCTGCACACCTGCAGACCTCAGCTACAGGTGTGCTGTGCTCAAGACACAAGTAACAAACTCATCTGGGTCCACACATGGAGAAAGACATTGCTTCTCATATAATGGCCATGACTCCAGATTCAAGAGCACAGAATAACTGGCTTGGGGTTTTGAATTTCATAGGACATTGTGGTCACAATTCTATCTCTGTAAGGTTGTGGTTTGGAAAACAATAGAATAATTTCTGTGGAACCTAAAAGCACAAAGAGCTCTGACCTTGAGTGGCCTGCAATTCGGACTTAGAACCTGGAGCTATACCAGGATAAAACAGCCTTCTTTGGGAGGTAGTGAACATCTGGGCAGCCAAGATGTGCACAGAGGGACCAGAAGGACAGTAAATGAGGTAGTGAGGGACTCCAGCATGGCATTTGGAGTAACCAGATGCCTTGAGGATCCCATTCTGGTCCTGATCCTGTGTTTCCTGTCCCTCAGCCTTTGCCTCATCAGTGGCCTCCTTCTTCCAGTCCAGCTCTCCAAAAAGAAGCCAGGAATCCTGACCATATGCTTCTTCTGCCTTGTGTAACATCAGTTCTGAGACAGTCTTGAGGCTGCCCATTCTGATCTCTTTTCCTGAACTCTGTACTTGGGGAGGTGCGGGCATTGGTAAAATAAGGGATTACTCAACCTTCACCCTGATCCTTGGGACCTGGTAGAACCTTTGGAGACCAATTTAGAAATCCTCAATGGAAGGGGGCTGTGTCCTTACTGAGCTTCTGGAAATATCCTTAGCAGTCAGTGTGAGTAAAGGAGTAAAGGAGATGGTGACTTCCTGCCCATGGCCATGCTTGGCAGCATCTGGGATGAAGCCTGTGGCTGCTGCCTATTCCCTTTCAACCTTCTCTTCTTGGTCCCCATGTCCACTTTGAAGGACATCTCATTGCTTCTTTCCCAAGCAAATCGCTCCCCTCCTCAGAGACACCTTCATTAGTCTCTACAATAATATCTCTATTTGTCTGACATCTCCAGTCTGAATGAACTCTATAGAGGAGGCAGCCTTAGAGCCCATGGTCTAGAATCAATCTTTTCCCTTCTGGGCTGTGCAGGATGGTTCCCCCTGCTAAAGCATGAGCCATCTGTCTTTGGAGAGGGGTGTTGGTCAGGTAGGATGGGTAAGCAGTTCATGGAATAGGGGCAGGAGAGACTCTGAACCAAGTCCTTAGCCAAATGGCCTGGAAGGAAAACCAGCTCCTGAGTAGACCTAAGGGCATAGTTGGGAAAATGAGCTCATATTCAATTACTCTGCACATCTGGGGGCTATGATTTGGTCCTGAAGTAGTTAAGTAGAGTGGGAACCAATGGTTGGGTTGGGAAAGTTGTCCTTGGTTCTGAGAGTCAGAATCCCAAGACAAAAGAAGCAGGAGAAGAAAAGACTTGGGTGGGAGCAGGTTCAGACAAGTCAGGCAGGGCCTTCAGATGGTTTCTTTGGCTGCACTAAAGGCTCAAGGCTTGAGTGATCCTCATATCCAGAAGCTCAGGCCCCAGAAAGAATCAAGGCATGAGGTCAGAGTCTGGGAAGAAGTTTCAGTCTTAAAGTGCTTGCTGCAAAAACAAGAAGACCTGAGTGGGATCTCCTGCACCCACAGCAATGCAGGGAGTGGTGGCTGCCTGTAATGCTAACTAGTACTCAGGAGGTGGAGACAGGAGTCTCTGAGATAAATTAGTGAGACCAGCCAAATTGTCAAGCTCTGGGTTCATATGAGAGACCCTGTCTCAAAAAGTAAGGTGAACAAAAATTGAGGACACCCAGTGTCAACCTTTGGCCTCTACATATGAACACACACATGTGCTTGTACACATATGAACATGCATACATGCATAGCGACACATGCACACACACACACACACACACACACACACACACACACACACACACACACGTACAAATAAATAAAGTGAGGTCTAAAGTCAGATACTCAAAACCTAGATGGCTAAGGTTTTTCAAAGCAAAGAGTTTTCTATCTACTCAGCCTATTGGATCTTGGTTCCAGGAGCTAACCTATGTATTTAAGGGAGCTGCAGGAGATGGTCATTTACTAATGGACATGAGCGTTCTGTCTACATGGGTTTCTCTTCTCTCATCAGGCACAGGATGCTCTCTAGGACAGGCTTAGTTTTCTGCTTGGTACATACATAGCACAGATCAGTGGGCTTTCATGGTATTTGAATTCTGCCTTTGATCTGGACTCACTCCTCCAGCCCTGCCTGGAACACACCCATTCACCCACAGCTACCATCAAGGATTCACCTGCAGTATGGGTCTTCTCCCAGCTCCTAGGACCCAACCTACCCAAACCTAGGCTAGGAGACTTTGAGAGCTCAATCCTGCCCCTTAGGTGCTTGGCTCCAGGGCTCGATTACTGTAGCTATGTTAGGATTATCTTGTCCTCACCAGGTCAGGTCCCACCCTAGATCCTATCTGACACCCTAGTTCTGTGGTGGAATTTCAATGCACTCCCCGTTTATTCATTCAGCAAATATTTATTCCACATTGTCACCAGCCAGTTCTCAATCTTCCTCTTGCTTGAGCTGTCATTCCCCTCACAGATAAATGCCTCCTCCTCCCCACACGGGCAGCACAAAGGCCTGGTTTGGCTTTTCCTTCTGATCTCCTCTTCCTAGCCTTGTCTTATGAATGCTGTAATTAGTGCTTAGGGCTCAGTCCACCTCCCTCTGCCTAGCCTGCTTCCCTAGAGGTCAGTTCCAATCTTTTGGCTTTAGGATTATCTATTTGCTGATGACTCTTAAGTCTCAAGAGGACTTTTTCAGCACGGACCTTGCCCTGAACTCCAGACTGGTAGATTTTGTGCTTCCTCAACATTTCCAATGTTAACTCTTGGTTATCCAGCCAACCCCCAAACCCAGTCTACCCAAACTTGATCTGTGGTAGCGACTCCAAAAACAGCTAGCCTTCTGTTGGAGACAAGTTATCGAAGAATTTATTCACTATAATACAGCACAGTGGGTTAGGGAGTAAAGAAGAACTGTCTGTGCTAAGGCATTCCAAGGGGCAGCTTTTATAGGGAGTTTGTTAAGTGATAGCTTGGAGGCAAAAATGACTTAATAGTGTTCTAAGGTCATAGTACAGATGGTAGTTAGAACTTGTGGTTGGCACTTTCTGGTACAGTAGTGGTCCTGTCCAGAGGCAATAATGACCTTACTCTAAGGCCATATAGCTCAGCGTAGCCATTGGCTAAAGCTGAGTCCACATTTGCCAATTTCTCAGACCAAAGACTTGCCCTTGTCTCGCAACACCTCAAACTTAGTCCAAGCCACTGTCATCTCTTACCCGGGTCACTGAAGTGGCCTCAAGCAGGTCTCATTATTTCTGTCCCCATTTCCCACCAGCTGAAGAGTGTAGGCTCTGGCTGCCCTCCCAGTTCTGACCCACCTTCTCCTGACATACCAGCTGTAGACTGCTGGCCTTGCCCCATCTTTGTTTCTCTGTCTATTGTCTATTGTGGATCATTCCTGATTCCTTGTTCCTACGAGCCTGACTCTTGTTCCCATTGTATGCAACCTTCTGGCGACATCATCTGAAAAGAGACACAGCAACTCTTATGTCCCTGCTTGTCCCACCTCTTTTGTCTCCTCTGTCACTGTAGACCTAACATTTTTGTTTCCATACTTAGCAAATTGTGGGCCAAGAAAACCAAGTTTAAATCCAGGCCTTAGGCTAATACCTCTTGGGCCCAAGGGCCTACTTAAAGCCCACAGGCCTAGGGCTAGGATGCTGAGGGGGTGGGGACATTTCTTTTGTGTTAGGTCCTTACATTCTTATCCCCTTTTAATTTTTACAGAAGTCCTGTGAGCCATGAATAGTTGCCCCTGCCCCTTCCTGTAGGAGAGAGGAAGGGCGACTGAGAATTCCTGTGATCCCAGATGCACAACAGATCCCATCTGGCCCTGCACTCCTGAATCTTCTTCATGAGTGGTCCTTGGAGATCATCACCTTCCTTCTCACTCACCCACTTATGAGAACGAGGTGAGAAGAGTCTTCTTGAAGGCCACACAGAATGACTCAGTACCTGAGCACAAAGATTTCTCAGGCCTTCAGGCTCAGCTGGCCCTCAGTAGACCCAAAGGCAGGAGGAGCACAGCCCCTCGAAGCTGATCCTTTTATCACACGGCTCAACTCCTGGCATCCAGGCTGAGACCTGCAGCCGTAGACATAGCAAGCAATACCATCTCCCTTCCTGGGGAGGGAAGGCAGCTGTGGCGGTTGTGGCGGGTGGAGAGAAATTTCCTCTTTCTGTAGATTGGATCAGTCACTCTCAGAATTGATGGCAACAGCTTCATCACGAAGATCTAATGCTTTAATTATGTTGTGACATGACCTGACATGGGGGTGGCATTTGATGGATTCTCTGGTGTCATCAGCATGGCCCTGACATAGGAAAGTGGCAGAAGGCAAGGGAAGGAGGGAGAAGAAGGGCTCTTGGAGGGAAATGGGTCTTCCCAGGGACCCCTCCTTATTTCCCAGCTCTCTGTCTTCCCACGGAAGTTCATGCAGCCTGGAAGAGGGATCCAGGAGAGGAGGGGCAGCCACTGCAGAGAAAATGTGCACTTCCGCGATGACTGTGCATGTGTGTACACATGGGTACAAGAACCTAGATCCACAGAAGTGTGTCTAAGCAGATGAGAAGATTCAGATCCAGAGATGACAGCAAGAGTAGCATGGCTGTCTGCCTTCAGGGAGGACAGGGAGGTAGGTGAGGATATGACAGAGCACCTAGCTGTCAGCATGTCTTGGGGCTGTCTGAACAGATACAGTCAAACAGTCTAGAGGGCAAAGCTGAAGCCAACACAGAATGTCCAGGGAGGTAGGCGTTACTTAGTAGAACAAAGGTTGCCCTGCCACGCATGAGGAACTCTGGAAGGCCATAAGCATTCTGTCCTAAGAGGATGCTGGCATTGCTGTAGAGGACTTTCTTCTTTCAGCGGGTACCCCAACCAGTTATCTCAGAAGCTAGGACCCCAAGTATCCATGGTGAGTGGGTTGGTCTCCCCTTCTCTCTCTCCATCACAACATAGCTGCCTGCTCAGAATCCTGGGGTGCCACGGATGTTGAAAGAAAGAGAAGAAATCTGTTTCCTTCAGCCCAAGCTCTTCGTCTTGATCCTGACACACACTTTCCCTCCTCTCCCTGCTCTCCCCATTCTGTCAGCTCTTCCTTGCAGGCCTGTAGGCTACAGAGAGCTGGACCCTTAGGCCAGCTGAGTAGCAGTGCAGGTTTGGAAGGGGAGGAGGCAGAGGTACCTGTTGGCAGCCACCCACACATCCTCAGGCCAGAAACTGGGCCAGTCCTTTCTCAGACTGAATCTTAAGGATCCCCATGGCCACCTGTAAGCAGGCTGTTATCTCCATTTTGCAGCCAAAGACAGTGAGGCTCAGTGACACAAAGCTTCAAGCCCAAGGCTACATGTCAGAAAAGGAGGGAATTAGATTTGACTTAGCAAAGGTTTGTGCAGGGAGAAGCTCCAGACCCAGACAGAGATGCCAGACACACCGTGTACCCAGAACCATCTCTGATTGTGTCCACGGTCGTTTTGCCAGTGGGGCTTGGTTCTGAGCTCACAGTAGTGGAAGGGTACCAGAAAAGATATCCAGAGATAGGGGTCTGGCCTGCTGCCTCCATCCTTAATGAAGGCAATATGGGGTTTAGGTCTAAGAAATAGGTGGCTGGGGGGTTGGAAGGAAGGCTCAAATATTAAGAGCACTTACTACTATTTACAGGACCTGAGTTCCTAGCACCCAAATCAGGTGGTTCACAACTGCCTATAGCTCCAGTTCCAGAGGAGCCAATGCTTTCTGGTTTCTGAAAGCACTTGAATGCAGGTGGTACACATAAATTCACAAAGGCAAAACGATATACACATTTTTTTAAAAGAAAAAGAAAGAAATATGGATTTGGAGAGTCTCTGAAGCTCTATGCAAAGTGATCCATCCCTATTCCATACCACTCACTGCACTGCATAGAAGGGGAAACTGACACCCAAGGAAAACAGGCGGGTCCATGCTGGGATTACATCTCTAGACTCTGAACTCCAGCATCAAGGCACTGCTATGGCTGTGCCAGGGGCTGGCACTGGTAGATACAGTGATAAAAGGCTCACAGAGCCTTGAGATTCCTCCTGAAAGCTGAGTTAAGGGAGGGCCAGCCAGAAGAGGCTCTGAAAGTCTGCAGGGGATTTTTCACAGCCTGGAGAAAGCACCACAGAACATTCTTAGTCCTAAACCCTTGTAGCCCCAGCCTCAGCAAAGGATATAGAAAGGCAGATTGGCCATTCCTGCAGGAGCTCATGGCCTGGGTTGTGTCTCAGTGGTATCAGGGCAGGTGAAGATAGGTGTGCCTGGGCTTCTTTAAAGGTTGTGTGTTCCAGTGTGGAACCTGAGCAAAATGGGAGAATTAGAAAAATCTCCGAGGTACAGTGCAGCTGTGGTGAGCAACTGGCCACACACTGGAGCTGGTGCGCATGTATGTGGCTGGGCACCCATTATCATGGTTGGGGTGGTCAGGCTTCCAGTTGTCTCAATAGTGAGGACACGAGAGCCTGCACAACTGAGGGTGTGACAAGAGCTGGGACAAGGAGAAGCCTCTGTTCCCCAAGCAGAGTCCATGTCTAGATGCAACCAAGGACAAATGTGACTGTGGTGTACTCCTCTGGACGGTCACCACCCTGGGCTCCATTGTGATTAACTGTAACTAATGGAACCATATCTGGACATACGTGGCTCAGTTTGTAAGTCCCTGGGTATAGCTGGTCTGACATGGGCTTTAGAGTACAGTTAGGTTGTTAGTGACTTTCGCTGCAGGTATGGTCACGGTCCTCAGCATAACTCTGTCCCAATGTGATACATTTGTGTTGAACTGCATGGTCCCGTTTAAATCAATCCTAGGACTCTGTAACAGGTTCCCCTAACACAAGGGGGCGCTATGCATCTTCCTAAACCATTACCTTCAGCTGGTGTCCCACGGGTGGGCCAAATACGCTTCCATCTGGCACCAAGACCCCCTAATCCAGGCCCAGATGCTTCTGCTTCTAGGTTCTTGAGAAGTTCCAGGTTTCTTTACAGATTTTTCCCCTTCTGGGAGAACACAAATGATGAAGTTAACATCCTACCTAGTAAGAAAGACCCACGGAAGGGGTCCAGAGAGACTCAACTGTCAAGTGGCCTCCTCTGACACATGGAGAAAGTGAAGATCAGATGGGAAGCAACCTGTACAGATCCAACCCAGGCGCAAGCTGATTGCTCCAGATGGGCACAGTTTTCAGGTCCGTCCCCCCTCCCCCCGCAGGCCTTAAAGGACCACCCATTTGACCGTGCATATCAGTAGCATGTGGGCTTTGGGTCCTGACTCCTTATCCAATGTGTGACTCTGAGTTGCTTCCATCTCATTTGAGCTTTTTTCCCATGAGTCTGTGCGTGCCTGATAGCTGACCATTACCCAGGATTTAGTGCAGCTGGGCATCAAGCAGAGCCCAGCGGGGAGAAGTGGCCAACTTGAGGTCAGTGGTGAGATGGGCGTGTTCCACTCCAGTCACTGCCAGCACCTCGCTGTTACAACTTGCAGCTCTTCCTGGACAGGTTTTCCATTTTCCAAAGTGACCTACCCACCATGCCCATATGAGGCAGGTCTCATGCCAGAGACTGTCCATCCCAAGGAGAAGCTCACTTCGACATGAGAAAACTGCTTGCTAGAGTTATGACATAACAGCTACAGCTCTGAGCCTTCCCTGACTGAATAAGAGGCACTGGGCTGGACACTCACAGAGGTGAACTGGGGGTGACTAGGCCAACCTCCAGAGTATCTCCCCAAAGAGTACAGAGACTTGCTTGGGATCTGCCAGCCTGATTTAGACAGCAATTTGCATACAATTTACCCAGAAAGCTGCACTGTGAAAAATATAATTACTTTTTTAATATTCTCACTCTGATGTGAATGCTTACCGCCCGTAATGAATTACTTGCTTAATGAAGATAAACCTGAATTGGAGACGCACTTTGGAGGACTGCTGGGGCAGCCAGTTTGATGCCATCATTTGCAGCTGTTAATCTCTGAAATTGATGCCCTCGTTGGTGGATCATAAATTGAGGGGAAAATCTGAGCGCCAGCTCTTCCAGCTTCTTTACTGTGCAGCAGTGGCTAAGCTACCGAGCCTCTCTGAGCTCCAGTTTCTTCATCTATGGCAGGGTTATCCGCATTGGGGCAAGTTGTATCCTTAGAAATGTGGGGATGAAGCTATGATAATACCATGACCAAAAGCAACATGGAGAAGAAAGGGTTTATTTCAGATTAGAGTTCTCAGGTCATACTGCATCACTGAGGGAAGTCAGGCAGGGAGCTCAAGGCAGGAACCTGGAGGCAAGAACTGATGCAGAGGCCATGGAGTGGTGCTGCCTGTTCCCTGTGGCTTGCCCAGCTTGCTTTCTTATAGGACCACCAGGTCAGGAGTGACACTGCTCAGAGAGAGCTGGGTCCTCCCACATCAATTATCAATCAAAAAAAACAAACAAACAAACAAACAAACAAAAAACTTAGCACAGGCCGGAAGGGTGGTGGCATTTTCTCAGTTGAGGTTCCCTCTTCTCAAACGACTCCAGCTTGTGCCAAGGTGCTGTAAAGCTCACCACCACAGATGTTTAGGACTTAGTTGAAGGTACACTCTTGGGATCGTGTTTGCTCAAAGGCTCTTCCTCCCTGGCTCTCTGGTTACTGGTTGGCGTTAGATAAGAAGTCTTCTTTGCTACACACTGCTAACCGAAGGCGCATGCATAGCCTACAACTGGTGGACTAACGGAGCCCTCTGGAACCCTAAGCCCAAACCACCTCTCCCCTTCTGTTTTTCTTTTTTGTTTTTGTCACGGTAATGGACAACTGACTGACACTGTAACAATGTGTTTTATGAATTGGTAGAGACTTGATTTGATAACTGTTTTGTTAAACAGCTTTACATATTTTTGCAAGCGTGATTTTGACTGGTAGCCTTCTTTCTTAGTGATGTCCTCATCAGGGTTTGCACGGGAAGTGTGTGCAACTCTCCTGCTGAGAAGTGGTGTCTATCCCCTTAATGGTTTGCTCTCGGGCAACAGCAAGCAAAACTAGTTACACGAAGCTTTGTAGCTTCTCCCGGGGCCTCTAGGAATTTAGACTCAACTGTGATGGAGATCTAACTACCCAGAGGTCACCATGCTGCTCAGAAGAGGCCTATGGAGAGGGAAGAGGATACAGGGTCCGCACTTTTGACTGTCACATACCCCACAATTTGAGGCACACCAGCTGAGGCCACAGATACTGTAGAACTTCGATGGGCCTTCTCCACTGTCCAAATCCCTGACCCCAGCCTAGTGACAGACAGGAAGAGAAGTATGCTTTAACTCACAACCTTCACTGTGCAAAAAAGATCAGCTGCAGGTTTGTGCCGGCCTCAGAACAGAGTGGGTCCGAGTCCTTCCTCTGTAGTTCCTGGGGTCTTGTAGAAGATAGTTAATATTTGGTCCTTAAGCATTTGATAAAATTTAGCGGTGAGAGGACCCACATGGTGGATTTCACATTATAAATTTAATTTCCATTTTTGAGGGGTGGGGAATGGTTTTGAGACATATTTTTCAAGTTTGCCTTGAGCTTTGTATGAAGCTGAGCTTGGCCTTGAACTCCTCCTGATCCTCCTGCTTCCATCTCTAGAGTGCTGGAATTACTGGCATGAACCACCATACCTGGATAATTTCTAAAATAGAGAGTCATAAATACTTGTTCTTTTTAAAAGCAATTATTACATGTAGATATGTATGTGAGTGTGTATATATGTATGTGTATACATGTGTATGTGTGTATACGTGTGTATGTATGAGTGTGTATGTGTTTATGTATATGTGCGTATGTGTGTGTATATGCATGTGTATGTATGAGTGTGTATGTGTGGGTGTATATATTTGAGTATATATGTATTTGTGTATGTATGTGAGTGTATGTGCATGCACACACATATGCCATGGCTATAAAGGAAGCCAAAAGACACCTTCCACAAGTCTCTTTCCATCAGATGGGTCCTTGGGATCTAACTCTGGTTCTCGGGTTTGGAAAAAAAAAATCACCTTTGCTTATTAAATCATTTCAACAGACTTGTATTTGCTTCTCCTTATAGAGTGATCTGTTTGGGTTGGTTTAGTTTTGGTTTGTTTTTCAGAATCTCACTTTATAGTCCAGGCTGGCCTAGAACTCATGACTCTCCTGCCTCAGCCTTAGCATGCTCTTTGAAATGACAATAAATCATCTCATTTCCATTGTAAAAACCCAATGACCTGGGAATAAAACAGAAGTCCCTCTCCAACTCACAAAGCTCACCGTAATCTGGCCCTGGCTTTTCTGGTCTCACTGGTTCCTTGTTCCCTGTATTTACCTGACTGCCTCCTTCCTGTCACATAGATCTCAGTTCCTAGATCTGGCCCCTCCTAGGAATGTCTTCTTGACCAACATCAACATTCTCTTGTCTGTCAGTCTTTTATATCATCCATTTAAAATTTTATATCACTTATCACTTTCTGACATTATCTTTGTTTTTTTGTCAACACGTTTATCTCTAGGTGTTCTCCACAGTATTCTAGAATTTCAGGTCTGTGTAAGCAGAGACCTCATTGGTCTTCTTCGTTGCTGTTGGTCTGGATTAGGACACATAGTCCTAGATGGTGATAAGTACACATTTACTAAGTTATTGACTTGTTGTCCTGGACCCTCTCACACACCCTTGACCCAACTGTACTCATTCTTTCCTCTGGATGCCCAGAAACGGGCAGCATCGAGTAAAAGAATGAGCAGTTCCCAGGTGACATACAAGCCCAGCCCACAGGGATCCTTCTGTCAGGGTGGAGCACTAGTTTGGCTTCTTCTCCCATCACCAGATGCAGCAGAGGCAACTCTGAAGCTTCTTAGGAAACAGGACCAGGTGATGCAACCCATGGGAGAAAAACTATAGTTACTGGTTGTAGTTTAGAAGCCCTCAGTCCTTGTGCATCTTTGAGGAAGTCACTACACTGCCTCTTACAGTATATAGATGAGTTATACTTTAATAAAAGTGAACCCTGCTTTGAGATGATAATGATTTCTCCCTTCTCTTGTCCTCCTCCTCTTCCTCTCCTCTTCCTTCCTCCTCCCCTTCCTCCTGATCATCATCTTTTGCAGTGCTGGGGATAAAACCAGAACCTTACTAATGAAGATCACGTCTATCACCTCTTTAATTATGAATTATCCATGGATGAATTTTGATGAAATCAGAGCTCTGTGATCCCACCTTCCCAAACTCCTGACCATCGGGACATTTATAGATCCAAACCATAATGACTGTTAAGTGGGGTTTATTCTAGGAGTGCAAACGTTTAACATTAAAAAAAAACCAAAACATCTATTTCATTTGCCGTATTGACAGAATCAAGGGTAAAGCCCTAAGATCAGCTCAATAGATGGAGAAAAAGAGCATCAGGAGAGTATTGAACTGACAAATTCAACGCCCACTCATGATCTAAGAAAACACAAATGTTCTCAGCAAACCAGGAATAGAAGGGGGAAGTTCCTCAGCCTGGTGAAAGACATCACTTGGGAGGCAGAGACAGGTGGCTTTCTGAGTTCGAGACCAGCCTGGTCTACAGAGTGAGTTCCAGTACAGCCAGGGCTATACAGAGAAACCCTGTCTCGAAAAACAAAACAAACAAACAAACAAACAACTTTATTCTGTACCACCCACTGGAAGATGAGTGTTCTTCTCTTCCTCAGGATCAAGGCAAAGGTGCTTGGTCCCATTATTTCTATTCAGTGTTTCACTGAAAGTCCTTGATAGTGTGATAAAGCAAGAAAAGGAAACAAAGATGCAAAGTCTGGGAAGGAAAGGTGAAACTGTTTTCATGTGTAGCCAATGTAATTGCTTTTGTAGAAAACCACAGTCCCCATAACTTACCAGAACTAAGAAGGGAGAGTCAATATAAAACATAAAACCTAACTTCAGGGAGCTGGAGAGAGGGCTCAGCTGTCAGCAGTGTTATCTGCTCTTCTAGAGGACTGGAGTTCTGTTCTCAGCACCCACATGGCAGCACACAACTGATGCTAACTCTAGCTCTGGTATCTGATGCCCTCTTCTGGCCT
Source organism: Uromys caudimaculatus (assembly GCA_028551405.1). Taxonomy (NCBI): domain Eukaryota; kingdom Metazoa; phylum Chordata; class Mammalia; order Rodentia; family Muridae; genus Uromys; species Uromys caudimaculatus. Next base: position 110,107,176 of record CM052702.1, read on the forward strand.
GTCCAAGGACTTTCTTGCATATGTGATTACTCACACATGGACGCACACATACACATAAATAAATGAATACATACATAAATACAATCTTTCTTAAAAAATTAACTGTCTTTTCTATATTTATACCAGTAAGCAATTGGAAAAGTAAAACTTCAAAACTTATTAAAATAACATAGAAATCTTAAGTACTTTGAAACAGACTTGGCAAAAACATGTGGATCTCTGTACAGAAATTAGAAACTCTATTGAAATAGAGAAGACTCAAACAAAGGAACTAGAAGACTGCTTTCAGGAGCTGGGAGGCTCTCTCCTGCTAAGATGTCCACCATGCTGAGAATGAACAGGAGACTCTGCAGTCAATGCCCCAGCACAGCATTGTTAAAATGGCAAACTCATTCTAAAATTGTGCGAACGTGAGAAGGAATTAGGTACTTTTGAAAATTATAAGGCTAAAGACCTCACACCACCTGATACAAAGTTGGCTTTTAAAAACATCATTGTTTCATTTGAAAGGAAAGACCAATGGTGAACATCCACTTACTAACCTTACATCCTCTAACGCTTCGAGTTTACTAACTGTGTGTCCTGAAAACCACCGGGTGCTCCACAAAGAGCAGGAAGTGTCTTAGTCTTAATATCTAAAAAGCTACAGCCAGGCACATGCACACCTGTGGACCCTGTGATTGAGGTTCCTGAGGCAGGAGGGTCACTTGAGACTGTGAATTGGAGACCAGCCTGGGCAACATAGCAAGATGTCGTCACAAAGCCAAAACACAAAAGTTGCAAGGCTGAGTGTGGGAAGGATGGGTTGGGAGATGCTCATAAGGATGAAGTATACGGAAAGCCGCCGGGATGCAGGGGTGGGCAGGGGAGATGGAGCATGCAGGAGAGGCAGGAGAGGAGCTGGCGTATCTGTCGTCTTAGAGGACTTACTCTCATGGCCGCAGGACAGCACTCCAAAGTGTATATTACCATTCCTCTTCCATGCATAAGAAAGCTGAGGCCCAGACTGGTCATACAGCCCAAAGGGGAGCCCAGATCTGCAGCTAGACTTGTCTCTGAGTGCCTTCCACCATGCCCCTGTCCAAGTCTCCAGCAAAGGGCACAGGATTTGGGGAAGCCACTTAAGAATTTCCCATGTGCAAGCGTTCACCTTTCAGGCTTATGAGGATAAAACGGGATAATCCGTGCTAAGCACCCGGCAGTGCTTAGCTGGGCAGGCCCTTGAGGAGGGACAATATAGCTGTGGTTGTGTGTGCGATGCACAACTCAGTCTCACAGACAAGGAGGCCAGTGCTGGAAGAATGTGGCTGGGGCCTGAGAGGCAGTCTTTCCGGAGGAAGTGTGGCATGAGCCAAGGACTCAGTGGTTCCGAATGGGCCAAACGAGGAAGAGCACATGCAATGGATTTTGCATAAATCTCACAGTGTTTAAGTAAAGGATTAGTTTTATCGGGAGGTTATGTCTTTCCTACATTGCTGACATCAGAGCATCTTTTCCAGAAAATGGTTGTGAATGGAGGGCGGTTTCTGTATTGTAAACATCCCTACCAACAAAAGGAAAATTTGGTGACTTTCTGTCAGCATCCTTGAAGTTTTTAACTAGTTGATGAAATTCAGTTCTGAGAGCGGCTGGCGGCTGGAGCTGGAAGACATTCTGGGTAGGAAAGTTGTACGTGCAAGGAACAGTATGGCATGTCCTGAAACTGTCAGCGAGCAGCAAACACACATGCGCTGGAGCTTCTAGTGGGGTCTAAACAAGGAGCCAGGAAGCCACATTCTTGGGTTCGAGTGGTTGCCCTCCTGAAGTCCCTCCCCCTGCCTCCCAGCTACCCAAGGACTCCCTCACAAGGATGCACAGTGTGTGTATGTGTGCACATGTTTGCAGGAATTCCTGATGAGAAAAGGTGAGGACCAGGGAAACATTGAGAGTAGACAAGTTCTTGGGACTGGAAAGATGGTTCACTGGTTAGGAGCACTGGCTGCTCTCACAAAGAATTTAGGTTTGGTTGCCAATACTCATATCTGTCTGTAGCTCCAATTCCAGGTATATATGAAAATGTGTATAATATACACACACATACACACTTTATGTAATATGTGTGTGTGTTCACATGTACAAATACATCTACTGTGTGCCTGTCTCTGGGAACATCTGTTAGTGGTGTTGGCCTTGGCTGGGGTGTGTGCTCAATGTTGGCTAGAGAGCTTCTGGCTGTTGGGAAAGTTCCCATAGGTGTGCATCCTGCGTACATATTTGTGTGGGGAACTTATGTCCAGTGTATGCTGATGGGGTTGAATTTGTGCTGTGTATGTTTATGATTCTGTATAGGAAACTCATTCTGTGTGATGATGGTAGTGTGAGCTGTGTGTGTCTACATGTCTGAGTGGGTTGAATATGTACTAACGGTATCAAGTGTGTGATGTGTTTGTTTATGAATCTGCACAGGAAATCCAGGTTGAGTGTCAACTGATGGTATCTGATGTGAGCTTTGTGTGTCTGTGTATCTGGGCTCCATAGCTTGAAGGTGCTGATGCTGTTGAGAAGGTGTGAGAACCCAGGCCAGGCATCTCTCCTTTCCTGGTCCTCTGGGGGTCAGGCTGCAGTTCCTCTTTACTTTTATGACTTCTTTTCTCTCCGTATTTATCAATATCTGAGCAAGGATTAGGGACCTTCTAAGGGAGATGGTGTAGGCGACAGGGAGACAAAGTTCCTATCGGTTCCCTCTTGTCCTCTCCTCCCACCCCTGCCAGGCCAGTATCACCCTTTAGTTCTCAGGGACCAGGGACAATCCTCACAAAATCCTGTTCCCAGACTGACTCAATTCTGTAGAGTCTGAAGGTGGTACCTCACCCTCTCTGTGCTTTGCTTAGTCTGTTTTTCTGAAACTTGTCCCTGGTGTGACCTTCTCAGTAGCCCTGTGAGGACACTGGGGACTGAGGCCCAAAGCCTTCATTTCTTGCTGTCTTTGCCACCCACCCAGCCATCCTCAGCTTCTTTCCTGGGGCTTCTCCAGATTCGAGCTCTGGGAATGGGCTGGCTCACCAGCAGCAAGCTTTCCCATCACACTGCCAGCCTCTTGGCCCTTCTCGGGATCCAGCCAGGGAGAGATCCTGCCAGGGAGAGATCTCAAGGAGCAGAGTGAAGCAGCAGAGGGAGGTGTGTGGTATGGAGGAGTCCTGCCTCTGAGGCTGTGCTTGTGAGCTATTTATCAAGTGCTCACTGATACCCAGGCAGAGTGCTAACAGCTTAACTCACATTATCTCATTTAATGGGTGTGACAGTGTGTGAGAGGGTGAGAGAAACAGGGTGACAAGGGGGAGCAGTCACTGGCTGTAGCTGGAGCCCTCAGGAATGAATTCCCTTGCTCCGTGCTAACAGTGCTGCGCTTGTGGGTCTGAACGGAGCCTCAGGATGGAGAGCAGACTCATGAGCCCTCTCCAGTGTGGTCCCTGGCAGGAGAAAGGAATGAGCTATGGCCAGGTTCCAGGACCACCTCCCTTCCTTGCCCAAAGCCAGTTTTTTTTCCTTTATATAAGGTGTACTTTCATATTGTCCAGCACTCAGGAGGCCATTAGCAGAGGCAAGGCCAACTGAGAATGGGAAATGCCTGTTTGTTCAACCTGGGCCTCACTCTGCAAAACCCACACAGAAGGAATAAGGGCTCAGAGATCAGCCCCAGAGACACAGGAGTCCTCTCTCCTTGGCTTACCTGTGGCCTCACTGAGTTCTCAAGTGGCCTTTTGCGTGTGTACCTGTGAGCTTCTTTGGCATCTACTCTTGGGATAGTCACCTATCAGATCGGACTGGGGCTCACTCTTAGAGCTCCATTTCAACTTAATCACAATCTATTTAAATGTAGCCACATTCTGAAGTTCTCAGGGGTGAGGGTTCTAGCATGTGAGATGTCAGGGGATGTGACCCACCTCTGTCACTCCTTTCCTCCTTTGGGTCACTGCTGATGTCCCACTGCCTCTCACTGCCAGCAGCACTGTTGTGAAGACCCGCTGTCTACAACCTAAAACTCACCCAGAACCTCCTCCCTCCAAGAAGCTTTCCTAACTAACTTCTGCCTCCTCTGGTCCTACACAGCCAGCAAACATAGACCTGTGGTGGCACATGCCACACAAACAGCTGTCACTTGTCATGCCTGTGCTCCCTAATTGTCATCCTTCCTCCCTGTGAAGAAGTGACCCTCCTTTGCCCCCACGGTTATGAGGCTGCATTCAGTTGTAGCTCCAGCCTCTTAGCACAAGGATGAGCATGCGACTTAAGTAGAGCCAATCAGAGTTCTCCCCTGAGATTGCCAAGCTGTGCGTACTGGGTGAGAAGAGGCCTTTCCTTCCTCTGGGGTGCAGAATGATGTAATCCTGGCACTTTGCATGGCTGTAGCATCTATCTGCTGGGCATGGATGAGCTTGGGCAAGCCTCTCTGTGTTCCAGGTTTCGCCGCTGTACCGCGTGTGATGCTAACAGCACTGACAGGATCCTTATGAGACTTCCTGTTAAGGCACCTGCTGAACACCACCCACTTTGCCTAAAGTTTAAGATGTGTGTATGTGTGCATTGTGTAAGAAACATGGTTAAATGCTTCAAAAAGTGATGCAGTAAGCTATACAATAAAGAGTGCTCATATTATCATGGCTCTTTTCAGCCCCAGTCTCATCCCTTAGATACTCTGCTTATTTTGTTTACTTGTTCAGCTCTTTGCTGAGATGCTGTCTTACTATATAGCCTTTGCTGTCCTGACTCACTCTGTAGACCAAGCTGCCTCCAATTAGAGGAGTCCCCACACCTCTGCCACGTGAGTTCTGGGATTACAGGTATGTGCCACCGTTCCCAGCCTGGCAATTGCTTTTAAAATCTTTTCAGGGGGCCTGTGAAATGGACTGGCAGGTAAAGGAGGCTGCTTCTAACCCTGAGGAGCAGAGATCCATCCCTGAGACCCACAGGCTGCAAGGAGAGAACCAGCTCCTGCAAGTCATCCTCTGACCTCCTCCCACACACTAAGTCAACTGATTAGTTAATTGAAACTTCTTGGAGATCATTCTAAAGGGGTCTGTATGGAAAGATAAACACTTTAATTCTTTCTTCTAAATTATACCCTATCTAATCTGTGTCTTTTTAAAATTTCATTTAACAACATATGGGGGGGGGCTTTCCATAAAGTTCTCTGTGGCTGGCTCTTTCTTTCCTATTCCATGTATGGGTGAACTCCACAGCTCCAATGCAATGGTAAGCCAGCTTTGTGTGTATTGTGCCACATGAGTGCAGTGGTCTCTGTAGACTTAAATAGCTAAACCAGTCAGGAAACACACACGCACATGTGCACACATACACACCAGCGTGTATGGACAGGTTTGTCTTCAGAGACATGAGTCAAAGGGCTGATGGTGAGGCACGTGCAAAGATACTCACTATTAACAGATCTATCTGTCTTTGTCTCCTCTTCTTGGGCTGCTATGGGTGGCCAGTTCCTGCTGAGGAACTGGAGGCTGTGAAGCCCAAGGTCAAAGTGTTGACCGCTGTGGTGTCTGGCATGCATTGTCTTCCTGGATTGCAGACATCTTTACTTCACTCAGCATCCATGTTTCAGACTCTTCATTGTGTGCCACTGGAGAAGGGGGGAGCTCAGGTTCCTTTCTTTTCCTTTCGTATTCCAACTTAATTTACTTGTATGAAAACCCTTCAAGGGTATGGAAAGTACAGGGAAGTATTGCTGGCCTCTGTGGAGCCCGTTCACTTTATTTAAGAAAGCCATAACGTGGGGCTGGAGAGAGAGCTCGGGTTAAGAGCACTGACTGCTCCTCCAGAGGGCCTCAGTTCAATTCCCAGCAATCACATGGTGGCTCACAACCATCTGTAATGGGATCTGATGCCCTCTTTGGGTATGTCTGAAGCTAGCTACAGTGTACGCATATACATTAAATAAATAAATAAATAAATAAATAAATAAATAAATAAATGCCATAACATTTTACCATGTTTATGTTACAAGGCTCTCCTTTTGTAAGAAATAAAATACTGAAGACATAGTCAAAGCCCAGCCTTCCCCACTGTCTCTTCCTAACCACAAATCTGACATTGCATGTTTTTATACTTTTATTCCATGTATGACTATGGCCACAAAATATATTGAAGTTTTTCTGGTTTTGTTATATTTCCCACTCAAGTATGCTCCTACATACACATACAAAAGCCAGCGTTGGCAACAGTGGTTGTCCTCTTTTGCTCTCCACCTTACTTTTTGTTACAGAGTCTGTAAATGAAACTGAGCTCCTAAATGGCTAGATTGACTGGCCAGTGAACTCCCAGGATGCTCCTGCCTCTGCTTTCCCAGTGCTGGGATTAAAGGCATGCGCCACCACTGCCCAGCAAGAGGGAAGTTTATAATACTCCAAAGTATATGACATACACAAGGCTCAGGGGCCTCCTGAAAATTACAGGATTCACAATGTCCTTTAGGACCTCTGTGTGGAGATCTCTGGGAATGTGGCTTTCATGAGTCAACGGCCACGTTAGGGGTAGGCTTTTTAATGATGCATCTGCTTTTGTGTCACCTACATTCTTATAAATGACCTTGGTCAACTTATCAGTTCACTAGGCTAGAATTGGGTGAAATTGTTTATTTGGTATGTCTTTGGTTAAACGTGAGGTGAGAGTTTTGTTTATGTCTCCCCACCAGGAAAACCATCCAATGATGATATACCCCTGCTAATTTTCCACTTTTTTGTTCTGCCAGTTACTGGGAGATGGATATTGAAATATCTCCAACTATAATTGAAAATATATCCATTCATCATTGTAGGTCTATCAGTTTTTGTTTAATGTATTTTAATGCTCTACTACTAGGGATATAAATGCTTGAGATTATTATCTCTTCTTGATGAACTGATTCCTTTATCATTATGAAAATCCTCTGCTTCTGATAATATTGCTTACTTGAAATATATTTTGTCTTATATTAATGTAGCCATTTCAGTTTTGGGCTGATTATTTTAAAAGTGGTATGTATTGTTTGCTTTACTTTTAATCAAATTTATATCATTATGTTTGCATGCAATATAGGGCTAGATATTGCTCTTTATAAACAAATTGGCACTCTTGACTTTTTAATTCTGGTGTTTAGACCATTTACATCTAATGCAGTCATTAATATGAATGAGTTTCAAATCTGTCTTCTTGCTCTTTGTTTTCTATTTACCCTGCCTGGTGGCTTCTTTTTCTCTTTTCCACCTTCTTTGACTTGAATAGTTTTATATTTTATCTATTTTATTGACTTAAGTGGTTTTTGAGATGATAATATACATTTTTTATTTATCCAGGAGCACCTTCAAGTACCTGCCAGGGACTGGAGAAGGCTTGCTTAGTAAAGTCTTGCCATGAAAGCATGAAGACCTGAATTTGGATTCCCAGCACACCATGGAAAAATCTGAGTGTAGCAGTACATACCTGGAATCTCAGCACTGGGGAGGTAGAGACAGGAGGATCTCTGATGCTTCCTAGTGAGTTCCTGGCTCAAGGAGGGACCCTGTCTTAAAAATAAGGCAGAAAGTAATTGAGGAATGTAATCAACATTGACCTCTGACTTACAGCCACACTCATACACATGTACGTAAACACACACACACACACAGGAAAGAGAGAGAGAGAGAGAGAGAGAGAGAGAGAGAGAGAGAGAGAGAGAGAGAAGAGAGAGGACCATCTAAAGGGAAACTTCCATTAACTCTTTGTCAGTCTTTATGTTGGTGATGTATTTTATGTTCTATATATCATAAAACCAAAATGTTTCATTCTATCCAATAAATTATCTTCATTAGCATATGTATGTGTGTGTTGTCCATGCATGAATGCATGTTCACATGTGTGGGCATGCATATATGTGCATGCTCATGGGGAGGCACAAAGGGCATGTTGGATGTCTTCTATGTTGTTTCCTGCCTTCTATGTCGAGGCAGGCTCTCTTGCTGATCCTGGAGATGGGGCTCTGGCTAGTCTGCTTGCTCAAGGAGTTCTTATTTCTGCCTCCGGGTGCTGGGATGATGGGTGAGTGGACCCCCACCCCCACCTGGCTTTTAAGCAGGTTTGGGGAACTGAGTCCAGTCTTCAGGCTTGCACAGGCAGTGTTTCGTCCACTGAGCCATCTTCTTCCCCCACAACACGTTTAATTACAGAAAAAGGAATGTCTGGTACTTTCCTGTGTAGTTGTCTTCTCAGAAGCCCTCATTCCTTCCTGCAGACTCTGGGCTCCATTGGGGGATTATCTTTCCTTCTGTCTCAAGGATTCCAAACTTCTTGTAGACCATGTTCATTTGTGATCAGTTCTTTCAGCATTTTTTATATGTTCCAAAAGTCTGTATTTCACTTCTGCTTTCATATATATTTTGCCATGTATAGAATTGATTGACAGGCCTCTGCTCTGCCTTTGTTCTTACTTTGTGCTGTAAAGACGCTGCTCCACTGTCTTCTGCCCCGGAGTATTTCCAACAAGGAATCTGCAGCCACTCTGTTCTTTTGCACAGATGATCCTCTTTTCCTCCGCACCTTTTAGATTTCCTCTTTATTACTGGTTTTAAACAATTGTATCATTGTGTGCCTTAGTGACGCTTTATGCTTGATTATGTTTGTGCTTGCTGGCCACTGAAATATTGGAATCTTTGGTTGTTTGTCCAAACTTGGGAAGGCCTTTTTGTTGTTATTCCTTCAAATATCTTTATATTCCCTCTTTTAAAAAAGAAAAAAACCTAATTTTTTATTTGCTTTTGTGTGTGTGGGTGTTTTGCCTGCATGCATGTCTGTACCACATGCCTGCAGTGCTCTCAGAGGCCAGAGGAGGACGCCAGAGCTTCTGAGACTGGAGTTACAGTTGTGAACGGTCATGTGGATGCTGGGAATATGAACCAGGGTCCTCTTGAAGAGCAGTCAGTGCTCTTAACCATTGAGCCATCTTTTCAGCTCCCCTGTCCCATCCTGTCTTGTCCCGTGTCCTGCCCCCCACCCCTATTCTTAAGAATTCTAACCACACATACATTAGCTACTGGACTGTCCTACAGCTCATTAATAATTTTTTAAAAATATTTTTTATTCTTGTCTTTTATTTTGGATAATTTTCATTGCTACAACTTTTTTGTCTGTCTGTTTTTTGAGACAGGGTTTTTCTGTGTAGCCCTGGCTGTCCTGGAACTCACTCTGTAGACCAGGCTGGCCTTAAACTCAGAGATCTCAAATTCAGAGATCTGCCTGTCCCTGCCTCTCCCTCTGCCTCTGCCTCTGCTTCTGCCTCTGCCTCTGCCTCTGCCTCTGCCTCTGCCTCTGCCTCTGCCTCTGCCTCTGCCTCTGCCTCTACCCAGCGTGTGATATCACTGGCCAGTGTTATACCATTATTTATTTTTAACTTGTTTATTATTAGTGTAGAGTACATGTCATTTGTATACATGGAGGTCAGAGGACAACTTTGGGGACTCAGTTCTCGTCCTTCACCATTATGTGGGCTCCGGGGGTTGGCCTCAGGTGTCCAGGCTTACATGGCCCGAGCCTACATCTGCTGAGCACCTCACTACTGCTCTTCTCTATTGCTACGTCTCTAAATTCCTGCTCATTTCTTTCAGGTTCCATGCAGCATGCTCTTTCCATCCCAAACACTGTCTCCCCACCCCCACCCCCATATCCAGAAGTTCAATCTGGTTTTGTGTTGTTGTTGTTGTTGTTTTCTTTCTTTCTACTTAGCATGATCAATCATTGCTCTAACTTCCAGAGCCTGTGGGCTATAGTTAGCATAATTGTTTAATGTCTTGTGTCCTAATTCCATCTTCTGTACTACTTGGGGGTCCATGTCTAGTGGTTCGTCACATCCTCACATAGGTCTTATTGTCCTGTGTCTTTGCAGGCCTGGTGGTTGCTGGTTGGCTGTGAGCCATTGTGAATTTCACCTTGGTGTGAGCTGATCGTTTTAGTATTCTGATAAATATTCTTGAGCTTTGTTCTGGGATGCAGTGAAGTCACTTGAAAAGAGTGTTCTTCTGAGGCCTGCTTTGCTGCCCTCTCAGGCTGAATCGTTCTTTCTTCTCCAGTACAGAAGCACTGCCCTTCTAAGAAACCTACTTAATGTGCTGGGTAGACAGGGTTTGCACTCTGGCTGCTAGGCATGTAAAAGGTACTTGGTCTGTGTGAACCTCGGAGATGATTTCCTTGGCTCCTTTGGGTTGGTCCTTCCTTATTCTTGGGTAGTCCACTCACGTACCAGTTCTGCTCATGTTCAGACCTGCGGGGAGCCCTGAGGGTCTTTGAAGCTCCTCTCCCCCTCCAGCTCTCTTCTCTCCAGGTCTCTGCCCTGTGCCCTCCAGCTGTGTTGGCTGCTCAGGTTCCTGGTTCTGTCTCCTCCACTCAGAGGGAGCTCGGTCCCCTCTCCTTGAGCAGAGTCTGGAAACTCTCCCCAGGTGGAAGCTGGCAATCCTAGGACTCAGCTCATTAGTTTCTCCTCTCTCAGGGATTGCTGCTTTGTGCTGCCTGGTGTTCAATGTCTGGAAACTTTTCAGCAGTTGTAGGACAGAGAGCAAATTGGCACCTTATTTTATATTCCCAGAAGCCCTGTAACTACACATTCACAAAGAATTATCCCAATGATCCTGCATTTTAGGTAGGGTAGTCTTACTTTATGGGTAGAGAAAACTGCAATTTAGAGATTAAGTTGCATACAGTAGAGTGGAGAAAATGTACCAGCTAAGATGGGCTCTGGGGTCAACAATCTGGAATTTACTCTCATATTTCCTACTTACTAGCTGTGTAATCGTTGACTCTCATCTTGGTTTTCTCACCTATAACAGTTGGGATGGTGATAGCAGAGGTGGACTGAGAAGGCTGGTGGAGGAAGTGCCGAGGTAACACGTACGTGGTGCGGTGCGTACTAACTATGTACTACTTCTGTTATGAGAGCGGACTATTTAAAAATCTAGGCTTGACTGAGGGCAGCCCACTTGAATTCTAGCTCCATCATTAACTCAGTGTGGAACTATAGCCATTTGTGTCAGTCAAGGTTGGATTAGAATCAGAACCATTCAGAGACTCTAACCTGAGACAAAAGGAAAGGAATTCTGGGAAATGTGGTTTGGCCGACCTTAGCTGACTCTAGATCCTTCCTAGGCTGACTGCTCTGAGTCCATGTCCTTTTCTCCAGGGCTGAATAGTAATGTTCTCCCTGGATCCACTGGGTGAATGGTAGTTATGCGTAGTACATTAAATATTGACACATAGTCTGGCCCAGGTTAGGTTTTTACCATAGATGTCCCCAAAGATGAAAGTTGCCAGGGAGTGATCTGAACCTGCAGCTGCGGTCTCCAAAGTCGGTGCTCTTCTCATTGCACCACCTGCCTCCCGTACTGGGCTGGAAGTGGTAAGGTAAGGTCATCCCGACCCCAAGTCCCCAGTGCAGAGGTGGGTGAGCCAGGGGCACAAGTGTGCCAGGAAGGGGAAGGCATCTGGGCCCCTCGCTCTACGGGGAGGAGGAGTGATTTTTGATTTGCTGCACACAGGCTCTGTGCCGGGCCTCCTATGGTGGTAGCTTACCTGGTTGGTGACCTCAGTCAGTCCTGATGAAAAAATGGGCTGGGCAGTATTGTTGTCTCCACAACTACATAAGGGACTCGGAGACCCAGAGAGATGAAGTCACTGGCATGAGTTTACAGAGTGACCAGATGACAGATGGGTCCTAGGACATGGCTAAAGGGGCATGGCTTGGGGGAGAGGCGTTGCTTTTGAAGACACACTGCCCTGAGCTCAGAAGTCAGGGCTGAGTTAGGAGCCTCTCCCAGATCTGCCCTTGCATCCGAAGCTGCATGCAGGCATTGAACATGTGCTGGTGGCTGCACAGTGACACTGGTGGCTGTGGTAATGGAGGTATTGATGGTGGTGGTGATAATGGTGGTGGCAATGGTGAAAGTGTGGTGTTAAGATACTGAAAATGATGGCAGTGATGGCTGACGGTGGTGATGCTGGTGGAGAGTAGCAGTGAGTGTGTCAGTTGCTGTGCTGTTGATGGTGGTGGTGGTGGTGGTGGTGGTGGTGGTGGTGGTGGTAGAAGCGATGGTGTTAATGTTGGTGGTTTGTAGTGAGGGTAGTGCTGGAAGTAATAATGGTAGTGGTTAGGGTAATTGGTGGTTGTGAGGGCATTGGTGGTGGTAGTATCTGTGGTACTGATGATAAAGTAGTGGGTGGTGGTAAGGGAGGTAAGAAAGGTAGTGACAGTGGTGGTGGTAATGGTGGTGGTGTTAATGATGGTGGTGGTGTTAATGGTGGTGGTGGTGGTGTTAATGGTGGTGGTGGTGTTAATGGTGGTGGTGGTGTTAATGGTGGTGGTGGTGTTAATG
>CM052702.1:110120034-110131817 GCA_028551405.1 Uromys caudimaculatus
TGGTGGTGGTGTTAATGGTGGTGGTGGTGTTAATGGTGGTGGTGGTGGTGTTAATGGTGGTGGTGGTGGTAATGGTGGTGGTGGTGTTAATGGTGGTGGTGGTGGTAAGTGAGGGTGATGGGGTGGTAGTAGTGGCGTTGGTGGTGGCAGCAGCAGTGGCAGCAGGGAACAGTCACACCTCGCTGTTTTGTAAACTGTTTCTCACAGCTTGTTTGTTCCGGGTTAGGGCTGGAGCGGCACCGTATGGAAGTGTGACTCATTGTTTAATGTGGCAGCTCATTAGCAGAGCTTGTTGCTGCCTCTGATTTCTCTGCTCTTGCTAATTGGAGAGCCCAGTGGGGCCCTGGCTTCCCAGGAAGAACCAGCTTAGATCCCCAGGACTCCAGCCGGCCCTTGCCCTCCTGACTCCCTCAGGAGGACACCCCATGCCAGTGGGCACTGGTGTCTGCTAGAGAGAGTTCAAATCCTGCTTTGTCCAGACTGGGTAGCTTTGGACAAAGCACCCTTTGAGCCTCAGTTTCCTTATCTGCCTAAGGAGGGTGGGTGAAGATGATTGTTAGTGTGTTAGTCTCCTGGTTTGTAGTATATTCTCAATAAGCAGCATTGTTACATCTCAGAGAGTCCCTCTGTCCTGAACTCCCAGGACAGCCACCCAATCCCACGGGTGGCCCATATGGTTAAAGAAAGAAGATTGTTTGCTCTGAAGTAACCTGACAGCGTCTGTGCTCCTCAAGTCCGGGGAATCCACTCAGAAATCCCAGGCTCTGCTTGTTACTGCATCCTGAGTAGGCAGTCCAGCTCATCTGCAGACAGTCCTGGCCTTGCGCTCACCCCGAGTCTCATCTCTCCTGAACCACACAGAACACCTGCTACCACTGTCCTGTGACAGTTCTTTGCTAGTTTAAGGTGGGTTGTGTTCACTTTCTTCAACTGTCCCTCATTTGATGTGGTTCCTGGGGTCACCCAATACAGTCTCGTTCTGAGGGCTGCAACCCTAATCACGCTCTCTGGACAGTTCACCCTGTGCAGGGATGGCTCCTGATGTATGCAGTCCTATATTCTACCCAGTCTCCTGTACTGTCCTGCAAAGCATGTACATTCAGTGGTGACATCAGGGGAGCTATGCATGCCATTCACATTTCCTAGTAGTCAGCTTAATAAAAGCGAAAGTGAATAGGTAACCACCACTCAAAAATATTTTATTCAACCTAATTTATTTAAAAGAATCTCATGTCAGCATTTGATCAGTATCAAAAAATCCTTAATGAGATTCTAAAAGAATAAATAAAAAATTTAAAAATGTTACTCATGTAACAACTCCAAATCTTGGGGATGGAAAGATGACTCAAGGTCAAATGCTCACCATGCAAGCCTGAGGACTGGAGTTCAAATCCCTAGAGCCCATGTAAATGTCATGAGGGTGTGGCAGCCCACTTGTAATCCCAGCATTCTGGAGACAGAGACAGGACATCCTGGAGCCAGCCAGCCAACTGCACAAGCTGAATTAGTGAGCTCTGGGTTCAATTGAGAGACCAAACCTCAGTGTGTAAAGTGGAGAGCAATTGACTCCACTTGGTGTCAGTCTCTGGCCTTCATGTGCACACACACATGCAAATGCACTGACCATATATACATGCACACATATGTGAACACACCTACACGTGTAACCTCGAATTAAAATAATGCATTGCATACTTACAACACACGCCACTGTGAACCAGCGGTGCTGTCAGCATGCATGACCACTCACGGTAGTGGCCATGGGGACGGGTGCCCAGCTCTAGGCGGTACCTCTAAAAGTGGACCGCCTCTAAAACAGCACCACCAGCTAGGGACCAAGCCCCTAATATGCGAGGCTTTTGGGAAGGACACCTCCTATACAAATGGAAACACTACATATGTGGCAAATCCTTGCCCCCTTCTCGGTCCATTTCCTCATCTGGCAAGTGAGGCATCAGGAATGTCCTCTGTGCTGGGGACCCATTGCCACTGTGTGTGTGTGTGTGTGTGTGTGTGTGTGTGTGTGTGTGTGTGTGTGTGTGTGTGTTCTTGCAAGCCTCTGGGGAAAGGCTGTGCTGTCTGTTCTCTTGGCTTGTTTCAGACTTGACCCAGGGATGTAGAGTCACACAGCTTTTTGGTCATCGTGGACACCAACATGTAGTCTCAATTCTGCCCCTTCCTTTACATAGCTTCTTCCATGAGGAGTGGTCCAAGCACAGGTGGCAGAATGTTCTGAGGTGACTTTGCAGGTGGTCTACTAGATGGAACTGTGCCCATCTGCCTAGGCATTTTGTCTGTCCCACCAGCAGGCTAGCTGTGACATCAGGTCTCAAGTTCCTCCCTGCACCTATCACTGCTCAATTGGGACACAGGCACAGCACTGCCTGAGGCTCGCAGCCCTCATCCCTGTCCTCCCCACTTCCTCAAACCCAGATGCTCACAGGTTCCCTTCTCAACCTACGAAGAGCCACCTGTGTGACTGAACAGAACACAAGCCTTGATGAAGTCTGTTTCCACAGGAAACAATTCCACCTCCTGTGGCATGGTGGCCATCAACAGGACTGATACCTGTACCTTGTTCTATGCTCTGGGTATATGGTCATTGTGGCTGAATCTTCAGACATCTCTTTTAGAACAAATTTGGCCTTGCTCGGCTCACTGAGCCCTTCCCAGGCTTTTAGTACATCCGGAACACCAAATGCCCTGACACAGAGAGATCCTGGTTTCAGGCAGCCACTTCTCTCCAGGAACAACCAGCGAGCCCAGCCTGAGGAGAGCTTGATAGCACCACCTTTGTGTGCCCATCACCAAGGCCAGTGATCTTTGAAAACAAGAGAGATATGCCATTGGCTAAGAATCTAGAGTGTGTTTTATGAGAATAGTTGACCTGATTGGGCCTTCTGGGAGATTCAGGATCACCACTGGGCACACATTTCCATGATATGGTGAGTAGAAAGCACTAACGTTTCCTCAGGATCCTCTCTGTCCTGGGTGTCTTGTCGAATGAGGTCATTCAGGTCTCATACAACCCTGACAAAAGTCTCAACGGTATCCCCTTTTCACAGATGAGGAAACTGAGACTCACAGATGTTTGCAGACTTACCAGAGTCTTATGAAGGTCTCCCGCTGCCATCTTCCTCATAGCCTTCTGAGAGCATGCAAAGGCCCCTGCTGACAGGAGTCTGGTTTCTGGCACACGCCCTTTCTTCTCTCTGTTCTTTTCCCATCTTGCTCCACAATCACTCTCAGAGATGAACTGCCCCTGTAGTTTCATCATTCTGCACCAAAAACTGATAATCTACATCTACACCCCTTCCTGGAACTCTATAGTACCTGCCCAGCCGGATGCCCCCTGGTTACACACACACACATACACACATACACACACACACACACACACACACACACACACACACACACACACACACACACACAAACCAGCCCTAGGACAAACCTCAAATCTTCCCTTATTGCTTCTGCCAATTCTGGGACTGAAGTCTTCCCAAAACATCCCTCCTTGCCACCCCATGGCTAAGCAGTGAAGCCTTCATGCCCAATTATCCACGGCTCTCACTTGGTCCCTGAGCAGCCCTAGAGCTTGGTACAACCATGCTGTCACCCCCAGTTCACAGAGGAAGACATGCTGGAGGTTCCTGGAGCACAGTAGACATCTGACCAGGGCTAGCTTTTTCTATGCCTGTTGGTTTCTCTGTTGTCTAAAGTCATAAATTAAATCGGCTGGGAACAAGCTGAGCCTGGGGACACAGCTAGCTCTTCCCACCAAAGACAACTCTAGATGTCCAGCTGGCTCTGAGACTCCATTTGGCAAACTGATCCCCCAGGCTGGTTTCTCCTTGGTTCTGTGGAAGCCTGACCCTGACACAGGCAGCCTTGGACCTGCCCCCCCCCCCCCATTGCTCTTTTTCAACTAACAGCCTAGGGATAACCGAGGGCAGAGCTTGAGGTGTGGAAGCAGGTGGTAGTGAGCCAGTGGGAATGTTCCCATCTGCCCCGTGTGCGGCCTGTCACCGCAGAGCTGCTCTGTCACAGTGGTTGGTGTAAAGTTAGATCTGGATTCCGTGTGAAGTAAGTATTCCAAGTACCACCTTACAGAAAAACAAACAACAAAACAATAATAGCAACAAAACAAAAAACTGGGGTTCTGAGAGACCAAGCTAAAGCCCAAGGCTGTAGTTCAAGCCAGGTTCAAAAGCAGGGCTGCTGGACTCCGCAGCTGACATGTTACCTTCAAGTCAAATGTCAAAGGTAGCTGGTTTAGGGCAATTAAACATGTTTTAAAATAGCTAGTCAAGAGCTAGAAAGGTGGGTCAGTTAGTACAGTGTTCGCTGCACAAGAGTGGAGTCCTGAGTTCAGATCTCCAGCACCCACATAAAAAGCAAATGTGCGCCCAGAACCCAAGTACTTGGGAGGTGGAGACAGGAGGATCCCTGGGGCTTGCTAGACAGCTGGTCTAGCCAACAATGAGCTCTAACTTCAGTGAAAGACTCGGTTTTTTAAAAAAATTAAAATAAGCTGAAGAAATGACTGAGGAAGACACTTAACTTCTGGTCTCCACCCTCCATACGCATGTACGTACACACACACACACACACACACACACACACAAAGTGACTTGTAAAATGTAGGATCAACAAAAAATAAAAGACTCAGAAACTGCCAAGCACAACCATCACTCAAAGCTTCAGACTCTGCAGACACCTGGCGAGACTTGTCCACAGGTCCCCTCTCAGTTATATCCTCGCAAGGGGATTTCCCCAGATCCCAGATTTGGAAAAGAAGCTGCTGCCAAGAGCAGCAGCGTGCTCAGAGGCCTACAGGTGGCAGGTGATGTCTGAGGATGGAAAGCCAAGGCTCTGAGACTCCACCCCTGTGCTTAGTCCTCAGCAGGACTGAACAGAAAGGACAACAAAGAGGCAGATGAGATTGTGGATAAGGATGGATAGGCAGCAGCGCTTGCCATAGCACCCTGAGTCAGGAGCCAGGCCTTGAAATACAGCACTTCATGGAATGCACTGTCCCCGGCCACAGGATGCCCTTCATCATCACAGCTACTATAAAATAGTCACCACCTTAATAATCATTTCACTGGAAATACATTGTTAGTAAACAGCAAGAATACCAGATACCTTGCCCAAGATCACACTACTGATAAATGTGTGGAATGAAGAAGAAACAGGAAATCACAATACCCATTCAGGTATCTGAGGGGGTGTTTAGGTTGCTTTTCTATTTCTGGATGAAACATCTCACACCAAAAAAAAAAAAAAAAAAAAAAAAAAAAAAGTTAGATGATGAAAGGTTTCTTTGGCTTACACTGGCAGGTCACAGTCCATCACTGAGGGAATTTAGAGCAAGAACTCAACCAGAATCTTGAATCAGAAACCATGGAGAGATGCTGCGTAGTGACTTGTTCCTGCTCATACTTGGCTAGTTTTCTTATGCAGCCCAGAACCACCTGCCCAGGGAATGGTGCTGCCCATAGTGGACTTGACCCTCCTACATCAATGAACAATCAAGACAATCTCCTACAGACATACCCACTATTTTGATATGGGCAACCTCTCACCTGAGACTCCTTTCTCAATAACTCTAGGTTGTGTCAAGTTGACAATTAAAGTAATAAGACACGGACTTCTAAGATCAGGGCCTAAGGGTGGTCACAGGGCACAGATGAATGGAGGTGGCTCTGGCTGCTGTGATGTCTGAAATAATATGTTCTGAAAAACTGGGAATAGGCACACACATCCTTTTAGTGACAGTGGTGGTGGGTACTGAGGCCTACAGAACCACAGTGACATATTTGAAGTTGCATAGCCAGAGAGGGGTAGCAGAATATTCACCTCAAATCTGCCTGCCTAAGGCCTTTGTCCTCTGCACCATTCCACACTGTGGTTGCTAAAGGCACACACTCCTTCTGAGTCTCGTCTATAAGCTGTAGCTTGAGTTCATTGGGAGACCCATGTTTCCCTCTCTTCATCTACATCTTCCTTGTTCATGTTGGTCCTGCACTGGCTTGAGAGAGCAACAACGAAGACAATGGTCATGTTCAGCAGGAGCCCACAGGCTAATAGATGGGTGTGAGAACGGAGAATGACAGCAGAGAACCTGGAAACAACAAAAATGTTTCTAAGGAACAAAGGAGGAGCTGCTGGTGCACTGTACTGATTAATTTTGTGTGGACTTAACTAGGCCCAGGGGTGCACAGATTAAATCTTATTTTTGGGTATCTGGGAGGTGTTTCCGGAGGGGATCAGCCTTTGAAGTAGTAAATTTGAAGGAGGTTGGACTCCGAATCATGTATGGGCACTCTCCGAGCTGAACCTGCCTGCCTGCTGGAAATGGCATGTTGGACCATCTTCCTGTTCTTGGACTAGGCTCTTCATCCCTGTCTCTCCTGGTTCTTCAATCTCCGGGCTTTAACTAGAACTAGACCACTGACACCCTACATCTCCAGCTTGAAACGGGGAGATTGTGAGGTTTCTCAGTCTCCATAATTGCACAAGTCAGTTGTTCACTATGAGCTGTCTGTCTGTCTATCTATCTATCTATCTATCTATCTATCTATCTATCTATCTATCTGAACGTATCTTCTTTCTGCCTAGTTTCTAGCTTGAAAAAGCAGTATGTAGGACTGCTCAGCTTGCATAATTACAAGGCAGCTGCTATGTGCTATCTATCATCTATCTGTTTTTCTATCTATCTAGCTATCCATCCATCTATATCTATTTTCTATTATAACTCTCTACCTTATATCCTCAATCTATATCTATTTATCTATCTTCTGCCTACATATATTTATCTTCTATTTATATCTATTTTGGGAACTTTAACCAGAAATAATCCTAGAGATTGGACCTAGGGCCTCACACATGGAGCCACAGTCCCAGGCTTTCGATATCTGTCTTCTCTCTATACCTTCCTGTCTTCCATCTATCTCTATTAATCATCTATTGTCTGCCTCTTATCTGTCTTCTCTCTCTATCTACCTATCTTTTGTCTGTCTCCATCTATCATCCTTTGTCTGTCTCTTATTGGTTCCATTTTGCTGATGGACTCTGATGAATGCAGTGTCCAAAGGGATCGGTCCCAGAGAAGCTTCATGCAGGAGGTGACAGCTACACTGACTTCCAAGGTGGGAAGCCCTTGTCAGCATGAGGGAGACGCCTTGCCAGTGTCTTTACTCCACGTGTGCTTCCTGCATCTGGGCTTCTTTCCCTCACTCATCATTCTTGCCACATTTACTTCCTAAAAAGGATTTGGGGTAGACTCTAATTTTTAGAAAATGGCATATACAATAACAATAGGCCCATTCAGTGGGGGAAGGAGGAAGGGCTTTCTAAGAAAATGAGAAGAGGGAATGAGCCATAAGCTTAACTGAGGGTAGTTACTGCAGTCAAAAACAAGATTTAGCTCTGTGCTTCCCAGCAGGCAGCAAGGTAACACTTGTACCCGCTGTACTGGGTGACAAAGAGCCTAGACCACCGGTATGCCCCACAATCACCCACCACTCTCTGGTGATCTTTTTCATGTGTTTCTGGTATTCTTGTATATTTATTCAGTGCTGTCATTTGGACCTTGAGTCCCACATGATGGCAGGTTGGTCCCCAGCCTGAGGAACTATAGACATGTATGTGTATAGAAACTTTAACAAGCTAGGTCATTTGGGGGTCACGTTTGTTTGGTTTTTTTTTAATGTGCATGTATATGATGTATGTGTTCGTGTGCAAAGTTACACATATGCAGGGCGTGCGTGTGCACGTGCATGTGCTTAGATCAGAGGATTACTTTGGGCCTCACCTTCAGGAATGGTGTCCCCTTCCTTTGAGATAGAGTCTCTCATTAGCCAGTGACCCCAGGGCCCTTCTATCTCCACCTCCTCAGCACTGGAATGACAAGTGCATGCCACCATGCTTGGTATTTTTATATGGCTGCTGGAAGTCAGACTCTATAAGGTCTTTGTACTTTTAAGGTCAAACTCAGGTCTTTGCGCATTACTGAGGAGCCATCCCTAGTTCCTGGTTCTTAGAGGCTGGTAGAACTGTGGTCTCTATTTCCTTCTCTACTTCCATCTGGGCTAAGAAGCCTTCTCTGACACATCATTCTGCCATGATGTGCTGCTTTGCCATGGGCCCATGGGCAATGCACCCAGTGACCTCGGATGGAAACCTCTGAAACCAAGAGCCAAGATACCTTTCTTCTTCATTTGTTGATTAGCTCAGATATATTGTCATAATAATGGAAAGCTGGCTAACAGCCAATCGGTGTATAGAATTGACCTTGTATTACATCCTATTCATATGATAATGGTAGAAAAAAAGCCAAGAGTTTTGGAGCACCTACTCTGTGCCACTTCTTGATAACTGCCCCCTTCTGTGACATGCTGGGAGGTTTAACAGGTGCTGAGGAGTGCAGCCAAACACAGTCCAGTTATCCCAGAGTCCCACATCCACTGGCACCAGCACAGCCTACTTGCCAGGGGAGAGAGCTAAGGGAAAGTGTCCCAGAACAAAGAATCAGGTTGGGTGATCAACTTGCCAAGATGGCATCTCAGAGCCAGCTAAATACCTTCAGACGTACCGGTAGAAGACTATATGTTAGCAGCCCTCAAGAAATGTTTTTGTTATTATATTTTCTCTTATCCTCCTTACCCCAGCCCCAAGAAGAAGGTATTGTCAATGCTGGCTCCTTGATAAGGAAGGTGACATGCCAGTGACATTTAATTGGAGTCAAGATTACACCCAAGGATCATTGGGCTAAATTCCTGTGCTCTTTCCATATTATGGGACAGAGAATGGGGGTAGAAGCCATGGCTGAGTTCAAGCAAGCCAAAGGGAGCCAAGCTTAGGGTAGGTGTGTATGAGGCGAGGTCCCTTTGCTGGGTGGCGCACCTTTGAATGGTAGCTGAAGAGAAAACTTCAATGTACGTGTGGCCCAGGGCCCTGCAACTGATGTCTTCGTTTGGGATGGGCAGATGCAAACCACACTCAGTATAGGAGGAGCAGTATACAAGAGTCTGCCAGGCAGGTGGGGATAGGCCCAGGTTTCAGGATCCCAGGCAGGGTCAAGCCCACTGGAGGGCTGCCACCTGGCACTTGGATTGACCAGAGGTTTGAAAGAGGGGTTTGGTAGAACTGGTGTGGGTCATGTTTGTGGCTTGGCCTCAGTAGGTCTAACCCAAGTATTGCATCGCAACCATTAAAAGGCGAAGTTAAACAATCAGGTGGCTTCAGATAACGCTCAGAGTAGAAACTGGCAAGCCCTGTCTCAGACATTGTCTGGGCAGACTATGCCACCCATGCTTGTCATCATCCACCTGTAAAGGCAGTGGCTAGATTTAAAAAAATCAGCTGCAGTGGTAGGGGAAGCGTAGACTCTGCAGTGGGAAAACCCTGGCTTAGACCCTGGCTCTGTGACCTGAAGAACATTATTCTGTCTCTGAGCTTCTGCAGTCCCTTTTAAGATACTGTCAGACTCTCATGATCAGTTAAGAAGTGTACCTGCACTCAGTAAATATTAGTATCATTGTCATTGTCATAGTCAATGAGGACTGATACAGCAAAATATAAAGATAGTGTGTAAAGAGTTCTGGTAACTAGTCTAAACTCTAGGCACTGGTAAGCTCTGTGCCTTGAGAGCTCTTCATTCCCCTGGGCTAATCACCATGTGCTGAGGATTTCAATGAAGGAGTTGGGCAGGGGACTGAGATGTTCAGTTCCTCTGGTGATGCCCCATTTCCCTGTCCACAGACTGGGAATAGTGGCCACTAATGGAGATCATGACTTTCAGGACCCACAGTACATGCCTGCACAGAGGAGGCCTCCTCCTCCCTACTCCTCTTGGCCACTTCCATGAAGCTGCTTGCTCTAACTTCCAAATTCACCAGAAGCCTTGGCTTGGGTTCTAAGATGCCTCTTACTATAGGATCCTAAGACCCACAGTTAGCCGGGAGGTAGGAAGGCTTTTGCCTTTGGGAACACGGGGCAAGACCAAGAAGCTATTAGCCAAAAAAATCACAGTTTCATGAAATTCACACGAATGCTTTTGGGCTACTTTAATTCCACCCAGTTTGAGGCTATCTGTTTGAATCTCTACCTTGAAAATGAGAAAACTGAAGTGAGCAGCCAGTCTCAGGTCACATAAGAGATGCCTGCTAAGGCGGATGCTTGCTGTCTCTTTCCATAGCTGCCTAGCGCCTAGTGACGAGGCAACAGCCAGCTTGGCTACAGGGGCCTGCTTGGAGACAGAGGCCCATTGGCTTAGGAAAGTCTGCTAGGTTCACGATTCAGAGGGCCTAGGGACCTGGCCAGAGAGGCACAGCAGAAAAAAGCAGCCTTCTAGAAATCTCGTACTGTTTAATGCTTCCTCTTGAAGGTTACAAATGGGCTCTTGAGACTCCAAACATCATATTTTGCAAAGTGACCTCAGAGGTTTGCACCCACCTACCTTTGAGATGACCAGCTTACCTGCCTGCCCCCACACGTTAGAGACAAATGACTCAGCCAAGAACATTTGGCTCCGAAGTACTGTTGAATCAGAGAGATAATAATAGACTTGGGGTCAGAGGAGAGGTCACAAGGAAGGGCAACAAGGCTGTGGGACAAATCAGTCCGTGTTTTATCATCCCTACGCCATGTTTCCCTTGCCACCACTGTGGGAGGCTGTTGAGACCTCAGATGCTCAGTCAGGCAACTTAGTGTGGAAGGCAAAATTGTAATGTAGACCTTCCTGCCTACGTGCCCCACACAGTTTCTGTGACCCCTCTGCTTCTGGGTTCACTTGCACCCCTTAAAATGTAAGTCCTTCCTGGAGCCTTACCATGTGATGATCATTTGGGAATAGGATATGAATTAATATAATTAATTAAGAAGAGGCCGTAGTAGACCAGCAGTAGCCCCACAACCTTTATAGGAAGATGAGACATAGAGACAGACAAGAAGAGACAGACCAGAGGAAACACCATGTTAGTGAACATGGGAAGAGACCAGAGTGCTATGTCCCTGAGATGAGGCCACAGAGCTCTGCCATTGCCACCAAAGCCTTCAGAAGCTGCACAGCCTTGCCACCAGCTTAAGCTTGGGACTTCCAGCTTCCATTTCTATGAGACAGCAGATCTGCTTTGTTATGGTGGCCCCAGCAAATGAGTGTGCCTCCTCACATGGTATGGAAGGAAGGGTGACTCAAAGGCTGGGCTTTAGGGCAAACACCGAGCAAAGGAGAAAGGTGAAGGGTTTATTCCATGGTGAGCTCTGGGCTTGGCTTTTATTTTATTTTCGAGATTGTAATTCATATAGTCCAAGCTGGCCTCAAATCCTCTGTGTAGTTGGAATGGTCTTGAACTTCTGATCCCCCTGCTTCTACCCCCCTAGTGCTGAGATTACAGGTGTGCACCACCATGTGTTGTTCATGCAGTGTTACAGACGAAGTCTAGGGCTTTGTGCCTCCTGGTGAAGCAGCTACCAACTATGTTACATCTCTACATTCTGGCTGGGCATCTTGATCACACCCCAATTAAGGACAGCCATTCTTATTGAACAATGAGGAAACAGAGGCTCAGGGAAAGTGATTTCCCTTCTCTCAGCTCATTTCCCATACAAGAAGCATACCCTATGTACCAAAAGAAACCAACCCAAGGCTTGGGAGATGGTTAAGTGACTAAAAGCGTGAGAACCTGAGTTCAAATCCCCAGAACCCATGTAGCATGTGTTTGTAACCCCAATGCTCCTAGGCAAGATGGGAAGAGGAGATAGAATTCCTGGGAGCT
>CM052702.1:110131917-110172044 GCA_028551405.1 Uromys caudimaculatus
CTCTCTCTCTCTCTCTCTCTCTCTCTCTCTCTCTCTCTCTCTCTCTCACACACACACACACACACACACACACACACACACACACACACACACACACAGCAGTCCCTAATTACATTTGAGTCTCAGGGAGGCAGGAGTCTCACTTTCCTTCTCTGAGCCTCTTTTTCCTCATTCAGAAAGTAGAAATAAGCTGGGCAGTGGTGGTGCACGCCTTTAATCCCAGCACTCGGGAGGCAGAGGCAGGCGGATTTCTGAGTTCGAGGCCAGCCTGATCTACAGAGTGAGTTCCAGGACAGCCAGGGCTATACAGAGAAACCCTGTCTTGAACCACCCCCCCCCCCCAAAAAAAAAAAGAAAGTAGAAATAAACATACCTGCCTCTCGGATACTTGTAAGCATGGTGTGAGCTCATGCTTTCATTTGCCCTGCACTTCTTCCTCAGTGTCAGCCTCTCTTCGAGGCTCTGAGGACAGAGCTGTGAACAGGATGGGCCAAGTTCTCGCCCACAAGGAGTTAGATTCTCAGTCAAGAGTTCCGCAGAGGCTGGCACTCAGCGAGTGCTGAGTGGAACCGAGGGCATAAGAAGGCAGGATGGAAAGAGATCGCGTGTTCCGGTAAGAAGGAATCACTCTGGCACTGATTCTCGATCCCTGTTGGTGGGTGGACAGTTCTCTGGCCAAAAGAGAACATCAGGTTCTTTGGGCCCGGTCCCGTGCTCTTGGGAACTCTCCGTGGCTACTTGAGCTGCTTTCTTGACGCAGGGAACCTTGTGCCCCCAGAACAGTTTGTGGAAGCAATTGAAGCTTTAGATCTTCTAAGGGGCCTCCATGCTACTGGGTCCCTTCAGCCTTGCCTCTTCAGCCCAGCCCCACCCACTTCCGGGCACTGTCCCAGCCTGGGCCAGGCATGAGCCTGCCCTGGAGGTTCTCCCAGCTGTCCTGATGTCCCCTCTGCCTTCCACAGACACTCCCCCTTCCAACCTGGAGGCCTACACTGGACACCAGTCCCTCCTCCTGCCTCCAGAGGTGTCCCCAGACATCACCCCTGTGCTATTCTTTTCCCCTACCACTGGGGCATCAAATGTCAAATGGGCTCTGCTAGGCTCAGGAAGGTGGTTTCTTTCTCTTCATTTGTTCGTTTGTTTTGTTTGATAACTGTGGCTTAGAGGAGGGTTCTCTTGAGAATCGTAGGAGGGCCAGATGGGTTTTGCTATGGTCTAGCTCTGTCCAAGTAAAACCTATTCATCTTTGAGCCTATGGAGGAGAGATGGTCTCTCTTTCAAAGGTTGAGAAAGATGAAGATCGGGATTCCCTGGCAGGGTGGGTGCAGGTAGCAGCAGCCAACCCCAAATACTGACTGCCTTCCAGGTGGGCTCTGAAAGAGGAGTCCTGGAGTACAGAGCCGCTACACACATCAGAACTCAGAGAAGCCACCCTCTTGTCCTCACTTGCCCCTGAGTGAGCCGGGGAAGCTGGCACAGAGCAGCAGGACAGAAGCTCTGGAGGGCCTTGACAGCTCGGCAGTAGTGGCAGGGGCTATTCTGAGATCTGGGAGGGGCTGAGACAGGAGAGGAAGCAGGTCATGAGGGCCAGGATGGGGGGTGGGGTGTGATCACTGACGTGGATGTATTGGACGTTGTGTGGTATATGCTTGGTCTGGGGAGGGGTGGACCAGCAGAACTCCTGAGGAGGCTAAGGGCACTGTTTGATGGTACAAGCGTTAAAGAGTTGTATGGGCAAGCACACGGTGCAAGTGATCAAGTGTGTGTGCATCAAAGTGCACGTGTACATTCTTACTGAGGAAGGTGTGAGAGCAAGCGTGCCTGTGGGGGGGAGGAGGAGACAGAGAAAGGTAAGCAAATAGCTTGTCAGGGAGCTGAATGGATGTGGGGGTGGGTCGCAGTGAAAGGACACCGAGCTGGAGAACTCGTGGGGGAGGGGAGGGAGGAGCCAATGGTTAAGAAAACCACGGGAAGATAAGGATTATGTAACTAGACTTTGAGTATAGGGCATTGGGTAAGTGTGCACATGAGTGAGCCAGTGAATGTGAGTGGAGGTGTGTGCTCATCATACGAGCCATGGAGACGTGTGAGCTGGGGAAAATACACATGAGCAATAGGAGTGGTTTCTGAACTGATTCTGAGCCTGATACTGTTGTTCAGAGTCTCATTTCATACTTCAAGTGTCCCGTGAATGCAGCACCATGGTGAGACCTGCCAACAGGGTAGAAAACAGGGGCTTCGAGCAGCGACATGACATTGTGTAAATCTTTTGAATCATGGTCAGATGCCTTCTGATGAGTGTGTAAGCAGGGGTCAGCCTGTGAGTGAACACGAAAGTCAGTGTGCCCTACTGAGTGTGTTAGGGAGCTGACCGTGCCAGACCTAGGCCCCAGAGGAGAGGCCAGGCAGCAGCTGTGGCCACTAGGCAGGCAGGGGCAGAGCAGATCCTGAGTCAGCCTCTGGGCATTTCTGCCAACCTGGCTTCCCAGCCCTGCAGTGACAGCCTGTGCCAGAACCCCCAGCTAAGTTTCTTCCAGCCATGATATGGTCCCCAGCAAGCTCTCATGTCACACTAAGAGCCAGGCCTGACCTCAAGGATGGCAAGAAGCTAGCCTCCAGGGAACTCAAGCAGAGACAGTGTCGACTCCCCAGGAAAGAAGGGCATCTGGGAACTGTGGACAGGGTCCAGCAGTGATTTCAGCCCCGGATGGTTCTAAACAGAACCACCTGGAGCCTGTGTATATGTACGGGGGTAGCACATAGTTCCCATACCCACCCTTGCCTTTGGGATGTGACTCGGGCTGATGCTGATCATCTGCAAGATGTGCTTTCTCCAACCCCAGCCCCTGGGAGGGCTCCAGTCTGTCAATCAAAGCCCTACCTACCTTCTCTTACTTTCATCCTCTCCCTGGGCTTCAATCTGAGGAAATGAAGTTTTTAGAGAGGAGGCTGTTTCCCTTGGTGAGAACACAGTTCTTCTACTGCCCAGAGAACTCCACCTCTCTAGTCCCTTCAGGTACCAGATACTGACCAGGAGGGGGTTAAGACTTGGAATTCTAGTGCTGGCCATGCTAATTTTGGTAGGTTGCTTCCCCCACTCTGGGCCTCAGTTTCCTGATTGGCAAAACAAGATACTGTGCCAAAGGGACTTGAAGGTTTGCTGGCAGGGCAGCAAGCATCTGGGCAAGCAGGGAACAGTTAGGCATGTGAGGGAGTCTGAGTTAGAAAGAGATTGATGTTTAAACTGAGTTTTCGTGGAGGCCTTGCGAATGGGAACAATTGTGGGCATACAGCATAGCCTGAGCAAAGGCTGGCAGATGGAGTGGTGACTGGAGACTTAGCCTCCCGTACCCTTTGGGATGAGGTAATGGACTGCATAACCTCTCAGGAGCTGCTCCCCGTGAGGTCACGTGATGATGGGATTAACATCTGAGTCCTCTACTAGCCTATACAGTAGGGACTTCATTTGTCTCTATTTGCTGCTCTTGCCATAGGGCCCTGAAAGGAGACAGGAACAATGAAGATGTTCCTTCCCAACCATTCTTAACTTTAGGGGTAAGTACTTTTTCCAACAGCCCCTTTGAGAACCTCCCACAGCTGGAAGACAGTGGTTCGTAAAGTGGGGTCCCTAGTGCCTGTGAGCTTGCTAGAAATGTGAAGTCTCCGCCCCAACACAGTCCCACAGCCAGACACTCCAGGGTCGGGGTTCAGGAATCTGTTTTAATACTCTGCAGAATAGAACCTGCCACACGTTGAACTTTGAGAACCAACGCTCTAAAATTGTGCTTGCAAGCACCATAAAAGCCCAGGAAGCCCCATTTGCACAGAGAACAGGTAAGGTTGTGGCAACGCCTGGCCTACGATCCAGGAATTATCAAACCATTCCTTTTCCCTAGACCGGTCCATGGCACAAAGAAGAGAGGAGAGTTAGATCAACCCTTGGTCTGGCTGTTGGAAAGAAGACTTGGAAACGTCAAGGGTCTAGAAGAGAGGGCGGGGCATTTCTGGGGATGGTAGAAGCAGGGAGGGACCAGTGTTCTGAGCCCCGCCCCATTCCTGTTGCCCCGGGAAACCCCGGGTTGTAACAATAACCTGCTGACGCGCTCCTGGGAGGAATCCTTTGAAGGCTGTGGGCGGGGCATCCCCGCTGTGCACCAATAGGAGCACTCGGGATCCGCCTCCACGGTGCCCTCCCCGAGCCCGGCAGGGGGCGGGGCCGCGCCAGACCTTTCTCGCCTGCTCCCTAGGGGGCGCTGTGGCGTGCGGGGCTTCGGCGGGGTCGCCCTTAGAGGGAGCTCCACGCCCCCCACAGTCTGCAGGCGGGGCACCCAGTAAGCAAGGATTCCGCGGCCCTGGGCGAGCACGCCCCGCCTCCTTTTGCTCCGGGCCCGCCCTGTCCCCATCCCCCGCCCATCCCGAGGTGCAGCCGGCGCTGAGCGCGGCAGGCGCGGGAGCTGGCGCTGGAGCCGGAGCGGCGGCGGCGGCGGCGGCATTCACCGGGCGGCGGCGGCGCGGGCTCTGGCACGGGCTCGGGCTCCGGCATGGTGCAAGCCAGCCTCGTCCCGGGAGAGCGGGGCCCGCGCGCGGGACCGGCGCCCGCGGAGCGGCGGCAGCGGCGGTGGCGGTGGTGGCTGCGGGCACAGACAGGCGGCAGGTGCTAGAAGCCGGGCTGGGCGAGGTGTGTGCCCGCTGGGCTCCCGGGCCGCCGCCCCCTCACTGCCTGGGTCTTTGCCTCCCTCCGTGCTCGCCAGTTCGTCCAGTCCCCTGCCTCTGCGTCCCGGCCCATGGCGCCCCGCGGTTGAGCCGGCGCCGCCAGGGACCCCTCCCGCGGGCCTCCCCGGGGCGCGCAGATCCCAGAGCCGCGCGCCCACCCTCCGCGGAGCCTCCCTCCCTGCCTCGCCCGAGCCGGGCGGGACCATGGCTGCGAAGCTGCGAGCGCATCAGGTGGACGTGGACCCGGACTTCGCGCCGCAAAGCCGGCCGCGCTCCTGTACCTGGCCTCTGCCGCAGCCGGACTTGGCCGGCGACGAGGACGGGGCGCTGGGCGCAGGAGTGGCCGAAGGCTCCGAGGACTGCGGGCCGGAACGCAGGGCGACGGCCCCAGCGATGGCCCCAGCGCCGCCGCTGGGCGCGGAGGTCGGACCGTTGCGGAAAGCGAAGAGCTCCCGACGGAACGCGTGGGGGAACCTTTCCTACGCCGACCTCATCACCAAAGCCATCGAGAGCGCCCCGGACAAGAGACTCACGCTCTCTCAGATATACGACTGGATGGTCCGCTACGTGCCCTACTTCAAGGATAAAGGCGACAGCAACAGCTCGGCCGGCTGGAAGGTGGGGCATCCGGGCTCCGGGCAGGCCACAGGGAGGGGGGCTCTGGAACACCCTTAGGGGTCATGGAGTGCGCGCCCAGGGCGTGGGGCAGGTCGGTTGACAGGCGGGGGCGTGCTGGCCGCAGGTGAATTCATTTACGTCCCCCTAGGAAGGATGCGCGGGATTGGAGGTCTGGTAGGGTGACAAGGGAAACCTTTTTGAGGCATCCCAGAGGAATATCCCTGGCCTGTCATTGAGGGTATAGTAGCATAACTCATTTCCAGGCCACGGACAGTAGGGAGCCCCCTTTGTTTTGTGTGACTTGTTTTACCCTCTTCACCAGGGTGCCCGTTTTAAAGAGCTGGAGTCATGACCCAGGGCTCCTGTCTGCTTTCCCTCTCAAATCTCCCCTGCCCTTCCTGAAACTGGCCCCATGGTGAAGAGTGCTAACAGATCATGGGCCCCAAATTCTTTCTGTAGGGTCGAGAGAGTTCATCCTTGAGCACCTACTAGTCGGGATGAAAAGCATGGCAGGTCATCCGAGATGAGTTCTTCATGGGGCAGGTGTTGTCAGCCCCTTCCCTGGTACAGCATGGGGTGGGGGAGGTGCTTAAAGCTCCCTGCTGGTACTTGTGGGAAGGGTGGTGAGGTCTGGGGATCTATTTCTACCCACTCTAGGTAACTTATCTCCCACCTTCCTGGCTTTCTGGGCCCAGATGCACTTAAGGAGTGGGGCACCCCTAGAGAGTCCTCAGTGGCAGACAGTGGAAAGAGGAAAGCCATCTTGGGAGAAGACTTGGATGGGAGCTTCATTGGATTGTAGCTTCTAGCTTCAGCTCCTCCTCTGGCCATCTTGTTGGAAAATGGGGCTAGCCTATGCATTTGAGGGTGAGGAGGCTTGAGGGGACCTCTTGTGGGAGAGGTAGTCACTGTGAGGAACACATGCTTGTGTCCAGAGATGAGGCTGTTCGGGGTGTTGATTGGCAGCAAGATCTGAGGAGAGGGGCAGGGGCCATGGCCAGATCTAGATGCACTTGGGTGCACTGTCCTGATCTGGGAGCCCACAACTCTTGGGATGCCTGTACGCTGGCATCTTCTTTTACTCTCTTTAACCATTATGGGGGCAGTAATACAGGACACAGAAGTAGACCTGAGTCTCATCCCTCCATTTTCCAGTCCCCTGCAGCTCAGTTCCCACCAGAATACAACTTTCTCTCAAGTGTGCCCTGCCTTGGGCTTGCTCTGCTTCTTGTTTGCCGAGTCCACCTTGTACTCTTTCCTGGAGATGTAGTCACTATCCTCGGGCACAGAGTCCCAACGTCTCCTCCAAGAAGCCTTCCCTAACACCTTTTAGCTAGCTCAGGATTCCCCCCTTTTTTTCCCTGGCCCTCAGGCATGCATTGTGAGTCGATCATGTGTGTCTTGCTTCCTGCTCCCTCCCTCCTTCACCTTTGGAAGACAGTGTCAGTGTCAGAACTGTTCTATCCCCATGGCACCTTACAGAGAGTCTGGCCCAAGAAGCCACCAGTGTATGCGTACTGAGAGTAAAGAGATGGGTGGATGGTAAAGAGGGGTGGATTGGCAAAGAGTCCCAGGATCAGAGCAGATCAGGAGGGCTTCCTGTAAGAGGCAGAGCTGCAGCAGGTTTAGATGGATGAAGGAGACTGGGGACAGATGGGAAGCAGGGATTTGAAGCTGGAAGCCTGGAGACAGTTGCAGTTCACTGAGCAAGCATGTTAGGGCCCAGCTCTGACAGACTCTTCCCCTATCCTTAAAGCCCTCAGTAGTCCCTGAGCTGGGTTTTACTATAATCATTTATAGGAGAGGTCTCTGAGGTCCAGAGCACAAGAGATGGTTAACTGCCTAAGGTCCCACTCCATCCCAGGTATGTCACCCACCTCTCCAGGTTCCCCCAAGTCTCTGGACATGCCTCGCTGGCCCCAGTGAGAGTGAGCTGCAGCTGGCGTTGAGCAGAGGCAGACATAAACCTTAGGATGTGATGGCAGTGTGCTTGGAGATAATTGAGCCCCATGAGTTCATTTCTCAAACTGTGAGACTGAGGCCTTGGGAGGTAATAGGACTCTCTCCTGAGAGTGTCAGAAAGCAGTAAGCTATGGACCAGGGCTCAGGTCTCCTGTCTGCCCACTGACTGCAGTTCCCACTGCACCACACTGCTGGGGGCATGCTGGTCCTCCCATACCTCACTCCCAGTCCTGGACTGGGGCACTGGGTGAGCAGCCCCAAGCTTGGACTCTTGTTCTGGGTCTTGGCAAAAACCACCCAGACACTGGAGGGGATCGAATGCCGCCTGTCTCTTCAGTGGATGTCCCCCTTTACCCTCCTTCCCCAGGGTGTCTCCATTCTCTCTCGTTCCTGGAACTTCCTGCCCTGAATCCCTTCTGGCACTCCCAGTCAATTCCTCCAGAGGCCTGGAGGAGGAGCTATCTCCAGCTCTCAATCTCAGTTTGACCAAGGCTTGGAACACCTCAGGTGCCAGGACCAGGCCTCTATTAGTCCTTCATCCATTTCATCCTCCACAAAAGTGTTGCCCTTGAAAGCCTGAGTGGTACCAAGCCTCGATTCCATGGGGAATGTGTGGGGTGTGCCATGACTCCGTAAGGTGACCCAAGTTCTTGGCCCCACCTTCAGGAGGCATTGCTCTGAGCAGCTTCCACATTCAGACCCTGTTTTTGAGACAGGAAAGGCTGGCGGGTGGGGAAATGGGCTGGGAAAAGTGGGTTCCATATTCTTGGGAGTTCGATATTCTCTCACGGAGGGGGTGGCACTTGATCTGGGATATCTTCTTGGTTATGGAAAATTAGATAGTTTTGTGAGGGGTGAATGGACTGCATGTCCCAAGGCAGAGAGGAGGAGCTGTCCCTGCTGGGTCTGGGGGTGCTTGCAATTGCAGACTAGAGCCCAGGGCTCTCAGGATGGCAGGAAGTGGGCCTGGAAAGGTAGAGTGATCACCTTCAGAAAGGAAGGGAAGAGAAGGGCTGATGTACTGGGTCTTTGCCCTAAAGTTCCATCTGTGATGAGAACAGGGGGTCCGAGTGCTTCAGAGGACAACGATAGGCTCAAGCCACCCAAACCAGAGGCCTGGAGAGTTAGGACTACCTGTGTGTGGTTGTACCATAAGGGCTAGTCCCATTCTCCTGGAGACAGAGACTATCAAGCCTGGGCTCAGGGCTTGGTCAGGAGTGTAGTGGCCCAAGAGTTGTGGCTCCCAGAGTAGAACCTCCCATCCCCTCTCAGCTCCTTTATAAGTTCCACGTTCCTTTGGCCTTGGCCTCTTACGGGAAGCCTTCCTGGCTGCACTATCCTGCTGTTCCTTCCACTGAATGCCTCTGGAGTTGTTCAACTCCTTTTGTGTTTCCTGGCTGCCAGTCCTTGGGGAGCTCCCAGGCCAGGCCTGGGCGCCTCCCATTTCTGTCCCTAGGCCCAGAGGGGTGGAGCCCAGTGGATGGGGACTTCCCCTCTCCCTCAAGGGCTGGAGCAGCTTAGCTGCTGAGGGGTGGGATCAGAAGGCGGGTGCTAGCCCCATCTGGCCCAGGCCTGGCCCTGTAAGTTCCAGGTGGGGAGGGGGTTTGAATGAGGGGCTGATCCCACAGGCCAGCAGGCAGGGTCCTGCTCTTGGCTCTGAGCAGCGGTTGGGAGAGTAGCGCCCCCTTCCCCCAGCCCGCTCCACCAGGGCGCCTTCCCCCTCCTTTGTCCTCGGGGATCCCCAGCCCCAAGAGCTTGTGGGGGTGCGGGAAGAGGCGGTGTGAGCCCCGATTGGGGGGGTGTCCTCACCCCCCTCACTGCACGAGCGAGGGGCTGGCAGCTGCCCGCCTCCTGGGCACGAGCCCGTGCCAGCCGCTCCTGGCACAGTTGCTGGCACGCCCGGCAGACTCCCACGGCCACCTGCTCACACCCACCCACGAGCGCTGGCGCGCTGCGGGCCCTTCCGGCTTCCCGGGCCTCCCAGCGCCCCTCCCCCGACGGCGTGCCCGGAGCCCCCTCCTCAATTCTCTGCTCCCCTAGGCCGGCCCTATGCGACCCAGACCCCCACCCTGCACAAGTTGGGGAGCTCTCGAGGTGGGGATGCTGGGGGCCTCCGGGGTTGCTGCGCCGCGGGAGAAGGGGGGTAAGAGGCAGCAGACAGACCGACAGACAGGGTGAGGGCCCCGCCTGCCACCTGGCGCCGCTCCAGCGGGACGATGGCGGGCAGCGCCGTGCCAGGCGGTAATTGCAGACAGACTAATTTAAAGAGATGAGACGGTTATTTTTAACTCGCGTTAAGGTAATGAACGGCGCGGGGGGTTGTGGGTTCGAAAGTTCAGCGCCCTCCAGCCCCCACTTAATGCGGGTGAGGGGCTCTCTGCAGACCTTGAGGGCTCCACCTTTGGACTTACTCAGGTGTAGTGTTGAGGGGAACTGAGGAATTGAGACACAGGGAGGCCCTGCCAGAGGATAGGGCTAGTGAATGCCCCACCAGATTCTCACCACTGCCCTCTTTCCAGATGTGGAAGTGACTTGCCTTGAGGTCACATACCTAGTAAGTACCAACCCTAAGTTGTGGAACCCAATTCTAACCCTTCAACTCCAGCATTTTCTGTGCCATTGGGCAGGACTGGTGGCTCCTTAGTTGTTGTTGGGAAGGGTTTGGGAAGGGTTGGTGCTCCTTCCTGCAGCCCGCCTTCTGACTTTGAGTGGCAGCTGGTGATGGCCATCACCTGAGGTTTAGGGTTTGTCTTGGCCTTGCTAGGGCTGAGGGATCAGGAACTGTAAGTGGCAGCCTCTAAGTGGAGCTTCCCTGACCTCTCAGCAGACTCACCAGCCCCTCCCTACACCTGTGTTGTGCCTGTCTCCCACTTCGGGGCTGAGTGACTGGAAAAAAGCAGGGTATAGGGCGCACACCTCCCCATTAGAGCCCCCTCCACCTCAGGTCAGAATTTGGGTCACCAGAGAAGTCGAAGGGTCTGATGCTGGATGCCAGCCTCCCATAGTCCCCTCACACAATTTTTCTGGGACTGCCATTCACTGGCAAGACACATCCTGGAAAGACTTGTCTTCTTCTCAGCAGTGCCCTGAAGCATCATCGCCCACTGTGTCCAGATGTAACTCTGCGGTCTTCTGGAGTCAGGGCTAGGTAAGGGTGGACAGGGCCCCTGTGGGAAACATGATTCAGTGTGTGTGAGCTGGAGTGAATCCCTCTCTGATCCTCAGTGTCCTCCTGTGAGTCCAGAGGACCTTAACACAGTCCCTGGGCCCTTCTGTACTGAGACTTACAAACCTTTTGGTATCAGGAGCTGAGAGGTTCATGGGACTGAACCTCTCACTGGTGGACACCTGTGACTATGGGTGTGGATAGTCTTGAACCTGAGCCTCCTACTCAAAGATGCCTGCCCCTACCCATGGCAGTACCCATGTGGCATCCATGCGGCTAGCACAAGGGAGAGTGTTTATGACACCCCAGCTGTCCCCAGAGCAGGCAGATGGGGGACTCGGGGTGTTGGGTAGGTATCAGCTTGGGCTCTAGGGCCTGAGGAGGGTGCTTGGGGGGGACAGCTGGATCTGGAGCACCACCCTTCTCCTGGCACCCCGGTTACTATGGAAACCCACTCCTGTTTGGGAGGGTTTGGCTGTTTGCTGCCTCTCCCCACCCCCCAACCCATATGTGGAGGTGGGAGGGGGCCAGGTGGTGTGTGGGGGTGGGGCCTCCCACACCCTACCCCCAGGGCCTCCCTCTTCACTAAGAGAAACCTTCCTGGTCTCTAAGGGGGCTGCTTCTCATGGGAAGGGGGATGAGAAGAGAATGTGGGTGCTGGGCAGTCAGTCCCATCATTTGCACACATTCTCCCACTCCATCCTTCTTTAAATCCTTGCCAGGTACTCGTTTGCTGTCCCATTTTGCAGTCGAGGAAATCAAGGCATAGCTGGGAGAAGGCAGAGCCTAGATGGGGATACAGACCTGTGTGTGTCTGCCCCACTTCTCCAGGGAGTGAGTTCTTGCTCCCACATAGCCTTCCTGCTCCAAGATCTTCAAGACCTCTTTTAGGATTCTAAGGCTCCTCAGTTCCCCTTGGAAGCCAACCAGGCCAAAACTGCTCTGGGTCCCTAGGCCCTCTGCTGGACTTGTCCAGGCCTCACCTCCCACCCGTGTGTCCTGCCACCTCTATGCTCAGGCACCCTCACACTACCACCTTCACAAGCGACCCTGAATATTTCAGCCCACACCCCCGCCAGGTGTCACACGCCTACCAATGCAGGTCTCTTGGTCGATCCTTGGGAAACTCTTCAGAAAAAAAAAAAATAGCCAGGGTGCTTGAGTATTTTGATTGAAGCCACCACAGTCCACGTGGTTCTGAAAGCCAGCACATCTCCTTGAGGATCTTTGCTTAACATTCTTAGCTGCCCACAGGCCTGGCTTGTCATCAGAGAGCCCCCTTAAGCTTTACACCAGCACACTTTCCGATCCCCTTCTTAATTCTTTGGGCACGAGCTCTGAAGTCTATATTTTAACAGGTATGTCTGGCGACCAGCCATTTAGAAGCCGCTTCTTAGATGGTGGCCTCAGGCCTCCTGGTCTCCCAACCTCCTCCTCCCCGCCCTATGCACTCACTGTGGATCAGCCTCTTCTCTAAGCTGCTTCCTCGTTGGGCCCCTGCCCCTTTCCTCCCTAGTGCTCTAGGGGCTTGGATCTACTGAGCCTCTGCCCAGCATCTGTGTCTATCCCATGTATCAGAATCACCCTGTATAAGACATGGTTGGAGAGAAGGCAGCCACAGCCAAGGCACATGCTGCTCCTGTCAGCCTTGGATGCTGGACAGAGGGAGGCATTGGAGGGTAATACTCAGAAAGCACTCTGGGCCTGGAATGTAAAGAAAGTGACAGTCACAGACCCTGTCCTAGATAGTTCCCCACTGATGGGAGATAGAACATTTGTACAGCCCAGCACTGTCTGTCCATCCTTGGGATGCCTAGTGTGATACTCCAGGCCCAGCCCTCAACCTTGTCAACCTTTCCTGCCCCCTTCAGTTTTCTGACACTTGCTTTAGCCACCTTGAGCGACCTGTAGCTCAGGATTCCACCTGCCATGTGCCAACTCATAATACGTTCTCTCAATGGAGTTTTACACTTGATCCATGATACATGTTGTGGCTGTCTACCCCACTGGCAGACGAAGAAACTAAGAGCAAAGGAAATCAAGAGGCTTCAGCTATGTGTGGCAGGCAACACTGGAATGTCCCAGTGCTGGCTTCACCCTGGTCTAGCACTCTCTCTGCTCCTGCAACTGGCATTGTGCTCTCCCTTGAAGTTTGGCCCTGAGGCATCTAGCATGGGGAATAGGCCCTAATTTCAGGCTGCCTTTCCCAGCAGACAGTGCCCCAGAGGCAGGGGCAGGCCAGTTTTCTGATTCCTTGGCTTACACAGGACTGAGGGCACTATAAGCCAAAGTTACACCAATGGGCACCTGCTATGCAAAGCTGTCAGGACTGGCTCCGACCTTGAGGGGCTGGGAGATGAAGACAGAGAGTCCTGTGCTGGACAAACACCATCAGGGCAGGGCAGGACAGACAGATCATCAGCTGTGGGTGTTTAGAGGCAGGGAAACAAGGAGGTCAGACCCTTGGGGCTCTTTGAGGAACCCAGCAGGAGTAGAAGCTGGGAAAGCAAGAGTGACTTGGGATTGCAGGCAAGCTCAGACTCGGAGCTGACACGCCGATGGGAGTGTAAATGGGATGACACCAGCAGACAAATCACTCAAGAGTGACTTGTGTGGCAAGCACACAGTGGGGCGAGACTAGCAGATGAGCCTGCATTAGGGTCCAGATATCAGGCTGAGTTCCCTGCAACCAGCCCACCATGTCCTAAGACTCTGGTGAGAATGGCTGGGTTGTGTATGTAGTAAGTAAGCAGCTTAGAAAGCCAACGGTATCAATAGAGTTCTGCTTACCTTCTGTGTAGCTCTGAGCAGCTTCAGCCATGGTTTCCTCCTCTACAAAATGGGATGACAGGCCTATGTCTGAGCTATAGATACCTATAAAGTCCCCAAGAAGTCTTATCAGAGGTCACTATTGTTATTCATTGCTCTGTGAAGAAAAGAGCTATCTGCCAGTGTATAGAGTAGGACTCCGTATGAATGCTCCTGAAAGGGGTGTGTGTGTGTGTGTGTGTGTGTGTGTGTGTGTGTGTGTGTGTGTGTAGAGTCCCTCTCTATTTTGGTCCCTGAGTGCAACATGTGAGAATTTTGGAACCTGATCTTCTGCCTGCCTTACTTTGATCCATTACTTTTGAGTCTCTAGAACGTTCCTTGTGTCCTTGGGAGGCATACAGAGCAGACTTAAGGCTGTGTGTGTGTGTGTGTGTGTGTGCGCGCGCGCGCGCACGCACGTGTGCAGGTGGCGCACAGGTGGGTTGTGTGTGGAGGCCAGGTATTGATGTGAGGTGCCTTTCTCTATTGCTCGCAGCTCTTGGTTTTTTGTTTTTTGCTTTTTTGGTTTTTTTTTGTTTTGTTTTGTTTTGGTTTTTTTGGGGGGGGGGTTTTGAGACAGGGTTTCTCTGTATAGCCCTGGCTGACTCTTGTTTTTTTGACACAAGGTCTCCCTGAATCTGGAGCTGTCCATTTTACCTAGCCTGCCTGGCTGGTGAACACCAAAGATCTACTTGTCTCTGACCCCAAGCACTGGAGTTATGGCTGTATGCTTCCACCCCTGACTCGGACATGGATGCTGGGGATCTGAGCTCAGGTCCTGGTGCTTGTACAGTAAACATTTTCCCATTGACACACATCCCCAACCCCAAGGCTCCTCATTTCACAGATAAGAAAGCCACTTGTTCCAGGTAATTCTCAAGCCTAGGGCTACCTGTTCCTGGCATACTGGATTCTCTTTGCCCCATTGCCAGGCTGTGTGTTCTTGGGCAAGACCATTCCTACTCTGGTTCCTGGTTCTTCTCCAATAATCTGGGAAGCTCTGAGGCCTCCTCCTTCTCCCTCCTGACCCCTCCCCTGTCCTCAGCTGGCCTTGCCACCACCTCCTCTTGTAACCTGAGCTGGGCCTTGGGAAGGAGGGGCTTGCCCTCTGCCAGAGGCACCTGCCAGCTAAGCAGATGTGAAGATGGAGGCCCCAGCAGGGAGAGTGAGGACTTAAAGCCAGCTAGGCCGGACAGGGGCAGCCACACTTAGCACACCCAGCCCAGCCTCTGGCCTCTGGCCCTGGAGCTCACCCAAGCACTTGTCCTTTTTTTCAGTGGACATTTGTGGTGTTCCAGCATGTCCTAAAGGACCTCTGAGGCTTCAGAAGGAGACAGATGGCAAATGAGGTTGCTGCCCTGGTCTGGGTGGGCTGCCCTGGGCTCTTGGAGTCCCTTGTTAAGGAAATAGAGGGCCAAGGGCAGCCCCCGGGGGCAAGGCCAGTGTCTGTGCGGGTGGCTGTGCCCCTGGGAGAGCAGATGGTTCTCTTGGCACTATGCCTGCTCCTCCTCTTTCTCCCCTAGGAGCCAGCCTGCAGGGCTCGGGCACAGCTGCTAGGCCTTCCCCGGAGCTGGGTCCAGGGCAGGGCTGAGTGAGGTCACTGCAGCTGCTCCCAGGGCCTGGGCAGGGAGCAGGGAGGAGCTGCCTGCAGATAAGGGAGGTGATCAGACTAGAGGGGTGCAATGCCAAGTCTGAATGGCTTCGCAGTTAGGGGTTCTGGGGAGGGGCAGCTGAAAGTGAGGTGGTCAGCTCCACTTCGGTTCCAGGACAACCCTGGAGCTCCTGCCAGGCCTCAGCTCCTCTTTAGATCAGGGGCAACCTTCCTAATGCTGTGACTCTTTAATACAGTTCCTCATGTTATGGCGACCCCCCCCCCCAACCATAAAATTGTGTGTTGCTGCCTCATAACTTTAGTTTTGCTATTATTATGAATTATAATGTAAATAGCTGATATGCAAATCCCAAAGTGGTTGCAACCCACAGGTTGAAAAAAACGAGGTTTAGAGGCATCTCAGAGCAGGGGCACCTGTCAAATGAGGATGCTGAGCTCAGAAGGTTGGCTCAAATGCTTGGTGATATAGTCATAACATATGATGATGAAGTGATAGTATTTAATATATGGTATCTTACCCAAGCATGGTGATCCTAGCACTGAGGAAGCCGAGGCCATGTACAGCTGGGCTATATAGTGAGACCCTATCTCAAGAAAAGAAAAAAAGTAGTCTTTTCCCCAATTATGCTGAATTCTCCTAAAGATCCAGAAAGCTCTAAGGAAGGTACAGGAGGCCATGGTAGCAGGAGCCCCTGGGGAGACCATGCCAAAGGGAGGCTCAAGAGGACCCTGATAGCTGGTGGCAGGATCTTAGGAACTGCTTGGTGGTATCTTCACTGGTACCAGGCATGAACAAGTCCCTCCTTCCTCCGAACTTCTATAATCACCACAAACTTCAGTGGCGGAGACAGACTCTGGGATAGCTGAACTCCATTCTGCAGTTAGCACTGTTGTGGGGTGGTCCACTGTCTCTGAGGCTAATGGGAGGGTTCAGAAGGGGCTCAGATCAGGCCTGATGGAGGACTAGAACCTGTGAGGCAGAGAGGGAGGGACAAGAACGTGGGAACAAAGCATGCAGAAGCACCAGGGGTGGACATGCTGCTTGGAAGCCCAGAAAGGTCTGCTGTTTTGGGGAATGGGACTCTTGAGTATCTCTCTGGAGTTGTACTAGAGCCAAGGCTGTGGGGCAGGAGTGAGCTTGGACTCCTATGGCAGGTTTGTCATTTGCTTAGGCTGGTTATGTGTCAGCTCTTCTGTGTCAGGGGAAGGGAGGGGGAGAGAGGAATACAGTTGTGTATTCTGGCCCTTGCCTTCGTGTCTTGCTTCAATATTTGGTTCATCCTGGACTCTGGCTGCTCACTACTGACCTGATGACCCTAAGCCCACTAATGGGCACCTGTGGCTCTTTGCCTCCAGTCTGCTCTTTTCCCCTTCCTCCATAGCAGACCTTAGTACCCAGGATTTACACATGACCTTCAGATCCTGACATCATCTACCAGGAAGCCTGCCTGGGCTGAACATCCCAACTCCACCCCAGACAAAAGGGCAACCCCACCCCCAGCTGTGGGTCTGTCTGACTCAGATGTGTGCCCCTGAAAAGGTGGGGGCGCTAGGAATAGAGTGAAGGGTAAGGTGCAGGGTCAGGTCTACTGGACCTCTGAACCAGGAAGGATGAGAGCTGGCACTGTGGGATCCTCCCTATCCTGGAGTTGTAATGGGGGCAGAGCCCCACAGGTGTCTCTGAAGCACAAGCTGGAGCTGGGTCATTGTCACCATCATGCAGACAATGTTAGTCTCCGAAGGGAGGGCCTGAGCTGAGACTTCTGCCTATGATGGAATTGTGGAGACTCTACACGGGATGGTGTTCAGTGGGTTAATGGAAGTCCTAGGACTGAACTCACCGTCTTGGGATCCACCAGGGACCAGGGAGAGCAGGAGACAGTGCTAGGTTGGTGGTAGGCAGTGGGTACAGAGTCTGCATATCCTGCCTCTGAGGAAAGCCAGAAAAGTCTGAGCTTGTGAGCCAAGACAGGGATAGCTACTGGGATGGACATTGAACAGAGACACCTGCCATAGTGGGGGGCAGGGTGGGAAGATCTTAGGCTTTGGAAGCTAATAACCGGAGACCTGAATCTTGCCTCTTCACTTCCAGCTTTGGGGTCTCAACCTGGAAGTCATTAAACTCACTAGAGCCTTAGTTTCCCCCTTTGTAAACTAGTGGTCTCTTCTTGTGGGATGATTGTCAAGATAAAACAACCTTGCCTACACCTGGCATGGAGCAGGTGACACCTCTCTCCCGTGTCAGTACTAGAAGCACAAGCCAGTGGCATGCTTGAGCTGAGCTGGCTCACAAGAGCAGTCGTGCACACTTCACACTAGCAGCCTCACTGGGCTGTGATGGGGGGATTCATGCCACAAAGCAGCCACAGCTACAAATCCATCAGCTGGATTTCCCCCCACTGTGGAGTTTGGGCTGTTAAACATTTACCAGCATACCACTGAATGTGCCCCCCAAGAGAGCAGCCTTCCTCATGCCCTGTTCCCAGGATCACAGGACCACAGCAGAGAGCAAGGAAGTCCACATGCCAGAATCAACTCTGTTGGCCTCTATCGTCCTAGTGGGGACAGAATGAGAGATGAGACAGACAGTGGTGGAGCGCTGATTAGATCAAGCAGCTTGAAAGGCAAAGTCCGTACCTCCTTCTTGGTCTGGAAAAGTGGCCGATAGTTGAAGCAACATGCAATGCAGCCCCTTGCAGGCAGGGATGCCAAATGAAGGGACAGATCTCTCTCCTTTCCACTCATCATTCACCACCCCTCTGCCAAAACCTGGCAGGTCGAGCCGGGCAGTGGTGGCGCACGCCTTTAATCCCAGCACTCGGGAGGCAGAGGCAGGTGGATTTCTGAGTTCGAGGCCAGCCTGGTCTACAGAGTGAGTTCCAGGACAGCCAGGGCTACACAGGGAAACCCTGTCTCGAAAAACCAAAAACCAAAACAAAAAACCTAGCCGGTCCTGGCTGGAGAAGCGGGATTGGATGAGGTTGAGCTGTTGGGGAATGAAGCTGTGCTAGGAGGAGAAATGAGGTCGTACCGGAAGATAAACGATGTGGTACCGTCAGGGAGTGAGGTGGTACCGGGAGGCAAGGTGAGGCTGCGTTGCTAGATAAATGAGGTTGTACTGTCAGGGAATGGAGTGCACTTGTAGGAGAGATGATGCTCTGCTGGATCAGCTGGTTTGCACCGTCGGAGAACACAGCCACACCACGGGAGGAAGGAGCGTGTCCGACTCAGAGGATAAATGAGGGGCCCCGTCAGGTGAATGGAGTGCTGTTAGCAAATGAGGTTGTACTTGCTGGATAAATGGGACTAGTGTGCTGGATAAATGGGGTTGTGCTGCCAGATGAATGCATTACTGCTCGTGGGCGAAGGGTGTCCTGGGAATAGATGAGCTGTCACCACCAGATGGATCGGACCCTATCCGTAGGGAAGGCACCAAGGTCGAGGTCATTCTGACCTGCTGAAGCTCTTGGAG
Source organism: Uromys caudimaculatus (assembly GCA_028551405.1). Taxonomy (NCBI): domain Eukaryota; kingdom Metazoa; phylum Chordata; class Mammalia; order Rodentia; family Muridae; genus Uromys; species Uromys caudimaculatus. The sequence continues at coordinate 110,150,269 of CM052702.1, forward strand.
TGTCTTCTGGCCTCGGGGAACAGAGTTGTGGGAGGTCTGGGTGTGAGCCAGCCTGGGGCAATCTGGGAGCAGGTGGAGGCCTGGGAGTCAGCAGCTGCCTGTGAGCCGTTCTTCAGCATGCTGAGAAGCCTGTCCTCTCTCCACTCTGGTGGGCCTGACTTTTCCTGCATCCTTGCTTGCTGTTCATCCTATCCTGAGTTTGCTTCCTAACCTAGTTCAGAAAGGTCCCTTTTGTGTGCCAGCTAGGGCTAATTCACTCAGATCCCCCTTATGATCCAGTATCATGTATGTATGTCTCTTACTCCTTCACTGAACAAACTTTTGAGTGCCCGGCATATGCAAAAAACGTGGAGTAAAGAAAAAAAATGGGGTGGGGATAGGTCACTACCCTTACAAAAGTCCTAATGCAAAGCCATCAGACAGTAGGTAAATGATCAACAAGGTATACAGAGGCAGAGTACCCTTACACAAAGCGCTTGGCCACAGATGTGTTACTGAGTACAAAACTCCTTTGGCTTTGGGGATATTTGCATAGACTTGGAACATCCCTAACCCACAAATCTGAAAGCTGTAACCTAAAAGTTGGCAGATTTTGGAGCATTTTTCAGATATAAGATTTTCAAGTTGGTATTCATTTCAACTTGTATTAACCCAGAAGGTGATAGCCTTAGAAAAATTCAGACTGGGGAAAGGGAGATGAGAGAATTCTGTGAGAATCTAGAAGCAAAGCATCTGGCCTGGCAGGTTGGAGGCACAGGAGAGAGTGTGGGGGGACACCTGGGAGGTCATGGAGGGTGTAGGCTGTGACTGGGCCTTTGTTCACTGAGGCATGGGGGGGGGGGGGAGGGCTGGAGGGTTGGGGAGGATCTCAGGTGGTTAAGCATCCCTGTGCGAAGGTGCTACAGGGAAGCAAAGGTGGAAGCCATAGCTGTTACAGGAACTGGAACTTCAAAGTACCTTGCCCCGGGGTTGTACCACTCCTGTGTGTTAGAGCTGAAACTGACATCTGGACCCAGTGCCAGAGCCCATGCACTTGGCCATATGCCATTCTTGCCAGGCTCCTCTCCCTAGCGGATGGGCCCCAGGAGAGTATTCACCCAGACCCAGTGCCAAGGAAGAGTGGGGAAGGCATGAATATAACCTGCTGTCCTTCTGCCCCCACATCGTTTCCCTGGGACCTGAAATCAGGGAGGTCCTATCTTCCCTAGGAGACTGTGCCAAACCTAGCTGTACATGTGGGATGTGGGAGGCCCCAGAAGCTGAGCCCAGCCCTGGGCATCCAGGGAACTTGGGCATGCCTGGGCCGTGGCTGTGGTGGTGGGTTGCTAAGCGACTCCAAGACGGAGCCCTGGTTACTGCTGCCTGGCAGAGGCATCTACCTCCCTCATCTCCTTCATGGCCTCTGGCTTCCCAGGAGGACCTGTGGGCAAGCCAGAGTTGTCATCAGTGCTTGCCACTGGATCTTGGTTGGGAGCTCTGATTGGCACCAGGTGTCTAGGTCTTAAGAAGATAGGCTAAGGTGTAGGGCGTGAGCCTCTCTCAGGGGCATAGCCCTGGTGCACATCTAGTACAGAGACCAGCTTCGAAGTCAGAGGCCTCAGCTCCAGGCCACTCCTCTGGGTAACCCTGAGCAAAACCTGGCACCCATTTGAGCTCAGCTGCCCCATCCATCTCGCTTGCAGAACCCCTGCACAAGCCTCATTCATGGAGAGTGAAGGTGCTGAGTGGGCAGGGCTTCCCCACACTAGGGCCTGAGTGTATAATGATTAAGATTTGCATCAGGTTTCATTTATGAAAAAGAATCCTGCTTTGTGGGGGCGGGGGGCACTGCAGACTTCTAGATTAGACCTTTTCAAAAACTGTCCGGTGTCAAACTGGAAAACTCCACAGAGAGCAATTGGCCCAGGTCATCAATATATATAAAAAGACAGCCCTGAAGAGGAGGACCAACGTCCCCAGGCCAGACTTGGTAGAGTGGTTGGGAGGAGCACCAATGGCATGAGGCTGGGGCTTGAACTCCCAGCTTCCTGGCTGAGTCCAGGGTGGGACCAAGGGGAGAAAGCTGCAAAACTTCATGGGCCTCTGTAGGGTTATAAAGAATCAGGGTGTGTTTGAAGCCTTTGCAAAGTTCTAACGAGGAAGCACAGAACTGGTAGGCTGTCTTGACCTTGCAAGCGCATACTTGGCCTTCCACATGGGTGGCTCCTGGGCATAGATCTGCATGGGAGTGCTGGCCTTCTAAGAGTCTTTTCAAACCCTGTGACCTTCCCTGCCCAGGGCAGAATGGAATGTCCTCTACAAAGACCAACTTGAAATCATATTTGGGTTTGTGCCAAACAAGCTTTGTGACCTTGGCAACTTGTCTCTGAGCCACACCCTCTTCATTTGGAACTAAGCTTCCCAATCCCTGACCCTATAGGATAATGCTTACGGAAGATAAGTTCTTTTGGCCTCCGGGGGCCGAATGGGCTGGGACTGTCTAGGTGCAGTTACCTGGCAGTGTTCTTCAACCCACAGGCTGGCTATGGACTTCCATTGCAGCAGGACTGGGAAAGTGGGAGGTGGAGTTTCTGGCAAGGCAGATAGTCCTAGGGGGGAAGAGAGCTGAGGTCTCCTAGGAACTGAGCGCAGGTGTGGGGGAGGGGCGGGAGCCAGGTGGATGGGCGGGCCAGGGAAGGGAGTATCTACCTGAGGGAACCTCATTCCCTAGGGTCCAGCTTTCCTCCTCACAGGGCCTCAGGAGAAGCCAGGCAGGGCAAGGCTGGCAAGCTCCAGCTGTTGCCTCCAAGTCCATAAAGTGCTAGAGACAGGCAGCCTGGTGGAGCTGGAAGGACAGAGACTGTTGGGGACAGGAGAGAGAACCTTGGCAGATTAGTGGTTAGGGTGTGCCTAGGTGGGTTAGCAAGTTAAGACCAAGTCTAGGGGTCCGGGCAGAGCTGGAGTGGTGCTTCGCATCACTGCCTAGCCGTGGGGCTGTGGGCAAATTACATCATGCTTAGTCATGTGGTGGACAAAATGGGGTAATGCTGGCCTCCCCAAGGGGCTGATGGCCAGCATAGCTTAAGTCTTGGTGTTGAGGAGATGGTGACCAAGCAGGTTTGATGAGTCTACAGGGAAGGTCTGACCAGACAGAGCGGTTTAGAAGCACCTGGTGTGTTCACAAACACTGAACCACACCCATTAGCTCATGTAGTGATCCAACAGCATTGGGAGATAGTGATGACCGCAGTGTGTGTTTCAGAGTAGCTCAGAGACTGATGCATAGCCATGGTCACAAAGCCAGGTGACCAAATAGCCAGGCATCCTGCACAATCCTCAGCTAGTCAGGCCCATGCTCTCTGCACAACAGTGCCTGAACAGGAAGGTCAAGGCTACTAGAAAGGGGGTCCAGCAGAAATTCTACACCAGGTTTGTGTGGAGGTCAGGATGATGGAGCTATGAGCTAACCTTGCCTTTCTCTGTCCTCAGGGCAGGGCTGTCCAAAGCAGGTAGTAACTCTGAGGGCACTCTGGATGGGCACAGTAGAAATTAAGATGAGCATATAGGTAGGGTGGCAGAGGTAAAGACAAGAGGTTCTGAGGGAGAGCAGGCAGGCCTATGGAGCCCTACTTAAGCAAGCTTCTTCGACTGTCCGAAGCTGTCTTCCTGACTGTAAATGGGGAATGTGTGAAAAACTGTATAAAGGACTCACAAGGAAGGGGCTTTGAGGACAGCTGAGCCAGGTGCGTCAGAGGGACACAGGAGTAGCTCTGAGGTCTCCTTGGTTAATCCTGGGGTCAATCTCCAAAAAGACTCAGGTTTATAGGCTTATGCCTGTCCTGGGTATTCCCACATCAGCCTGTTCTGCTTTCTCTGGCCAGGCCTTCCCACAAAGGGTTAACAGTCCTCTCTACCTGCAGTTGCATTTTAAAGACACGAAATTAAAGCAGGTAATTTATTCTCCCCACACACGAAAGAGCAATTAGTTCTAAACAGGGCTTAATCAGTCACCGCGAGATTGATTTCTGGAGCCCTGGGTTTTCGGGCTCCTGGCTCCATGCCAGGCTGGGGAGGGAGGGGGACGGACAAATGAGCCGCGGCAGTGGCATGAGCCCTTACATAATCTGCTGGGGGGGGGCTCACAGTCTAGCCAGCCCCTCCAGAGGTTTGGCTGAGTTTGGAAAATGGGGTCCTGCTCTCCTGCTGAGGGATGGCACAGGTTCAGAATAGAGCTCAAAGTGGGCCTTATCCCTTAAGCACCAGCCCTGCCCTTTGGCAGTGTCTACTTGGGAGGTGGGGCAGGGAGGGGGCATATTTGGGGTAAAGAATAGGTATTCTGTTTTTGTCCAATGTGGTACTTAATTAACCTGCACTCTTTTTACCTCCCTTTACCCCGTTGATCTTTCTATTTCCTCCCATCCTTTTCTTACCCCCCCCCCTTTTTTTCTTCCCATCATTTCCTCCCTGGATCCCCTTGGCTTCCTCACTTTCCTCCTCCTGCCACCCATGCCCCTGTCTCCGTCCACAGAACTCCATTCGGCACAACCTGTCGCTGCACACCCGGTTCATCCGCGTGCAGAACGAGGGCACTGGCAAGAGTTCATGGTGGATGCTGAACCCCGAGGGCGGAAAGACAGGCAAGACCCCGCGGCGCCGGGCCGTGTCCATGGACAACGGGGCCAAGTTCCTGCGCATCAAGGGCAAGGCGAGCAAGAAGAAGCAGCTGCACCTGCCAGAGCGGAGCCCGGACGACAGCCCTCCGGGCGCACCGGCTCCAGGGCCCCTGTCGGCCTCCGCCAAGTGGGCCACCAGCCCGGCCTCACATGCCAGCGACGACTACGAGGCGTGGGCTGACTTCCGTGGCGGCGGGAGACCCCTGCTCGGGGAGGCGCCCGAGCTGGAGGACGACGAGGCCCTGGAGGCCCTGGCACCGTCCTCGCCACTCATGTACCCAAGCCCTGCGAGCGCGCTGTCGCCCGCCCTGGGCGCACGCTGTCCGGGCGAGCTGCCGCGTCTGGCCGAGCTGGGAGGTCCGCTGGGCCTGCACGGTGGCGGCGTGGCCGGGCTGCCGGACGCCCTGCTGGACGGCGCGCAGGACGCGTACGGGCCGCGGGCACGCGCCGGGACCCCGTCCTACTTCGGCGGCTGCAAGGCGAGCGCCTACGGCGGGGGCGGGGGCTTCGGGCCACCGGCTCTGGGCTCGCTGCGTCGCCTGCCCATGCAGACCATCCAGGAGAACAAGCAGGCCAGCTTCGCGCCGGCCACCGCGCCCTTCCGCCCCGGGGCTCTGCCCGCGCTGCTGCCTCCGCCGCCGCCCGCACCAAGGCCCGGCCCGCTGCTGGGCGCGCCCGGGGAGCTGGCGCTGGCGGGCGCGGCCGCCGCTTACCCCGGCAAGGGAGCGGCCCCGTACGCGCCGCCGGCGCCCTCGCGCAGTGCCTTAGCCCACCCCATCAGCCTTATGACGCTGCCCGGCGAGGCGGGCGCCGCCGGCCTGGCCCCGCCGGCCCACGCCGCAGCCTTCGGGGGTCCGCCCGGCGGCCTCCTGCTGGACGCGCTGCCCGGGCCCTACGCGGCCGCAGCAGCCGGGCCTCTAGGTGCAGGGCCGGATCGCTTCCCGGCCGACCTGGACCTCGACATGTTCAGCGGGAGCCTCGAGTGTGACGTCGAGTCGATTATCCTCAACGACTTCATGGACAGCGACGAAATGGACTTCAACTTCGACTCAGCCCTGCCTCCGCCGCCCCCGGGCCTGGCTGGGGCGCCGCCCCCTAACCAGAGCTGGGTGCCGGGCTGAGGGCCGCTCTGCGCAGCCTGGGTGCCCCGGTCCCGTCCCCATGGGGCCTCTGTCTTCCCATCCCGATCCCCGGGTTCCCTCTCCCCCGACCCAGCTCCACAGGAGGGTCCAGGAGGCAGCCCCAGTCCAGCTGGAGACATCCCTCCGAGCTGAGCGCCTAGGCAGGTGCGGCTGGGACACCTTGCCATTCCTGTCCAAACTCCTAAGACCTCCTGCGAGGGCTGGAGGCCTGGGAGAGATGGTTGAGGTCCCGCTAGGTGGGAGTGGGGAAGAGCGAGGCGGATGGCACACTGTGGATGCTGACCCTAGAAGCCCCCTAGGAGGTGGGGCAGGGGCGATTCTGAATCTTCAGTTCCTATGGCTGGGCCCCTTGTGACACCGAGGCCACTCAACTCCAATCTGATTCTCAAACGACACTTTCCCTCACTGGCCATAGCCCCACCACACGAAGCCAGCAATCCTCTTCGTTCACACCTTTCTTGGTCATCCATTCTGCTCAGTCCTCTGGTCCTCAGCTACCCTCTGGTTCAGTCTCCCATCTTAACCAGTCCTGGTACCTCCTCTCTCCTGTCAGTCAACCCCATACTCCTTTAAACTGGTCTCAGCCTCTCCAGTGGGCCTCAATTCCAGATCCATCCCCCAATTCGACACCCCCAGTCCTGGCCCCTCTCTCCCATATTTATAAGTGTCCGGTCGGGGCGGGCGGTGGGCGCGGCGTCCCCGGCGCGTATCGTAGGCAGTGTACTGTGGCCGTGCCGTCAGCGTGTGCGTGTGCGTGTGTGCCATGTCGAGGCCGTGTAGAGTGCATTGTACAGCATATTTTCATGAATAAAATTGTTTTAAATATTTCCCGAGCCTTGGGTTAGGAGGAAGGGGTGGTGGTGATGAAAGGGATTTGTAGGGGGTGATGCCAGGGTCCCTGTTGCTGCAACTATTGCGGCATTTTGTCTGGGCGTACGGCCGGAGATCTACTTAGCTGCACATTGGTTAAGCACCTACTGAGTTCCTGATGCTGAGAATAGTCTTTGTAGAGTTCTGCACCTGTTTTGTTTGTTTGTTTTTGTTTTTTAAAACACATGCAAGCAGAAAGTTTCCTGCCTGGGGAAATTCCTTAATCAAGGCTGAGGGGTTGGGAGAGGGGCACAGGTGTAAACTGAGAATCTGTGACTACCGGGCCTTGTATTAGCACAAGTTTCATTCCCATTATACAGATGAAACACAAGGCCAGAGAGGGAAAATAATTTTAAAAGGTATTGGTTAAGGAGGAAGAGGAGGAGGAGGAGGAGGAGGAGGAGGAGGAGGAGGAGGAGGAGGAGGAGGAGGAGGAGGAGGAGGAAGATGAAGAAGAAGAAGAAGAAGAAGAAGAAGAAGAAGAAGAAGAAGAAGAAGAAGAAGAAGAAGAAGAAGAAGAAGAAGAAGAAGAAGAAGAAACAAACTTGGAAGCACAGACTTCTGTAGGAATTCATCCAGTTCCCTTCCTTTGCCAGCTGTGTTACCTTGGTTACTTTTTCGGTTAAACAAAAAGCTGTGTTAGTTACTTTTTTTCATTGCTGCAACAAAATACCTGACAAAAGTAACAAGGCGAAGGAAGGAAGGAAGGAAGGAAGGAAGGAAGGAAGGAAGGAAGGAAGGAAGGAAGGAAGGAAGGAAGGAAGGGCTTAGTTTACCTCACACTTTGAAGGTTAAGTCCATGATGGTGGGGAAAGCATGGTGGCAGGAATCTAAGGCAGCTAGTCACATTGTATCTCCAGGCAGAGGAGGGAGGGAGGGAGAGATATATTGGTGCCCAGGAGCGCGTGCGCGCGCGCGCGCACACACACACACACACACACACACACCACAGTATGCATGTAAAAGTCAGAGAACAAGTTTCTGGAGATGATTCTCCTTCCACTCTATAGGTCCTGGGGATCAAAACTCCAGTCATTAGGATTGGTGGCAAGTCCCTCTACCCACTGAGCCATCTTAAGGGCTTCCTGATTTTTATTCAATCTGGGACCCCACCCAGACCACGAGGACAGTCCTCACATTCTGTGTGGATCTTCCTTCAGTCAAATCTCTTTGGAAACAACATAGACAAGCCTCTGGGTGTGTCTCCTTGGCAATTTTAATTCCAATCAGGTTGACAATAATTAACCGTCACAAGCACAGCTCACCTTCTGTAGCCTTGTTTCCCAGTCTGTACTAGAACATCTAGCTTCCATCTCAGCTAAATGAGAGATGTGAAATAGCCAGATCCTGCTCTGGTCCATGTGTCGGGTAAGAAGATTGTAAGCACCTGCTCAGATCCAGCTCTTGTATCTAGAGTAGCACATTGCCTCTGCCTTGAAGACATTCGGAGGCTCCTGGGTGTTGGCTTGGGTAACCTGACAGTAGATCGGGCTGCAGTGACTGGAGGAGACAGGGATGCTGCAGTGGTGCTTTCACCATTGGGCCTCGGAGGATGGTTGGCATCGGGAGAGGGAGAGATCTAGACAGGAAACAGTGTAGCCAGAGTCAAGAAGCTCATGGATTTCAGAGCCAAAAGCCATTGAGTGGGGCTAAATGCTCAGAAATGGAAAGGTTGCTTGTGGCAAAGACACCAACAGGAGTAGAGGAAAAGAGACGGAAAGACCACGGGTGCTGACGGTGAGTGACTGATTACCAGGGGCATGGGGGAGGCCAGTGGAGCTGAAAGGATGAGGCTTGCTTTTTTTCTTTTTTCATTTGGAATGCCTTGCCTTGGTTGTGAAATGAGCATGGAGTGAGGTGATGAGTCAGTGATGCTGGGTACCTGGACATACAGGTGTTCCCTGAGCTGGGGAGCACAGAGGCAGGAGAAGCCCCTGAGAAATGACTCCATTTGAGTGACAGCCTGTGGGAATCTAGAGGAGGGGCATGCAGGAGCACTTCCATCACATGAGTGGCAGTCTCAGGCTTTGGGCATCATGGTATGCTAAAGAGTTCTCTCTGAATAGGGAGAGGTCAGAGCCCTGGAAGACATCTATCTGAACTGGTGAAAGAGTTCAGTGAATCAAGCAAAGATGTTATCCCGGGGTGTGGGGAGTCTTGGGGGCATTACAGAGTGGGATAAACAATCTCTGCTGTCTGGCTCTACTCTGATGCACTAGGGTTAACTTCATCAGCACTAGAAGAGAAGACCACCAGTTAAGAAGCGATGGAGTGGGTGAAGAAAGGTGAGATGCCAGGGTCCTTGCAATTTGTGAAAGACTGTCAGGTGCTAAGGAGGATACCCAATTCCCTTGTCACCAGGATCTCCCAACCCCTGCTCTATTTGGGGGGGGGGGGTCTGGAAGGCTAGGCACATGCTCCTAGGTTTGTTTGAGGGGCAAATAAGATTGGTGTGATTGAGGTCACACTACCAGCAAAGGGTCGAGCCAGGCTACCCTGCCCCAATTTCATGCTTCTAATGCCCAGGTTCTCCTGTGGTACTACTGCCTCAAGGATGTGGCTGAGGGCAGGGGAGTGAAGGAGCTCCAAGCCAGTGGGATCTACACAGGTTCAGGCTCAGAGCTGAGGAGCTGAGACCTCACTGTTGTTCTGTGGTGTCTTTGCCCACTGGGGAGCACATAGAGCTAGAAGGCCTCTACTGGGGTAATGCTCCCGACAGTAAGACTCAGACACAGCCCAACAGAGTCTGGACTCCAGATGGGCTGCAAAGCTGCTCCCACCCTAGGCTGCTGGAGGGTGGGCTGCTGATGTGCATGTGCGGGTCTGTGTGTGTCCATGTAGTTCCATATGCATCTGTCTGTGTGGCCCCTGTGTGTGTGTGTGTGTGTGTGTGTGTGTGTGTGTGTGTGTGTGTGTGTGTGTTGTGTGTTGGTGAGCAAGTTGGGGGGTTGAGATCTCTATTGAGTGCATATGGCTGAGCATGTATATGTGTATGTAAGTGTGTGAATTGCAGTGTATCCATCTCTCAGTGTGCCCGCATGTGTGGAGGCCATGCATGTGTGAACTGCTCTCTCAGTCTCCACATGTGCACCGCATGCTTCGCTCTCTGGGTGTGCCTGCCTGACTTGGCACATCCCTCTCTCTCGGGAGCACCAGGCTGGTGTTCCCCTGCCAGAAACATCTTCTGGATTGTTCTGCTGTCTGTGGGAGTAGAGGAGGCAGAGAGACACTCCAGCCCCTGGGATCCAACCCAAATCGTGAGCATCGAGCCAGGAGACCACCTCAGAGTGATGACTGAGCTCTGCCCAGCTCAGGCTAGTGACAGCTCAGAGACAGCTCCTGTCCTTCTAGGCTTCATGAGGAGAGGGAGCAACACCCTTACAGCTGGGGGTCTGTCACTGGCCCTCCCTGCCAGCCTTGGAGCCCAGCAGACGCGCCCCCCTCCGTGCCCACTCCCTGGGAGGCGTCTGACACATGATTTATTCATAAAAAGCCATTATTTGTGCCAAAGAAGAACTGAGCTGCTCGCTTTTTAAGTGCTGATAATGCTCTCAGCCTTCTCTCCCTCCCCCTTCCCCTCTCTCACCTCCTTCAGACTTCCTATCCTCTCTCCTCCTCCCCTGTCTTCCTGACCCCCTCTTCTCTATTCCTTCATTGTTCTCATCTCTGCTCCCCTCCTCCATCCTCCCTCCCTCAGCCCCACTCAGCTCCAGGCTGTCACTTCCCTGGCACAATTCAGGGGTAGGACGCAGACCCTCCACCAGTGCCACAATTCAGGGGCAGGGCACCAACCGTCCACCAGTGCCACAATTCAGGGGCAGGGCACCAACCCTCCACCAGTGCCACAGTTCAGGGGCAGGACACCAACCCTCCACCAGTGCTTGTCTCTTCAGGGCCATGGGAAGGTTGGGAGGACTGGAGACAGGTTGAGAAAGGTGAAGAGTCACAGGATATTGTCCTGACTAACTCCCTGGGAGCTAAGGAGTGTGACTTTAGTCCCCTAGTATTAGCATAGGTTTCTCAGAACTCCGAATAAATACTCACTCTAAGTGAAAACATTGTACTTGGAATGTAAATGAAGATTGGAAGCAAGTTCCTTAGGACTCCTTCCCTGGCCAAGAATGCCCCCAAGCTCCCTGTATTCTGGAGGTGGTCATTCAGGTGGTGCCAAGAGAGGCTGGCATGGGGAGAGATACCTGGGTCTTGCCACAGAGGCAGGAGACAGCAGAACATGCTCCCAGATGGCAGCTTGGACATGGAGACACACACACACACACACACACACACACACACACGCGCGCGCGCGCCAGGCCCACTTCTTCCTATGCAGATGGAGCACCCTTCCTCCCCCACCCCTGGATCACTCCTCTCTGTGCACCTGCAGCAGCAGGGGCTGCAGCGCCTTCCCCAATCCAGACACCTGTCCATTCATTTATGCATTCACTCATTCACTTCATAAAACTTGCTCTTGTAACCCCTGCATCTGTGCCAACCTTTGTGCTGGGTGTTGGGTGACACAAACGAACAGTATTGGTACTAGGGAAAGGAGCTAGAATAGAGGGGCTCCTTCAGGCCCTTCCCTGCAGCCTTGGTCTGGGGGCTGGGGTCCCAGCAGGCGAGGGGTTAAGTCATTTGGCATCCAGAGTTGGAGCCATTAGGCCTCCTAATTATGAAATTATCGAGGTCCTCAGGTGACTGCTAATTTCACACACACTGTTCCTCTCACGGCTAATGAACGCCCGCAGAACCCACGCCTTGTCTTTCCTGCTGAACGGTGACCTGCAGTTAATGAGCTCAGGAAGGCAGACAGGGCACCGGCTGGGTGGGTGGGGCGACAGGCCCAAGGAGGGGGCCACTAGCCCCTTGGGTCCCTTCTGTTTTCTTTGGTGGCTGCCAGTCCCAGTGAAGACTTCAGGACCCAAGTCCAGCTCAGAGGTCCCTCAGGGCAGGCTAGGCTTGGGTGTTGGGGGCGGGGGGCCGGGGGGGGAATCCCAATGGTGGGGGGAACTTGTGTCATGATGCCAGAATGAATCTAGAACAGCATGAGGCAAGGAGACCAAAGTACACACTGGAGAACCAATTCTGTGTTCTTTTAGAGCCATGTCAGAGACATTTCCATGTCAGAGACATTTAGGGAAAAGCAGGGGATGCAGTATACCAATAGGTGTAAAGGATGGAGATTGGGGGGAGTGGGGCGCAGTCACACCGAATGCAGTGCAGGTGAAGACTTTGGAGTTGGCAGTATTGATGGAAGGAATGCCAAGTGACAGGGCTGAAGGGCTATTATGGATGAGCGTGATTTTTAAGTCTTGTTTTTTTAAGTTTAAAATGTATTTTTTAAAAAAGCTACCCTCAAAATATACACAAATAAACAAGCAACAACAACAACAAAACAGGCACATGTGTTGCCTACCATCTCAGGCAGTGCAGCCTAGGTCTTGGGGTCATTCTTTCATATGGTGACACAGTGGGTCATCTGGTGGATACAAAGACCCTGTGACCTGGGCAAGTGTGGAATCCCTCCTTTACCATGACCCACCTTCCAGGTGGCCATGGCAGCCAAGAAAGGGGCAGTATGGCAAACAAGAACAAGAAGGTGGGAATCAGGGTACAAGGGACCTCTGACCTTAGTTTTTTCGGCCCTGTGGCCTTGAGCAGCCATTTGCTCTCCCTTTCTGGGCAGGTTTCTTTGTGAGTACAGGGTGTGGTGAGAGCAAAGCTGTCTGCATACAGCTTATAGAGGAGAATGGGGCTACTGTCCCGGACAGGTTGCCCTTACTGCCCAAGGCAGGCATCCCAGGCCAAGGCTCAGGGAAGACCTCCTTGTTCTAGGCTTTCAGATCTATGTGTGGCATGAGTGAGAAGTATGCAGGCTTCATCTTCCTCTGGAGTTGGAGGCTCAGCCAGTTGTAGGCTGTGGCCTTTGACCACAAACCCTGCTCTCTCTAGTTCCCATCTACATATGGACCTCAGGTTCCCTTGTGTAATAGGTAGGTCATAGAAGCATAAACTCACTTTGGAGGTGGACTAAGATCTCAGGAGTCCCAGCTATGGCTCTAGACCTGTCCAGCCTTCACCATCTGTCTTCCAGTTCCCTCCTCAAGTGTCCAGGCAGCTCCCTTGGCTGCATGGCAAGCCCCAAGGAAGATGTCTGCCCAATGGAGGAGGAACAAACTGAAGAGGAACAGCCTGCCCCAGCCACCATATACATGGACACATCTCCTGTCCTGTTTCTCACACAGGCACCAGCTCTTCCCCTTTAGTCTGCATGACAGGAATGACACTTCTATTACCTCCATTTTCCAAATGAGAAATCCAAAGATGAGAGGTTATGCAATGAACCAAAGTCAAGGAGTCAGCAAATGGAGAGCAAAGCCTTAAACCCAAAGCCTTGGGTCCAGCCTGGTATTCCACCGGCCTCTGCGTGCCATCCACAGATACTACAAACACACACACCTAGGCACACTGTGGCATTGGGACACACAGGAAACCAGACTTTCTCATCGCCCTGCCTGCATGTCCTCCGTGTGCGTCTGTACCCTCCTCTGGGCTTAAGTCGTATGAGCCTGCATATCCATAGGTGCAGCTGGACTTCATTAGTAAACTTGGAAGTATTCTCATGGACATGCCTATGCACACTCAATATCTGTGTGCATGGACATACATACACTGCTGCATGTGCACACAGACTCTCCTGCTCAGGAAAGTGTACACATTAGGCAAGTCACATCTCTGTGCACACTCACACTGACACACAAACACAGAGGTACACAAGAGCTACCCACTAAGGAGCATTTATGCACATGTGCACAGGGGTCTACTGGATAGAGAAAGCCTGTTGACAGGAAAGAAGACAACTGGATGTCCTCACGTTGCACACAGACACACATCCACACTTGTATGCACGTACCAGAGCACACAAGCTGGAGACGCTGGTGCAGCAAGGTGAACAGATTCCTTGTACTAGGGCTGAGACGGACCAACGTCCTAAGTGACTATCAAAGTGTCGTGGCGTGTGCGGCACAAACACCAATTAGTGGGGCCTTTGAAAGCATCGGCTCATTAGAGAGGAAGCCGAAGAGGCTGAAATTGGCATAAAACACGAAGCTATTTAACTCTCACGGGGCGGGTGAGGGGGGCATACACAGTGGAAAGGCCTTTGGGCAGAATTCCTCCCCCCATTCCGCACTTGTTCCTGGAGAAGGACCCTCACAAGGGGCCTTGGCAGGCAGCTTTGATGCTCCTTGAAAATGGGGGTGGGGATAGCCTCCTGCCAGCGAGAGGCTGGCACTGAGTGAGCGGGGGCCGCGCCAACTGGCGATCAATTTCATGCACATCGTAAACCTAAGTGCTTTCTGGAGAGTCTGGCAGATTGCACATAAAGTCCCCCTTCTGTCCCTAGCACACGGGTGGGCGTGTGAGGCAAGGGCTCACCCTGGCTACAGGAGACCCAGGTAACCTGATCCCCCAGTAGGAGGTATCCTTGGGGACTTGGGGGAATTCTCTCATCAAGGCTGGCACTGCTGGGAACAGCTGGAGCTGCGAGCAGTGCATGAACCTGGACTCTGCCAGACTCTGCTGCTCATTGGTGGAATGACCTTGGGCAGTCAGCTTCGATGACCCTTAATCACCTCATCTGTGAAGTAGGATGACATGAGATTAATTGAGCTCTGTCTTTGCAATGAGGTGTCACAGAGCTGAAGAATCTCAGGGTCCACATACTCACAACACAGCCTTGGACTCTCCTCACCAAGAACACCCACTGCTAGCAGGCTTCTGGCCATGGCGGGTGAGTATTCTGTGGCATGTAGACTTCATTCTCCACCCGTTCTCTGTTCTCTTTCTCCAAACACCTGTTTATCCATCACTATCCCTGAGCATGCGTTCTGAAGCCCCCAGCCCCCAGTCTGTCTCTCCCACCCATGTCACAAGAAGGAATGACCTCTGGCTATCTTCTAGCTCCTGTGCTATTTGGGTGCCAGAACAGCCTAGGGCCTGCATCAAGGCAAGGGCAGTAACACAAGAGGGAGGCAGGCTGTGTCAATGCTTAGGCTTCATGCCTGTGGTCCTTCACAACGAGTTGTGTGTGTAGCATCTCCCAGACATCCTCAGAAAATCAGCTTCCTCAGCTTCTGCCCCTGCCTTAGCCCTGAGAGCTCAAATCCAGGTAGGTTTGGAGGAGGAGGAGGAGTCCTAAACTACTTATGTCCCAGGAACACATAAGGAGGGGCGAGGAACAGTGCTGAAGCCAAATCCTGGTTTCAAGTCCTGGCTTTGCTGTTTCTTACCTCAGCCCTGCCTCAACATCCTCATCTGTAGTATGGGAGTGATTGTGTCTATCTCAAAGGCTACTGCTGAGAAAAAGACAAATGGCTATCTGGGAACATAACTGGTGTTTGACATACACATATGAATGTCTCTGACATCACTGTTATGATATTAACTCTAGGATATTACAATCATTGTTCCCATTTCCCCGGCGCCCTTTCCACATCTCCAATTCCTCCTCCTCTAGGGACCAAATCAAAGTGTCAACATTTAGAACTAGGCAGGATAGGGCTTCTACAATTCACAGCTCCAGGAAAGTGGCTCTCACTATGAACTTTGCCAGTGCCTACAACCCTGGCAGCTGAACATAGTTGTTCTTTTCTCTCTGGTATGTGGAGCCCTGCTTTGTTAGAAGATCTCATAGTTGGGTGCTCACAATGAGTATGGCCTTCAGGAGACAGTCACAGAGTGAAAGACTTTCACAGCTACCCAGTGAGGAGCTGAGGACTATCCTCTGGCTACCTACAGAAAAAGGAGCAGGCAGATAGGGCTTTGTTAGTCAGGACAGGAGAGGCTATGCTGCAGTAACAAACAGCTCTCCCCCATCTTAGCACATGAATACGAGTTTGTCTTTGTTCAGGCCAAGCATGCAGCAGAACTGGGCTCTTTTGAAGGCTGCTGTCCTTTTGGGGGTAACTTGGTGTTCTCTGGTGCCATGGTCTTGAAGACTTATCACAAAGAAGGCCAGATACCTGCTCTTCAGTGGACTGGCCAGGCAAGAATGAATCATGACCACAGTTCATTGGTTAGGGGTAGTCACATGGCCCACTTGCCAACTAGCATCCCGGGGAATCACATAGAATCTGACTATGGAGGAGAGTAGAGGTGACGAGTGCCCAGTGGGGCCCAAATCAGGGGTTTCCTGGGGAAGGGCTGGGGATCAACTTTGGAGAAAGGGGAAGGATAGATTTATGGATTGGACAAGCAGAGAAGAAGAGGTCATTCCACAGAGTAGCTTCTGGTGCTGCAAGGCATCATGGGAACTCTGAGGCTGGAGCAGACAGAAAGAGCAGTCTCAGAGACAGCCCCTCAACACCTTGTGTGGAAGGGTGAGAAAAGGAGGTTCGGCTGGGAAGTCTAAGGGGTGATAATCCAGTCATTAAGTTTGGGGAGCCCAGAGAAGAGGTCAGAGGGAAGGTTTGGTGAGGGCTCTGAAGACATTGCTGTAAAATACAGGTGTGTGGTCAGGTCCCCGGCTCATGAGACACCCTGGGCTGGAACCAAGGATCACAAGCCATGGAGATACAGAGAGTTTCTGAAGCTTTGGAGTCCGGTGAAGGATGAGCAGGAAGAGGGGCCTGGGCTGGAACCCTGTGAGGCAAGGACAGAGGAGGCTTAGAAATGTCCAGAGGATGGAGTAGGGGAAACTAGGAGGCACCACGAGAGCAACAAGAGCTAGCAGGAAAGGGAAGGTCAGCAGTGCCCAGTGATGTCTTGGCATCCAGTTGAGGTGTGGCCAGGGACAGAGTGACGGAGGTGGCCAGTGACCTCAGCAAGGATAATTCCACTGGAGCGGGCCAGGAGCACTGGGGATGCAGCAAAGTCTAAACATGTAGTGTAGACAGCTCTCTAGAAGCTTCTCTCTGGAGGGAGAAATAGGATAGAAGTTGGGCTATTAAGAAAAAGTATTTTTAAAAATTATTTCAAGCTGGGCAATAGTGGTGCAAACCTTTACTCCCAGCACTCAAAAGAGGATCCACTCAGGTGGATCTCTGAGTTTGAGGTCAGCCTAGTATACAGAACAAGTTCCAGGACAACCAAAGCTACACAGAGAAACCCTGTCTCCAAAACCAAAAATAAACAAACAAACAAATTGTCTTCTGGGCTGGGGAGATAGCTTCTGGGAGATGGCTTCCCAGCTTCTGGGCTGGTAAGAATACTTGCTGCTCAAGCATTACGACCTGAGTTCAAATCCCCGGCATCAAAGAGCCAGGCATTACTACACACACTTGTAACCCCAGTGGTGGTGGGGAGGAGGGTTGCTGGGGCTTGCTGGCTGCCAGCGTAGCTAGAACAACCAGTGAGCTCCTGCTTCAGTGAGAGACTCTCTCAGAAGAATAAAGCAGAGAATGATACAGAAGGATACCCAGTGTCCGCTTTCTTCCACACATGTGCATATGAACACACATGTCCCCCCATGTGTATACATATTCCTACACCACAATACAAAAAACTAAAAACAAATTATTTTATTATTGTTGTTTGTTAAAAGGGGAGGGGGAGGGGACAAAATGCGTAGGAGCCAGGCAGGAGGAGATAATCAGAGACTGATGAGAGAGGTGGGGCCATCTAGGGGGCAGTGGAGAGGCATCCAGGAGGACGCATCTAGAGAGCAGAGGGAACCCCAGAGGTTGGGATGGCAAATTAGTCAAGTGACTGCCTTTAAGCTACAGAAGTCTGAGGGCAGAGGAGAGGGCAAGGAGAGAGGCTTGAGGGTGAAGGAAGGCAGAGAGAACGGGGAAAAGCTGCACAAAATGATCAGAGCTATGAAGAAACAGGAGAGACAGAGGCAAGAAGGAGGACTGAAGGCTGGACTGAAGTCCAGCAGACAGACCCTTTGGGAGCAGACACAGGCAGGGTCAGGGTGTGACTGGGAAAAGAACGTGTGGTTTTCTCAGGGCATCCTGACCCAATGTACAACTCAGATTCTCCAAACCTTAGTTCTTTCATTCTGTGCCTTCTGTGGGGACAGGAGGAGGGGTCCTCTACAGCAGGGGCACCACCCACTCTTTAAAGTAGGATTCCAGGCAGGACTGGCCTGCTGATGCTGGGCAGTTCCGACCCTCTGGTCCCACAGCAGGAGCTGGACCACTGAGCACGGGGCAAGTCCTGTGGTTAGCCAGGATTCTAACCTAGCCTCTGATCCCCACCCTTCACAGCCCAGCTCCAGGCTCTGGTTGCCCCGGCGGAGCCCAGGCCACCCTGACATTCACCTAATTGTCTTCTAGCTTTGATGAGCGACTCTGTAGAAGCGCCTCTGTGGATCAAATTAAATGTGAGCCAGGCAGGCAGCCGGGGTGATGAGAGGGAAATACCACATTTACATAGCCCAGGCAGGGTGCGGGAGACCCAGGCCCAGAGCGACAGAGACCTGGGATGCAGAGAGACAGGGGAAGAGATACTGAGTCGGTGGTGTAGGAGAGAAGGAAAGAGATGGGCAGTGGGGGAGGAGTCCCTGTCCCTGTCAAAGAAGGCCAACTAGCAGGTAAATCAATACAGGTAGAGAGGGTCTTGTCATCTCCAGCATGTGACTTCCTCTGTGCTGATCCCACCCAGTTGGCCAGAGGTATGGGGGTGGGAGGTACACTGAAGCTATGGCTGCAAGTATCTGTCTTCACCCAGTCCAGACCCACAGCTGGTTTGCATAGCCCTGGTGGGTGGGATTCATGCTTCCCCCCATTTCACTTAGGGACAGCAGCACAGATGTCCTTTCCTGGGTACAGGAGCGAGCTGACCCAGGAAGGATGTGAGTGTGTGTGTGTGTGTGTGTGTGTGTGTGTGTGTGTGTGTGTGTGTGTGTGTGTGTTTGTGTGTGGGGGGTGTGAATGTGGCTGTGGGTGACCACAGGAGTCACCTGCATGTGACCTGTGTGCAAGTGTGTGGATGGTTACTAGGACATAAGCCAGCTAGGCCTACACTCCCTGTCAAGGCGGAGTCAGGTCTGAAGGTGCTGCACTGGCCAGGCACCCCTCCCTGCAGACTCTAAATGAGGATCAAAACCTGTGTGTGTTGGGTGTGTGGGGTATGGGCCGGTATTCAGGTCAAAGGGGTTGGGGCAATAACTCTTACACTCCAAAGCATGTCACCACGTGCAAGCATGGTTACTGCTGCAAACCTACTCCAGAAGGCTGCCACTGGAACTTTCCCACCCTGCTGAGAGGAAAGCTAAGGTTTGGTGGGTAAGGGGCAGCAGAACAGCCTCACTGTGTGAACAGGCACAGCCAGGACCCAGACCCAAGCTTCTCCTATTCAAGCCCTCCGTGGGAAGAGTGTCCTGATCTGGGGGACTTGAGCATTCAGCACAGAGCCCTTGGGCTCAGCTGGGACTGATAAATGCTTGCACGGCCTTCCCTTCAGCTTCCTAAAGCTGTTCCTTAGTAACACCCCTTTCCTACCTCTTCAGTCCTAGAAAGTCAGTAACTCACCAGCACTACAGCAGCAGTACATTAGTGAACCCAGGCCGTGTAGGAGCACCACAGCAGCAGTGCATTGGTGAGCACAAGCCATGGAGGAGCACTACAGAAGCAGTGCATTGGTGAGCACTGGTGAGCACAGGCCATATAGGAGCACTACAGCAGCAGTGCATTAGTGAGCCCAGGCCGTGTAGGAGCACCAGAGCAGCAGTGTGTTAGTGAGCCTAGGCTATGTAGGAGCACTACAGCATCAATGCATTGGTGAGCACTGGTGAGCACAGGCCGTGCAGGAGCACTACAGCAGCAGTGCATTGGTGAGCACAGGCCATGCAGGAGCACTACAGCAGCAGTGCATTGGTGAGCACAGGCCATGCAGGAGCACTACAGCAGCAGTGCATTGGTGAGCACAGGCCATGCAGGAGCACTACAGCAATAGTGCATTGGTGAGCACAGGCCATGCAGGAGCACTACAGCAGCAGTGTGTTAGTGAGCCAGGCCGTGTAGGAGCACTAGAGCATCAATGCCTTGGTGAGCATTGGTGAGCACAGGCCGTGCAGGAGCACTACAGGAGCAGTGTGTTAGTGAGCCCAGGCCATGTAGGAGCCACATCCTAGGCACTGCAGGATATCAGTCAAGTCAGCTGGACCTTTCCTTCCTTTCAAAGTGACCCAGGGGAGTCATAGAACCTGTACTCCTGCCCTCCTAAGTAAATGCTGACATTGACTTCGACAGAGGTGGAAACTGAGGCTCCCTTGGGTAAGTGAGGCTCTGCACCCTGTCTGTGAGTCCGTTCCTCTGCCACAGAGACATGCTGGGCAACCAGGGAGGCAAGTGGGTGGCAGGAGAGCACGTGTGTGAATGTGTGTACCAGTGTGTGAGCCTGGAGCCAGGGCTTCAGGACACCTGCCTTGTCTGAGGAGCTAGCGTTTTATCCCCACTGACACCTCACAACTCTGCCTGGGAAATTTTGGAATGAGCAAACCAAGGGACAAAAATGGGAACCAATAGGAAGTCATGGCTAGGACCTGAGTCTACAGGTTACCAGCTCCTTCTAGAAGTCCAAGATGCCTAAGGCAAAGGCATGCCCTTTCTTTCTCTGCTTCCCTGGTATGCTGAGGGCTGGGCTGGGCCACCTCACTTTGGCTCCAGCAACTTCAACCTGGGCCCCCTCCCCCAGCTCCAAGGATGCCAGGTCCCAAAGCACTTGTGAGCTCCACCAAGCAGCCCTTCCCCCTCACCCACAGGTCCAGGGCAGCTTTTACTGGGAAAATAATTAGAAATCTAATTCTTATTTCTCCCACTCCACTAATTGTCTGTGGACAATTTGATTGTAACAGTCGTCACTGAAGCAGAAAAACCACCTTATTTCTGCCAGATATCCTCTCTGCAATTAACACCAGCAGCAGCCTGCCTCGCCTCTCACCTGCAGAGACCTGGGCCTGGAGGAGCCCACACTGCCAGGTCTTCGGTTCTATAGTAAGGACATACCTGGGCCAAGCTAGGGGGGAGAATGGGCAGAGGAGAGGGAGGGAGGGAGGGAGGGAGGGAGGGAGAGAGAGAGAGAGAAAGAGAGAGAGAGAGAGAGAGAGAGAGAGAGAGAGAGAGAGAGAGAGAGAGAGAGAGGAGAATATGAATATGAATATTTGAGCATTTGGGAAGGAGGGAGAGATGGAGACAGAGGCTGGGGAGAACAGAGGGGCCTTAGCCAAGCCCAGGGCAGAGCACAGAGAGGTAGGAAGACTGGAAGGCAAAACCGGGAAGAAAATGCCTAGAGAGCCCAGACTGAGGAGGGAGGGGCCAGGGCCCCAGCCCAAGAGTCCTTGTGCCAAGGCAGGGGACACATTTCTGAGACAAAACCAGACAGTCTGCTTGGTAGCCAGCTGCTGTGGGTTCCCCAGAGAGTAATGGCCTCCTGTGGGAAGTGGCTGGCTAAGAAAAAAGGCGGGGGTGGGGGTGGGGTGGGGAGGGATGAGCCTAAAGGGAGTTGGGGGATGGGAAAGTGACAGAATCAGGGACTGGATAGGAATCTGATTTCAAAGGTCCCAGGAATGAAACTGTAGATCAGAGCTGGGGGACCTTCACTCTCTGGCTACCACAGACACAGGGGCCCCTGCACTGTTACCCCAGTCTCCACGGTCTTCAGAGCCCCCATTCTAAATCCTTCCCCTTCCCTGCCCTGACTTGCCCTCTCCTGACAAAACTCTGGCAGTGGCAAAGACTTGAGAGATTTGGTCCCAGATGAACCCAGCCCTTTCTGTGGGGGCAGAGGTGGCAGAGCACCACCCTGCGTGTGGCTGATGCCCGGATGGGTGGTAGCCAGAAGGGAGGCTTCCTACAGAAACACGTTGCTCCTAGGTACACTTCTCAGAGCATGGGTGGTTTGAAGGGTTTCTACATTTGATCTGGAACCTTAAGCAGACTCCTGACTTCTCCCCAGTCTGGTGAAGGCTTTGCTCCAGCTCTTGGTATTGTGCTAGGAGCCTAGAAGGGAAAGTGGAGGGCATGGGGCACACAGATAGCTGCCTGGACAGCAAAGAGTGGGAACCTGGGGTAGGGGTAGGGGCAAGGGGAGCTTCCTCCTGGCCCTCCTCCTCTGCTGCCTTCTCTTCCCTTGGCTAGATCTCAGCCTCCCTTTCCCTCCCAGACTTGTC
>CM052702.1:110180779-110196893 GCA_028551405.1 Uromys caudimaculatus
CCCAGATGTCCCTCATCAGAGGAATGGATACAGAAAATGTGGTACATCTACACAATGGAGTACTACTCAGCTATTAAAAACAATGACTTAATGAAATTTGCAGGCAAATGGATGGAACTTGAAAATATCATCCTGAGCGAGGTAACTCAGTCACAAAAGAAGGAACATGGTATGTACTCACTGATAAGTGGATATTAGCACAGAAGTTCAGAATGCCCAAGTTTCACTTAACAGTAACCACCGGAATGAGAGTGAGGTCCCAGATGGAGGAGTTGGAGGAAGGTCTGAAGGAGCTGAGCGAATTTGCAGTCCCATGGAGGGAGGAAGAGAGTCAATGGTCCTGACCCCCCCCCCCCCAAGTCGTCCTGGAGTTTGGACCACCAACCAAAGAATACACATCTATGGACTCATGGTTTGGACCACATATGTGGCAGAGGATGACCTCGATGGCCATCAGGGAGAGAGGAGAGGCCCTTGGGCCTGAGGATGTTAGAGGCCCCAGTAAAGGGGAATGTCAAGGTGGGAATATGGGAATGGGTGGGCGGGTGGGTGGGAGGTGGAATTCCCTCATAGAGGCGGGTTGGGGAGGGGATAGGGGGTTTCCAAAGAGGAGACCCAGAAAAGGGGAAACATTGGAAATGTAAATCAAAAATAAAAAAAAATTAAAAATAAATAAATAAATAAATGTACAATGCAAGTAAGGATACCTAGGTAGATAGATAGATAGATAGATAGATATAGAGAGATAATAGATGGATAGATTGCTGCTTACATCATTTTATTATTATCATGCAATATTAGTGCATTTCCTGAAATATATACAAGAAATAGTGAAAAAAAAAAAAAAAAAAAAAAAAAAGGATACAATCATCCAGACAGCAAAGGGCAGAAGCACAGGATGGGCAGTAGTGACTTCCTAACATTTATTAAGAAAAGGAGAAGAGCCGGGCAGTGGTGGTGCACGCCTTTAATCCCAGCACTTGGGAGGCAAAGGCAGGCAGATTTCTGAGTTGGAGACCATCCTGGTCTACAGAGTGAGTTTCAGGACAGCCAGGGCTACAAAGAGAAACCCTGTTTCGAAAAACTAAAAAAAAAAAAAAAGGTGAGAAGAGCCGGGCAGTGGTGGCACACGCCTTTAATCTCAGCACTTGGGAGGCAGAGGCAGGCGGATTTCTGAGTTCGAGGACAGCCTGGTCTACAGAGTGAGTTCAAGGACAGCCAGAGCTACACAGAGAAATCCTGTTTGGAAAAACTAAAAAATAAACAAACAAACAAACGAAACTTACTGTATATGTAGGAAAAAAATAAATCATGCTACCCAGTAATGAGACAAAAAAGTATTAAATGCCCTTAGAGAAGATCGTATGGCAGGCAGGCTGTGAGAGCCAATGGAAGATAGGAAAACCATCTCGAATTCAAACAGTGGTTGAGAAAGGATCCTCTCAATAGGACTGCTCAGGTTCCTTTATGTGGCCACCACTTACTCACACTGGTACTCACAGATGCTGGGACAACTCACTTATTTTCTGCCTCGGTTTTCTTACCTACAAAATATGAACCTTACACTACTTACTGCACAGGTTTGTTGTGAGAAGTCAGTGGCCCACAAACGAGTTAAGACAGTACACGTGAAGCACCTAATGAGTGCCTGGCTTATAGTAAACAGTGGACAATGCTTTTGTATTCCACATCACAGAGCGCTGCATGAAGGCAGCACTGAGCCAAGTGTCTGAAAGACAGGGAGGACTTAGACACATGGTGACGGAGAGAAAAGCATTCTAAGGCAGAAAGTTTATGGGAAGCCTGGAGGACTCAGAGGACAAATTAGAAACAAGTCAATCAAAGAGGAAGAAAGAAGGATAGTGGGAAATAAATTTAGAAAGGAAGGCTGTGGTTATACCATGGAAGCCTTGAATGCCAGGCTGAGAAGTTTGGATTGTGGCCCATTGCTAATGAGGTCTTATTAAGTTTTATGAACTAGGAGACATGCTGCCAGGATCTGGCAGCTGCGGGCGGCAAGTTGGAGAGAACACAATCTGGATTTAGGTTCCCTATAGCTACATTATTGGACCTGGATATGGAAAGGAAGCCATTTCAAAACCACCACTATGGTTTGCATCTTGAATATCTCCTAAAAGTTAATTCGTTGATGGTTTGTTCCTCAATGTTCAGAGGTAGGACATTTGGGGGGTGATTGGATCATGAAAGATCTAACCTCTGAATGGATAAATCAGCAGACAGATTCACAACGTAATGGGTCAGGGGAGAAGGCTTTTGGTATAAAAATGAGCTCTCTTATTGCTTCCTTACCACACCCATAAAAGCGAATGGGTAGGGACTGGGAAGATGGCCCAGTGGGTAAAGTGCTGGCTGTGAAATCATGAAGCACCCGTGTAAAACCTTGGCACGGTGGCTGGCATTCATCTCTAATCCCAACATGAGGATGGGGAAGCGAAGACAGGCAGATCCTTGGGTTTCACAGACTAGCCAGCCGAGCTAATTAGTGAGGTCTAGGATCGATGGATAAGATGAAAAGCAATAGAAAAAAGACACTGGATGTCAAGCTCTGGCCTCTAGAGGTACTCACAGGCATGAACACATACATCATGCATATAACACACGGTTAGCCAGGTGAAGGAGCAGTGCGTGGAAACCTCTGAAATGGTAAGGCCAAAGGTCCCTTTGATTTCTCTCGGGCACGCTGTCACTGGCAGAAAGGAGACTAACACAACTACCATAGTTTTACCCCTAGATAGCTGAAAGTCTGGCAGTGCCATTACCTGAAGTGCTGAACTAAGGGAAGGTTTAGGGAAGTCACTACTTCTTAACCTGTGAAGTTGCTGGGCTCCATACGGAACTGTATAGTAGAAATGGAGCTGAAAATGAGCAAGTCTGAACAGAGGGTTGATACAGAAGCCAAATGCTATGAGGTAAGCCTTTCAACCACTTGAGGCAGGCACCTGATACTCCCAGAGGGGCTCTTTACTCTGTTCTATGGTTTTGTTTTTGAAGCAGGGTCTCACTCTGTAGCCCAGGCTGGAATTGAGCTGGTGATTTTCTGTCTCAAGCTCTCAAGTGTTAGGAGTGCCACTACATTTGAAAGTGAAGGAAACAGAAGGCAGAGAGATGGCAAGATCAGCCTTATAGTTTACAACCAGCCACTCTATTCCACTGCTACTATGGCTGGCCTTCTTAGCACTCCAACACAAAGAACCCCTCAGACTTTTGATCGTAGGCTACGCAATGGGATCCTGGTAAACTTGGATTACTTACTGTCCTGTAATGGTATATGCACCATGGTCAAAGCAACTTGGGGAGAAAGGGGTTTTATTTTGCTTACACTTCCAGGTAACAGCCCATTATTGAGGGGAGTAAGGGCAGGAACTCAAGCAAGGAAGAGACCAGGAGCCAATGCAGAAGCCATAGAGGGATGCTGCCTAATGGCTTAATATTTCTGGTTTTTCTGGAGAGCCGTGGGCACAAGAAAAAGACACCCCAGTTAACTGACCCCTGATCTTAAGGGCACCTTGAGTCTCAAGGTGCACATTACCATGGACTCAAAAAAAAAAAAAAAAAAAAAAAAAAAAACAATTTGAAGCTCTAATCTAGATGTGCAAGGAACTGCTGTGCTGCTTGCCTTCCTCTCTAGCTCTGACAGCATCATCCCAGAGCCTCTCAGACTCCTAATGGCCATCCCTGCCACACGTTTGCTCTCAGCCTCCCCTTACCCTGAGATGCCTTCCCTTGCAGCTTCCTTTAGGAGCCAGATTGAACGAGCTTGGGGAGCTAAGGGCTGCTGTCCTAGAACCCTCCGGTTCTGGTGTGAGCTCCACAGCTATGAAAGACTATTATCAAAAGCAACTTGGGAGAAGAAACGGTTTATTTGGCTTCCACAACATTGTTCATCTCTGAGGGAGGTCAGAGTAGCGACATGGAGATAAGAACTGAAGCAGAGGTTATGGAGGAACATTGCTTTACTGGCCTGCTTTCTTTATACCACTTAGGACCACCTGCCCAGGGGTAGCACCTCCCACATCAATCATTAGTTAAGAAAATGCCCACATAGACTTTGCCTACAGGCCAATCTGATGGAGACAATTCCGCAAAGGAGATTCCGTCTTCCGAGATAAGTATAGATTTGTTTCAAGTTGATAAAAATCAACCAGCTCTTCCCCTAACACCTGACCCTCAGGCTGGTGCTAAAACATCGAAATTGCGTGACCTTGGAGGAGTAACTCTACCCCCTTGGACTTCAGTTTCCCCGGGCTAAAACATCACGTTTGTGAAACGCAATTATGTGAGGGGTGGGGGAGCATCACTGGAAGAACACATGGTCACCATACCTAGCACACTAAGGTTCAAGGCCCACTCGGGCAAAAGAGAAGGCCTGCTTTCCTTAGTGCTGTACCCTTTTGGGGTGCACTCATGGTATTTCTCCTCCCGCCTGCACATTGGAAAGAGAAAAGGTGCGAAGGATTCCCCCCCCCCCCCCCGACAGGGTTTCTCTGTGTAGCCCGGCTGTCCTGGAACTCACTCTGTAGACCAGGCTGTCCGAGAGCTCAGAAATCCACCTGCCTCTGCCTCCCAAGTGCTGGGATTAAAGGCGTGCCCCACCACTGCCCGGCTCTTTTAAGGTCGTCCACCAGCCTGGTGGGGGCTGAGGGCCGACGGGATTCGAACCTGGGATCTCAGAGGACGTCATTCACTTGTCTAGGAGACGCGAGAAATACAGTGGGTCTGGGCTCTTTTTAGGACTGGCGGTCGCGAGGCGGGAAGACATGAGCGGGGTCGCCCCTTCCCGCCGCCCCGCGCGCGCGCGAGCCCAACGGCCGCGGCGCGCGCCACCTCGTGGCAAGAGTCTCTGGCGGGCGGGGCTGGGCAGCTCTCGCCCCCGCCTCCGCCGCCGCCGCCGCCGTCTCGGGAGAGCCCCCCGCCGCCCGCCGCCGCCTCAGCCGCGCCGCTCTCCTGAGCCGCCGCCCGCCCCTGCCGGCGTCCTCGCTCGCTCCCTGCGCAGCGGAAACATGGCGGCTGGAAGGGAGTGAGTGAGCCGCCCGCGCCCCGCGCCGCTGTCGTCCTCAGGTAAGCGCCTCGCTGGGTCCGCCAGTCGGGCCCGTGCTCTGAGGGGCCCGCCTTATGGCCACGGGCCGGAGCGAGTCCCCGCCCGGTGACCCCAGTGTCCGTGTCCGCGGCCCTCGCGCGGCCGCGTCAACCCGGCCCGAACCCCGGCGGCCTGCGCCGCATCCTCTCGGGCCCAGTGTCCGGCGGCGGCCTGACGCGCCCGGGTCGGCCGGGGGCGCGGCGCGGGAGTGAGTCCCCGCACAGGGCCCCTTCGGAGCGGGCAGCAGGGCTCGGGGCGGAACCGGGAAGCCTGGCTCGGGCCCGGTGCGGAGGCTTTTTCTGGCTGGTGGGACGCGTCGCCAGAGAGATTCGCCTGGGTCCCAGCAACGGAGGACTGGGGGTCGTGGGCACCGTGGGCTTGGAGCTGTCTGCCGGCGTCCCGGGGCTGGGGGAACTCATGTATGCCACCTGCCTGGAGCCCAGCCAGCACCAGACGACTACAGCAGGTTTCGAACCTCGGACGGAGAACAGCGGACAACCTTGGAGCACAGCAGGGAAAAGGGTTCCCAGGTAGACGGGTGAACCCCAAAACATCCCCCAAAGTGAAGAGAACTGAGAGTCAACCAGGTTCCCCCTACTCTTACCCTTTTCTAAATGGAAGTATCTTTTAAAATCCCAAATAATATCCTAATAATTTGGCGAACCTTTTAGGGCGGCTCTCCGTCCTGGATGGATTTGGTTGTAGGTGGAAAGAAACGACTGTCTCCCATCTTTCTGGTTCGTTTTCCCTCATGAGCAGCTGTTAAGAGTGAAGATAGTAATCGTGTCCCCTGAGTCTTATTTTGGCTAACTCCCAATTCCTTTGGTCTTTCTCTGGTCTTTGATCCGATCCTTTGATGAGCATTAGTTTGCCCATATTGCCCCCACAGAAAAGCTTACTGTGAATAGAGAAACCAAGCTCAACCGTTTCTGAGGGAAGAGCTTTGACCCTAAAGGACTGACCTTAAATAAAAAGTACTCTCCCTTCCTCATTTTCAGACTGCGTTGAACTTAGCGGGTGGGGGTGGGGAGCGGTGAGGGAAAGCTGTCTAGTAGCATGTGTTCACCCAAGCTAAAAGAGATCATCCTGTTTTGTGGTTTCTCTTCCTTTGAAAAATTGAACACTTCATCAAGTGAGCTAATGTATATCAAAAGATTGTACAGTGTAATATATCATGCAGATAAAAGAGCTTATTAGTTTTGCTCTAAAAAGGACTGAGACCTAGATTGGTGCCAAACTGCAATTTAATATTTGCTTGGAGAGAGAACTGCCTTATTACAATGAACTCTGCTTTTTTTCCCCCCTGCTAACAGAAGGCCTCAACTTGCTGTAAAAAACAACACTTTCTGTTGCTCATTAAAAAGCATTCCTTTTTCTTTCTTTCTTTTTTTTTTTTTTAGTTTAATTCTTTTTAAGTCACTTAGCCTTGGTGGTACATAGGGTTAAAGTACTTAGAAAGGATCTTTTATCAGTTTCTTAGACCCTTGCCTAAGCATCCCTGCAAACAAATAATTTCTTAAGCCTGTTGGAGAAGTGATGGCCTTGTAGATAAAATGCTAAGCTCTGTGTTTGGGACCTTGTTCAAGATCTAAGCGAAGTGTCACTGTTTTTATAACTGAGGCAAGCGTGTGCCAGCAGTCAGAACTATGCTTATCTTTGTTCTTATGTCTTTGTTTCTTGAACTGATTAGTGGTTTTAAAGTTTGTAGCACATATGTCAATACTTTTTAAAAGTATTTATTTTTAATTGTGTAGTTGCCCGTGGAGGCCAGAGGAATAAAATCTCCCTACAGCTGGAGTTATAGGCAGTTGAAAGATAACAGTTGGGTGCTAAGAGTTGAACTTGGTTCTTCTAGAAGAGAGAGATACATGATCTTAAACATTGAGCTATCTCTCCAGCCTCATGCATGTCAGAATTTAATTTCTGGTATGTTTGTACAAATGCTGTTCCACTTTTGTGTAATTCATTAAAAAAGTTATATGGCACCATTCTGTACAGAACTGTATAGGTAGGGAAGTCTCTGAACCCTCCAGTGTAAGGATTCAAAACTGGGGAAACACTGGTATGAACATTTCAATGAGATTTAAACTTGCTGTATTGTAACCTTTTACTTATATACTACCATGTGTCAGGCATTGTGTTATGTATGGTGCTAAGCTGGACACACAGATAAGTGAGACATTTCTAATCATTGTGGAGCTGGACCAATGTGGTGCTTATACAGGCTATCTCAATAAAAGTTAAGCACTGCAGATAGAGTGAGGGCTTTTGAACTAGCCAGGCTTTGAGGGAAGGCTTTGGGGAGGGATGAGCCCAGGCTCCGGTGGTAAGGGAGCCAAGAGGAGTAGAATAGACCTTAGAGAAAATGGAACAAATAAAGGAAAAGTGTGAGAAAAGGAGTGACCCCCACAAAACCCACAGCATTTTGTGACTGCCGATAATGTAACAGTAAAGATAAAATGTAGTAAATTATGAAGCTCCAGTCAGGCAGAAGCTGTCATGGTGGACCTTGTATATATAAACACTGTGAAATTAATTAAGTGGGGGATATTCTTTAATCACTGAAAGGTTTACTAAAAAAAAAAAACTAGACACGGTTGAAGTAACATTAAAAATGGTCACAGAGATGAGAAAAAAAAGAAATGAACTTGAGAAAGCTTATGAGGTCTTTGTCTATGAGAGAATAATTCATGTTATAGTCAGGCCTTAGACTTGGATGGTCATGGGAGCATGGTGTCATTAATTGAAACAGGAAACACTTAAGGGTTTATTTCATATCTTATTTTTAGATTTAGCAATTTTTTTGAGTTAGAACAGGGGACAAATATAATGGAAGTAATGTGGAAGAAAATAGATTGGGGTCAGAACATAAAATATTAGTTTATTATTATAAGTAATAAAGTTGTCTAATGTAGAACTGTTCTAGGTGACAACTAGATATGTGTGTGTATATGTGTGTGTGTGACAACTAGATAGATATGTATATGTGTGTGTGTGTGGACAACTAGATATGTATGTATATATGTGTGTGTGGGACAACTAGATATGTATGTATATATGTGTGTGTGTGTGTGTACAACTAGATATGTATGTGTGGGGACAACTAGATATGTATCTATATATGTGTGGGGACAACTAGATATGTGTGTACATATGTGTGTGTGGGAACAACTAGATATGTGTGTACATATGTGTGTGGGGGGACAACTAGATATGTGTGTACATATGTGTGTGGAAGACAACTAGATATGTGTGTACATATGTGTGTGTGGGGACAATTAGATATGTGTGTACATATGTGTGTGGAAGACGACTAGATATGTGTGTACATATGTGTGTGGAAGACGACTAGATATGTGTGTACATATGTGTGTGGAAGACGACTAGATATGTGTGTACATATGTGTGTGGAAGACAACTAGATATGTGTGTACATATGTGTATGTGGGGACAACTAGATATGTGTGTACATATGTGTGTGGAAGACAACTAGATATGTGTGTACATATGTGTGTGTGGGGACAACTAGATATGTGTGTACATATGTGTGTGGAAGACAACTAGATATGTGTGTACATATGTGTGTGGAAGACAACTAGATATGTGTGTACATATGTGTGTGGAAGACAACTAGATATGTGTGTACATATGTGTGTGGAAGACAACTAGATAAGTGTGTATATGTGTGTGGAAGACAACTAGATAAGTGTGTATATGTGTGTGGAAGACAACTAGATAAGTGTGTATATGTGTGTGGAAGACAACTAGATAAGTGTGTATATGTGTGTGGGGGGGTGGTTAACTGAAATACAACAGAAGCCAAGGTCACTGAAGTGGAGTGTGGGGGAGCTGTGAGGACAGCAGAGTGATTTAGGATGATGGGATGAGGAAAAGAGGAGGACTGTGACCCAGGTGCAGTAAAGATAAAGGATTAATTGAGGTAGTAGATGACACAGGAGGCAGCCGGGCAGAAAGTGGTACTGCCAGATGGCACAAGCCTCAGAGGGGGACTTTTAATGCAGGAGTGGCTAAGTCGGGGTTTTTACCTTTTCCTTCTTACAGGCAGGGTTCTGATCTCTTCATTTTTATTCAGGACTCATATCAGCTATTGTTTGCACCAAAGAGTCTGTTTTGAGTCTTGAAAATAAGGGCAGATACTATATCTGCCCTTATTGAATCTTTTTTTGCCCATATCTAATGACAGAGGGATTTTTCTGATGCTTGTAGGTGAGTAGGAAACAATTAGATGATAAAGCAGTGAGATTAACCCATGATTATGGGGCAGTCTAGTAGAAGGAGCCTATTTGGATTTAGAAACACCAGGATTCACATCTAGGCTCTGTAACTTTCTAGCCTTATGACTGTAAATACCCTGATAAATATTTTTTAAAAATGAAAAAATAAATAAAAATAAATTCTTATTTCATAGATTTTCACAACGTTTACATAAAAACATAAGAGGCACTAGAAAAGCAATTGGCTCTTTATATAAGTAAATGTTAATTTTCTTATCTCTACTTTTAGTGGGCTTATGCTCTGCTTGCAGAAATGAAGCTTTTTCCCCTCACACTTACCAAATAATTAGGCAGAATATAGTACGTTTTCTTTTACCTGAGGGAGGTAAAGGTACAGTAGGAAAGAGCAGTCATTTTCAACATTTGGAAATAAGTTTAGTCTTCACATTCAAGATAAATTTTCTTTGGTACCTGGTGATATTTCAGTAGATTAAATAATAATTATGTCTAGTTACCAAGTATAGTCTATCAAGTATAAAGTATTTTTGTTTCAAATTATTAGCTTTGACACAAATTTGGGTATTGTATTCATTTAAGTCAATGATGGGATATGAGGCTAGAGAAATGGACTTGAGCTATTCTGTGAAAGCCTTGACACTATCAAATTTGGAATTGGTTCCAGATATATAGGTGTGCAATAGGTTGTATGTCCGTCCTCTCTACCTACCTCAGTTTACTATGTGTTCATTTATACACATAATTCAGAAGTTCAGATTTTTGTTTGAAGTAAACAAATTCCTCTTTGAAAATAAGTCCCCTAATGGCCAATTTCAGATTAACAAAGTAACTGTTATGGTTTGTTTTGAAGCCGTAGTTTAATCCTTGCAAGGACTTTATTTGGTAGATAGGCTTAGTCAAACTCTGGATTCTATTGGTAAAAGATTCTCTTTCCCCCTATACTGACTTAGAGTTAAAACAAAGCCGAGATCTCTCAGTGTTGCTAAATAGTATCTGCATAGAGGTAGGTCACTTTGGTTCTCAGATACTCAGCCTCTTTATAAAATGAGAGAAGGTATAGTTGTAAGGTTGCAGAGAGAGAGTTGGTAGTTGTTGGTCACATCTGAAATGTTGGGTCCCTCTTTCTTTCTCTGAAATTGATACCTTGGCCAAAGCTTTAATGCTACCTCTAGCTGTCAAGGGCCTTCTACAGCTAATTGTTTGGATAACCTTATGGTTGGATAAACCCAGAAACTCTTGGTCTCCCAGCCTCTTTAGTCAGTTGTCATCTTTGGTATTATTATTCTTGTCTGGCCTGACTTCCTCTTCTTCTCTCTCCTAAGCCTCATTCTCTTCTTCTTAAGCATTTTTACATGTTCTTCCAAACTCCTATTTTCCTGTGTTGTTGACCATTTCACTGGTGGTGGTGTCCTGGTGAGGGTATTGATTGTTCTGTAACACTTTAAAATATAGCTCATGTTCATTCTCTCAACGGAGACTTGAGAATAAACTAATTTTTCTGTCACCGCTATTTCCAGACCATGTCTTTTCCTTCTTGTTAAAATGCCTATGGTTTTCTGGAATAGGTGTTACATTGCCCTTGTTAGGTCTTCTTTATCATTTAGGATATGGCACACACTGTCTCCTTTACAACCTCCTTTACTTTCTTCATTCTGAGGAACTTCAGTGTTCTCATGGATTATTTTCCTCCAAAACATTGGTTTCTTCTTCCCAAGAGATCATCCCTATACCGAGTCCACTTCCCTGCTTTACCTTTTATCATCTAGAGCTGGCCCACCTCTGAAATGATAAATGAAAGTGACCAGCTTTGTTTAGAATTTCTCCTTTGCCAGGCCTTTGATTATCCTCATTAGATCATTCCTTGACCTTATCACTCCTTCTTCTTCCAGGACAATTTTTTAGCATACTTTTAAAATTCACTCTCTTGCCATTACCTTTTAGTACCATGCTCCATTTTTCTGTCCCTGATGGCTGAAGTCATAAACCTTGTTGACTCAAACTAACCTCTTTCAATGTCTGCATTAGTGTTACCCAACCTGAGACAAGCCATACTGTCACACTGATTGCTGCCATTGGGCCTTTACTATATACTTACTTCTTTGTCCTATTTTCTATCATGTCTTGTGTAAAAAATTCCAACAACAACAACAAAACCCAAAAAACTCTCTTCGGGCTTCTGACTTTCTTAGTTCCTCTTCTCAGTCTCAGTATATAGCCAACTGCTTAAAAATGTGGACACCACGAAAAGGGCGTCTGTCTCATCTCCTTCTAACAGCTGCTTTAAATTACATAGCTATGTTTCCTACATCTTCTGTTTGCCTAAGTTAAATCTCTGAGCCCTGTCTTTTCCTGATCTCTAACCTTTTTCTCTCTTCTGACTCCTACACAGACAGACAGACAGACACACACACATACACACACACATACACACACACACACACACACACACACACACACACACACACAAATCTTATCAATGAAATAAATCTTGTAAACTGATTACCCTTTATACAAACTTAAGTTGTATACACTGGGTATATATATAAACTTTCTCACTCTTACTTTTAATCCATCTTATTTTAGGTGTGTGTGTGTTGGTGCACATGTGGAAGTCAAAGGTCCTGGGATTTAAACTCCTGTCGCCAGGCTTGCAGCAAGCACCTTTACATGCTGAGCCATCCTGCAGGTCCTCACTTTGTGTTTTCACCTTGTCTTGACTTAATAAGATTCAGTTTCCTAATCTGAAAATAAGCATAGCAGTACTACCTGTTGGGTGCTATAGAACCTCGAGATTTCTGTTAGTTTAAAAGAAATTCGTAATCTATGTGAAGGGGCTCTGTACATTGTATATTACATTCATGTATGTATTAGTTCGTTGTTGCTGCTTGTCTCAGTTCCCCAAGTAGTCATGAGATAATAGTCTTCCTATTTCAAAAATAAAAGAAATAAATTTAAAGGCTTTGGAATTCATTCTAGTCACCACAGTAAAGTGGCAGAGGCCCGGGAACTGCTCTAGTCAAGGCCATCAGTTCCCTCCTTTGTGCTGAAGTGGGCAAATGTATGAAAGGCAGTAGGTCCCTGCTGTAGCAGGATTTTATTTTCATGATTATCCTCTCTTCCCTAAAACATTTCTTTTCTCTTGGGACTTAGTGCCCTTCAGTGTTTGGCTACCTTGCTGGCTACATCACTGCATGTAGTGTTTGGGTGAGAACTTTTCTTCCCTTGTCTGTCCCTCCATTACATTCTCTTAACAAGCAACTGCTCACTTGGTTTAAGTGCACCTGCATACTTAGGACGCAAACCCTTCTGCAGGCTGGGTATTTCTTTTGAAACATAGGCTACCCATATGCAGCTCACAAACAGCTGTCAGCCTTATCTCCCTAGGTCACTAAATGGCCTTGTTTTTGGCATTTGTTACAACAGCGCTAGCAGTTAACCCTCAGAGCAGTTAATGTCCAGTTTGGCTGCGGAGGTGCTACAGGTCACAGTAGACAGGTAGATGTGGGGAAAGGCAGATGATTATAACTGCAGACTACTGACAGATGTTGTATACATCTTTTAAAATTTGAAGTATGTACTAATCCTAATAATGGGATGCCAGACATTGTCAACAGGATTTTCTGATAAGAAACTGAAGTGCAGATGGAGAAAATGATGGGAACAGCTAGGAAGTGTCAGGGTGACTCCTCAAAACTGCCTTACCACACTCTGCTTTGTTCAGAGTGACTCACTGCCTCTTTCTTTTTTTTTTCTTTTCTTTTTTTTTTTTTTTTTTTTTTTTTCGAGACAGGGTTTCCCTGTGTAGCCCTGGCTGTCCTGGAACTCACTTTGTAGACCAGGCTGGCCTTGAACTCAGAAATCCACCTGCCTCTGCCTCCCGAGTGCTGGGATTAAAGGCATGTGCCACCAATGCCCAGCTCCTTTGACCTCTTTCTAAAAACTTGGTGTGTATTATTGAACCTCATGGTGGTTCTCCTGATAGTCATCATGAATTAATTTTCTTAATTTTTGATGCTTATAAGTGCTGCTGTATTTTTATCCTCACTATTGATTATAAATATTATTCACTTTTTAAAATGGAAGCATATACATGTATTTCCATTTTATCTTCAGTGGTTTTTGCTGCTTGGCTTATAGCCACATTCCCAGGTGCTTTCTTAGAATGTTTTATTAGAGTTTCTTTACAGCATCCTTATTGTACTACTTAGTTTTATGTTAGCTTGACACAACCTAGAGAGAATAATTTGGTAAGAGAGAACCTCAGTTGAGAAAATGCTTCCACCAGATTGGCCTGTGAGCAAGCTGATGGTGCATCTTCTTGATTGATAGCCAACTCTGGGTAGGTGGTCCTGGTGGTAGAAGAGAGCAGGCTGAGCAAACCATAGTGAGCAGCATCCCTCCATAGCCTCTCCATCAGTTCCTGCCTCCATTCCCTGCCCTGACTTCCTTTGATAATGGCCCATGATAAGAAAGTATAGGATGGACTAAAAACCCTGCCATCTCCAATTGCTTTTGACCAGTGTTTTATCACAGCAGTAGGAATCCTAAGACACTTATATAAACATTCCTCTGGTCACTCTGACATGGTGGAAATGGGACTGTTTTAACCATTGTGTCCTGTGAAGTATGAGAGAAAACAGAAAAGTCAATGTATTCGTTCATAAACAAGTAATTTAGAAGTTTAGACTTCCAATTCTGATTTTGTAGTATTGCACTATTCCAGAAAGTTTCCAAATCATACTACATTTGTTTCTTCAAAAATAAAGCAAATTCCAGGTCAGCCAGGTTTACGTAGAAAGATCCTGCCCAAAAAATAAAATAAAATAAAATATTAGGAGTATAAACACTTATATAGAGGGTCATAATCCCAAAGTAAGCTCAGACATGTTGTTGTTGTTGTTGTTGTTGTTTGCATTTTTACAGGCTTTCATTTGTTCATCAATTCAACAAATATTTATTTGTGTCTAATATTTATTTGTATCTAATAAATATTTGTATCCAGACACTGCTATGATCCATGCCCTGTTTCTTAGTTATGGTTATTGTTGCTATCATGGAATCCCATGATCTACAGTCACTTGGGGAAGAAAGGTTTATTTTGCTCACAGTTCAATATAACAGGAAATCATCCAAAGCCTTGGGGGCAGGGACTCACACAGGTCAGAGCTTGGAGGCAGAAGCCATAGAAGGATGCTGCTTACCGGCTTGCTCCTCATGGCTTGCTTAGCCTGCTTTTTTATAGAACTCAGGACTACCAGCTTGGGGGGGCACCACCCACAAAATAAGCTGGGTCCTTCCTCCATTCATTGCTAATTAAGAAAATACCTTACAGCTGGATCTTAAAGAGGCATTTTCTCAATTAAGGATTCTTCCTCTCTGCTGACTCTAGGTTGTTTCAAATTGACATAAAACTAGTCAGTATACTATGATAAAGATGGTTTGTGTGTCAACTTGACACAAGCTGAAGTTATCACAGAGAAAGGAGTTTCAGTTGAGAAAATGCCTCCATGAGATCCAGCGCTAAGGCATTTTCTCAATTAGTGATCAAGGGCGGAGGTCCCCTTGTGAGTGGTACCATCTGTGGGCTGGTAGTCCTGGGCTCTATAAGAAAGCCTGCTGAGCAAGCCAGGAGAAGCAAGCAAGCCAGTAAGGAACATCCCTCCATGGCCTCTGCATCAGCTCCTGCTTCCTGACCTGCTTGAGTTCCAGTCCTGACTTCCTTTTGTGATGAACAGCAGTATGGAAGTGTAAGCTCAATAAGCCCTTTCCTCCCCAACTTGCTTCTTGGTCATGATGTTTGTGCAGGAATAGAAACCCTGACTAAGACAAATTGGTACCAGCGTAGTGGGGTATTCCTGTGACAACCTGACCATGTTTTGGGGAGGACTGTGGAAGGACTTTGGAACTTTGGGCTAGAAGATCCATTGGGATGTTAAGAGCTTTGTGGGATGTTGTGTAGGAGCTTGGAAGATAATGTTGAGGACAGTGCAGAAGATGGAGGCCTGGCCTGTGAAATTTCAGAGGGAAGATTAAAGATTCTTAACAGGGCCATTGCTAGTTTGATTTAAGATTCTGTGGTTTTGGTTAGCTGGGACTGAAGAAATACCAGCACTACTAAAGCAAAACCATTGCATTGCTGGGACTATTGATGCTGGTTAGCTGGAGCTAAGAAATTGGTGATAATTAAGAAGAGACTAGCATCATTGAGGTGACATCTGGGAAGTGTTTTTTGAGAGCACAAAGAGACTGTGTTCCAGAGACAGCCAAGGTTGTACCTTGTGCTGTGGCAGGACTTGGTAATGTATAAGAGTCACCCAGGTGGTACTGGTTTTGAAGGCATGAAGTAGTCATGAAGAGCAGCTGAGGCCTTGGCACTGTGAGAGTCTGCAGAAGGCCATTGGTGAAGGTGCAGCCTCAGTTGCAATTGATGGCCCAGGACTGAAGGGGTCAGGCAAAGGAGGTGAGGCTTGGCACCATGAAGAGAGCCTATGAGAGGCTGTTGGTAAAGCCTAGAAGCAGCAGAAGACAGCAGTGTTTTGGAGTTGCCAGTACCATGAGATGACCACCAAGAACAGCAGCAGCAGTGGAGTACAGGCATCTGGAGCCTAGAAGACAAGGTGTGTGCTACAAAGGGCAGAGCTGGAGAAGTGACTCAAGCCCTTGGAGGAATCCAGAAGATCGTGAGTGGATCCCAGACATTGGACGGTTGGAGTTTGATTTTGCTTTTGATTGTGACTGTGACCTGATATTTTTCCCTCCTGAA
>CM052702.1:110196993-110259461 GCA_028551405.1 Uromys caudimaculatus
GGGTCGAGGCTTAATGGTGATGTGTTTGTGTGTCAAGTTGACAAGGGGTCAATTGTACTGGCTAGTTTTGTGTGTCAACTTGACACAAGCTGAAGTTATCACAGAGAAAGGAGTTTCAGTTGAGAAAATGCCTCCATGAGATCCAGCGCTAAGGCATTTTCTCAATTAGTGATCAAGGGCGGAGGTCCCCTTGTGAGTGGTACCATCTGTGGGCTGGTAGTCTTGGGCTCTATAAGAAAGCCAGCTGAGCAATCCAGGAGAAGTAAGCCAGTAAGGAACATCCCTCCATGGCCTCTGCATCAGCTCCTGCTTCCTGACCTGCTTGAGTTCCAGTCCTGACTTCCTTTCGTGATGAACAGCAGCATGGAAATATAAGCCGAATAAACCCTTTCCTCCCCAACTTGCTTCTTGGTCATGTTTGTGTGGGAATAGAAACCCTGACTAAGACTGATGGATACCATAATTTTAAAAAATTAAAAGATAAGTCATAGAGTTGAAAAAAATACTGTGGTACACTTAATAGCCAATATTAATACAATAATAAAAATCCCTTTCAGTGGATTAAAACAAGACAAATCAGTAGACAGATAAGACAGATTAATTTGTTTATTAACCATTTGGACAAATTAAATTCTTACAAGATACCATTTTATACCTGTCAAATTGGCAAAAATGAAGCCTTGCAATATCAAAAATTAGTGGAGATGAAGAGCTAAGAGAGCTCTTAGATACTGTTGGTGAGACTAGTAATCACAGGACCACAGCAGAAAACAGTAAAATGTTACACCCATAAAGCCTCCCCAGCATGGCTACCTAAACATGAGTTGAACAGGGACAATAGACATGCTAAAGTGGCCAGAGGGGTAAGATGGTAAGGGAAGGAGTCGGGAAATCCAAAAGACCTCCATCCTACTCAGAGAACTACAGACAATTAAGGAATGCCGAGAATGGGAGAAATAGTCTTTCTCAAGGAAGAGGGCATCAATTGGTTATCCAATAACGAATGGTCAGCTCTGAAAACATACATATGTGTAACATTATATAGTCTAAGCAGGTTGTTTTTATGTATACATATATGTATGTAACAAGGAATTAATGAAGAGCAGATATGAATTTGAAAGGGAATAAGGAAGGGTAAGTGGGAGGGAGGAAAAGGAAAGAGGAAATAATGTAATATTATAAACTCAAAAAAAATCATTAAAAAACAGAAAAAAGAAACATACAAAAATATTCACACATGATCATAGCTAAATAAATAAATAAATAAGACTGAACAGAACACAAAGGTGAGAACAGCAGTCTGCCAAGGCAGAAGAGGAAGAGACCTTTGGAAGCCTCTGCAGTGAGATCAGCATATGAACTCTGAGAAAGAGCTAATGAAAAGACAGCTTCCCATAGGAAGATGTAAAGACGCCTTTGAATGGAATAGTGTTGGCCAAAGAAATGCCTTGGAAGAAGGGATTAAGAGGAAAACCAGGTACAACAGCATTTGTCTGCATAGCACCTAACAACTGCATAGAACTTAGTCTGCTCAAGGTCACGAGGTTGGCTAATGGTAAAACTAAGATTTGAACTCTGGCAGCCTGGGATCATAGTCTGTGTATATGATCAATAAACTTATAAACAAAATCGGTAGGAAATAGTGTTTTGAATGTCAAGGGGACAACAATAAGTTAAACAAGAATAGTTATCAGTATGAAAAACCCAAGGTAATCAAAACAAAAAATATTAAAAAAACAGCATTCACTTTTTAAAAAGTCATTTGCTTTAAGTACAGGACACCAAAATAATAGAAGTACAGTTCTCAGAATACTAATTATTCAACTTACTACCACTTCTCTGGGCTGGTGATTATAATCCTATTAATTTAAGAAGATGATAGATTCATATTATTTAAAAGAGATCTCTATTTTTAAGTGCTTGGTGTATCAACATGAAGAAAGGAATTTTTATCCTTTGAAGACTGTAATCATAGTTTCTCTTAGCTAATCAGGATTGATATTGATAATTTTGTTTACTCTATCTTCTGATTTTTAACAAAAATAGAACATACCCTTTTGTTTTTAGTGGATTTCAAGACAAAGTAAAGGGCTTCTGGATACTCTAAAGAACATTTCAGCCTTAAATACTTTACAACTGAGAGGGTGGAAGAGAACTTTAAAGCAGAGTTTAACAGTCTGGAAATTGGGGTCAGGAGAAATGTTTCAGTGATTAAGAGTGGGTATTGCTCTTACAGAGGCTCTGAATTCAGGCCCAGCACATACACGGGTAGATCACAGCCTTCTGTAACTCCAGCTCCAGGGGGTTCCAATGCCTTTGACTTCCGAGGGCACCTGCACTTGTGTGCACACACACCCTGCCCCCACAGATACACCTAATTTAAAAGAAAACAAAACCTCAACAATCTGGACATAGTTGTATGATTTGGTGGTTTGAAAGTCCCTCTTCAATCCTACTCTTCCACTTGCTGGCTTTGTGATTTAGGTAAGGATATTGCAATGGTGATATCTAAGATCTCTTCTAACTCAAGTTCTGGGACTGCTAGTTTTTCAGTGACAAAACTTGAGGCCCAGTGAAAGGAATAGCTTGGCAAAGGCAAGAAAGCCGGAATCTAGCTCTATTGACTCTTGGCTCAAATATTATCAGGTATTTGACTGACTGCTGTATATCATGCATGAACTAGTTATATAGGTAGAGGGGGGAAGCTTGAGAAATTGCTTCAGAGTTTATCCAATGTATCAAAGTGGCAACTAGATCTTCTTTATGTGTATTTGTACATGTCTTGTCTTATTCTTGAATGTAGTTAGTTATGGGACACCTTTTCCACATAAGGTACTAAACTAAGCAGGAGGGTAACCTTTCTTGAGTAGCTTGGGTGTCTTCTAGATACACTGAAACATGAGCACACTTTTGCTAACTGCATATAAGTATTATTAGTTCTATTTGATATGTTAAAAAATAGACCCCGGGACTCAGATATTTGACCACAATTAAGAAATGTGTGTTAGGACCCAGTTTCAAACACAGGCCAGCCTGGCTTAACTCCATTGTCCTTTCCATTTACCATGTACACTGTCCCCAGAAGTAATCTTAGGACAGTTAGTTAACACATATATGTTTATTGAGTATATATTATTTCATCAAACAGTATAGGCAAACTAGAATCCTGATGCTATAGTTTGGGTCTTAAATGTCCCCGCAAAAGGCCTATTTGTTAAAGATTTGGTCTCCAGGTTGGTGCTTTTAGATGCTATTGGAACCTTTAAATATGGGCCTAATGGGAGGTCTCTGGGCTAATGGGGGCACGCTTTCAAAAACAATAGTGGGACCTCAGTATCTTCTTTCATTTTTTTTCCTGCTTTCCACCATGAGGTAGAGAGCTTTGTGCTGCTACAATGTTGATCTACCACAGGCCCAGGATGACAGGGCCAATTGAATGTGGGTTGAATTCTCTAAAATTGAACCAAAATAAATATTTTCTCTTCATTAGTAGGTTGTCTCAGGTATTTGTTAGAGTGACAGAAAATTGATTAAAGTCTAAGTAAAAGAATGAATTGCTTCAGTAAATCAATCAAGATTCTTTCTGCATGCGGTGGCACCCATGCAGCTGGTCTGCATGCATATGGAGGCCAGAGGAAACCTTAGGAATACTGTCCACCTTATTTCTGAGATGGGTTTTCATTGATCTGGAGCTCCCTCATTAGGCTAGGCTGGCTGGCCAGTTGGCTGGCACCCTGTGGATCCTCATCCTGTCTTAGCCTTCCAGTGCTAAGGGTATAAGTTCATATTACCATATCTGGCTTTTTTAAGAAATTGAGTTCTGGGGATTACAACTTGCTTCATGGCAAGCACTATACCAACTGAGTCATTTTTCTCAGCTTGAGGTTGATTTTGAATTTGAGAAAAATGTATGTTCCTTTTTTAAAGAGTCAATGCTCATGTTTTTATAAGCTCCAAAATTTCTGTACTCTCTCAATCTTTGGTCTGTGTCTGCTTTCCCTTCTCAACCAGTCACTTACAAACTCTCTAATGATACAAAGGAGGATGAGATGCTTTCTTCCCTTGGTGACTTTATTACCAATTCACTGGCTGGGGTCCTTTTGCTCTATTAGGTTAGAAACAGTGGTTAGGCAAAGCAAAGCTCATGTGTTAGTCTTTGGCATGGTGCCAGTTGACACCAGAGGACATGGCAGTAGGCTGGTGGAGAGGCAGCAGAGAGAAAGTACTTGAGTATTACAGCTTTCCTGCAGGCTTCAGGAAGCCACGCCCTTAGCTCTAGAGTATTCCAGCTCCCTCATTGGCCTGGGAAATTGAGATTCCCTAGCCCTTGGCAGTTGTCAGTTTTACAGCTCCTGGCCTGGGGTGTCTGGGACAGCTCTCAGGAACTCTTCAAGTAAGTAGGGGACTGCAGCTTCTCTTCTCTGGTTCCTTATAATCTTCAGTTCTTTGTCAGCCTCAACTGTTCTCTTTCTACTTCTGCCATTCTCCTTGTTTCTGCCCTAGATGGCCTCAAAATTGTTCAGTTCCCTCTTGTTACGATGACCTCTTTTTCCCAGTTGCTTCTGTTCAGGAGGTGACTACTGATGCTTTTCAGCCACTGTTGTTGCCATTGTTGCATGCACCACACTTGACCACCAGTCTTGTGGTCCTATCCATACAGACAGAGCTGCTTTTGCAGCTCAGAGTCCTGGCTGCTCCTCTGTCTGCCTTTCTTCTGTCTTGCTGTCACTGCTGCTCTACTTTCTCTGCTGCTTCTCTCTTTCTGATACTAGCTCAGCCCCCACCACTAGGAGTAGACAAGAAAAGGCCACCCAAGAAGCTTTTACTTGTGCCTAATTTTGCAATGATAGAGTTGTTTCTCAGCCAGGTAACCAAACTCCTTGCTCATATAGCCAGAAAATGTATGTTTGCACCAATCATAGCAAACCTGGCATTCAGATGAAGGTTTATTTTATACCAATTGCTTCAATGTCTTTTTAGCACCTGCCACAGTACTCCTACCAGGAAAAATGCTTCTTCTGCCTTTGTTGGAAATGGTTACAAGATCATCTAGAGTTTACTGTGGCTTGTAATAGCAAAAAGACAGGTACAAACTGTTTCAAACAGTCCTACCTAAGGCCCTACCTTCAGGAGCCAGAGCAATCAGCTTTAGTCCTTATGCAGTTTTTTCAAAGTATCCGTGGAGTGTTGGAAACAGCTAGTGTTCCTTTAAGAGTAGTCTGGCTGGCTGTTTGAGCCTCCTTTCAGCAGCCAAATAAGCAAGAGAGAATTCAATTATAGGGTCACATTGCCCCCTCCCTTAATATCTTTGTTCATTTACAGTAAAGTGA
This sequence comes from Uromys caudimaculatus, assembly GCA_028551405.1. NCBI lineage: Eukaryota > Metazoa > Chordata > Mammalia > Rodentia > Muridae > Uromys > Uromys caudimaculatus. Next base: position 110,202,324 of record CM052702.1, read on the forward strand.
ACATCCATCAGGGTTGTTTACAAGAAGATCTTTTTTTTTTTTTTAATTAGTTTTTATGTGTGTGGATGTTTTATCTGTACGTATGTATGTCTGTGTACCACTTGTGTGTTTGGTACCTGCAGATGCCAGACAAAGGCATCGGATCCCTTGGAACTAGAGTTGTAGTCCATTTCGAGCTGCCATATGGGTTCTGGGAACTGAACTCTGATTGTCTGGAAAAGCAATTGGTGTTCTTAACCACTGAACTATCTCTCTAGCCCCTGCAATAAAATCAGAAAGAACTTACCAACACTAATTGTGACTTTAGTAGATATTTTTGTGTGTATACCTGTGTATGCATATGTATTAGAAGATGCATACATGTATATAAGCCAGATATTAATTTGGGTGTGTTCTTCAATTGGCCCTCTGTCTTATTTTTGAGACAGTCTCTCACTGAACTGGAAACTCACAGATCTGACTAGACTGGCTTGGCAGTAAGCTCTAAGGATTCTGCCTTCTCTGTTGTCCCAGCACTGGGATTACAGGTACATACCACCACACACAGCCTTTACTTGTATGCTGGGCTCAAACTCAAGAGCTCATGCTTGTACAGTCATCGCTCTATAGACTAAGCCATCTCCTTAGTCCCCAGCCTTAACCAGTTTTAACGGTACTTTAACAATGCTTGGTATTTTAACAGTATGTTACCACACTTACCTGGTGCTCCAGAGAGAGATGGAGCTCCCTCACCTGTTGTAAGTTTTTATCCAGGTGAGAGGAACTTCACTTCAGTGTTCTTCCTTACCAAGCCTGTAACCCTAGTCTCCTCATGACAAGAGTATCAAACAAATCCTAATTGAAGACCAGTGTGAAAATAGCTGTTTGGTACTCTTCAAAAAGGTGTACATGATTAAAAAGAAGAAGAAGAAGACGTCTGAGAAGACATCAAGCCAAGCCAAGCTTAAGAAGGTAGAACAACTAAATATATTGTAATCACTTGGGTGTCATCTTGGAACAAAAAGAGTGTGTTAGGTAAAATTAAGGAAATGTGACTCAAGTCTTGGCTTTATAATTAGTAGGGTATTGGCATTGGTTTATTAACTGTAACTGATATGCATGTTATTATGATACAAGGTATTAGACTAGGAAGCTGAGTGGAAAGTACAAAGTATGCAGTCTCCCATACATCTAAAACTGTTCAAAGAAAGGATTAGATGCTGTTGATTTGAAATTTAATTAAAAATTTCTTCATAATGATATGCCAAATGATTGACTCATTTTATGGGTCTGACAAACTGCAATCTATAGATAGACTTATGTGCCAGAGTATACGCTAACTGGATGTCATATAAATTTTCTATATCTATGTCATACATGTAGGTGTCAAAAATATGCCAAGTGCAGGTCAACAGAAAGCATTCAGACAAATGTAAATGTTTTTTTTTTTTTTTGGTTTTTTTTTTTTTTTTTTTTTTTTTTTTTGTTTTTCGAGACAGGGTTTCTCTGTGTAGCCCTGGCTGTCCTGGAACTCACTTTGTAGACCAGGCTGGCCTCGAACTCAGAAATCCACCTGCCTCTGCCTCCCAAGTGCTGGGATTAAAGGCGTGTGCCACCACTGCCCGGCTATAATATTGTTTCTTAATTGAAAATACAGTGCCATTATTTGGCAGAATTGTGAAATGATTTCATATATAGATACAGTTTTTTATTTGAATTGTTTGTATGGTGCTTAAAAATATTTGAATAGTTATTACCTTTGTATATCAACATGAGTTGAGTAGTTACAATTTTTTTTCTGTATGAAAAATATGGATAAATTTAAAAGACCTATAATTACTTTAAAAATAAAACATTTTCAGGTGCTAGGGAGATGCTTAGTAGGTACAATGCTTGCTTCGTAAGCATGAGGACCTGAGTTTAGATTCACAACACCCATAGGAAAAGCTAGGTGTGGTGGTGCACACTTGTAATCCCTGTCCTTGGAGGCAGAGATGGAGAACTCCAGGGGCTTGCCAAGGTCTAGCCCAGTTGATGAGCTTCAGGTTCAGTGAGAGACCCTTTGTGAAAAAATAAAGTGGAGCACCAAAGAGTAAGGTGTCTGACATCTACGTTTGGCTTGTGCACATACAGGGGCACACATTCCAATTCACATGTGCACACACATGTATTAACCACATATCTCAATAGAGTTTGTAGGTCTACTAAATGTATTTTCATTATCAGTTATGATTATATAATGAAAACTATTCATAGAAATCTTTCTTTCAGGGTATATTCTGTAAATATTATTTAATAACCTCAGATGTCCTCTTGCTGTAGAAAACTTAAAAACTGTTGATATATAAATATCTATAGAACTAGAAATTATCTTATTTCTTTGGATTTACCAAATCCTCCGACTCTGAATTCTCAGATTTCCACCACACCTGCAGCTGACGTAAAGCAGTTTTAACTAATGACAAAGCAAGTATGCCGAGCAGGGGCAAATCCAACTGTTAGCCAATGGGTAGGGTTGTTTTTGGTTGAACTTGGTACTTCGTTGTTACACTAACTTCTTGAGAACTACTAGTTGAATTGTTGAAATGTTTTATCTTTATTTTTCTACTTTTATTTTATTTCACTTGTTTAATTTAAAACAAGACAGGGACTGTATAGCTTAGTGGTAGAATACTTGTTTAGTGGGTCTGAGGCCCTGAGTTTGATTTCTAGAATGAATAAATGAGTGAAATGAATGAATGATTGAAATAATAGAAACAACAGTTTCTACTAAGTTCAGTGAAAGTTTTGGATAAATTTATTTTGAAATGTAAAATAATTGGCTTCATTTTATTTATTAGCATGTATTTATTTTACACATTGGTGTTCAATGTGATATATCAATACTGCAAACAGTATATAATTAAATTTAGCCTGCTCTTTGTCTAGCTAGTCCCCTTCCTCTATTCTATAATCAAGACTACCATGTTTTCTTTTTCTCTTACTTTTTAATCTCCCACAGATGAGCTCCAGGTTCAATGAGAGACCCTTTGTGAAAAAATAAAGTGGAGCACCAAAGAGTAAGGTGTCTGACATCTACCTTTGGCTTGTGCACAGATGAGAGAGAACATGTGGTACTTGTTTTTCTGTGCATGTCTTACCTCAGTAAATATCTTCTGGTTTCATCTAGCTTGCTGAAGATGACAGGATTTCATATTTCATTGCTTAAAAATATCTATAGTCTCTCTCTCTCTCTCTCTCTCTCTCTCTCTCTCTCTCTCTTTCTCTCTCTCTCTCTCTTTCATAGACACACACACACGCACATGGATAAATAAGCCACTGTCCTAGTTGGATTCTCTGTTGCTGTGACAAAACACTAATCAGAAGCAACTTAGAGGAGGAAAGGGTTTATTTTACCCTATAGGTTATAGCCCATCTTTTAGAGAAGCAAGGGCAGGAGCTCAAGAGTAGAACCTGAAGGTAAGACTCAAACAGAAAGACCGAGAAGGAGTTCTGCTTACTGGACAGCTTGCTTTCTTACACAATCCAAGACCATCAGCCCAAGGGTAGCATCACCCATCCTGGACTGGGCCCTCCACATTAACCATCAATCAAGAAAACAGCCCCCCAGACTTGCCTGCAGACCAAATCGGATAGAGCCAATTCCTTAGTGAAGTTTCCCTCTTCCCAGGTGACTCTATGTAAAATTGACAAAACCTAGCCAGCACAGATACCATATTTTCTTGACTCATTCATCTGATGGACACCTGGCTTGACTCTCTGTATATGCTTTTGTGAATAGTACGTCAGTGAACATAGAATTGGGGCAGACGTCTCATATGGTAGATCGACTTTTTAAAAAGTATACATTGATTGTACAAAATAGTGCATTGGTTATGACATTCCATGTATGTGTGTCATGTCCTTAGACCATTTCCATCCCTGTTAGACCCTCTCCCTTATGCAGGTCCCCTTCCTCGGCCTAAGTAGTGCTGCTCATACTTTCATGTCTTATCTTTTAAAACTCTAGATTCTGTATCTGAGGGAAAATATGTGATATTTGTCTTTCTGTATCTAGCTTATTTCACTTAGCATGATGAGAGTTTCAAGCCAACCAGGGTGACATAATGAGATTTTCTTTCAAAAAAAAAAGCTAGTTCCCCATTTCTCAACTTCAAATGAATTAAGGACCTGAAGCTTTGAAACTGTCAGAGGAAAAAATACAGAAAACATTTCAAGATATTAGCTACCATGTCTGTCAACAGAGGAATGAATAAAGAAAATGTGATATTTTATCCATAGTGAGAACTTTCATCTGTGAAGTTATGTCACTTGACTGTACTCCTTTACCACCCATAATGGTTATACTTATTTATGTTCCCACCAACAGCGTGCAGAGTTCCTTTTTCTCTACATTGTTTGCGTGTGTCATGCATGCACATGTCATAAGTTTGTCTAAGTCAGAAGATAACCTCAAATGTTGTCTCTCAGGAGCTGCTCATCCTCCTCTATCTTTTTTGTTATTGTTTTTGAGACAGCATCTCTCCTAATTAAAATTCCAAATCTCTTCTAATTATTTGAATCTGGCATGAGTAAGCCCCTGGATATGGCTCATCCTGAGACAGAATCGACTCTGAAGCCTAGAAGGCAGGTTACCTGCTTCCAAGATATACTGTTAGGGCAGTCACAGGAGACAGTTCCATCAAAAAAGGGAGAATTTTTTTATTGATTCTTTGGGAATTTCACATCATGTAGCTCAGTCCTCTACTTAATTTCCCAGTCCTTCCATATCCTCCCTCCATCCTTGTAACAATCCCCCCCCCCACCATCAAAAGAAAATAAAAATTAAAGAAAAAACTCAGTGACCCCTCTGGGCATATGGGATAAAAGTATCACTGGTCTAGAATAAGTTCATGATTCTGTAGGAGGCATTATATTCAATTCTAAGATAAGAGAATAGTATTGTGTGGCTAAATTGTATCTTCTGAGCTGCTAACATGCCCCTGTCCTTTCACCCCAAGACCTCATTGGCCTATGACTCTGTATTTGTGACTCTGTCTTTGGAAACTATGTACCTTTATAGTGTTCTATTTCTGCCCCTTTGGTCCAGTCTGAAGACATTTCTGCTGGTATGAAATTCTCAAAACCTTGTCAGGCTTCCCATGTAATGTACTGGTATCCAAGCCATCTGACTCTGTGTATTTTTCCTATGTAATGTATACCTGGCTTTTGCTAAGATGCTTGACTGACTCTTGATTGTCTAGCCTCATTTTTTACCTTGTTTTCAGAGTGCACTCTCTAGATGAGCAGAGAATTCGCCAAGACATCAATTAATGGTTCCTTTTTGCTCACTGTTTTCTTGATTTGCCTTCTACATTTTACTTTAAGCATCAAGAGGATTCCAGGCCAGGCCCTTTCACACTTTAATTAGTAATATGAGTAATAAGCATCCCAGGTAATTACTTTTGCCTTCTAAAGAAACTCAGCTGTCAATACAATTCAAAGTTTTCTGCCACTTGATTATAACAGAGATTTCTCAAAGATGTCCAATAACTTGTATTTTATTTCCTTCCAAGGTCCCACCAGAAATACCTTTAGTGCTCACATTTTATAACCATGTGTTCCATCAAGTCAAGGTGGTTTTTTTGTTTTGTTTTGTTTTGGTTTGGTTTTGGTTTTTTGAGACAGGGTTTCTCTGTGTAGCCCTGGCTGTCCTGGAACTCACTCTGTAAACCAGGCTGGCCTCGAACTCAGAAATCCGCCTGCCTCTGCCTCCCAAGTGCTGGGATTAAAGGCATGCGCCACCACTTGTTTTGGTTTTTTTATTGAGGACCTTAAATCTCTTCCAGCTCCTTCTCTTAACTTAATTCTAGGATTAAGTCCTCATTTTTAACTGTTTGTTAGAGCAGCATCCCATTTTAGGTACAAAGATCAGTATTAGTTTCCTAGGGCTGCTAGAGCAAATACACAGGCCTGTCTACAGCTTGATGTCACACATCAGCTCTGTAGCATGATATGCTCTAGAGCTGTTACTGAGTATAGCAGCCCTAGGAAAGGCAAATGGGAGTGTTGTCTGGGGCACTGTGCTCATTAGTGAAAGGTGGTGAGCACCACATAGCTGCGCGTTTAGAGGGCTTTCAGCCTTCCAAGTCCTAGGATGATGGGCAGGTGCCACTGTGCCTGGCTCCTTTGTCTATCTTCATGAAGACCTATTGTTTTTGTACTTTAAAAAAAATTCTTTTTGGTACTAACATTAATGTTGAAGATCTCAGACTACTATATAAAAATTTTGCATTAAGAAGATTTATCTGTGGCACTACTGGTGAGAGGAAGCTCTAGTAATATGAAATGCTGGTTGCCAGGACTGTCATTTCAATTTATCTTACTTGCATTGGGCACATTAATAAATTGCCACTGTGGTAATATGAAAGTAATGAACCTTCTAGAGGCCAGCTGGGGCACAGAGCACTAACAGGGCCTTCAGGGCAACTGCCATTATGCACGATTTAGTCAAAAGGTGTAAGGTTTCTGTTTTATTTCCTTTGAAACATATACTTTGCAAAATCCAAATACTGTTTTAGTGCTATGTGCTTTCTAACTCGATAAGAGTGTACTTTAATTTTACTTAGTTTTAAATTTTATTTTAAAAATGTAACTTGTGTGTATGTATGTATGAGAGAGAATTATAATGTGATTTAAATGTTTTAAGTATGAGCCAGCCATAAATGTCGTATAAAAGAGGAATTGTTTACCCAAGGAAAAGAGTCAAGAAGGCTGAAAGAGAGCGCTTTCACTGATTTTTGAGTTAAACTGTAAAGAATGAGTTGTGAGTCAGCAAGCCGTGTTTGGTGGGTAGCAGATGGGTCAAAGTGTTCTGAATCTTGTAGGACAACGTGGAGGAAGAAAGGAAAGAGAAGAAGAACTGGAGAAGTGTCCTGAAGCAAATATTAACTAACACAAGCAAGTTAATATGTCAGTCAGATGGCTGGAAATTAGGAAGTATTTTGAGACTGTATGAAATCTTTATATAGTTGGATTTTGTAAAATGATTTTATTATCCTTATTATTTAAAGGGCCTCTCAAGTATAGCTGAGATAGTAACTTTGTTAGATGCCTTTCAACAATAAGTGACAAAGGAGCTGTAGAGACAGCCCAGCCACCCAAGGGTTTTGATCTCCAATTTGGCTGAGCTTATATTAATTGATATCTGAATAATTTGGTTAAGTTATTCTAAGCCTCAGATGTGTCTGTGTTTGTAGGCAGGTACAGATGTGCATATTTATGTAGTTGAGATAATATCACCTAACTTTTAAGCTTTTGAGAGGAATAGTCATTCTTTATAAAACATGCTTTCAAGCAAGTGTCCATTCTCTCCTTCAACCTCTGCTGTAGCCTGAAGACCCTTGCACTATTGATGTCCTACATTAAGCTTTACGGTTGCAGCTTCAGTTAAAAAAAAAAAAAAAAACCCAAAAAACTATTTTTAATGTATACAATGTAAGGGAGAAAACCGTCTTCTCCTTATCGTAGGTTCACTGCATATCTCCACATAATGAAAGACATTAACAGGAGAAAAACACTCATTTAACTCATATAATTTTTACCAGGACATCTGAGCCTTTGTAAGGACATGATATTCAATGGTTTGTGTATTTTTATGCCAGGTTTGATGAAGTAGTCAGGGAGAGAGAAAATTAAGCAAAGGGGATGAAGTATAACGGTCATAACTTAGGGGCTTCAGCAACTAGAGCCGGACAGACAGTCTGCTCAGATTTCCCAGCATCTGTGCCTTTGGTTACTTTCCTCCTGGTGTAGGAGGTAACTTTTACTGCAAAGGACCTGGGACTCGTGTGGAGGGAAAGTGAGAAAACCTTCCTCAGTTTTTATGACCAGCTCTGAGGAAGAGAATGGGGATGTTGGAGTGGCTTCTGCTGCTTTCTCCTATTCTTTCACCTTACAGTAACTTTTAGAGCCAGGTGGTGGTTGCACACACCTTTAATCCCAGTACTCAGAAGGCAGAAGCAGGAGGATCTCGTGAGTTCAAGGCCAGGCTTATTTACAGAGCTAGTTCTAGGACAGCCAGAGCTACACAAAGAAACCCTGTCTCAAAAAACAAAAACAAAAAGAACTTTTTTGGAGTCTTGGTACTGCAATGATTGTACTTTCTGTAGAACACTTTTAGCTGGTCTTTTGGGGATGTCTCACTTAGAGTGGGCATTTTAAATTCTAGTCTTTGCCTTTCCCCCATTAAAGAACTTTTAAAATGAATAAAAACAGCACTGTACAATTTGGACCTAGTAGCCTCAAGTCCAACTCTGCAGCTGTAACTTTCATGCGCAGAGTGGGGTGTTTGCATGGAGGTTGGACTCTTAGTTCTTCCCATCCTCTCTCAGAAAAATTAGACCTTTTAGTGTATCCAAGCCATAAGCAGGTTTTGTGGGTTGTTTGGTTATTTGTTCACTGTGTTTGTTCAGAGAGTTGCTCAGCTTTGAATGATTTTCCCCAGAAAGCTCTGCTTATGTTTTATATTAAAAATTCTTTCAAATTTCTGGTTCTTTGGCGACACTCTTCTCTATTTCCCTTGCTATAAGTAGCTAGATGGTGTATTTTAAAAATCTTTTGTTATTTGAATGCATGCCTTTTAAATGGCTTTTAGTCAGCTAGAATTTGCCTTTGTGTCAATAAGTTGTGCAAAGTGTATTCAGAAGTCTTTGTAAAGCTGAATTATAATCATTATGTTACTCAATCCCTTCTACCATGAAGATACCTTTAAACAATGATCCTATCAAGTTACAATGACTTACAGATAAATATTAAAGTGTTCAGCTTATTTTTGTTTAATTATAGGAGGTTTTCTGTTGCAGTAATTAGCTAAACCACTTTGTGCTACCGACAAGTAACACTTGCGCACCTGCCTAAGAGTTATCTGGATTCTCGAAAGAAAGACACACACACACACACACACACACACACACACACACACACACACACACACACACACACGTTAACTTTAATATGCCTTGACTAGCTCTAAGACTGGGCATTTCTAGTCCTCCCCACGTCTAGTACCCATTTCCCTCCAGTACTCCTGGTTTAAAGCCTTCTAATTCTATATTTTATCTTTGTTACCCTGGCTCCTTTTGGGCGGCCTCCTAGTCTTTGCTGCCCAAGTTGCTCTTGGGCAGCCCTTCCAGGGTCTGCATTCCTTTTCACCTACATTTCAGATGAGTTTTCTTCTGCAGCTCTAAATCTGATATGTCTCTCCGAATCATGGTGACTCTCTTCTTCCTCCCTTCCAGTTCCTAGCCTGTGCAAATCTAAAAGTTCGGCCTCTCTCTCAGCACAGCCATTGGCAGTTGGCTCTTTATTGGTTAATCAAAAACCAATTGGGGACAAGGACCTTCAGTATTTGGACACATACCCGATTTTGGGATCCAGATTAATTCAAAGCATTAGAACTAATCTTCAGCAGTTTTCATTAATTATTCTTCTCTCAGAAATCTATTCATGGGTTCTAATTACAAATCCTTCCAAGAAAAAATTTAAAAATTCAATTATGACTACTGTGTTCTTTCTTATCTGATTTAAAAAAAATTTGTACTATTTTTTCCCAGTTATTAGAGTACTTTTATTTAACTCATAAATACTGTTCCTCTGTGCTAGGTATATTCTAGGTGTTGAGATCTAGGGTTGAATAACAAAGACAAGGCCATGTTGGAAGAGATTTATAAATAGATGTAGAAAATATTTAATGGTGCTAATTATTATGTAGCTAACTAAAGAATAATATAATAGAAGATTTGAATGACAACTTTTGAGTGAGAGGTTAGGGAAGTTTTCTCTGCGGAGCTAACATTTAAAGTGAGGACTGGAAAAATAAAAAGTTAGCCAAGGGACTAGAAGGATGCAACATTCCAGTAATGCAGAGATTCTTGACTTCTCAATAGAGGCTGGAGCATGGAGTGAATGGTGAGAGCTAGGGGATAGAAAGGCAAGGTAGCTCGGGGCCAGATCACATTGTATTGTGTAGGCCATGGGAAGGTACTTTCAGCCTTTGAAAGATTTTAAATGAGAGTGATATGATCGAATTTATATTAATATATAATCCAGACAGGATTCTATGCAATGGTCAATACTGAGAACCTCTCAAATGCAAAAGATTGTATTTTCTGCTAAGTAAAATCAAGTATTCTGGTTTCATTGAGAAACCTTTGAGGTGAGAAATTTAACCAAATTCTATTGCTTTTAAGTAAATGCACCATTACCTAAATGTGTAAACTTAAAACAAATTTTCAGACCTTCCTTTTTTTTTTTTTTTTTTTTTTTTTTTTGGTTTTTCGAGACAGGGTTTCTCTGTATAGCCCTGGCTGTCCTGGAACTCACTCTGTAGACCAGGCTGGCCTCGAACTCAGAAATCCACCTGCCTCTGCCTCCCGAGTGCTGGGATTAAAGGCGTGCACCACCACTGCCTGGCTCAGACCTTCTTTTGCAATGACCTCATCACTACTGTCAAAATAATAGCTCTTGCCTTATAGAATAGAGATAATTGAACATTTTTATACATGTGAAATGTTTAGAGAAAATTTAGTACATGATAAACCCTTATTAGATGCCTATTAATAATATTTATCCTTTCAAGCTTGAGTGTGTTTTGTAAACTTAATAACTTTAATTAGAAACTAACCTTCATTTAGGTTCTTGGAAAAATTCTGAGTATGTTTTGAACAACTCGCTTATATGAGATGCTTTTTCAATTATAACCTTAAAAAACAAAATATAGATTCATGATTTTCTGATGAAAAATTCTTATTTAAATTGATACAAATTACAACCGCATACCAAATTTTGAAGACTTATTATGAAAAAGAATGAGTTTCTATTAATGATTCTTATGTTTACTTTAAGTATTTATTTATGGCTTGCTGTAGTAGTGCACACTTTTAATCCAAGCACTTGAGAGGTAGAGGCAGGCTGATCTCTCTTGAGTTTAAGGCCAGCCTGGTCTACAGAGTGAGTTCTAGGACAGCCAAGGCTACACAGTAAAACCCTGTCTTAAAATTTTTTTAAAAAATAAAAATAGGGCTGGAAGGATGGCTCAGCAGTTAAGAGCACTGACTGCTTTTCCAGAGGTCCTGGGTTCAATTCCCAGCAACCACATGCTGGCTCACAACCATCCCTAATGGGATCTGATGCCCTGTTTTGGTGCATCTGAAGACAGCTATAGTGTACTCATATACATAAAATAAATAATTTTTATGTATGTGTATGTGTGCCAGTGTGAGTTCAGGTGCATCACGTGTGATGGTGCACAGAGGTCAGAAGAGGGAACCAGATCCTGGAATTACAGGTGGTTTTATGCCACCATATGGGTTCTGGGAGCTCTTAACCACTGAGCCACCTCTCCAGCCCCATTTTGGCTCCTGTACTTCAGTGTCATATTTAAAAATCACTAATAAATTAAATGTACTAAAGACTTTTCCTTATATTTTCTTCTAACAATTTTACATTTTAGCTCTTAATGAATTTTGAGTAATTTGTGTGTGTGTGTGTGTGTGTGTGTGTGTGTGTGTGTGTGTGTGTGTGTGTGTGACACATAGGTTCAGTTTTGCTCTATGATATTAATTAAAAATATTCTTTTTAAATATTCTTTTAGCTGCTTGGGATTTTTTAAAAGATTTCATATATATTAAAAATCAATATGTATTTATTTCTGAGAATTTCATATTTGCATATTCATAACTCACTTCTATCCTCCACTACATACATTTTGGAGACTGTTTGTGTGTGTGTGTGTGTGTGTAAGTGTGTGAAAAGGCCAGAGATAGACACTGGGTGTCTTCCTCAGTTGCTCTCCACCTTGTTTTTTGGGACAGGCTCTCTCACCTACTGAGCCTGGGGCTCACAACTGAGCCAGACTGGCTGGCTAGCGAGTCCCGGAGATCCCTTAGTTTCTGTCTCCCCAGCATTGGGATAACAGGCACGTGCCAGTGCACCTGGATTTTTTATGGGTTCTAGGCTTTGAACTCAGATTTTCATGTCTTCATGACAAACATTTTACTGAGTCATCTCTCTAGCACTTCCATGTAAATTTTAAGACCAATTTCCCTAGCTGTAAAAAAGAAAGATTGAGGTTTTCATAGGAATTTCATTTTGACTCTGTATATTGCTTTGGGTAGTATCATAATCCTAACAATACTAGTATTAGAATTCACGAACACAGGTTGCATTTTTATTAATTGATTTTATTTATTACCTTTAATATTTCAGAACTGTTTGATAATTTTCAGTATACAAGACTTTCATTTCTTTGGTTAAAAAATTTATGCCTTCCTATACTCGAAGGATAAACAGGCTGAGAAAGAAATAAGGGAAATGACACCCTTCACAATTGTCACAAACAATATAAAGTACCCATCCTAGTGTGACTCTAACCAAACAAGTGAAAGATCGGTATGACAAGAACTTCAAGTCTCTGAAGAAAGCAATCGAAGAAGACCTCAGAAGATGGAAAGATCTTCCATGCTCATGGATTGGAAGGATTAATATAGTAAAAATGGCCATCCTGCCAAAAGCAATCTACAGATTCAATGCAATCCCCATCAAAATTCCAACTCAATTCCTCATAGACTTAGAAAGAGCAATTCTCAAATTCATTTGAAATAACAAAAAACCCAGGATAGCAAAAACTATTCTCAACAACAAAAGAACTTCGGGGGGAATCAGCATCCCTGACCTCAAGCTGTACTACAGAGCAGTAGTGATAAAAACTGCATGGTGTTGGTACAGAGACAGGCAGGTAGATCAATGAAATAGAACTGAAGACCCAGAAATGAACCCACACACCTACGGTCACTTGATTTTCGACAAAGGAACTAAAACCACTCAGTGGAAAAAAGACAGCATTTTCAACAAATGGTGCTGGTTCAACTGGCGGTCTACATGTAGAAGAATGAGAATTGAACCACTCCTTTCTCCCTATACAAAGCTCAATTCCATGTGGATCAAGGACCTCCAAATAAAACCAGATACAGTGAATCTAATAAAAGAGAAAGTGGGGGAAAGTCTCAAACACCTGGGTACAGGGGAAGAGTTCCTGAATAGAACACCAATTGCTTATGCTCTAAGATCAAGAATCAACAAATGGGACCTCATGAAATTGCAAAGCTTCTGTAAGGCAAAGGACACTGTCAATAGGACAAAACAGCAACCAACAGATTGGGAAAAGATCTTTACCAATCCTACGTCCAATAGAGGGCTAATATCTAATATATACAAAGGACTCAAGAAGTTAGACTCCAGAGAACCAAATAACCCTATCAAAAATTGGGGAACAGAGCTAAACAGAGAATTCTCAACTGAGGAAATTTGTAGGGCTGAGAAGCACCTAAAAGAAATGCTCAACATCCCTAGTCATCAGGGAAATGCAAATCAAAACAAGTCTGAGATTCCATCTCACACCAGTCAAAATGGCTAAGATCAAAAACTCAGGTGACTGCAGATGCTGGCGAGGATGTGGAGAAAGAGGAACACTCTTCCATTGCTGGTGGGATTGCAAGCTGGTACAATCACTCTGGAAATCAGTTTGGCGGACCCTCAGAAAGATGGACATAATACTACCTGAGGACCCAGCTATACCTCTCCTGCGCATACATCCAGAAGGTGCTCCAACACCTAATAAAGATACATGCTCCACTATGTTCATAGCAGCCATATTTATAATAGCCAGAAGCTGGAAACAACCTAGATGTCCCTCATCAGAGGAATGGATACAGAAAATGTGGTACATTTACACAATGGAGTACTACTTAGCTATTAAAAACAATGGCTTCATAAAATTCGTAGGCAAATGGATGGAACTTGAAAATATCATCCTGAGCAAGGTAACTCAGTCACAAAAGAACGCACATGGTATGTACTCACTGATAAGTGGATATTAGCCCAAAAGTTCGGAATACCCAAGTTTCACTTTACAGTAACCGCTGGACTGAGCGTGAGGTCCCAGATGGAGGAGTTAGAGAAGGGACTGAAGGAGCTGAGGGAGTTTGCAGCCCCATGGAGGGAGCAACAGTGTCAACTGGCCTGACAACCCCCCCCCCCCCGGTGCTCCTGGAGACTGGACCACCAACCAAAGAATACACATGGAGAGACCCATGGTTCAGACCACATATGTGGAGGGGAGGGCCTTCTTGGCCATCAGGGGGAGGAGAGGCCCTTGGGCCTGAGGGTGTTAGAGGCCCCAGTATAGAGGAATGCCAAGATGGGAAGATGGGAGTGGGCGGGCGGGTGGGTGGGTGGGGGAATACCCTTATAGAGGCAGGGGGAGGGAGCAGGGGGTAGGGGGTTTCCAAAGTGGAGACCTGGAAAGGGAGAAACATTTGAAATGTAAATAAAGTATCAAAAAATAAAAATTAAAAAAAAAAAAACAAAAACCTCACACGTTGGGCTGAAGAGATGGCTCAGGGGTTAAGAGCACTGACTTCTCTTCCAGAAGGCCTGAGTTCTAGAAGCACCCACATGGCAGCTCACAACTGTCTTTAACTGCAGTTCCATATAATCTGGCACTCTCTTGCAGACATGCAGGTAGAACACCAGTGTACATAAAAATAAATACATTTTAAAAAAGATTCCTATATATTTTATTTTTCATATTATTTTAATCTCCTTTTCAGATCATCCATCATTTACATCCTGCAACTATGCTGAGTTTATTAGTTCTAGTAACTCTTTCATGTGTCCATGTGTGTGTGTGTGTGTGTGTGTGTGTGTGTGTGTGTGTGTGTATTTATTAAGGTTTACTAAATTACTCTATCAGCTGCAAAGATTGTTTTGCTGCTTCCTTTCAAATCTGGATGCCTTTAATTATTTTTTCAAACCTAATTGCTCTGGATAGACTTGAGCATAGTCAGCCCTTATTGTGGGCTCCACATAGGAGTACTCTGTACCTGTTATACCCAGCCAGTCATAGATTAAAATTTTTTTTAAAGCATACCTGTACTGATGTGATATATGAACTTTTTATCTTATTTCCTAAGTAGTAACAACTATTTACATCACATTCATATTATTATGCATATATATAGGTATAAGCAATTTAGAGATGGCTTATGGGAGATGTCCTTTTCCTAATTTATTTTATCTTACTTATTTCCATTTCAAATGTTATCCCCTTTCCCGGTTTCCCCTCTGCAAACCCCCTATCCCATCCCCCCTTACCCTGCTTCTATGAGGGTGCTCCCCCACCCACATACCCACTCCCACCTCACCACCCTAGCATTCCTCTACCCTGGGGCATCAAGCCTCCACAGTATTGTATTGGTCAGGATCTGGCAGAGCCTCTCAGGAGACAGCTGAATCAGGCTCCTGTCAGCAAGCACTTCTTGGCATCCACAATAGTGTCTGGGTTTGGTGTCTGCATGTGGGATGGATCCCCAGGTGGGGCAGTCTCTGAGTGGCCTTTCCTTCAGTCTCTGCTCCACTCTTTGTCCCTGTATTTCCTTTAGAAAGGGGCAATTCTGGGTTAAAATTTTGGAGATGGGTTGATGGCCCCCATCCCTCAACTGGAGGGGCCATGCCTAACCTCTAGATACGGTCTTGACAGGCTCTCCCTCCCCTTTGTGGGGTATTTCAGCAATGTCATCCCCCTGGGGGATGACCCTGGGGTCCTGGGAGGCTCTTGCTTCCCTGGCATCTGGGACTTTCTGGTGGCTACCTCCAGTTCCCCATCACTCGTTCCCACACACCTCTGTTCCATTTCCTGACCCTCTGTACATCTCCCCCATCTCTTCCCATACTTGATTCTTCCCCTCTTTTCCCCCTCCCCCTCTTCTCTTCCTCCCAAGTCCCTCTCACCCTCTACTTCCCTTGATTATTTTGTTCCCCCTTCTAAGTAGGACTGAAGCATCCACTCTTTGGTCTTCCTTCCTCTTGAGCTTCATGTGGTCCGTGAATTGTATCGTGGGTATTCCAAGCTCTTTGTCTAATACCCACTTATCAGTGAGTAAATACCATGTGTGGTCTTTCCTGACTGAGTTATGTCACTCAGGATGATATTTTCTAGATCCATCTGTTTGCCTGTGAATTTCATGAAGTCATTGTTTTAATAGCTGAGTAGTATTCCATTGTGTAAATGTACCACATTTTCTGTATCCATTCCTCTGCTGAGGGACATCTGGGTTGTTTCCAGCTTCTGGCTATTATAAACATGACTGCTATGAACATAGTGGAGCGTGTGTCCTTATTACATGTTGGAGCATCTTCTGGGTATATGCCCAGGAGTGGTATAGCTGGGTCCTCAGGCAATACTGTCTCCAATTTTCTGAGGGTCCTTTTCCTAATTTTAAGGAAAAAGTTTTCATTTTTTTTATTGTTTATGCTATTAGCTATGAGTTTTTCATATGTGATGTTTATTATGTTAAGGTTATTTGTCAAGTGTTTTATTATGAAAGTGTTAAATTTTGTCAAATGCTTTTTTAACATTAATTGAGATTTTTATTCAAATTTTTGCCTTTTTAAAATCTTTTTCTGTTTATGGTATACATTGCATTGTTTGGTTTTCATATGGTGAATCATCTTTGCATTCTCGAAATAATTTTTTCTGATATTTGTATGTAATAATCCTCAGACCATGTGACTGAATTTTGTTTGCTAGTGTTTTATTGATGATTTTTCTATTAATAGGTATATGATCTGTTATCTGTTTTTGAATTAAAATATTAGAACATAACCATCCCATTAATTTTTTTGTTTTTTTACTGTGAATGATACTTTATTCAGTCATTTTCTTTACAACTGTAACTCTGGGAATTCAAAATTAACATCCTTGTCTGTGAGCTTCTTGTACACACCAGAAAAGGTTTCGACCTTATGCTCTACATTGTCCTGCTGTGCTTTGTCTAAATGAACTTTCATGAGCCAGCTGCCATCCGGTTTCACACGGATCCTTTTACCAATAATTTCACTTGGGAAAACCAAGTCCTCAAGGGTGGCATTGTGCACTGCTGTCAGGGTGCGGCTTCTGGGGTGCTTTTGCTTATTTTTTATTCAGCTTTTCCTGCTTGGTTTGGGCAGAATCCTCCTCTGAGCAATAAAGATTACATGCTTCCCCCAGTTCAAGAACTAGCCAGACTTGGATTTTCTGGAAAGATTTCCGCTGAGGAACTGGTACAAAAATTATGATAGCTTTCCGACCACCACCGACTTCAGTTTCCTTGGCCGCAGTGATGGTGATGTTGAGCTGCGCCTTGAGATCTGAGTTCATCTCCAGCTTGAGCAGTGCCTGAGATGCCAGACTTGAACTCATCTGGCTTCTCGCCATTGGGCTTCACAATCTTGGCACTAGAGCTGAACATGGCTTCGTCCTTATGAAGTGCTGGCTTAGAAAGAGACACAAGATTCCCCAACATATAACAAGGACACATGCTCCACTATGTTCATAGCAGCCGTATTTATAATAGCCAGAAGTTGGAAAGAATCCAGATGTCCTCCGACAGAGGAATGGATACAGAAAATGTGGTACTTTACACAATGGAGTACTATTCAGCTATTAAAAATGATGAATTCATGAAATTCTTAACCAAATTGTTGGAACAAGAAAATATCATCCTGAGTGAGGTAACCCAATCACAAAAGAACACACATGGTATGCACTCACTGATAAGTGGATATTAGCCCCAAAGCTCCGAATACTCAATATACAATTCACAGATCACATGAAGCTCAAGAAGAAGGAAGACCAAAGTGTGGGTGCTTCTTCCCTTCTTAGAAAAAGGAAGAAAATACTCATGGGAGCAAATATGGAGACAAAATGTAGAGCAGAGACTGAAGGAAAAGCCATCCAGAGTCTGTCCCACCTGGGGATTCATCCCATATACAGTCACCAAACCCAGACACTATTGTGGATGCCAAGAAGTGCTTGCTGAAAGGAGCCTGATATAGCTGTCTCCTGAGAGGCCCTGCCAGAGCCTTACAAATACAGAGGGAGATGCTTGCAGCCAACCATTCGTCTGAGCGAGTGGTCCCCAAAGGAGGAGTTAAAGAAAGGACTGAAGGAACTGAAGGGGTTTGCAACCCCATAGGAAGAACAACAATATCAACCAACCAGAACCCCCAGAGCTCCCAGGGACTAAGCCACCAACCAAGAAGTACACATGGAGGGACTCAGGGCTCCAGCTGCATATGTAGCAGAGGATGGCCTTGTCAGGCACCAATGGGAGAAGAGGTCTTTGGTCCTATGAAGGCTCAATAGATGCCCCAGTGTAGAGGAATTGAGGGTGGGAGGCGAGAATGGGTGGGTGGGAGAACACCCTCAAAGAAGCAGGGGGAGGGTAGAGGTATAGGAGGTTTCTGGGAGGGGGTAAAACAGGAAAGGGGATAACATTTGAAATGTAAATAAAGAAAATATCCAATAAAAAAACAAAGAAAAAAAAAGAGAGAGACAGCTCTGGCGAGAACAGCTCATACCCGGGTGGTGGAAGAACCCATTAGTTTTTGTGCTACTTGTGGCTACTTTCATACTACAGTAGAAGAACTGAAATGTTTCAGCAGATACTACATGGCTCATCAAACTAAAAATATTAACATTCTTAAAAGTTTTTAAAATTTATGTATATGCATATTTTGCTGGCATATTAGAGCACCACGTGTGGGCAGTGCCCTTGAAGACCAGAAGAGGACTTCAGGTCCCTGGAATTGGTGTTCCAGAAGGTTGGGAACAAACCTAGGGTCTCTGCAAAAGCAGCCAGTGTTCTTGACCACTGAGCCATTTCTCCAGATCCCACTAACATTTTATAGGAAAGCTTTGTCACTGTCTCAACTGCTTCTACTCTGACAAGACTCTTCCGGTTTTCATGTTGATTTGGCATAGATACATTGTTAAATTGAACAGTCCTGGCCATTGAAAATTTTAGGATGGTTGGCTTTTTTAAAAAAATTACTATCCTAGTTTCCTGTTATTATTGTGGGCAAACATAATTTTATTCATAGTAATCTATTTTTTAACAGAATTAATATTTAGAGTCTGTAAAATTAAGGGAAGAATCCTAGAAACTGGAATTCTAACCAACGTGCTGCCCTTGGGAAGGTCTGTCTGCATACCCAGTCTGATGACTTCCTGTGACTAGAAACCGAATGTCACCAAAAGTCTCTTTTAATTTACATTACTTCACTTATCTATTTTCTCTCTATATATGTTTACTTCCAGATTCTTCACAGCTTTTTAAGGAAAAATGATTTCCTATTTGGTTTAGCTGATGGTGCTATGCAAAACTAGATCCTTGAAAAGGTCAGAGTCTGTATGCATAGTATGAATATAGACTTACCCTCTGTTTAGCTGTGTATGAATGTTTTGTGTTACAGAAACATACTGAATAAAGAAAATTACCCCTTCTTGCCAGCTCATTCTATAGCTTTCGCATAGCCTGTGGACAAACTACATGGCTCTTTG
Source organism: Uromys caudimaculatus (assembly GCA_028551405.1). Taxonomy (NCBI): domain Eukaryota; kingdom Metazoa; phylum Chordata; class Mammalia; order Rodentia; family Muridae; genus Uromys; species Uromys caudimaculatus. The sequence continues at coordinate 110,221,723 of CM052702.1, forward strand.
TAGTTTGAAAAGCACTTTCCACATAATTATCTCCTATAGTCTTCATACTTTATCCTTCATACATAATTTCATAAAGTGTACAATTTCATTGTATTTGTTAACCCTGTGTTGTGACAGTTGTGGGTTAAGAGACTTTCTTAGAATCTTACAACTCTTAGTTGCAAGGCTTCACCACAGATAGTTTTGCCTCTAAATTTTACCATTCCCAATACTTTGCAAATCATAATCAACATGATTATGTAAATATTTTTCCAGCTTAATAGACATTAGAAAATGTGCAGATAAAACCTATAAAAAGCATTAGAACTTTTATAGTTGTAAGATATCACCAACAAATCAAATAGAAACAGAGAATGCCTGATTAAAGAAAAAACACAATTGGGCTGGAGAGATGGCTCAGTGATTAAGAACACTGACTGTTCTTCCAGAGGTCCTGAGTTCAATTCCCAGTAACCATATGGTGGTTCACAACCATCTGTAATGGAATATGATACCCTCTTCTAGTGTGTCTGAAGACAGCTACAGTGTAATATACATATATAATAAATAAATCTTTAAAAAAAGATTGAAAGAGCTTCCATTTAAAAAAATAACACAATCTATAGGATGATATTGAAATCCTCTATAAATAGCATCTTAGTATTTGATGCAAATTAATCTGTTGATGTCTCCAAGATACACTTCATTTCTTAATAAAAATACTTAGTTCTTCAGTTCTATGCATACTATGTAAAGCAAAATAGGTTCACATTCTCCACTACTTTTTTTTTCTAAAAAAAAAAAAAAAAAATACTGTGTACCAAAATATACTGTGGTAGATAAAAGGGTATACAATTGAGCTGTGTCCTGCTGCTATTACTCCTGAGACTCACAAGACTAAAGGGACCTAAGATAAAGTATGTAAAATGCCACTAAATGAGAGATAAATAAGCAGGAAGCAAGATGCTGCTGCTGTGTTCTCTGCCCTCATGTCACATTTCAGTAAGCCCTCTGAGAGAGCTGGTATTGTGTGTGTACATATATAATATGTATAAGTAAATGTACATAAATGTTCTTCTCAGTATCCTCAAAAAATTGATTGTGAGTTGAAAATCATTAGTCAAAAATATATTTAAGTACATCTGGCCTACCAAACATATAGTTTAGCCTAGCCTACTTTAGATACACATAGAACACTTTACATTTAACCAATAGTTGAACAAAGCCATCTAACGTAAAACCTAAATTGTAATTGGGTTATCTGTTAAACACTATACTGTGAGTGAAAGAATGGCTACATTGGGTACTGGGGTGGTTTGAGTGAGAATGGCTCCATAGGCTCAATTATTTGATACTTGGTCCCAGTTGGCAGAAATATGTGGGAAGGGTTCAGAGGTGTGGTCTTGTTAGAGGAAGTGTGTCACTGGGGGCGGGTTTTGAGTGTCTCCGCCTCCTAACTGTATCTTAAGATTGGAGCTCTCAGCTATTGCTCCAGTGCCATGCTTGCTTGCCTGCTGCTAAGTTTCTCACTGTGATGGTTATGGATTCTAATTCTCTGAAACTGGAAGCTCCAAATAAATTCTTTCTTCTATAACTCGGGTCATGATGTTTTGCCAAAGTAACAGAAAGTAACTAAGATAAGTACCCTTTGCATTATTGTAAAACTGAAAAGTCTTAAGTTAACCCACAATAAATCACAAATCTATACACATATGTGTATAACTTCAAGTTGTACAGAATTGCTTATAGTTAAAACCAAGACTTAGATTTAGAGTATCAGATTTGGAAAGGGCTTTAAAAGATAGAAGTTTAGTCCCTTTTGAAGTGGGAACCTAAGGATTCTTTGGAAAGTCAGTTGTGTTAGATGGTGTTTTGCTGGGGCAAACATGTGAAGGAGTGTTTTGCTGAAGCGGACACAAGTGAAAGGATATTCTGCTAAAGCAAGCATGTGAAAGGACACACGATGAAGGATTCCTTGCTAATGACAACATGCGTATTGGTCCGAATTACATTGAGTAGTTGAGCTCCATTTATACGGACACCATAGAGAGAAACCAAAAAACTTCTGGTGGTATGCTGTGGCTTCTTCAGGCTGATTGGTAGAGTGATGTCAGCTGAGACAGACTCACCTGCTGAGGCAAGACACGAGTTAAGGCAAGACCAGCGGAGGACACTTGATGTTTGGAGGAGTAGGACCCAATGGACTGTGATGGAGGCTTGGCTGAACTTGGCTTGGTTGCATATCTAAATTCTTCTAGGTCTCCTGTCTTCACTGATCTTCAGTTTGCTGAGAGAGTTACCGCTAAGAACTGCTCCTGACGTTCCTGTTGGCCCTGGTCCTCCTTCTGGCTCCTGTGGATTTGGCTGAGGCCTGGCTAGTCCTGCTAGGTCTTGCCACCACTGCTGCTATACAGACACTACCAAACTGGACTGCTGGTATATCTGAAGTGTTTGTGAGTAGATCGAGTTGCCACTGCTGACCTGTGAAATGAACTGTTGATTTCCTGACAACACAGATGGGATTTGCTCCAAAGAACCATTTCTAAGGTCTACTTGCTCCATGTCCTTTCTTTCCCACTACCTCTGATGGGTGGTGGACTAGAAGGGAGGTTAAAGCAGTTAAGAACCATCATTAAAAGTAGACTTTGTAAAAATTATAAAGTCACACCCTCTTGTTTCTAATGATTTAAAATCTTGACCAAGAGATTATCTGACTTCTGCTTCAGAACCCTCTGTAATGCCAGATCCATCCATTCCTTTACAGCGAGCTTATCTCAGTTTTGGATACCTTTGAATGCCAAAATTTCTAAGTAATGTGCTCACATCTTCCTATCTAACTTCCACTCTCTAGTTGGGAGTTTTCCCCCTGGAGTGATTATTGAACAAGAAGAGGAAACCTCATTTCTCCTCTACATAAGAGGCCGCCAGATATTTACAAACAGGTTGTGTATTTCTCCCAAGTCTTTTCCTTCTTAACCATCCGTAGTTTCACACCCAAGGCTGGAGAGATGGCTCAGGGTTAAAAACCACAGGCTGCTTTTCCAGAGGACCCAGATTCTATTTCCAGCACCAACATAGTGGCTCATAAACATCTAAAACTCCAGTTTTAGAGGATCCAATGCCGTATTCTGGCTTCTGTAGATACCATCCATACACACATGTAGTACATGGATGGGTATGCATGTGGCCAAAGCATTTATACACATAATTTAAAAAAAAAAAAACTTCTAAAAAACCTTTCTCTCCTTTTCGCTTTGAAATGAGATTATGTACCTGTAGCACATTCAAGGTTACAGATCTAGATTTGAACTTAAGGGCCTATCTCTGATGTTTTCTGACTGACATAGAGTAGAGCATATGGGACTATCATTTCCTTTATTCCAAATACTAACAAGGTTGAGCTTGGTGATCCTCTAAATCAGAGATATTTCAGAAAATTGACCATTTGAAGTTAGCTTGGACTGCATAGTGAGATTTCATCTCGGCAGACAGAAAGCCAAGTACTAACTGGGGGAGGAGATGGTGATGGTGGAACATTACTTACTTCATGACATCTGTTCCATATTTATATTCCGGGAAATACAACATGGTAATGTTGGAACCACTAAACTTCTGTTCAAGATGCACAAGCCAGAAGCATTCTAAAGAACATCAGCTTCTCTTCTGCTGTGGCTCACGCAGAAGCCATTAGAAAAAGTAAGCATTATATATATTGAAGTCTATTTAGGTACATGCGTAGGACAAAGGACATTATTGCCTCTCAGCATTTCCCTGAGCCCTCTATTGCTAGCTGCATTTAGTTGTTGAAGAAAATGTTGACATTCTCTGGGATTTTTCTCTTTGTATGTATACACAGAGATGCAAGATTTGTTACAAAGCAAGTGGGGGAAATCTGTTCTTGTTTGCTCACATCTGCTATGGAGAGGAAACAGGATCGCCTGATTTGCTGCCCTTCCTTTCCTAGAGCACATCTCAAAGGAATATTAATGTCACTCTTGTCTCCAAATGAAGTATATAAATTCAGAGGCTCTGGAGGCAGACAATGGGCTGGGAGGCACTAAGAATGTCAGCTAATGGAAGTGGCTCACCAGTTGTGTGTCCCACACAGTTCCCTGCCTGTTTCGGACAAGTGTTCTGTTTTCAGCTCTTAGATTTTGAGCTCTGTATGTACTGGCATGGAATTAGGTTTAATCCCAAACCAAAGGGCTTGCCTTCCTGTAGTGGTATGCAGAGATGTGTTTGGTGCATCTTTGTTTTCCAGGTTCATTTTCTAGGGGAGCAGCCCTTCTTTCCTACCCCTTTGGTCTACTTCCTTCCTCACCTCTTTACATTTGTATGTACATTCAAGCCTATTGTCCTTTTATATTTTTCAAACTTTACGAGCATTCGAAACAGGGTACCTATGAACATTCTATAATCTAGCTTTACCTTTTAAAAACTAATTCACTATGCTGCTCTTTTCAGTATCCAGATTGAGGTAATAATAAGCATGTTAAAGCACTCAAAGGTTTCCTTGTGTCATTTTTGTTGTGATAGGACAGCACAGAGACAGGAGATAGTATAGTTAAACATGGAGGAGGACTGGAGTTAAAACTCAGTGGTCAAGAGCACTTACTACTTTTGTAGAGGACCTGAATACTTATATCAGCTCCCGAGGATCCATCACCCTCTTCTGACCTCCACAGGTACCCACACACGTATTCACAGCACAAACACAGACATACTAAATAAAAATAAAAGCCAGGGCTAGAGAGACAGCTCAGTGGTTAAGAGCACATACTATTTATTCTCGGAGAGGGCCCAAGTTTACTTCCCAGAACCCATGTTGGGTGGCTCAGACCTGCCTTGTAATTACAGCTCCAGGGAATATGATGGGTTCTGGTCATTGCAGGTGTTTACACTCATATGAACGTATTCTCTCCCCCCCCCCCCATAATTGAAAATAAACAAATAAATGGGTTAAGTACCACTCCTTATGATAAGGAGATTTTTAAAATAAAAAATTAAAATTAAGGTTTTTTAAAAAGAAGAATATTGTTTGAGTTCAAATGATTTTTCTAATGAAAGAAAGTTAACTCACCTTTTTTGGTATCATTCCCTTAGTAGTAAAAGAAAATAGTAATATTGTGCTACGTGGTAAATTCTCAACAAGACAGTATATATTAGTGAAATGCTTAGTACACTACCTGGCATGTGGCGGGCCCTTTAGTGATAGTGATACAGTGCTAAGAATTAATTAACATATGCGACAGTTTACAGCTGATTTTTCTTTATAGTATCATATACTGAACTTTCCTGCCTTCTGGGGTGGTCAGAGGAATGTTTTATCCCATTTATAAAGAATGTTTCCATATCCCTGTTATTTCAGCCATATGTATTTCTTAAAAATTTTCCAGAAATACATGCAAGTGTAGTGGCACATGAAAATAATCCTAACACTTGGGGGCCTGAGAGAGTGGATTGTGAATTCACGGCAAGCCTGGGCTACATACCAAGTTTGAGGTTATATAGTGAACCTTTATCATAGAGATACATGATCAAACATGTTCATTGGTGTTATATTCATAATACACCGAATTTGGAAACAATTTTTATGGCCCTCAACAAAAGAATGGATAAAGAAAATGTGTTACGTTTATATTGTGAAATGTCACTCCGCCTTTAAAAATAATAAAATCATGAAACTTGTAGGTAAATGGATGAAATTTGAAAAAAGTCATCCCGAGTGAGGTGACCCAGATCCAAAAGGACAATATGATCAGTCCCTACTCAGCCATTATCAGAGAATCTTACTCTTGCAGCATATCAGAATAAATACAGAGACCCACAGCCAGATAGTATGCAGAGATGGAGAGTCCTTTGTGGGATGTCCCCATCAAATCCTATATCTCAAGGCACAGGAAACACTGTGGAAGAGGAGGATGAAAGAAACAACATAAGAGCCAGAGGAGATTGTGCACACCGAGACAACAAGGCCTTCTAAATCACTATAATGGATGCATGTATGAACTCACAGAGACTGAGGCAGCATGCCCAGGAAGAGATTGCCAACAGAAAATGAACTCAGTTACGTTTTTGGAAGTTCTCTGTCTCCCAATGTCATGTCAGGGCTTTTCTTATTTTAATTTCTGTCCTTTAAAAATTTATGGGGGCAAGGGGAACCTCTCTAGAGTCTCAGAGACTTGAGATGTGAGAGGCTTCCAGGACTCAATGGGATTGACCTTAGCCGAAATGACCAACAGTGGGGAGATGGAACCTGAAGAAACCACCTCCAGTAAATAGACAGGGCCCCCAGTGTAGAGATGGAGTCACCAACCCACCTTCAAACTTCTAAACTAGTATTGTTCCTGTCTAAAGGAAATGCAGGGACAAAAATGAAGCAGAGACCGAAGGAAAGGCCACCCAGTGATAGGCCCAACTTGGGGTCATCCATCCCATGGGCAGGCACCAAACCCTGACACTATTACTGATGCTATGCTGTGCTTGCAGACAGGAGCCTAGCATGGATGTTATCTGAGAGGTTCTACCAGCAGCTGACTGAGACAGACACAGCTACTTAGAGCCAACCATTGGAATGAAGTCAGGGACCTCTGTGGGAGAGTTGGGGGAGGGATTGATGCAGCTGAAGGGGATGGCACCCCATAGGAAGACCAACAGTGTCAACTAACCTGGAGCCCTAGGATCTCACAGGGACTAAGTTACCAATCAAAGAACATACACAGGCTGGTCCATGGACCCGAGCACATCTGTAGCAGAGAATTGCCTTGAGTGGCCTCAGTGGGAGAGGATGCTCCTAATCCTACAGATACTTGATGACCCCGGGAAGGGTGACACCTGGGTGGAGGCGGGGAGCTGAGGTAGAGTGGGTGAGGCAGCACACTCTCAGAGGCAGAGGGGTAGGAAAAGGGCTGAGTAACTCTGGGAGGGGGACAGGGAGGGGGGACAGCATTTGGAATATAAATAAAATGAAAATTAAAAAAACTAAACCAAACAAAAAACTTTTTAAAAAATACCAAAATCTTTATATTCTATATATCTGCAATTTCCAATACAGTGGCCACTCCCTATCACTGATTTCATTTTATACTAATTACCACCTTATAAAATCTATCTCCAAATATGTTCAAATTGTGGGGTTAAGGTTTCAAAATGTGTATGGTAGAGTTTACTTCATAATCCTTAGTAGGTTTTTTGTGACTTTTGGATTTTCTGGCTTTATTTGGTTGGAAGCTATGTTTATTTTCAACATTTGCATAGAAACAAATATAAAAACATTTGTATTTATTTGTATGAGTGTAAAGAATTCAGTTGTACCTATTATACTTGCTATAAAGTACCTTCTAATTCTGTGATACTCTAATAGCAAGAAAATAGGTATTAAAATACATTTTTCTTAATAGTGCAGCCCGGTATTAGTACTTAGAGGTCTCACCATGGAATTTTAACCGCCATCCTCTTTCTCCCCATTCCCTTTCTTTACAGATGGAGAGATTAATACACAGAGAAACTAACTTGTCAGAGGTCAGAGCAAGGTATAGGTGGATCCAGGAATAAGTCCCACGCTTCATCACTCCTTGCTTAGTTTTAGTCCATTGACTATGCAGCCTAGTGGTAAGTATTCACTCCTGCTATCTTATCAGTAAGTAGAATTAAGGAGACCTAATAAAGATTGAGTTTAAGAAATTTTTGTTACTAATTAAATTTATTATCCTTTTTGTCTTAGAGTTTTATTGCTGTGAAGAGACACCATGACCAAGGCAGCTCTTATATAAAGGAAAACATTTAGTTGGGGCTGGCTTACAGTTCAGAGGTTTATTTAGTTCATTATCATCATGGAGGAATGCATGGTGACATGCAGGCAGACATGGTGCTGGAGGAGCTGAGAGTCCTATATCTTGATCTGCAGGCAGCAGAAGGAAATTGTAGGACTAGGGATAGCTTGAGCATATATAACCTCAAAGCCCGCTCCCACAGTGACACACTTCCTCCAACAAGGACACACCTACTCAACAAGGCCACACTTCCAATAGTGCTACTCCCTGTGGCCAAGCATTCAAACATATGGTGAGTCTGTGGGTGCCAAGCCCATTCAAACTACCACACTTTTCCATTTAGTTCACTTTTAAATTTGGTGTATGACTCTACATGCATATAGGTTTGTGCAAATGAGTGCAGGTGCCTATAGAACTCAGAAGAGGGCATTGGATCCCCTGAAGCTGGAGTTACAGGAGTTATAGTCATCTGACATGGGCATTGGGAACCAAACTCTGGTCTTCTACAAGAGGAGTAAATGCTCTAATGGCTGAGTCATTTCTCTAGCCCCTTTCCTTTTCTTTTATAATGCCTTTTTATTGTTGTTGTTATTAACATGCATTTTCCAAGTTGGAAAAGGAAATTGGAAGTTTGACTTTTCAAATAGCTAAAACTATTTTCCTGTTTGGCCAGACTAGAGATTATTAATAAAGAATGGGAAAAGAAAGAAACAAAGAAAAGAAAAACCTGAAATTTAATGAATTTCTTGTCTGTGTGAGCACCACAATCTAAGCATTTTTTGTTGTTGGTTTTTGTTGTTGTTTGTTTATTTTTTTAATTTTTGAGACAAGGTTTTACTATGTAGCCCTGGCTGGCCTGTAGCTTGCTGTGTAGACCAGGCTGGCCTCAAACTCATAGATTATTTTGCTTCTGCCTCCTGAGTGCTGGGATTAAAGGGGTACTCCATCATTCCCAGCCCTTCATGCTAGGCACTTTCTTTCTTTCTTTTTATTTAAGTATAATAAAGTATGTAGCCGCCGGGCAGTGGTGGTGCACGCCTTTAATCCCAGCACTCGGGAGGCAGAGACAGGCGGATTTCTGAGTTCGAGGCCAGCCTGGTCTACAGAGTGAGTTCCAGGACAGCCAGGGCTACACGGAGAAACCCTGTCTTGAAAAACCAAAAAAAAAAAAAAAGTATGTAGCCATTGCCTTGCCACACTGAAGCACAGTTGTCCAACTTAGTGTTCTCCAGTAGACCAGTGCAATTGCATATGTAATTTAAATTTTTATATTAAAAAGATAAAAAACAGGGAAAATTAATTTAATAATTATGTAATTTTTATATCTAAAACAGTATTTTGACATGTGACCAACATAAAAGTCTAATAAAAAGGTGTTTAGAATCTATTTAACACATCTTAATTCAGGTCCTAGGCTTATCAGAAATACCTAATTTGTATTTATATTTTTAAAATAATTACAGGCTGGAAAGATGGCTCACCAGTTGGGTGCACTTGCTGTTCTTGCAGAGGACATAGGTTTGGTTCCTGGTAATCACATAGTGGTTCACAACCATCCCTAGGCACACACATTATAAAAACATGCAGGCAAACACTCATGCACATAAAATAAGTAAATCTGAAAAAGAAAAAAAAAAGGATCACAGTTGGAAAAGCAAGTTCACATATCAAGATTTATTCCAAATATATTTAAAATATACATAAAAATTCTTCTCAGTAGCTGCAGTCAGGTTTTTTTTTTTTTTAATTTAATGAAAGTACACAAAACCGTGTACATACTCACCTCTTCAGTGATTACAGCACCTTGCAAGTACCAGTTGTTGATGTGACCAGTGGCTGACAGGTCAGACTGGGCAGCACATGAAGCACTTGGCTTCTTCTCTACTTTCTTCACTTCACTGCTTTACTTTGCTGTCAGGATTCCAGCTCTAAGACTCAACAGAGTATTGACTTTCCGTTACATTCTTAACCTTTCACCCCCTCCTTTATAGAACTGGCTCTTCCCCGTCTTCCTCGAGCCCCATGCTTTGTTTTAATATAATGTCTATAATACTTTAATGTGTGCATTTATGTGTCTTTCCCCCTTTTCTAGACTAAAAAGTAGATGTCTTGTTTTTTTTTCAGTTCTCATTACCTAGCACATGGCTGGGACCTATGTGTTGTCAGTAAATTATCATTCTAAGCATGAATGAGTAGAATTTTAATAAGGAAATAGCAGATAGTTTAGAGATTTATTTTGAAAATACTACATTTGAAATTTAATTTAAATATCAAATTGAATGACATAGAATATGAAGAATATGCACTGGCAAGCAATGGCCAGCCTGCTTTAATCTCACGGAGCTCTGACTCAGAACTCCACAATCTCTCTACCCAGCTCACTAGGTCCCCACTGGTGGATTGCTACCATGCTAGCCCTAAGCTTTAAATCCCCCATGGCCTTAGTGGGGCACATCAGGCAAACCCACACTTTGCCGCTATACCTTTCTCTCTGGAACCCAGATGAGCCATGCGTGGAGGAAAACGCAACACAAACTTAGTTCAGAAACAATGGTAACTCAATCTCTGGGAGTATTAACTAAAACCTAATCTCGTAAGCCTAATTAAATCTAAATCCTCTGGAGGCAAATCCTGACAGATCTGCCATGATACCAGGAAACTCTAGCAGCTACATCTTACCCCTTATGCTGTCCCTGTTCCAAAAGGACCCTCTCTCTCTCTCTCTCTCCTGCTTCCTCTCTTCCTCTGTCCAACCTGCAAGTCCCTCCTACTCACCCAGTGATTGGCTCCTTTATTCACTAGGGGTTTGGTTCACAAGAGGTCACATGAGTATGTAACTCACTCCTTGTCTGAAGCCCCTCCCAGGAGGGCGGAATTAGCATCAAAATACAAGCAACCCCAGGGCTATCCACAACAGAATCAGATGTATGGGATACGACAAAGGATATGGCATAATCTATTCAGATTATTAGATCATAAGCAGGGTGGACACATACTCTTAGACACAAATACATACAAAAATGTATCCATCGCTGTTTTGTCAGTACCCAAATGTTCTTTGGTGCATAATGAAAGAGAATTCAAACGTTTACTAGGATATTAATAGTTTATGTAGTTACTTCTCTTGTCCAGCCTGTACATTCCTTCTCAGCTTGGAAAGTTTTCCAAATCTTTGGTAATAAGTGTTCATCCAACCTTTCTACTTACTTATTTTAAGGTATGACTAACCACAGGGCAAGCCTCATTTCTAAAAATTTCTGATATGTACCTCCTTGCAATGAATATTCTTTAAGATATCTCAAATAAGGGTCTGGGGAAATGGCTCAGCAGTTAAGAGCACTTGCTGCTCCTCCAAAGGACTCGAGTTTGAATCCCAAACCCATGACATGTGACTCTCAGCCACCTGTAACTTTAGATCCAGGGGATCTGATGCCTTTTTCTTTATTAATTTATTTATCTATTTTACATTTCAATCACAGAATGCTCCCCTCCCCACAGTCCCACCCCTAAACTCCCCTCTTCCCATTCTCCCTTTCTCCTCAGAGAAGGGGAGCCCCCCCGATGGGTACCAAACACCCTGGCACATTTGATGCCCTCTTTTGACCTTCATAGGCACCCACATACACATGTGTACAGACACCACACACACATGCATACATGCACATACACATGCATACATGCACACACACGTGCATACATGCACACACGTTACATACATGCACACACACGTACATACATGCACACACGTACATATATGCACACACATATTTGTGGAACCCTGCATGAGCAAGTGTACACACATACATCTGAATAAATAGTAAAATAAATCTTTAAGAAAAGATTCCTCTAATAAAAAACTATTTTTTTAAATCCCTGGTGAGCACACCATAGACTATAAGCTGGGCAAGGATTGTTACCTGCTTTATTCAGTGACCTTCATGGAGTAGTGACCGCTAAATAGCCGGCGATCACTATCTGCTGAATGAACAGACCTACATGAGCACATCTACAGATGTTGTTTTTTTCTTATTCTTTGACAACTTCATCTATGCCTAGAATTAACTTTAGTCATTTTACCCCCATTTCTCTTGCACATTCCCTCTCCCTCTTCTACTGAATCCTGTTTTCTTCCTAAGAAGCCCCCCTCCTACTTCCATGGCTTTTGTGCTCGCATGAGCATAGGCAGGGATTATTTACTGTAGTACGGGCAACTTTCCACTGAAGAAAATGACACTTTCCTCACTCGAAGCTATCAACTACCAATAGTCCCTTAGGTAAAGGGTGAGGTCTCATGAACCTGTCCTCCATCCGTGATGAAATGTTGGCTGGCCCAGTCTTGGCTGGTTTTGTTCAGATAACCACAGCTGCTGTGGTTCACTGGTGCATTGGCTGTGTTGTGTTCTTAATACTTTTTTCACAGCATACCTCCTCATCCACTGGGTCTTATATTCTTTCTGCCCCCTCTTCCATAATGTACCCTGAGTCTTGGAAGGAGTGATGTAAATGGCTTATTTAGAGTAGTAGAACAAGATTGCTTATTCTTGGCACATTGACCATTTTTGAATCTCTGCATTAACTGCTTCCAGCACCAATTAGAAGCTTCTCTGACAAAAGTTGAGAATCTGTGGGTTTAAACACTAGTAGTTAGAAGGCAATTTGACAGCTTGTCCATTTAGCAAAGAAGACTTGTAAGTTTTCCTTTAGGGCCTATGACTCCCCCAAGCCCCCAGTCGTGGACTCTTTAGTGGGTTTACAGTACCAGGCATGGGTTGCCTTCTGTGGATGTGCCTCAAATCAGAAAGCCTCTGCATGACTATCTTGGTAGGTCACTACTGAACCTTGCAGGGTTCACAGACTTGTTGATTGCTCTTTTTCCCTCAGCAGCCTTCATGGCACCTTCTGATACACTGAGAGCAGGCCTGCAGGAAGGAAGTTTCCAGCTCAATTCCAGCTTAAGTTCTCTGTGTTTTGTAACCGTGTGGCTACATTTACAGGATCTTCCCATCAAATTCTGATGGGCATCCAAGAACAGTGGCAAAAATCTGATTTGTTGTTCTAAGGAGTTTAGAATTCTCCTGACCAAGTAAGGAGGTAGCCCACTAAAGTATTATTTCCATTTATATGTGGATTAACTTTTTTTTTGTAGAATGTTATTGTTTATTTATCTTTTCTTGCTCTTGCCCCAACAAATCCTTACTGCATCCTAATTTCTCACCTTTGAAAAGATATTCATAGCCGGGCAGTGGTGGCTCATGCCCTTAATCCCAGCACTTGGGAGGCAGAGGCAGGTGGATTTCTGAGTTCGAGGCCAGCCTGGTCTACAGAGGGAGTTCCAGGACAGCCAGGGCTACACAGAGTAACCCTGTCTCGAAAAAAAAAAAAAAAAAGATATTCATAATACCTGATATGACATACATGAGACAGTTTGCACTGGCCTAGTACATGGGTATAGTAGAAGTTAGTTGAATCTGAAATAAAATTAATACACAAATGCCGAAGCCTACCTTCATCTAGATATGTGCCCTGTCTTCTTCCCAGGCAAGTTAACAGTCTTTGGTCATTAGACAATGAGTTGAGGATCAACTTGCCATAGATAGGGCTTTCTATGAATCAGGATATGGAAAGCTAGCCCATCTGAGTATTTTTGTATGTTGACAGAGTACTGTGTTAGGTCCCACAGCGTACTTGATAAAACCCTGTGTAGCTTGTTTTTTTGAAAAGGGGGGGGGGGGAGTTTGGTTCCTCTGGCTGTCTTTCTCAGGTTCTGGTTCACAGTCTGTAACCTTTCTCTAGAACTCCTATGCTGCTCCTGTAGCAGTTCCCTGGCAGACAGTTATGCTGATCAGGGTGGCTTTGCTGCAGGAACAGTCAAGGTCCATTCGTAGATATTTGCTGGTTTGTACAGAAAACAGCCTGTGTTAGTGAGTAAGGGAATTAGCAGGACCATCTTAAAGCCATGGCACAGCAACCCTAGTTATTCTTCTGTCAGCTATATCTTCTATCCATCCACTCGTGCAGGTGCAGCTTCTCATCTGCCATCTTACCTGGAAGTTCTTGATTTGAACTTCCAAATCTTCATAGGATCTTGTTTTCTCCTTTCCATACAGTTTAGGAAACCAGCCAAAGGTTTGATACCACCCACATTTGTTGGTGGTGATGGGAGAGTCTTCTAACTCTAACCCAATCTAGAAACTAAGAAGATATTCCTAGAAATTTTAAGTGATCCTAGAGCTAGTCAAGTTGACAATAATAAACATCAAAAGGCTATCTCTCACCAACTTAGCATCCAGATCTATCACTTTAAGCCTGTCCCATAGGTTTATGGAAGTCTGATAAGGCAGAATGCATTTAGTCCAACTTAAAAAAAAATCCCCTAGTCTTGAATAGATCTAAGGTGTAAATTCAGTCTTTTCTAAGATTCATGCAGTCTCTTAACTGTGAACCCTATAAGCAGCTTCTATGCTTCCAATGTACACTGGCACAGAATAAACACTCCCATTCCAAAAGGAGGGAATGGGAACATACCAGGGAAAGAGCCAACTAAAGCAAGCCTGAACCCAGGGGAGATACCAAATCCTGAAACACTTGCCTTTTTATTTTATTATATAGAAAAGCTGAACCTTTTCAAATAAAACCTTTTTCTTGATTTGTATTATTTCCTTAGGAAATTTCTGAGGTGCATTTCTTTATTAAGAACTACTAATGCATGTTGCCACAAGTACTGAATCTTGTCTTTGCTTTCCTCATGACACATCCTTATTTCTTTCTGTAACAATAGACTGGAATGATGTGAAAAAACACAAGTATGGTCACTTGGCAGAGTCTGCGTCTCAGTATCAAGGTAAGAAAATGCAATTGAGCATGGAAAATTGTATTCCGTATCTCACCATAAAAGTTGTTCTTAGAAGTCTGCATTTACAAGCAACTGGCTCTTTAAATCAAAAGCATATATTATGGATTTATAGAGGTGTTTGTCAAAAGAAATCTATTTTCTTTTGATCTGGAAACCTAGATTCTGATACATAATCCCAAATTAGTGTTATTGCTCTAGGTACAGTTGCTTGGCCTCTGCACTCCATCTTATTCAGTTAGGCTTAAAAGGAAGGCAAAATTGATTGCTATGCTTCTGCAGGTATTAATAAGCTTTTTAAAATGAAATCATTGTTCTAGATAAACCTTTAAGCCCTGTTTCATACCAGAACTTTACCTTTCTGTCATTCTGTTACAGTCTGTTACCTAATGACCTATGCTTTAACATTTGTTCTCTTTAATAGAACCTGTTGACATCCTGGAGCTAGGTAAGATATTTTTCTTTTTCTGTTAAATAAGGGAACTTACTACAGCAGGGATTTGATTGTAAGTAGTTTTAATCCACTAGGAAAAGAGCTCCATGTGTCTTTGTTTCATAATCCAGGAATCACTGTTTGCCTAATTGGCATGGAATTAACTTAGGTGTCATATCAAGTCCTACTTATCAGGAGGCTACAGACCAAGATAACAAAAAGGGAAGGAGTATGGTTAATTATATAAAGTACAGGTAAGCCAGGAAGCCAAACCAAACTGGAAGTAACTCCTTAATCTATCAAGTCCATGCTAAAGCAAACCTCCATTGTTCATAATACATTTAGTGAGATTTTTCTAAAGAAAATTATTAATAGGATATGTTGAACCAAATTGAAACATAATATCTTTCATTTATAAACTACAGAAAAACACAAATATATGTTTAAGTAACAAGTCAGACTGATATTGCATTTAGTTTTTTATCTTGCATAGTATATTTCAGAACTAAAATTTGAGGAATAAAACTAATGCTTATGGTTCTCAGTCAGCTTTTAAGGTTTCTACATAAACACCAGTCAGTTTCTTAGGGTCCTGTGATGTCCTGTGTAGCACATAAGTGTCAATATTTGCTCAAGTATTTTGGTACATTTTGTTACTGTAATTCAGCAGTATTATAGTTATTATCCACTCTCTTCTTGTCTTTTCTTCCTATAAGATATTTCTGTCAATCCTGATACAGAAAATAGCAAAACAGAAGAGTAGAGGAGGAGTCCAACAGCATTCCTGGGTTGTTGAGAGCTGGCTCTGCCATGTACTCACTTTGTGGCTCTGGTTCTTAGTTTTAGCATTAGTTAAACGGGAATAGAAACCTATCTTGTCTGTGTCACAGGACTGGAAGATCACATGAGCTAATGAATGTGAAGACATCATAAACCTTGCCTAATCCTGTACACTGGAGAATTGTAATGTTTTTCATTCTTCTCAGTAGCTGAGCTCACACTTTAAGTACAATCTGACATTCTTTGAAATGAAGCATTATGAATGTGGGATGAACAAATGAATGAAGTGAAATGATGAAGGACAAAGTACCTGGGATTTGGTGACCAATAATAGATATTATTTCATTCTTTAGATTTTTCCTCAGGCTTTTACGGCACTAATGTGTAAGTGGGGAACCATGAGCATGGATGCGGACAGGCTGTGTCCAATTCCTGTTCTTTACTCCAAGCAATTAATCTTTCTGACATAATTCCTCATCTTTAAAATGAACACGAAACAGAGATGCTGAGCTAATTTAACATCATCAGGCAAAGGGGGCACAGTTGTAGCTGCTGCTGATTTTGCTCTTGTTGCTAATTTGAATCATGGTAACAGTTGTAGCTCACTTCACTGCCTTGGGCATGTTGTAAACAGTATGTTTACAGGGAGTTTTGTTACTCATTTCACATGAAGGATATCAGTTGGCAAGGGAGTTTATAATTTGGAAGTACAGTTTTCCTTATGAGAGTCATTGGTGACACAGGTGTATTCTCCAATACACATTAAGGCTTCATGGTCTATTTTTCCTATGAGAATTGAGAGTCAAAGACTTCCAAAGCCTTAATTATGAAAAAGACCCTAAAATAATCTGCTTTGGAGGGCTAGGATATAACTCACTGATAGTGTGTTTGCCTGGCATGTTCAAAACCCTGGATTTGATAATAAGAGTAGTAATTATTATTTGCTTTGATGTAGCATTTCAAAATTTGACACTTCAAAGATTGTTTATTGAATATCTTGAGTACCTCAAATTGTTAGGAATTTAATTCCCTCTTCAGGTAAATTGCTTCATATCAGTCAGGTATCTGTTGAGCCAAATATGTTTCTTCAGAATTTCTGTTAACCATGTTGTAACTTTGGGCCATACAGAAGAGAGTTCGCCTTCTGGTTACTAGATGGCCGCTTCAGGTATGCCTTCTCTCTGCTGCTCTGCCACTTTTATAGTGCAGCCACTGTCACCGCACACCAAGGTCACAGTGCAGCAAGAGCGACTGCTCCCTAAACACATGAGTACTCTGTTTCTCCGTAACGTGGCGCATTAGTTCCCTGCCTTGATGTTATAGCAGAATACTTGATAAAAGCAAGTTAGGAAGAAAGAAGGGTTATTTAGTCTGAGTTCATACTCACGAACAGTGTGTGTATGTACAGAGCAGGGCAGTAGTTGTGTTAGGAACTTCAGACAGCTACCATATCCACAGGAAGCAGAGAG
Source organism: Uromys caudimaculatus (assembly GCA_028551405.1). Taxonomy (NCBI): domain Eukaryota; kingdom Metazoa; phylum Chordata; class Mammalia; order Rodentia; family Muridae; genus Uromys; species Uromys caudimaculatus. Next base: position 110,239,006 of record CM052702.1, read on the forward strand.
AGTTGAATGCCTCTACTCAGTGAAATTTCTCCATCTTATATATTCTGGAACCCACTGAATGGTGTTTACAGTTAGTGTGTGCCTTTCCACCTCAATTAACCTAATCTAGATAAACCTTTACAGACATGCCCAGAGATTTGTTTTTAAGTCCTATTGCGTTGACTATATTAACCATGTGATGTAAAGATTCCTTTAATACCCACACTTTTTCTGTCTATAACCTCTTTTTGAAACTTTCCTCTGAAACAGTTTGCTTTTGCTTTGACTCCTGCTTATCTTATCCTTTTATACTTAGGAGCCCGGATGTCATTGCCTGTGGGAAGCCTTCCACAGACCTTCTGTGTGCTCTTACAGCACCCCCCACCGCTCCAAGCGCAGCCCTCACCACACTTCTGCCGTGGATCACTTAGTTTCTGTCCCTCACTAGACTGAAGCTCACAAGAATGAGGGCAATATTTTGATCATGGTTATATCTGCAGTGCCCAGCACAATACTGTAAATTTGTCTTGGAAGAATGGGTGAGGAAATAACTTTGAGAACTTGCTTTCTTACTTGTGACTAATGTTAATGGATTGTTTCTTCTGTTGGTTCACAGGTGACATACTTTCAGATCTCTAACACAGAAGTCACCATTTTTATTCTTGTGTGCTATCTCTCTCTCTGAGTCAGGCCAAACTTAATGCTCACATGTGATGTTACTAGTTCAGGACAGAAGTAGGACTTGTGTGCTTCTTTGTTTTCATTTACCCGAAAACTTTGACTAAGCTGCACTAAACTTCAAGGCACTGTGTTTAACAGTGAGGGTTGAATAAACAGTCCCTATCCGCAGACTTTAAGTAGCTCATCACAGTGATATGTTGGGATGCGTGTGAAAGGAGCTTAAAGGAGATAAGGAGAATCAGAGGGCTGTGCAGATAAAATAGTGGTTTTTTGAGTGGCTTTCAGTGTATAGTGGTGGTCTGGTGCAAGGTGGTGAGGTATGGGGTGCTAAGGTAGGAGGCCAAGCAAAGTATCCAAAAGTTTGTTTGAGGAAACCCTTATGCTTCCACCTAGCATAAGTCTCATGATTCTGAGCATGTGAAGCTTCTTGAACCCAGACCTTTTTCACCCCACATTCCCTGCCTGAACTCTACAGAAAGCATAGCAAAGCCTCTCTTCTTCATTACCTGAAAAAAACCAGTAATGTTGCTCTGGATGCTTTATTTCCACTACGTAACAACAGCTCAAGGGACCTTTCTTTTTCTTTTTTTTCCTCAGTAAAAAATGTTTTTCAGTGTCACAGCTGAAACTTTTTTTGATTTGGTTTGGTTTGGTTTATTTAGGTTGGTTTTGTTTTGTGAGTTTTTGGTTGTTATTTTGAGGGTTTGTTTGGATGTTTGGTTCTTGTCTTACTCTACCTTCTGCTCTAGTCTTGAAGCATTTGATGAAAGACTGTACATACTAAATCACTCATACTTCTCTGTGCATGAGTTTTTTAAAACTCCAGACAAATGATTGGAATATATATTAATGAAATCTTAGTGCATTGAATCTGGGAGCTGACCTGCCACTTAAAACTTCCCTTTTTAGCCAGGGTATTTGATGAGCACTTTGCTTTTAGCTAAGAGGTTTCTTTGTGGTATATTTGAGAAACACTAATAATACAATTAAGTTATTTGTTTTCAGAAGTTATTTTTTGGTTTGATGTTTTATTTTTGCTTTTTTTGTGTGTATATATATATATATATATACACACACACACACACACACACACACACATATACATATGTGTGTGTGTGTGTATGTGTGTGTGTGTGTGTGTGTGTGTACAGTCGCTGTCTTCAGACACACCAGAAGAGGGCATCGGATCCCATTACAGATGGTTGAGAGCCACCACGTGGTTGCTGGGAATTGAACTCAGGTCCTCTGGAAGAGTTAGTGCTCTTAACTGCTGAGCCATCTCTCCAGCCCTTGATGTTTTATTTTTATCTGATCCATTAAAATATCAGTCTAATAATTTTAAAGGGTTCTGGATGATGTTCTGTGACTACTGTTTAATATTAGACATTTTAGAACAACTGGATATTATTAGAGCTATATATGCTGCCATTTAATAATCATCTGAAAAATGCCAAGAACACATAGTATGCAAGGTCTGAGTTTTAAAAGAACCCATGCAAGCAAATTATTTAAATTGATTATGAAATTACTTGAAGCAGTGTTCCTGATGCTGGGATAGACAGATTAATGAGAAGAACAGAATAGCATCCAGAAATAGATCTAAGACTGTATAAAAAATTAATACAAAAGCAAGGTGATTTCAAATCCACAGAGAAAAGATAGTTTATTCAGTAGATGATATTGGAGCACATATATTTGGGTAAAAAGTAAAAAAGGAAAGCTAGATGCTTGCCTCATTTATTTTATAAACCAAATTACAAAAGATCAAATGCTTACATATAAAAAAGCAAAACTGGAGACATTCTTGAAGAAAAAAATGAGTTCATATTTTTTTATAATATTGAAGTGAGGAAAGTGTGGTATGAAAAGCAAGAAGCCATAAAAGGGATGGGGGAGAAACATGCAGGCAAGCCCTACCAAATGAGACAAGCATTTTAATGACAGAGATGAAAGGCTAATGTTTGCAAAGACCTTAGACTCTGTAAGAAATGCAAGCTTGTTAGCAGGAAGATAGCAAAAATAAATAAATAAATAAATAAATAAATAAATAAATAAATAAATAAATAAAAACTAGTTACTAAGCCTCCAAAGGTCTTCAGCCTTATTAGTAATCAAAGAACTGTCTAAAAAGTATATTAGCATTTATTTTTGGTTTTGGTTTTGGTTTTTGATTGTTTAAATTTATCAAATTCCCAAGCACACAAGAAGCTAAGGCAGTAAGTAGCACTGCTAGGTTGAGGTCAGCCTAGGATAAGTACCAAGTTCCAGGCCAGACTGGGCTGCATAAGTGAGACCCTGTCTTCAAAAAAAAAAAAAAAAGCTAGAAATTGTCAAAATACAAATTTAGCAAAGGCATGAAATACATACTTAGATACTTTATTTTATTTATCTATTCTTTGAGAATTTTATACATGTATATACAATGTGTATACAGTCTACCCACTCTTCATTCATGTAATTGTGATAGTAGTAGAAATTGGAACAGTCTTTGTAGAGAATATTTCAGCAATATATATTGTGTCAAAACTTAAAATAGCCAGTTTGTCTGTTAATCCTCCTCTTTGGTATTTTCCCTAGGAAGACCATCTTAGTCAGACTTTCATCGCTAACTAAAACCTGAGAGTAGGAGGAAGCAAGAGAGGGCTGTGGTGTGAATATGGCCAAAATGCTTTGTATGCAGATACAAAGTATCCGAATGAAACACATGGCGTATAATTAACACATGTTAATAAAAGCATAAAAAGTTAAATAAATGATAGACAAATATCCAAGAGAATTTAAGAGAGGAGAGATTTATTTTGGGTTGTTGTTTCAGAGTTTTTGGTCATGTTCTGCCGGCCCTGTTGCTTTTAGGTCTAAGAGAAAGCAGATTTATCAAGAAGGAAGGAAGGAAACTGATTGTCTCATTGTAAACAAGGTAAAGAGGAGTAACAGAAAGGGGCCAGAGACTAGATAAACCCTTCAAAGGCACACACCAAGTAACCAGCCTCTTAATTAGACCCCATCTTCTACCATTTGACCTCTTTCCAGGAATTTGCTGACAGTCTGAATCTATCAATAAATTAAGTCATTGATTAAGTCAGAGCCCTCGTGATGTATTCATCTGTGGGAACACCTCCTCAGAGGCCCAGGAAGATGCCTTAATAAGCATCTAGGTGTCTCTCAACCCAACCAAGTTAACAATTAAGATTAACTGTCCCAAAGATTATTTTAAAAGTACAGATGGGTACAGAAAGATATGCACTGAGACACCAGGCAGTACTTAAATGACCATCACACGTCTTTAGGATCTATTAAGTTACAAGGCACAGTGAAACAGTGTTTTGACCGTAATCTTGGAATAGACTTTCTAATCTAAAGACATTGATCATTATTATTGCTCTTAAGGACTTTTCTTTCCACATCTAAGTAGAATGAAGTAGAGTTCTTAAAGGGAAAATAACCAGAGTGGTAGCCGGTTAGAGTAGCTGGTGCGGAAACCAGTAAGCTGGCTTCTTTGCATTTTACATCATCTTTCACTTCACTTTATTCCGTCCTTTCAAATGTTTATCATGTTGTTTATTTATGTGCTAGGTGTGTCTTATCATACACCAGAATGCAAGGTAAATTTTTTTTTTTTTTTTTTTTTTTTTTTTTTTTTTGGTTTTTTGAGACAGGGTTTCTCTGTGTAGCCCTGGCTGTCCTGGAACTCCCTCTGTAGACCAGGTTGGCCTCGAACTCAGAGATCCATCTGCCTCTGCCTCCCAAGTGCTGGGATTAAAGGCGTGCGCCACCACTGCCCGGCCTCAAGGTAAATTCCTTAAGGTAGGGATTTCTGTTAAAGTGACTACTCTGTGAAAGATGCTCAGTAAACATGTTGGATAAATAATTGAAAACTCAAATTATAATATTTGAGTATTTTATGTGCTTAAATTATAAAATACTGTATGTCTGTTAGTAATATTAGTCAAGTGATTGCAGATTCCAAGTATGAACTAAATTTCCCTTACTGGGGTTGGAGAGGTGGCTTTACAATTAAGAGCACTTGCTGCTCCTGAAGAGGACCTCAGTTTGGTTCCCAGCACCCAGGTCAGGTGACTCACCTGCAACTCTAACTCTAAGGAGATCAGAGGCCCTTTTTTGGACTCTGTGGACACCCCACACACACACACATGTGTGCACACTCAAACACTGACATAACACACATAATTAAAATAACAATAAAATATTAAAATTTTCCTATACTACATTCTCATAGTGATCTGTTCTACCTTGTTAAACTTAATTACAATGTTACTTGTGCAAGTAAGTTTAATATTCTGCTTATCTAGTAACCTAAAGTGTCATAGCATTTAACACAGTTCTTTACACTTGAAAGGATATTATGTATTTATCAAATGAAGAATTTATATACAATTGTATGTATTATATATACAACTATCTCCATCTTTCAGATGAGTAAACTGAGGCTTGGAAGGTTAAATTTGCCCAAGATATTTGCTATAAAAGCAATATATGTAAAAATACATATGCAATATGCACCGGAGTCCTTGAAGCCACTGAGTGAGAACTGTGGAGAAATGAGAGCACTTAGGAACATGGTTTTGGAATCAACACGTTAGACCCTGTGTTGTGAAACTGCTGTTAGAGGCCCGTCCCGAGTCTGCCAGCTGCTTTTGTCAGGGCTTCCCTGATGCAAGCTTTCACTTTTATTTCCAACTGTCACACCACAGTGGCTGAGTGTAAGAGCTGTGACATGGACTGGGTGGCTTCCATAGCATAATAGTTTTATTATCTTTTTTTTAAAAAACTAAGTCTTGATATATACCTTGCTTACTGTCATTTCTTTTGTGATTATTTTAATGCTTGCAGGTTCAGAAGTCGTATAATAGCTGACTTTATGATAAACATGAAAGAATGTGTTTAAATTATCTGGTTAGATTTCTCTCATTTCCTCCTTCTCCTTCTCCCTACCCCTCCCTCACCTGTTGATAACCCAGGCAATCAAATACAAGAAAAAAAATTATAGTTCAAATCGATCAGCCATCATGGTGGGTGAGCTGTTTTTAACAAATTCCTATTTACTCGTAATGGGAGCTTTCCTACATGGTATGTGCTGGGGTTTCTGGCCTTTTTCCCTGATAGCACAGGAATTGATTAGCATGGTTAATATGTGTGATAGGCAACTGTAACTAATCCCATCATTTTTTTTCCACTGTGTGACCCACTTCAGTGCCAGCAGCCTACAGGCACGGAGGCTGGGCAATGGTTAGGAGCCTCAGTTTGCTCTAGCATGGGACACTGAGAGGCCCAGAGGGACCAGTCCTATCATAATTTTTAAAACCAGAGTCTCTTGGGTCCTTTTGATCAGAACTCAAGTTAATAAAAACAATTGTCCAGAATTGCCCATACTTTTTAACCCGTGCTTCCTAACACGTTAGCTATGAGCCATATGTACATTTTAAAATTATTTGAAATTAAATAAGATTTAAAATTTAGTTCCTTACACTAGTCACATTTACAATGTTCAGAAGTTATATGTAGCTAGTATTATCTTACTGGATACATAGTTCATTTCTGTCAGCACAGAAAAGTCAAACTGGACTTTCTGCTCTAGATGGTAGAGAGTTTAAGATAATCCAAGATTTAAAATTTGACTTAAATCTTTCATTTGTAAAGATGTAATAATAATTTGCAATATTTTATTTTTCTAATAGCAAGTAATGATAACATTATCCAGTCTTCAACTTAAGACCTTCTTAGCTAATAGTTACAATACTATCAAAATTAAATTTTGGTAACCTCTTTAAACCTTCCTTCCTGGCCAGCCTTACTTGCTTAGTTAAGGATGGTGGGAAAGGGACAAACCAGCAGGTATAAAGTCGATAGAGTGGGAAGTCTTGGCATCGTCTTTGTAGTGACTTAGATATCATTATTCAGTGACTCATTTTTATTCCCAGCATCTAGTGCTTTTTGCATGGCCCAAAGGGGCCCTGTGCTGCTCCACTACAGAGGAAACTTCAAGAAATGCTGGTTTGCTACAGTGTTTTAGCTTGTGAGAGTCTCTGGGACCTTCCCTGCTCCATCATGGGGTCACCTCTAGGTGGGTATTAGGGGGAAACTGTAAATTGCTTTAACTTTGAAATAAAGAACTTGCTATCATTTTGTCATTCAATGATATTTGTATATAATAGCGTATGCCTTTCTATGTTGTTCTGACCCGAGGATACTGTCAACCTTAAAGATTGCTTCTCTAGTTTACTGTTCTTTACTTTGAGATAATTTTTTTTTGGGGGGGGGGGGGTTTCAAGACAGGGTTTCTGTATGTAGCCCTGGCTGTCCTGGAACTCACTCTGTAGACCAGGCTGGCCTCGAACTCAGAAATCCGCCTGCCTCTGCCTCCCAAGTGCTGGGATTAAAGGCGTGTGCCACCACTGCCCGGCTACTTTGAGATACTTAAGGCAGTATCAAGAGACTAAAGATTCTTAGATAGCCAGTCTCTCCTTCCTTCTTGCCGTCAGGATTGCTTCCCAAGCCCTACTTTGGACTAGATTATCACATTCTCTTCATTCTGTACCACACTACAGCATTTTGTGCCTGGAGTGGCAACTTAACAGGTGAGGACTGGAGTGTATTCATCTCACTCATTCTGCTTCCCTCCCCTGAAGTCTTCTTGCCCATGTCTCTAGATAGTCTTTGCTTTTTACTTCCTAAGCTGTGGTGTGGGGTTGAACCATACTGGGTGCTAAATCATGCTACCTGACAGCAGCATTTCAGGGCCTCTCTAGGAGTCAGATTGTTCAACACGAACAGTTCTCCCACCACCTTCTGCCTTTCTGCTTTCTATGGGCTTCTTGGTACTTCTTTACTATCCTGTATAGATAGGGTATACTAATAGACCCTACTTCAGGATTTTCAGTCAGTATAGGGACTAACATGAACAACAGCAAAAGTCATCTTAAGACTGATTTTAAAACGATAATTTAAAAAGACTCACCCAGAGCACTTGGATTCTTCCCTCTAAGATCACCTTTGATTAAGATCAAATAGGGAAAAAAAAGTTTAAATTTAAAGTTCACTAATGGCTTACTTGCTGTTTAGTGTAAAGTACATCCTAAAAGCATTTTTAAAGGAAGTTGATTGTGATAGAGATTTCTATTTACTTTACAGGTCATTTTACCTGGGACAAATACCTAAAAGAAACATGTTCAGTTCCAGCGCCTGTCCATTGCTTCAAGCAGGTAATTGATTTTCAACATAGTTAGTAGGCAGGAGACAGTGTTTCTGGTGACTGAGTAGTTAAAGCATGAGGTATGAGCCCTTTGACTTCTTACCTGAGGATCCCAACATAAAATTTTATTGGAAGGACTCAAGTAAAAGTTGGTCACTGAGTTTTATATAGCACCAGGCATCTCCCCAGCTTCATTCTGAGTAACACCTTTTTTCCTCCGAGGTTATTCTGTTACTGATTATACTGAGTCTTTTTTTTTTTTTTTTTCTGTAGCTCTTAATTCAATTCAGAGAGATAGAAAAGAGAATTGTCAATTTTAGATTGTTCTGAATGTGGATCGGTGTTTTCCTGTGTTCAGCACCCCTGCCACAATCTTACCTTTCTTTAAGAACACTGAACCCAGTCTTACTGAGGACGTTTTTGGAGTAATGTAGAGCTTCCCACATAAAATTAAGTGTCCCAGACAATGTGAGTGGGTGGTGTCGCCTTGTCAGTGTGTAATAAGGTTTGTGAGTTGAAGCAGTGCAATGTTGCTAAACTGCAAGGTGTCACAGGTTCTCTGTGACCTTCCTTCAGTCCTCAACCATTTCCTTACCAATGTTTTACTTTAAGTTTTATTTATTTTCTAAGAAAAAGTACATATTTCTGGTTATTTAAAATAATATAGTCTAAATTCATATTTTTATTCTTCAGTCAAGATATACTAAGCAATAGCTTTCAAGTCACCAAAGATCAGGCAACTGAACAGTGATCTGAGAAATGGGAAACAAATGAGCTAAGCCTACGTAATTTGTCTTCTCACTGCCTGGATCCAGATTATCTTCTAAGGAAGGGGAATCTTGGGTTGAGCCACCAGACTCCCTAATCCAAGCACATGGAACAGAGAGTCCAGGCACATTAAAGTAGCTAGAATCTACAGGGAAGTATGTCAGAGAAGATGAGTGTTTAACATAACAAAACCCAACACGTCTACAGAGGATCATCTTTAATTATTCAGGAAAGCACTGCTGTTGAGTGATGAGGAACCTACTTATAGCCAAGGGAAAATCAGTCTGAAAATATTAGAAGAAGCCTGATACTCACAGAAGACTGAGCATAGTTCCTGGAAAACCCTTTCATTAATTGGGCATTAGGAGAATATTCAGGAAGTCCTTCTGGTGATATGAAATAGTCGTACTCTGAGCAGTGTTTCATTCTTTCATAAAAGTAATACCTGAAGCGCTCAAACTGCCCTTAGGAAACTTTATCTAGAAACAAATCACAAGAAATCTATAGAAAAATAAAATATCTAGTACTCAGTGTTAAAATCCACAGTATCTAACATCCAGTCAAAGATTATTGGGCATGCAAAGAGGCAGAAGAGTGCAATCAGTAGTAAAGAGAATAGATAATTGGTTCAAATGACTTAGGACCATACAGAGCACAGAACAGCAGGTAAACACCTTAAATAAACTATGATTTTAATTGATAGGTTCAAAATGTAAGTAGAGAAATGAAATATATCAAGACTCTCAACTATGTGTAAAATTAAAAACACTAGTTAATATTAATGTTAGAAGAAAATATTAAGCTCTGAGATACAGGAACAGAAATTATCCAGAATGAATCACAGAGAGGAAGCAGTTCAGATATAAATGAAAAGAGAACAGCAAGCCACAGCTTCTGCTCGCCACATAGACGTATGATTGGAGTTCCCAAAGAGAAGGGAAAGAGAAAAGGATCTGAGGCTAAAATATCCCCATATATTTTTTAAATGGCTGTGATTTAAAAGAAGAATGGGGTAAAGCTAATAGAGCAAAAGGGATTCTCATATGCTGTTAGCAAAAACACAGTGTCTTACCCTTGGCAGAAAAATCATACTACTAAAGGGAAATCATCCTTAGAACTGAATAATTTAACTAGAAATTTGCCTCAATAGTAGCATTCTAGTCAATGATTTAAAAGAATCCAACAAGATATATAACACAAGAGAAACTTCCACTTAAAAATAGCAGCCAAAGGGGTGAGGTGAACTTAAAAATATCCATTTTACATATAAAAAATATCTGACCAAAATGTGCTTCATAAAAAATTAAAAATCGTAAAAGGAAGCACTGAAGTAATGGCTTAGTCAATAAAATGCTTGTTGCTCAAACATGAGGATCAGGCTTCAGATTCCCTAGCCCCCAAATGAAAACCAAGCATGACAGCCTGTGCCTGCAGGCGGACATTAAGGTGGAAGATGATGGAGGAGACATCCTGATGTCAACCTCTGACCTCCACATGGGCAGGGTCAGGAAGCACACACACGTCAATAGGAAAGAGCAGTTGAGGAGGACATTGACCTCCAGCCTATACATGCATGCCTACACATGTGCACACACGTGCACACACGTGCACACATGTGCACACACGGGCACAAACATAAATATGTACACATTCAGTACACCACATACACACAAAAAAAACATAAAAGGACATTTTCAGAATTATAAACTGTTCTTCAAAAGCCATACCCAAAATTTGTAGAAAAATCAGGAGAGAAACAAGTGAAATAAAGGCTAAAAGAACACAACGGATAAATAAAATAATCATTTGAAAAGATTAACAAGCCTTAACTAAAGAAAGAGTGAGGGCACAGATAAAATTCCAGATGAAGTAGAAGTAGAAACATCACAACTTAAGAGTACAAAAAATCAAAGGATCTAGAAATTATTTTTGAAAAAAACAGGAAATTCTAGTAAAATAGAAAAATTTCAAGACCTGTATAACCTACCAACGTTGAACCAGGGAGATATAACAGAATGGGGCTCTGGAAAGATGACTCGGTGGATAAGAGCACTTGTGTGAGGACTCCTGTGAAAAGCCATGCATGCCTTGTATGCCTGTAACCCCTGCACTGCGGATCTCTGTGGCTAGCTGGCTGCCAGCCTAGCTTCAGGTTCAGTGAGAGACTGTCTCAAGAAAATAGGTGACTAATACAGCAGGACGCCCACTGGCCTCTGCTGGCCTCTGCATGGGTGTGTGCTTACGCATATGCACTGACACTACACCTCGGCATACTTGTACACACCCAAACATGTAATTGATAATAAATAATATTGAAAAATTGAATCAGTAATAAAATATCTCACTAAATAAAAGTCCAGGACCAAATTGTTGCTGAATTTAATGCATCTTTTAAAATTTTCTTTCTTTTTCATGTATGTATATATGTATGCATTCCAAGTTGGCCTCAAACACTCTATATAGCTGAGGATGACCTTGAACTTCTGATCCTCCTGCATCCACATCCTAGTTTATGCAGTATTGGGAGTTGAATCTGAGGACTTTGTACACAGCACTCTACCAACTGAACGACATCCCAAGCTACTGAATTTATCCAAACTTTTAAAGATCTAACACTAACGCATCTCAAATCATGAAAGAAAATAAGGGTCATTGTGTGTATGTCTACAACAGGGAAATGGGGGTGAGATGTAAAGAATAGCAAATCACACTGTGTTTGAAAATGTCAGAATGTTATCTAGCACCTATATGCTGAGTTTTAAAAATTAGAAATCAACTGAAATGGAGGGGACCCTTCTCAGCCTATTCTGTTCAGCTTGAAATACCTGTTGCCAAAGCCTGACAACACAACAGAAGAAAAACCATAGAACGATAAGCCCTGATGGACAAAAATACAATTACCCTCAAGAAAATACTTGCAAATTAAAACCAAAGACTTGTCAGAAAGATCATACACCATGTTCAAGCTGGTTGGTTTCCAGGGATGTAAGAGTGGGTCAGAATATGCAAATCAAATACTTATTATATAATATATACATAATAAATTACATACATGGAATTAATTATAAAAATCATGATCACCTCAATAAGTGCAGAAACAGCAGTATAACATTTAGCGTTCTTTGTGATAAAAGTCCCGAACATATTAGGTATATAGGTATACCTTAACGTAATAAAGACTGTATCTGACAGACATTTAGGAAGCATCCTACTGAATAAAGAAAACTGAAAGCATTTTTTTCCCAAGTAAGAATCAGAAACTATCCTGCTGTTATGGTTTTTATGACCCTTAGAAGTCTTAAAATTTACTATTGCCACAGCTCTTATATAGTATAATACTAGAAATTTTAACCAAAGCACTTCGGCAAGAGACAGAAAGAAAAATCAATTATCCTACTCTTCACAGATGACGTAATTGTGCCAGAGGTGAGGGGACAGAGGCATAACTCTACAATGTTGCTCTTGGCAGCCCGTGGAGTTCCCCAGTCTTTTAAGATCTTGACTCAAAACAAACTGGAATTCCTGGCTTTGATTCAGAAAAGAATGTCAGAATTGAGCATTATGTAACAGTTGTTCATTTTTATTATTAATATGGTTTAATCTATACTTTATTATGAGACAGACATATCTAAGTGTGGGTATGGACTTACCAAGGGGAAGTTGTAATACATTTTCTTAACATTAGCTATATGTATTATCCAAAGAGGAAACAATGCAAATATCTATCAGTGACAAGCAAAATGGAGTATGTCCATACAAGGTTAATTAATAGTTTTGGGGTTCTCTGTAGAGAAGGAAATGGAAAAAGCTCCTACCAATGATGGAGTTTCTTTTAGGATGATGAAGAGGTTATAAAAATAGGTATGGTGTTTGCACAACTATGAATATGCTAAAAACATTGAGCGATATGCTGTAAAGGAGTTAACTTTTGATGTATGGGTCACACATAAACCTACCCTCATCATCCAGCCATTCTGCTATTAGAAGTTTATGCAAGAGAAAAGAAAGTGGCCCCCATCCATCTGTAGATGTGGTAAACAGCATATCCAAATATTTGGGAAAAGCCAGGTGTGGTGTTATACATCTGTAATCCCAGCACTTGGGAGGCTGAGGCAGCAGGAGCACAGCAATTAGAGGCCTGTCTGAGCAATATAGTGAGATACAGGTACAGCTAGACTATGGTTGAGACACTTACCTCAAAAACTAAGTGGGAATGAGTGGGTAAAAGGGTTTCTGTACTAACATATACAGAAGGTATTTTTGTAGTTGTTACATAGTCAATACAATAACATTTATATTAGTTATTATAAGTAAGTATAGATGCCAAGAGCATGGCATTGTAGCGTAGGCTGTAATCCCAGTACTCAAGAGTGAATTCTAGAACAGACTAGACTGCAGAGTGAGACTGAATCAAGAAAGCAAAACAGAAAAGTCTATGGGAGGATGTTCATAGGCTACACTGTTTTATAGATGGGGTTTGAACATCTGCTTGGATTAACCCCTCATAGACATTAATGAACTATTGTATATTTTCATACAAGAATTTGTTTATGAATGTACATTGCCACATGTTTATAAGAGCCAAAAGCTAGAACTAAACTAAGTGGTCTCTTACTCAGCAACAAAAGGAAATGTATCCAGGGTCATCAAATTTTAGAAATCATAAGTTTTTAAGATTTCAGATTTTGGAATATTTTCTTATAAAGTATCTAGTGGATATAACCCATCTAAGCATGCAATTTATTATTGTTTCTTACATACCTTATGCCTATGGTCTAAAGGTAATTATGCAATATTTTAGAAGTCTGTATTTTGACTTCAACATATCATATAATGCCAAATACAGAAATTTCTTGTACCAGCGTGTCAACGACAAAGTTTCTCAGTTTGAATCTCATAATTTCAGATTAGGTCTACTTCACTCATATTGATATATTCAGTAATACTGAGAATACCATAATAGTTATACTGACTAAAATAATTAATAGTAAAAACAGTACTCCTCCATGATTCCATCTAGGACTAGAAGGGGAGGGGCTAGAGAAGGAAATTATAATGAAGCATGTGAGAACTTGAAGAATGGCGTGCTCATTATTGTGATCATAATGGTGCTTTCAGAGGTAGATAGAGTACGTGTGATGTCATGTCAAGACTAACCAAAGTGTACAGTTTACTTTATGTCAATTATGTTAGTTGGTTTAATATTAAAATAACAAAATTAACCTCCAATGGTCTGTATGGTAGATGTAGAAAAAGCAAATGATCAGCAGACATCATCGGACACCCCTACCATTTCTTGTACTGGTAATGAGTCAGTGTTTGATAGGAAAGTAACTGTTCTCCTCCATGTACTTTCTCATGCTTCCTTTGTATAAAACCTTTCCTAATGTCAGGGAATAAGCAAGACTGGTTGTCCTTGGCACAACCGTAACCAGTTTGAATCCAAATGCTTGTATTTTCAAGTTCTGTCTCCTTGGCATTCCTGTTGACATGCAGTTTATCTGTAGTCTGCCTAATTCCCTTGCCTTGGTCTCCTCAGTCCTACACACCACCAAGCAACGAGTTCAAGATCAGCATGAAATTGGAAGCACAGGATCCCAGGAACACCACATCCACCTGTATTGCCACAGTAGTTGGACTGACAGGTGCCCGACTTCGTCTGCGCCTCGATGGCAGTGACAACAAGAATGACTTCTGGAGACTGGTTGACTCCTCCGAAATCCAACCAATTGGAAACTGTGAGAAGAATGGCGGTATGCTGCAGCCCCCTCTAGGTGAGTAACTAGAGCCTTGTTCTCCCTGGCAATCAGCTAGCTTCCAGAAGGTATACAGTGTATTATGGAAGAGTCTGGAACACATACCTACTCTTTCTTTTTTCATAGAGTAGTTCCCCTGAAAGGCCACCTAAAATAAAGAGACTTAATCTTTACCTTAGTGTAGGGTGTGTAGTCCTCATACACCGTGGTTAACTTAACAAGGGACCACACTCTTCCCATTTGTGTCAGTGCTCATGTATCCTGAGAGAGAAAAGTGAAGGGGATTGCTACATTTAACCTACCTCAAAAGACATAAAGGTGAGGGGGGGGGGAAGTGCAGAAAGCTCTTATCAACCCCCCAAAAAAGACAAGAGAGAAAATTGGCCTGGAAGAAAGTGTACCTGTTAAAGAGTCTTTTACGTCCTCTCCCGGTTCTTACTTGGCCCTTGGAATTTTCTCATTAAGGATCCATCTATTCTTTTAGTTAAGCTAATAGTCACACTTCTCTTCCAGATCATAGTCATTCTTTTTTTTTTTTTTTTTTTTCTCAATGACTGAAAAAAATCAAGCCATGTCATCAGTTATTGACAGTCACTATTGATTGTGGTGAGTCTTCGTGAGAAGGAGTGATAAGCTGTGAGCTCTGGGGTACGTTCCTTTCAGGGTGCTGAGCTATGTTAACTGCACTCAGGGGACAGGTGTCATTTGAAAGAGTTGAACGTTTTCTTCCATGTAAAAAGTTATGTGGGAAAATTTCAAGAATGTATAAAAGAAAAGAAAACAACACGTCAGTCTGTCTTCTACTGTTATAATTATCATTGTGTACTTGATTGTTTCTGTCCTAAAGGACAAATATAGTACCACCTTATCATGAAACAGTATGGCTCTCTCATAGGTAAGAATATTTTTAAAACACAGCTATGCCACATTATCACATGTTAATAAATAAATTTGTTTATTTTTGTCTTTTGAAACAGGGTTTCTCTGTGTAGCTCTCGCTGTCCTGGAACATGCTCTGTAGACCAGGCTGGCCTCAAATTCAGAGATCTACCTGCCTCTGCCTCCCAAGTGCTGAGATTAAAGGCGTGAAGTAAGCCAGGTTTATTTTCCTCTCTCTTTTTTTTTTTTTTTATTATTTTTTGATACTTTATTTACATTTCCAATGTTGCCCCCTTTCTAGATCTCCTTTTTGGAAACCACCTATCCCCTCTCCCTCCCCCACCTCTATGAGGGAATTCCACCTCCCACCCACCCACTCCCGTATTCCCACCTTGACATTCCCCTTTAATGGGGCCTCTCCTCCCCCTGATGGCTAACAAGGCCCTCCTATGCCACATATGTGGTCTGAGCCATGGGTCCCTCCATGTGTATTCTTTGGTTGGTGGTCCAGCCTCCAGGAGGACCCGGGGGGGGGGGTCAGGCCAGTTGACACTGTTGCTCCCTCCATGGGGCTGCAGACTCCCTCAGCTCCTTCAGTCCCTTCTCCAACTCCTCCATCTGGGACCTCACTCTCAGTCCAGCGGTTACTGTAAAGTGAAACTTGGGCATTCTGAACTTTTGGGCTAATATCCACTTATCAGTGAGTACATACCATAAAACCATTACATATTTGGTGTTTAGAATTTGCTATTGTCACACCACCTTTTTGTATCTGTCTCTCTTGTCACACTCCTTTGATCTCCTTGCCACTTCTGTTTATCTTACCTCCTCTCTCTCAGACCCTTTCCTCTCTTCCCATCCTCTTCTGTATTTCTTCCTCATCCTCTCTCCCTCTTCTCCTCTGTCCTTTCTCATCTTGAATTTCCTTGAATAAGGTTGGTTGGTATGAACACAGTATGGTTATTTGGATTAATTTCTTTCTGGGTGGCTCTGTCACTAACTTAAGAATTAAGGTTCATCTATGTGTAGGTGCGGACTTGCTTTTTAATTAATTGGATTTGCAAATATATAAGTATATGCATTTTAAAGTAAAGTTATGAAACAAAGTATTAAATTCCTCTCAGTGTAGTTTTTCCTTTTTGAATAGGTTACCACTTTCTTTAACTTTATTGTTGATTTTTCATTCAAAAAATATAGCCACAGACTTTGGATATAGATAAGAGATAGAGCACTTGCAAAGCATGCGCAAGATCCTGGGTATAGTACCTACACTGAAAAGTAATATAAAAGCAAACAAAACATTAGGTAAATATATGTGTGTGTACACACACACACACACACACACACACACACACACACACACATATAAACTGTTATATATTAATATGAATATATTTGCATCAGAAGATTGTTATTAATAGCTGTATCAGAGAATTAAAGAGTAATAAGAAATACACATATGTTCATGCATGTAATGCATTTGCATCACATGGATGCCTATAGAAGATGGCATACTTGACATACTTGTCTTAGCTTTGTCTTTTTGTTTACTGGTATGTCCTAAAGATGACTTTACAGTGAAATAGAATTATTCCTACTGTCTCTTCCAGATGCACAGTGCTATTTTATTGTGCTACTTTTGGATAGCAATTTAGAAGCATCTTGCTGGGGATAGTTAGCTGTATGAAAAGGAAGAGCACTGGAGATCTAACACAGCCTAGAAAGAAATAGACCCGTATAGAGCAGGAGATATTCAAAGCAAAGCGGAGCCCCAGTGACTCAGTTGTATGCTACTACATAATAAAGCAGGAGGGTCTGAACTGATAGTGTGAAGGACTAGAAAAAAAGAACAATATTGGGGAGAAAAAACACTGTTGTAGGAAAGGAGACTTAATGTTGGAACAGGGAAAAGGAAGCAAAGAGGGGAATTTAAGTCTATGTAGAACCTAAGAGAATAAAAATCAAAAAGACATCCGGTCTCCTCATCTCTTTCCAAAGAAGTCTGTCTTCTAAAGAAACTACATTTTATTATGGCAACTCAGAAACTAAATTCCCTACCAAAATAGAATCTCTGGATTTTATTGGTCTAGAAAAAATAGACACTTGAAAATTATCAGTCAACATCCATAAAAAGGAAGAAAAACAGATGAGGATAAAACTGCTTCAGTTACTGAAAATCTTTTTGCCAAAACCAGTGACTAATCAGAAAGAAACTTGCACAACAACCTAACTTGAGCTAAACAAGTACTGACAGGTGGAGAAAATACCTTGACTTCACGGTGAAAATCAGGGTAGAAATGTATGCTAGAAGATGTGAAATGGAATTGTCCAAACTCAGGAAACACTGATGAATCAAAATCAGCTCAATTAAAAATTCAGTTCCAAGATGACCAACGAGACAACAGATCCAAATGACAATACTGTAAGGAGTGTGGGGGAGAAGTAAAAACATCCAAGGGAGTAAGATAAACTAGGAAGGATAAAATCTCGTAGAAAGGACGTATGGAACGTAGAACACGGTCCACAGAGATCCACCCTGTGCGTGTGGGTTTGTCTGACAAACAAAACAGAACAAAATAAAGTTTTAAGATAAATTTAAAGTAAAAAAAAAAAAGACATAAATCCATGTTTAAGGGGGCTATTTTTCACTTCCTGGGAAGTATACTTCAGATTGGTCAACTCTGATACATTATTCTAGTAAAAGCTATTAAATTTGAAGGAAGAAGAGGAGGAGGAGGATGAAGAAGAGGAGGAGAAAAGACCACATCTTTTTTTAAAAATTATTTTATTTATTTACATTCCAGTCATTGCCCACCTCAGTCCCCCCCCCACAGTTCCTCATCCCATTCCTCCATCCCCTTGCCTCCGAAAGGGCACTCCCCCCAGCCCTCCCCATTGCCTGGGGCCTCAAACACATCTCCTACTGAGGCAAGATCAGGCAAACCTCTGCTGTATATGTGCCAGGGGACTGGGGGTCTGGGTTAGTGGAGACTGCTGGTCTTCCTATGGAGTCACTCTCCCTTTCAGCTTCTTCAATCCTTCCCCTAATTCAACCATAGGGGTCCATGACTTGAGTCCAGTGATTGGGTGTAAGTATCTACTTCTGTCAGAGTCAGCTGTTGGTAGGGCCTCTCTGAGAACAGCCATGCTAGGCTCTTGTCTGTAAGCTCACCATAGCATAGTGTTGTCAGGCCTAGGTGTCCCCTCCATGAGATGCATCCCAAGTTGGACTGCCTTTCCTTCAGTCTCTTCTCCATTTTTGTCCCTGCAGTTCTTTTAGACAGGAACAATTCTGGGTCAGGAATTTTGACTGTGTGTTAGTAACCCTGTCCCTCCACTTGAGGCCCTGTCTACTGGTGGTGGACTCTTCGAGTTCCCTCTCCCCAATGTTGGACATTTTGGCTAAGGTCACCCCCATGAGTCCTGAGAGTGTCTCATCCTGAGTCCCTGGTACTCTCTAGAGGCACCCCGCCTCCCATTCCCCAAGGCTGCTTATTTCTATTCATTCTCTTGGCCCTCTGGGCTTCTCTCCTGTCCCCCCCTCCCCTCCTCCTCCCTTTCCCTCCCAGGTCCCTCCCTTTGCCTCCTGTGATTATTTCCTCCCCCCTTCTAAGAGGGGTTTAAGCCTCCTCACTTGGGCATTTCTGCTTGTTACACTTTAAAGTCTGTAGGTTGTATCCTTAGGTATTCTGTACTTTTTGGCTAATATCCACTTACCAGTAAGTACATACATACATGTCCTTTTGGGTCTGAGTTACCTCACACAGGATGATATTTTCTAGTTCCATCCATTTGCCCTCAAACTTCATGATCTTGTTTTAATAGCTGAGTAGTCTTCCATTGTGTAAATAAACCAAGTTTTTTGTATCCATTCTTCATAGACTACGTGGCTCAAAGATGGCAATCTTTTCCTCAGAACTACTGTTATTATTGACCCATTCTTCTCAATATTGTGTTTAAACAGTGCTTCTGGAGCACTAGGTCTAAAACTTGGATATCTGCTAAAATTACTAAGAAGCTTTAGGTAATTTCCTTATCTGGGTTTTAGATTAGTTAAGTCGGAATTTGGAGCAGTAAAACTGATAGAGCCTGTAAATCTCCCCTGAAGATTCCACTGTCCAAATTTGTGAGTCACTGGTTTAGAGCAGAAATAAACTTTACAGAATAACCTGCTTGCTCAGCAACATTGGCTACTATCTGATAGGGTGCCGTGCTATGTGAAAGGAGCTCTGTGTGGTCTGTATCATTGTTCAATCTTTTCTTTTGCTATTTTCAGGGTCAGTGGAGAGATTT
Source organism: Uromys caudimaculatus (assembly GCA_028551405.1). Taxonomy (NCBI): domain Eukaryota; kingdom Metazoa; phylum Chordata; class Mammalia; order Rodentia; family Muridae; genus Uromys; species Uromys caudimaculatus. The sequence goes on from CM052702.1 coordinate 110,258,572, forward strand.
TTTCCCCCAAAAGATACATTTATTGTTTATTGAACTTTATAGAAATTTGTAAATTTTTGTGGAAGAAAAAAATCAAAATATTAGAGAGAAGAGGCTTTTACCATGGTGCCTTAAACGCTTATTTTATTAAAGTGATTTTTAAAGTTTTCACTGACCTAGTCTTCAGCAAGGCTCTTGGCATTGATAATGCAAGAACAGTTTGTTGGACCACATCTGCACCCTTCGCCTACATTATGGTCAGTCACAACTCCCATTGCCAGTGAAAGCTGAGCTGCAGGTGCAGTAGGGAAGTAGTTGGAGAGTCTTACAGAACCAGGAGGAATCCTGGCAATGCTTCCCATATAGTCTTCCTGAGCACTTCTTCTCTAGTTCTGTTTCTTCTGTCTTGCACTATTGGGCTGAAACTTTGATAACCCTAAAGCATGCTTGGAAAGTAGTGCTTTAGGTCAGCATCTTGTCTGGCAAATACAGAAATGGGGAAAGCAGAGGAAAGTCCATAGGATTAGTGAGTTAATGACACCTCTGTATGCACATTCACATGCCAAGCTCTTAAGAGAGGAGAGCCAAGGCTAGGTCCCATGAAGTCATATTGATAGCCTTAGTTTCTTTCTTTCTTTCTTTCTTTCTTTCTTTCTTTCTTTCTTTCTTTCTTTCTTTCTTTCTTTCTTTCTTTCTTTCTTTTATACTTTATTTACATTTCCAATGTTTCCCCCTTTCTAGGTCTCCTTTTTGGAAGCCACCTATCCCCTCCCCCTCCCCCACCTCTATGAGGGAATTCCACCTCCCACCCACCCGCCCACCCACTCCCGTATTCCCACCTTGACATTCCCCTTTAATGGGGCCTCTCCTCCCCCTGATGGCCAACAAGGCCCTCCTCTGTCACATATGTG
>CM052702.1:110259561-110279426 GCA_028551405.1 Uromys caudimaculatus
TCCATCTGGGACCTCACTCTCAGTCCAACGGTTACTGTAAAGTGAAACTTGGGTATTCCGAACTTTTGGGCTAATATCTACTTATCAGTGAGTACATACTATGTTCATTCTTTTGTGACTACGTTACCTCGCTCAGGATGATATTTTCAAGTTCCATCCATTTGCCTGCTGCTATGAACATAGTGGAGCATGTGTCTTTATTACATGTTGGAGCATCTTCTGGGTATATGCCCAGGAGAGGTATAGCTGGGTCCTCAGGTAGTATTATGTCCATTTTTCTCAGGGTCCGCCAAACTGATTTCCAGCATCTGCTGTCACCTGAGTTTTTGATCTTAGCCATTCTGACTGTGTGAGGTGGAATCTCAGACTTGTTTTGATCGACAAATGGGACCTCATGAAATTGCAAAGCTTCTGTAAGGCAAAGGACACTGTCAATAGGACAAAACGGCAACCAACAGATTCAGAAAAGATCTTAACCAATCCTATGTCCGATAGAGGGCTAATATCCAACATACACAAAGAACTCAAGAAGTTAGGCTCCAGAAAACCAAATAACCCCATCAGAAAATGGGGAACAGAGCTAAACAGAGAATTCTCAACTGAGGAAATTCGCAGGGCTGAGAAGCACCTAAAGAAATGCACAACATCCTTAGTCGTCAGGGAAATGCAAATCAAAACAAGCCTTAGTTTCTAGTAACTTCACCCAAAGCTTGTCTCAAAAGACACTGGTAATGGTAGAGTGGGGGTGGACCCGCCTGTTACCTGCGGTGAGTAATGTTCTAAGGCTGGCCACCGGAGGGTGCAGGTTATAATTAGAGTAGAGCTCTGTGGATCTACACCACTGGACTGAGAGTGAGGTCCCAGATGGAGGAGTGGGAGAAGGGACTGAAGGAGCTGAGGGGGTCTGCAGCCCCATGGAGGGAGCAACAGTGTCAACGGGCCTGAAACCCCCCCCCCCCGGTCCTCCTGGAGGCTGGACCACCAGCTAAAGAATACACATGGAGGGACCTATGGTTCGGACCACATATGTGGCAGAGGAGGGCCTTGTTGGCCATCAGGGGGAGGAGAGAGAATGTCAAGGTGGGAAGATGGGATTGGGTGGGTGAGTGGGTGAGTGGGGGAATACCCTCATAGAGGTGGGGGAGGGGGGAGGGGGGAGGGGATAGGGGGTTTCCAAAGTGAAGACCTGGAAAGGCGGGAAACATAGGAAATGTAAATAACGTATCAAAAAAATTTAAAAAAATAAAAAATATCCATGACATGATAGTTCACTGAACAGCTGGACTCTACTTCTCCAGTGACTCCCACAACCTCAGGAACACCTGGAAACTCTTAAAATGGCTTCTTGAAGATTTTAAAACAATCCTGGCCAAGTAAGCACAAAGTAGGCTGTGCCAGGACTGACTTAGCATTGTGTGGCCAAGGACAATTTGCTTTACCTTAATTTTAACCTCAAGTTGTTTCACCTGAAACAGCATTAGTAAGCGTTAGTACATGTGGCTTATGTGTTAATTAAATGGAATTAACATTGTGAACCAGCCATTAATTTCTGGCACCCAAGCTCCATTTCAATGTAAAACTCAGATCTATGATTTCAAGAGTATTGAAACAAATTTCCTATTCTCTTGAATTTTAATGGGAAGAGATCCACATCACCTGGGAAGCCATAGAATAAGATATTACCTTGTCAACATGTATATCTTGCCCTTCCACCCCTAAAGATGTTTACTAGGAGGTAATGAAATAAAGAACTATAAGATATGGGTCTAACAAACATTAGGCAGAGCTTGGTGAATTCTGCGGAATGGTGGAGGAAGGATTATAGGAGACAGAGTCAAGGAAACCACAAGAAAACCCACAGAACTGACTAACATGGGCTCACTGGGGCTCAGAGACTGAACTGCAGAGTCTGACATTGTGGCTTCATCTTCTTGCAGGACCCCTAATGGTAGTAGCAGGGCTGTCCCTGACCCTTTTGCCTGCTTTTGGGGCCCTTTTCCTCCTGCTGGGCTGCCTCATCCAGCATTAATATGAGGGGAGTGCCTAATCCTATTGCAACTTGACACGCTTGGTTGGTATCCCTGGGAGGTCTGCCTTTTCTGAAGGGAAGCAGAAGAGAAGTGTATGGGGGTGGGTGGGCATGGAGACAGATGACTGTGGTGGGATGTAATACTGTAATCATAAATAATTTGTTTAAAGATAGGGCAAACCATTATGTATTAAAATCTGTCTCCACTACACTAACATGACCTTGGACAGCCTACCACTCTATATCCATTTCATCTTCTATAAACTGGTGATAAGTCATTGTGTCTGCCTTATGGTATTATTTTGTATGTTTAATGGCATGTGAAGTGGATAATACATTCAGTATACATTGGCTATTGTGCTGATACCCTTATATGGCTGAAAGGATTTTTTAGCTTCTCAAGTTTCAAATGAGATAGAAGATTCTCAGTAACCTTTCTTTAAAATGGAGTTGAATAATCTGGCAGACACTACTCATTAGAAACTGAGGGCATGAAACCTAAATTTCCTAATTGTGCAGGCATCTAACTGAATATGCCTCCATGTTATCTCTTACACACACACACACACACACACACACACACACACACACACACACACACACACACACAGCAGTTCCGAACTTCTGGAGGACTTTGATTAAAAAGAAACAAACTCAAAAACTATGATCAAAGCAAAAGTAGGAGTCAAAAACCCAGCTCAAGCCATATTAAAGAAAGAAAGGAGGCAAGAATTATTTAATCATATAACCAAGAAGGCTAAGAAATTACCTGGTATTATGTCTGAACAGATTGCTTTAAATGCTATAATTTAAATCTCTCCATCCCAGGCCTACTTTGGTCTTATTTGGGTATATTTTCTATTCAGCAATGCTGAATCTATACATATTCTTACAGCTGTGATCTTTTCTAGTATAACTCAGATTGTATCATTTTCATACTTTGAAGCCTTAAGTGGTTTGCTGTTGCTTCCTTCCTCATCTATAAAATGAAGATAATATCTATGTTTTGAGGCTGTCTTAAGGATTCAGTCAGTGGAAAGTGCTTGGCATAGAGTCTCACACTCCATTGCAGTTTCTGTCCCTAGTTCCATATTTTCAACGTTACACAGACTGATTCTCTCACTATGATGAGAAGGCCAAACTTGGGAGACAGTTTTAAAACCATCTCAGGATAGGGAGTTGAAGCCAAATTGAAAGGAGGACTTGGGGGCCAACTCAGAAGACCAAGTCTAATAATGACCTTAATTTTTACAACTCATGAATTTAATGGTACATTGACTGAGTGGATTTCACTGGGCAATCGAATATTTTAGGCTTACTTTTTGGAAAATGAATAATTTGGTATAGAATGATCTTTAGTTTCATCATTTATTGTTTTTGTTATTTAAGATGATAAGGAAGTTAAAAAGTATGAATGCATGTATGTCTGTCTTCAGAGAGCCATAGGAAAATGGTATGTTAATTTATATGGTGTGATTTACTAATGTATTATACTTATAAATTGACTTGATCAACATTTTTTTCTTAAGAGACTTTTAGATTCTCTTTTATAATCTACTGTCTAGATCACTTCCAAGTATCTATTCATCCTATCTTATACCTGTCTTGGATTTATGAAGGAAAATGTTTCAGGAATTATGGTAGTATTTGTCTTAAGAGTCAGGAATTGGTCTTGGAGACCCTGTTGTACTACTTACTTGCTGCACTGCCCAGGATAAATTTACATTCCCTCCACAGGGCCTCCTTTCCTTCATCTGCCTGAGCCATTTCTGTCCAGCTTTTAAACACTTTTCTAGGACCTCTGATTCAGTGACTGTCACAGCATAGGTCCAGCAGGAATAGCTTGCTTCCAAAGGGAGAACTTGATATCACCTTGCATTTGAGAACATTTTTTTAACCTGTTCTCCATTATATTTACTGCAGGATTTCGCCTGAATGCCTCCTCTTGGCCCATGTTCCTTTTGAAGACACTAAATGGAGCAGAGATGGCTCCCATCAAGATTTTCCATAAGGTACACTGTCCCTCAGCTATCACCATCTGCAAGCTTCTTAAGATCAAATACTTACCTTCTATCAATTACTGAGCCTCTGTTGTCTCTTTTATTTCTGTGACATGAGAATGCTTCTCAAAAACTAGTTCAGTAGAAGATTTTTTAAAACACCTGTGAAGCAGGTGTTATCTTCAGAGACTTGTATTAGACTGCAATAATGAGACAGGATCCTGGTTTGTGGGTTCTAGCTGCCAATAACAAACAAATCTAATATCTTTTTGTTGTTGATTTGGTTTGGTTTTTCGAGAACTAGAGATCCATCTGCTTCTGCCTTCTGAGTGCTGGGATTAAAAGCATGGACCACCACCACTCGGCTGAGATATATTTTTTTACTTCATCTGCAAAGTGAACTCTTATAGGATTGTTAAGAAATTAAGATGTGTTTATCAGAACTATGACATATAATACAATCCTAAAGCAATTCTTACAGAGTTCTGTAGTCTGTGTTCTAAGTAGGGAGAAATGAAGGAAACTGGTAATTATCTATAATTTGTTTGAAGCCTTATACATATTACCACATTTAATACCCATATCTAGTTTATATATGCTAAGAATTATTCAACTCAACAATTAAGAAAGCATACTTTAAATTTTTAATTGCCTTTATTTTGTGTTTGTTTATGTGTGGGAGTTCTGCCTGTGTTAATGCATCTGTACCACATACATGCCTGGTGCCCCGACGGCCAGAGGAGGATGCCAGAGTCCCGGGAACTAGAGTTACAAATGTTTGTGAACCACCATGCGGGTGCTGGAAGCCAAACCTAGGTCCTCTGAAGGAGCAACCAGTGTTTTAACTGCTGAGCCAGCTTTCCAGCCCCTAGGAAGCATGCTTCTGAGAAAGGAACTGCTCAGGATCACATAGCTAGTAAGGGACAGGCCAGGGATGGGTAACCTGTGTTTATTCTTTCTGTGCATCAAAAGGAGAAAATGTTAGCCTGCTGATAGTTGACTTCTCTAGTGGGGTGAGAGTCACTGTAGAAATGACTGAGTTAAGCTTACCTGTGTTGCTAGTTAAAGCTAAATCATAGCAGCACTCTGGTTTCCAAATATAATATATTAGGCCACTTGAAACCTCTTTTCAGTGATAAATACCTTAAACTGTGAGGTAGGGAAGAGCCAGTAATATTCTCCTCAGTGCTTTGTGGGGCTTATTAGAAATTAAGAAAAGCAACATATGTGATAAATGCATAGCTGTCTTGGGGGCTCTGCCAATCTTACTTTATAGAAATTTGCTTTTATAGATTCATGGTAAAACACAAGATTAGGCTTGAACCCATGCCAGAAAGAAAGTAGATCTTAGAGCCTGGTCGGATCTGTTAAATTTTTATCTCTTAAGTGAAAAAGATGATGGCATTTTTAAGGAAGAGACTCTGGGAAGGGGTGGGATGGCAGCCACCTTTGATTAGACTTCTCCACTGTGGTTGGGTTGTCTAGGGACTTCCGAGTTCTATGAAGGCATTGCTCGGTGCCTGGCAGAAGCAAACCCAAACTCTCTAGGTGGTTTGATGACACAGTAATTCAGTGAAGGACTGTTCAGAGTGACCACTAGGTCCTGCCTTACAGAGATCACAGAAACTTTCAAAACGCATCTTACACGATACAGATGTAACAAACATCACATACCCCAAGTAGTTTCAGACAGTACAAATATCAGCTAAAGGGTATAAGGTAAATATTTTGCCTGAAGAACTAGAAAAAGAAATAAAAACATTTTTGGTTTTAAATTTATCTTTACATGTTTTATTTTGTGGGAGGGGGTACGTGCCATACATACAATGTGGAGGTCAGAGGACAACTTGTAGGAGCCTGTTCTCTCCTTCCACTCTTTGGGTCCTGGGGATGAAACACAGATTACAGATAGAACTTGAATTATCAGGCTTGTCATCAAGTGTCTGTAACCATCAAGCCATCTCACTGGCTCAAAATATCACTTTTTAAATGCCACACTTTGAAAAGGACAAAACCAAACATCTGAAAATAAAACTGAGAAATTTCAAACCTTTGAAATTAAAGATTATTAGTACATTATGTAAATTAAAAGACATCTACCATAATACATGTGTGTGTATGTGTGTGTGTGTGTGTGTGTGTGTGTGAGAGAGAGAGAGAGAGAGAGAGAGAGAGAGAGAGAGAGAGAGAGAATGGAGTTTCCCCCTCAGACTATAACATTGAGAAATAAAGAAATTGAGAAAAAAATGAGGCGAATATAAGGAAGCTTCGTATGTGGAAATCATGAAACCCAGAAATATTAGCTGAGTAAAATGTAAGTACTATTCGAAAAGATCATAAGTTTTCCAGCATGTGTAATAGAAGCAAGAATAAGGCATTATTATAACTGTAGAAAATGAAGGTCAAAACACTGAGCAAGTAATCAGCAGGACGTCTTGAGAGTGGCTACATTAGCTGCAGCACATTTCTCCACAGCAGCAGTTCAAGCCAAAGGCAATGACTAAGATTCAAAGGACTAAGTCATCTACCTTGAAGTTAATATCCAACTATACTGTCATTTCAGAATGGAAGTGAAAATCAGACTATCAAACAAACCAGTGTAGGTAGAGCGTAACATAGCCATTGAGTATGTTTCAGAGAGAAAGCAATTGAACCACAAAGTAAGAATTAGACTCAAGAAGATTTGGTGAAGAAATGGGTTTGTTTTCATGTAGATTATTGTATGCTCTAAGTATAATAACAAAGTGGTTAACTGGGAGTAAAAGCAATATAGAAATTAATTACTTATCCCTTTAGAACCCAGAAGTAGTTACAACAGTCTAAAGTTCTTCCATTGTCTAGAACTATATATAAAGATGGGGTAGACTTTGTATGTCATCTATGCAGTTAAATTCTTAAGGGAATCCACAAAAGATTATAAATAGAAGAACTTCTGAGCTGGTAAAGGAGAAAAGGGGAGACATTTTAATAGAGATGTTTTAGATTTTTTGAATTAACTGTACAGTTAAGATCTTAAAGGAATCCACCAAACAGCTATAAGTAGAATGTTTAACTTCTCAGTCAGTGAAGAGAAAGTGAGGGAAATGTAGTTCATTGAAAAAAGTAAAAGAACCATAAATAAAATTAAATAGAAACATAGGCAGAAAGATATCTGTAATAAATTAAGATGGGCTTAGTAACCTGCTTGTAGTTCAAGTTTTCAGAAAGCTGAGATAGGAGAATCCCTTGAGCCCAGGAGTTTGGGTCAAACTTTGGAAACATATCAAGACCTCTCGAAACACAATTAAGTAAATAAATAAGTATTCTATTAGCAATGATCATGAGAGACTTTTAAATTACAACATACTATTTATAATAGAAAAAATTTAAGCATAATAACATAAAAATATTGATGGTAGCCATCGGACATGGTAGCACACACCTTTAATCCTGGCACACGGGAGGCAGAGACAGAGGCAGGTGGATCTCTATGAGTATGAGGACAGCCTATTTATATAGCAAGCTCCAGGCCGGCCATGGCTGCGTAGTAAAACCCTATATCAAAAAAAAAAAAAATATATATATATATATATATATATATATATATATATATATATATATATTGACAGTGAAAAAACATAAGAGAGTACCAGGCAAACTTTTATCAAGATAAAATTTATATAAAGTAGAACTTCAGAGATGTTGATACTAAAAAGCATTAAAGAAGTCACAGGTGGGCTGGAGAGATGGCTCAACGGTTAAGAGCACTGACTGCTCTTCTGAAGGTCCTGAGTTCAAATCCCAGCAACCACATGGTGGCTTACAACCATCTGTAATGAGATCTAATGCCCTCCTCTGGGGTGTCTGAAGACAGCTACAGATAGCGGGGCAGGAGCAAGAGCAGGAGAGTTGGCTCAGCAGTTAAGAGCACTGACTGCTCTTCCGGAGGTCCTGAGTTCAAATCCCAGCAACCACATGGTGGCTCACCACCATCTGTAATGAGATCGGATGCCCTCTTCTGGTGTGTCTGAAAACAGCTACGGGATACTTAAACATATAATAAATAAATAAGTCTTTAAAAAAAAAATCACTAGGTGATGAGTTAAAAGTAACAGTTCACCAAGAAAACAAAGCAAACATAATAGTACGTATGCTCCTTAAAAATAGCCTTAGAATCCATGAAGAAAGAAAATAAATAATAATGGTGATGTGGCAGTTTTTTTCCTAGGAAGATACAGCAGTACCTAGCCCTCCTTTATAAGACCCAATGACAAAGCCAAGTCCAGCCTAGAAATCCAGTGAGTCAATTGAGCATGCTGTAGAACATGGGTGAGGGGTTGCTTATAAAACATGGGTGACCTCACCGCAGCTACACTAGAAAGGCTTCTTCATCCAGCATGGGTGATGGCTTCCCCATGTCTACATAGGTGGGTGGAGCTCCTCTTTCCAGTTAACCTTCCCCATCCTATGTTCTCTAGTACCTTGCTAGACCCTGAGACTATATGCAGTTATGACAGAATTGCATACAAATGACTGAGGTATAGCAGGGAGCAAATCTCAGGAGAGGATCCAGTGACTCTTCCTCTGCCTGCCTTCTCTGAGGGAACATCAAACAGGCTGCTAGTGGTGGTCTGTTGTAAGCAGATTCAACTTCTCTGATCAAGATGGCAGCTGTTTTGCTCAGAGAGCCTCATTCTACAACACACAGCAAAACTGGAAAACCTGCCATCAGTAGGAAATACTTCCATGTATATCTCTCAGTGATTGATAACTAAAGCAGACAAAAATTCATATACCAATCAAGAGCATTGATCCACTTTTAAGGCATTATTCATTCCTACTTTAATAGGTTAGTAATAAAATAATTTTTAAATACCATTCATGGTAACAATGGAACACTAACATACCTAGAACAAATGTTCGTAAATCGCATGAGAAGCTGTTAGATGGGTAAAGATGCTTGCCTCCAGTCCTGACAACCCAACCTTTATCTCTGGGACTCGGGTAGCAGAAGAAACCAACTCCCATAATTTGTGATTTAACATGTGTGCCATAGCAATACACCTCCACACATACCCACACACAAAATAAATAAATGCAACAAAAATTAAAGCAAGATATGTTTATGGAGAAGACTTAAATTTTATATAAAGGAGAAATCTGTATTAAAGAAGCTTTAAATGGAAGAAGGTAATCATGTGCATAGATAAGGTTTAACATCATTGGTAATAAAAGGAATTTCTTCCCAAATCAATCTATAAATGCATCACCATTCCAGTCAAGGTCCAAATAAGGTTTTTCTATCTTAACTGCAAAAGCCAATTAATTCATTTGAAAGATGAAGGAGAAAGAACAACTCAAAATAATGCTGAAGAATGACACAGAGGGGCTCTTCCAACCTGGTACTTATGAGAAGAAAAGAACAGAGTGGACATGAATTTATTTGCAATTTGAACTGTGTAGCTACCACACAAATTAGAGAAAGGTCTGAATATTTCTGTTTTTCATCTAGGAGCCACCATCACCTTCCCACAACTTCTTCAAAATGGGAATGAAGTTAGAAGCTGTAGACAGAAAGAACCCTCATTTCATTTGCCCAGCCACTATTGGAGAAGTTCGAGGCTCAGAGGTGCTAGTCACCTTCGATGGGTGGCGAGGCGCATTTGACTACTGGTGCCGCTTTGACTCCCGAGACATCTTTCCTGTGGGCTGGTGTTCTTTGACTGGAGATAACCTGCAGCCACCTGGCACCAAAGGTAAAGAGCCACCTGTAGTTCCCTGAAACCAAACCTCAGATAGTAAGAGAAATCGCCCAGGTTTACTGTGGTCAGTGTGTCTTTACCAGTATACTTTACTGTAGGCAGGGGGAGAATGAGGGCTGGCTCCTTAGGTACAAACCAAGAGCTTCCAGAGAATGATCACTAACATTTCAAGATAAGATCAAATGAAGACAGACATGAAATTTAGAGAAAAGTAAAAAATTCTCTCTTCTAAATATCCCAACTTATTCTCAGGCAACTCCTTCTTTTGCCTGTAACCCATTTAAAAGTTTAGAAGTGTCATTCTCAGCCTTCAAGGGTTGAGAATTGTGTAGTGAGCTAGGAAACACTGTTGACTTTGGAATAAGAGAGCTGAGGATAGGCCATACCTCTGCCTGTCACTAGCAGTTAATTCACCTCTAAACCTCAGCTTTCCATTTATAAAAGAACACCCACTTCAAAAAATTCTTGAGAGAAATAAATGAAATAACATGGGCAAAATGCCCACATCTGGAAAATAGCAAACTCCAAGACAATTTCTATTTTATTTCTGTGGCTATTATTGTAGCTATTATATGATGTGCTTATTATCATTACTATATTATACATGTTATACTAGACTACATCAGCATTGTTATAATGCCATTACTATAAAATTAACCACTACCAATGTGGGAGTGTATATACCATATTACAGTAGCACCACATACTAAATGAAACATGACAATACTTCGAATAACGATAGTAGAGATCATCTGTTAACCTCACAGATGTGAGGAGAAAGACCACTGACCCCTATCATGGCCAAATTAATTAAAGCAAGCTTTTATTTTTTATTCACATACACAGGCTGTCTCTCCTTAAAGGCAGGGGTCAAGAGATCAGCATTGGACATGGGTGAGATAAGACATTTTATAGCTGTGGAGTAGGGTGTTTCCAAATGGGGGATTTAGCAGGCAAATAGGAAGGGTTGCAAAAGCAGAACATAAGCATAACAAGGTGGCCATAACAAGCTCCTGAAACAAAGGTACAGTTGCCGGTTCCTGGAACAGACAATACAGAACCATTTGTAGTTAGGGTTACAGGTTGGGCATAGCACAATCCTTGAGAAACAGAAATTTAATTATTAACAGGAGTGAACCTAGTTTGTCTTCACTAAAACATGGCTTTCAAGCCCAAGATGGAGGCAGGCTGGCTTATCACATCCAAGAGAGATTTTAAGATAGATACTCTTAGCAGCAAAATTAATAGCCCCATTATCTTAAGTCTAAAAGCATATTAGTGAATCTGAAAGAATGGAAAATTACCCTATTGTTTCAGAATTTCTTTTCTAAACATTTATACAAAACATTCATTAATTATTTAATTAATTATTGGGTGCCTAATTGTAATCCAAGCTGGGGATTCAGCAGTGACAAAAATAGACAGTCTTCCTACTTTCATGGCATTTTTATCCTAGTTATGAGAGACAGATGTAAATATTTATAATAAATCAGGGAATAAGGTTATTTTAGTGGCTAGAGCTATCACAAGTTTGGTGTATATGTGCCACAGCATGAGCGAGATCCTGGCTTCAGTCATCAACACAGACAAAGAAGGTCGTGTTTTAAATGTATATATATATTTTTAAAAATCTTATCATAAATACACATCCATGGTATCATTGCTATCATCAAAATAACATATATATCTAATCTTCTCCCCAGATTTATTTGTGGAGGTTTTTTTCAGGAAATTTTGTAAAGTTTTCAATTGCAACCTGAGGGGATAAGAAGGAGCCATGTAGGGAAAGAGATTACAAGCATACAGACAGAACCATGGTCACTGTGCTGCTAATAACATACATGAGCAAAATGAAGGTGTTCTTACTGAATGTGGGCTGAGGGGGAGGTGGCGTGAGTAGGTAGGTGCTGTGGAGGCAGGCGGTGGCCTGGTCATGTGGGCTTTATAAGCATGAGTGGCAGTTTTGCACTTGGTTCTAAATTAATTGGGGACCCACATATGGATATCATTGTTTTCAAATTATTGTCTAAAAGTATTCTGGGTTGCGTTCATGCAGCCCAGATACATGCAGCCTGACCACAGGTCAGATGTGCCTACAAGGAGTGAAGAGATTTTATTCATTGTTTGAAGTTACTTTCTAAAATATAAAAGAACACTTACAGCTCAGAGATAGAAAAGATAAATAACCCAATTTAAAAATAGACAGGATGTCCGTTAGCAAATGAATATATTTTGGGGGGGGGGTCAGATGAGGAAAAATTGTAGAGAGGGAATAAGGGAAGTGTGGCAATAATGTAATACTTGCAACACAAAAACAGAAGGTGTGACTCTCTAAGGGGTAAGGAAACCAGCAAGAGGGGATGTGGGAATGCTGTGGGGAGGGGGATGAATAAAAACAACGTATAATTATATACATGCATGGAAATGCTATATTGAAACTATTACTTTGTATGCTACCTTATAAACAGGAAATTATTTGGTTAAATATTCCTCCAGAGAATATACGAAAGGCCACTAAGGCCTGGGAGAAGTGCTGAGTGTCATTTGCCATTGGAGAAATGCTGATCACGGTGCAGTGCCTTCACACCCACTCATCTAGTGTGCTCAGAGCATGGAAGTGATGAGTGCTGTGGAAGGTGTGGGGCCACTGGACTCCCCACACAGAGCTGGCAGGGCTGTAAAGGGCTGCAAACACGTTGGAAAACAGTTTGGGAGTCACAGTAGCTGGGTGGAGTTACTATACGGCCCAGGACTTCCACTCACAGGTATATACTCCGCAAAACAGAAAACACATTTCTATAAAACATGAGTGTTTTAGCAGAACCGTTCATTACAGCCCAGGATCAGATACATTTCAATATATTCACTTAATAAAATATTATTTGGCAACAAAAAAGGAATGGATTGCTGATTGTGCTACAGCACAGCTGTACCGTACAATTGTGTAAAGTGAAATGAGAATGCCTTGGTGTCAGTAGTGCTGAAGTAAAGGGATCTTGACCAAGGTGAGGGCAAACAGGCCTTTTTAACCTCAGGAAAGTGCCACTCTTCTATATGCTGCAAGAAACATATGTCCTAGATCAGTGTAAAAAATTTATTGCCATCCCATGACTTGCTTGCAAGGCTCTAGGAAACAGCAAGTGCCTTGGAACTGGTACTGGAATTATTTTTGTTTACTTAAAGCAGAAACCAGATAAGTGCTGTTCTCTAGGCTCTGTTCAGAAGTAGGGGAGACTGATTTCATACCTTCTTGTCTAGAAAGTTCTGTTCTCTTACTGGAAAATCTAGACCCATCAGTCAGGCCACTGAACCAAAGAGCTGGGAGGTTGTATCTAGCCACTACTAGCTATACATCCCTTTCTGACTGCATCCTTGCTGATAAGAAGCATGACTCGCTGGCTGATACTTCCAGGGGAGTAGGCTGGCAGCAGGCTGCTCTCATGTGTCTTTCAGAAAGCCATAGACTTTATTTCAATAAAGGTGGCCAGAAAGACCAGGCTCAGAGAGCAGAGGCCTTCTTCCACAGCATTTCCAGCATTTATCATTTCTCCTTCCTCCAATAATGCTTCTGTCCCCTCCCTCCTGCCTCAGTAGGTCCCAAAGTGAGAGGTTATTGAGCTTCCTGCCCTGACTAGGAAGCACTGACACAATATGGAAGGAATGTGATTATGCAATGCACTGTATAGAACAAGATGTTTTCTATTAGTCTGTTTGTTCCCCTTTCTGATTATGTCTCCTCCATCTTTCCTACCTTCTGGTCATTAGTATGCAATGTTTAAAAATTCAAAGTAAAATAGGAATGTTTCTTGTTGTGGTAAGAAAAAGTTATGTTTATTTAATGTTCTTTCACACATATTGTTTCATTTTATTTTCCCTTTAACTCTAAATTAGGCATAATTATTTTCAGATACATTTTACTTACAAGAAAACTGAAGCTTAAAGTGACTTGGTATGTGATATATAAGGCTACAGGAAGAGATAGCTCTCAGGCCAGTACACTGAGCCACACTGCCCTTATACATCATCCCCACACATCAACCTATACTCTGAATTCTTCTCCACAGGCCTGTACTGTTGAAAGCTTCATTTGAGATGCTAGATTTGAGCTTCCAGGTCCTGGTAGGAAATAGGAAAAAGACAGTATTTATGCTAACAGAACTCTAAAAGTAGGTTCTAGGCTCAGTGAGACCACACACCTGTTTTGTCTAGAATTGCAAATAATTCTAAATGAGAGAGGCTTAACTACAGCTTTGAAGAGCCTTAGTCTATAAAAGTCACACGTATTGGGCTGGAGAGATGACTCAGTGGTTAAGAGCACTGACTGTTCTTCCAGAGGTCCTGAGTTCAATTCTGAGCAACCACATGGTGGCTCACAACCATCTGTAATAAGATCTGATGCCCTCTTTAGGTGTGTCTGAAGACAGTGACAGTGTACTCACATAAATATAATTTTTTTAAAAAGTCCCATGTATTAATGATCTTGGGAACAGGTAGCAAATGACTCATGACTTTGTCTCCTACTTGATTCCAGATAGTCAACTCCCCTACTGTTCATCTCTGTCTATGTAGAAAGAATCCTACGTGCTGTTCACAGCCTCTCCTCTCCTTTACTAAGCCAGGCATATGCCTGTTAGCTCCTGAATTCATGGCATCAGCTACCAAGTAGGCAACTAATTCAGAATTCTTGGTTATATGAGGCAACAGCTTTTAATATTTTAGTTTATCATTTTTAAGTAAAAAAACTAATTTTTAATGTTAAAAAAGTAATAGAAAGAATTCATCCCGCATGACATACTGTGATGCTAATCAGGCCTTCAGTCATCATAAATCATTTTAACTTCCCCTTGCTTTGATTTGATAGCAGTTTCATTATAGCTTGGCTTCCTAAGTACTTTTATAAGATGAAGAAAGCAAATATACCCTACATCATATTCATTTTTATTTAAAAATCAGTATATTGCTATCCTGGATTATACCACACATTATTCTGATAATTGGGGCTGTCTGCTCCAGTCCAGTGTCCAATAGAGATACCACCCTGGAGCACACCTGATGACATACACAGTTAGCCAGACTTTTTCTTTTTCATACCTCAAAGCCCATTCCCTGTGATATACTTCATCCAACAAGGCAACACCTACTTCAACAAGACCATACCTAATCCTAATCTTTTCAAATAGCACCACTCCCTAATGAGTAAGCATTCAAATATATTAGACTATTGGGGCCATTCTTAGTCAAACCATCAGACATACCACACTCACTTCCAGATTCTGAAACATAAATGGAGTTGGTTAAAATATAATCCTAGACTACAGATGGGAAAGAATAGAGATAAGATCAGCACAGCTAAGGCGAACTTCAGGTAATGACTGAATGTTACTATTAGCTGGATTAAGGGGACTCTGCCTTTAGAGGTCACAGTTTTGAGAGTAGAGAGACCAGTTGTAACTTCAGAGGACCAAATGTGCCAAAGAACCCTTAACCTAGGTAAGAGGACTAAAGATTGAAGATTTGGAAAGTTGCAAATTAAAGAACAACTAAGCTAAGATCTAAAGAATAGAAAAGTAGAGAGTGGAAACAGATGAGCAGAGGCACAGAATTCTGTTGTTGCTGGTGGTTTTTTATTTTATTTTCTAAGTGTTTGAGTATTTCGTGTGCATGTATGTCTGCACACCATGTGCATGCTTAGTGCCAGTAAGGGCCAGAAGACAGCATCAGATATCAGCAACTGGTGCTACAGATAGTTGTGAGTCTCTGTGTGCTGGGACATGAACCTGGGTCCTGTAGAAGAGCAACCAGTACTCTTAACCAATGAGCTAGCTCTCCAGCTCCTGTGGTAGCTTTGTAAGACAGGGTCTCACTCTGTAGACCCAGCTGGCCTGGAAACAACTGTGTAGACCAGGGTGTCCGCAGAACTTGCAACCATTTTCTTGCTTCCTGTGAGCAAGGGATACAGATGTACACCACTCTACCTGGCTCACGGGGTTTAAAACAATGAAGAAGGAGAAGGAGGGGGAGGGGGAGGGGGAGGGGGAGGGGGAGGAGGAAAGAAAGAAGTTGAAGTTGTTGAAGACAGAAAATGATTGAGTATCTAGATCTTAAGAGGAGGAGTAGTGATGAGATTGAAGAGAAGGGACATGTAGCGCAAAGCTTCCACAGTGGCCATTTGACACCTGGGTTTTTACCCTATAAGCTGTGAAGACTGTTGAATGGTTGTAAGTGGCAAAGTTACAGGCCAGGTTAATCTTCAGAAGAACCATCTTGGCAGCACAAAGCTGATGGCAAGAGGTGTTAACTAGCAAGCCACTGCAGTCACTAATATTCCATGTGACAGAGGAGAAGCATTTCAGGGAAAAAGAGCTAAGACTGGACCCATCTTTGTCTTTGTTAAGGATGCCAAGATGTAAGGTAGAAAGTAATGATTATTTTCACACCTATTTTAATGATAGTTTTATATTTATTTAAGAATCTATCCCTATACTCTGAAATCAATATAAGTTTTTAGTATGAGCATTAATGAAGATCTAAAGTTCTCTCTTCCATCTTGAGGAAGTTAGTATTTTTAAACCTGAATCTGTGTTAAATGGAACTAATTTATTAATTATATTTTTATATCTCAGCATGTCACATGAATAACCATGTTTATTGAGTGATTTTGTTGGTGAGATAGATTATACTACTATTTGATTCCATTTTAGTTGATGCTCATTTGGTTTCATTATTCTGACATTATTCACCTGATTAAAAATGGCAGTACTAATATTTACTAAAGTTGTATGAGCAGATTAAAAGCCATTTTAATAAGTGTTCTTTTTCTAATTTTGGAAACTTGATGGCCAGCGATAAGAATGGCACACACCACCTCTGTGTTTATAAATACTTGTATACCTCTATACCTGGACCACCTCCTACTTCTGCTCAGCTTCCATTTCTAGTAAGCTACAAGACACTGTCTCTTCAGGAAACTTCTGATAGCTAGGATGCTCCTCTGGGTCTCATAAAGAAGCATTCAGTAGCCATGCCAAAAAAAAAAAAAAGATATGTGAATTTTGGTTAATGAGTAAATTCACTGATACCTTGGATGAGAACAACTACTTTTCCCCTTTTCCTCTCATTTTTTATAGTCCCAACACATGGGGATGTGATTGCTAATAAACTAGCTGTCTCCACCATTTCCCTGGACTGATATACTATTTCCTCGTTCAGTTCACACAAAACACACCGTATGTCGTTATTCCATCTTTAGCCTTGTGATCTCTTCACACCCAGCAACTTTGACCTTTATTCATACATCTCCCTAATATGTGTAGAGCATCTCCTGTTAGCAGTGTGAGGCTCAGTGGAGGTTATGGAAAGTGTCTACTCTAAAGGTAGACTGAAATTTGAAATGAAAAGGTAGGTTTATAGATTCAAAGCACTATAATAAATGGTCTACTATGTGACACTTATACCTAAATTAAAATGCTCAGGCATCCCAGTAAAAAAGGAACTACACATTCAGTCATGAAATATTCAGGTTTGATCAGGAAAAGCATGTGTGATTTTTGTGATGTGAGATGTGTGCAGTAAGCCACTGTTCCTTAAGTAGTCCTCCCTTGATTGCATGCTTATGGGCACAAACAGAAGCAAATATGAAGAAACGCAGTGGGGTACTCCCTCTATAATGAAGCTGAGAACCTGGGTTTTCTCACTGATTCTAACTACATCTGCTCAGATGACCAACATACCCTGCTCTGCGCCTCTCATCTAAGTGTCTGAAATTGCCCCTCGGGTCCTTGCTGATGCCCAGAAGCTTGAAAGTGATAATAGGCTTGGGTATATGTATTAGTATCTTTCAAATCCCTGAAACAGTGACATGTGACTTAAGCAGTTCACAGAATTGATCAAAACTGCTATTTTCATGGAAAAACATAGAACTCATGGAGATTTGATTAACAAGCTCTTATTGTATCATAGACCAGTGTGAGTACATACTGACTTATAAGACGTCCCTGATTTTTACATTTTTATTTCATTAAATATTTCATACATGTATATAGTGTATCTTGATCCTATCTACACCTTACTTTTCCCATTCCAACTCTTCCTAGGAACCCCAATCATATCTGCCTCCCAACTTCATGTCCTTTTGTGTTTATTTATTTACTTATTTAACCCACTGAGTCCAACAGTATTGCATATACATACATGAGCATGGATCACCCACAGCAGCACAGGGAATCTAATAATAGCCACATTGGTAGGGGAGAAAACGATTCTTCCTTCCCTTGCAGCTGTCAGCTGTTCAGGGGTGGGATACCTCGTCCTGTTTCATGCTGGAATTGTTAACTGGGTTGGTTTTGTGCAGGTCTTATGTGTATATAGGTAACACAACAGCTGTAAGTTCACGTGTGCAACAGCCATGTCATGGCCAAGGGTCCATTTTACAGCCCTTCCTTATCCTCTGGCTCCCACTTTCTTTCCATCTCCTCTCTGGAGATGTTTTCTGAGCTCTGGGGAGGTGACAGCGCTGTCCCACTCAGGCAGAGGACTCAGAGTCACTTGGTCTTAGTAGAGCTTAGACATCCCCACCACAAAAAAATAAATAAATAAATTAGTCTTAAGAATTTCTCCTCAGTTTCCTAGATGGTTTGCGAGAAAACATTATAGTTACAAATGAGGGCATTTTGAGTCTTAATAACCAGTAACCAGCGGAAAAATTTAAACATTTGTATATATTAAGAAAAGAATTAGCAAACTTTTAAAGCAATGACAAGTAAGAGGTTATGAGAAAAATATGATGAGAAGGTAAGAGTTTGATTGTAACAATTGAAATTCTTTGTCTTGAGGTTGGAAATAGAGCTCCATGGTAGAATACTTGCTTATCATATAAAAGAACCTAGGTTGGGGTCCCTTAGGGCCACATTAAAAACGAAATGATTCTTAGGCTCAGGAAAGCTAAAATATATTTATGTGACTATGGCTGACCAACAGATGCTTCATCACAGTGTTCTGTCATGATACCTTTCAGAGTAGCCTGGATAGACTTGGCCAAATACTCTAGCAAACCACCAGATATCTTTCTGGGTTGCTCATTTTAACTTATAACTTCAGTCAACTAAGTCTGTCATATCTTTGAGTTTTGGTAGCTTGAGGCTTTTGAATTTGACTTATGACCCCGTCATGTATGATTTTAGTTATCTTTCTACTTCCCCACTTAGAAGTCTCTGGGAAAACATGTCTTTGTAGTTGTAACGAACCTTTCCCCAAGCCACAGAGATGAGAGTTGGTAGTATAAAAAGAAGTATGCATGGAGTGCTGAAGGATTAGCTGGCTGGAAGAAGGGGGGGTCCAGGCTTTATGAAGGAAACTAAAGGTAGGAGTAATAGAGTTTCAGCCTTGGCATCAGCCTAGCCGGTAACACAGCTAACACAGCCAAGCTGAGCAAAGCTAATAGAGAACATATCTTCTATATCTCTGTGCTCAGAGTGAAAGAGACAGTTGTAGGCCAGACAGCTTCTCCCAACTCTAGTTGTTCCCATTACACACACACATACACACACACACATACACACATAAAACCGAATTGTGTTACATTTTATTTATCAGTTTCTAATTCCATATACTCTGTTATTGCTGTAGAGACGATAAAATTAGCAATAACTTTTTCTTTAGGACACCTATGAATGCTTACTAAGGATTATTTAGAAAAACATAGAAAGCAGTAGAATCCTTACGTCATTTATTATTACATAGAGACATGCTTAATTTCTTATCATCCTTCACTTTTATGCACCATTGTTTCTTTTTAAGTAATGGTATGTTAAACACATTTAGGCATCTTTCTCTGTGCCTAATATTAGAGCCTTAAGTTAGGGTCACAAAAATACAAGACTGTCAAAGAAATGGAATATTTTTAAGAACCTTGACTGCATACAGGCCAAATATTCTTACTTTTAAAATGTATCTTTCACACAATAATAGTAGGAGACTTCAACACCACATTATCATCAATGGACAGATCTTGGAATCACAAACTAAACAGAGACACAGTGAAACTAACAGATGTTATGAACCAAATGGATTGAACAGATATCTATAGAACATTTCATC